>CM061534.1:139775796-140464479 GCA_030545055.2 Neoaliturus tenellus
TGTTAACTTTCTTTTTACAACATTTTACATTTGATCAGCAGGCCTATTAGCTAGGCCTACCTCATCAGCCAGTAGAAGATCACTATTTAGCCTAAAAAAACCTAGTTGAATTGGTACACAATTTACTACATGTTTCTTTACAATTGCAGTGATTATACTACCTAATTTGTCTTTCCCTGAATTATTAAAATGTTGACCATGCACAGTATGAAATTGCGGTCACAATTGCTTACATTAATTACACTTACATTTCTAAAGTGCTTACTAATGTTCTTGAACTGATTGTTTGCGGCTTCTACTTCTTTGTTCACACAGGACCATCGAGTAAGTCGTAACGATGGGGAATGTTGACTACGATGCATTAGTGTGTGTGAGGGCACCCAGAGTCCTTTTCAGCCCAGTTGAAGCGTTGACAGTGTTGTTCCTAAAAACATCGTTGGCTCCTGCCATCAGCACAACTGTGTCGCGAGAAGAAAGATCCTTTGTTTCTGTCTTGATCGATGAGGTGACTTCATCAAAACAGGCACTGGGCTTTACTGTGCCACAGACATCATATTTCTTAAAATTATCTTTAAGTTGTGTGGATATCCCTCTTCCATAGCTGTCTGAGTAGAGCAGGATCTTGGGTTTCCTAGGTTTAGGATGTTTTTTGTTTGTTTTGAGGTTAGGGCTAGGTACATCAATATTTGTTTCATCATGTTCTTCTATGTCTAAGAGTGGAGCATATCTATTGGATTGGCTTATTAATGGAGGAAAGCTCTCGTTGAGAAACTTAATATTTTTGTTTGAATTTTGCCGTGGATCTTGGTGGAACAGATTCCCAGCCTCTGGGATTGTAGGCCTACTATTGTCCGAAATGACTATTGTTGGGTTTAGGTGAGCTTACAGTCTTTAGCCTCCTATTTTCTTCCTGCAGAATTTCCAGGTCTCTTTTTAGAAATTCCACAATTGTTTTTAAGTTGGACTCTTCGTCTTCATCATTTCTCCCGTCTTCAGTTTTCGCTACCGCCATTTCTTCTGTTGTACCTGTGCAGCGTGGCAGCTCCAAGGAACACTTTCATCAGGGAAGATCATTTTCTTTCACATTTCCACAGCGAAATGGTTCCACTTATCACAACTGTCACACAATATACCGTTTCTTACTATTCGACAACACTTAACACACTTTACATCAATAATAACGCGGGTTTTCTTTGCAGCTGAAGTTTCAGCGTCTGTACTGCACGGCGCCATCTTGGATATCTATCCAAGGCATGGATAGGCAAGGATGCCTATCTATGATAGGCAAGTCAGTGCTACCACTCTTCTCAATCAAGGATTAAACATTTTATAATGGAGGTTTTTGTTTATGTTGTGATGAAATGTTTTTGCTGCACTGTAAATTCAGCTAAATAATTAACAACATCGATGGCAGCGACTCTGGTGCCGGCGAACACGAAAACTTCCAAATTTTTGCCTCAAACTAAATGCATTGGATGAGAGGTCTATTCACGCTAGTGTACATAGTCAATGGTTTAACGTTTTGAAGTTTGATGGATTCATTACAATTGGATTGTCATACCTAAAAGGTGTCTCAACTATTACTAAACTGTCATTTTCCCAAGGTCCTGAGAATTTGCAGATAGATCACTAATCATCCTGTTTACTGATTCTTCTGATGTGTCGTTGACTCCACCAATTACTACATTTAAGTCTTGCTGCTTTCTTTGTTGAATGAGTTTCCCCTTCCCACTAAGTTCTTAACATAATGAAACATTGGAGCTCCAGGGTGAAGTGCAGAGGAAACCTTTACTTTTGTTATCAACTAGCCTACTTTCTATTTTTTCTCTAAGTTTTCACCATGACTGTCAGAAACAAAATGTACATGTGAGAAATCTAATTTAACACTAACACTAGAACTAGGCTCGCAATTTGAACTTTTTTGAGGCTCATGAACATTTACCCCTAAGGTCTCATTACCTTTAGCTGAGTCGGTTTGCAACAGTGACCGCTCGAGAGACGAGTGAGATTCAGAATTTAAGTTAATTTTTTCCGCGGCAATCAATGACCGAAGGTTACTTAATTGTTCCTCTAAAGAAATTACTTTTTGTTTCAAATCTTTGTTTTCGTCAAAAACAATTTGTTCAAGTCTCTTACTTCTCCAGTTCCTCCCTTAATTTAAGTTCTGGATCTTGTTGGTAACGTTTTTACTATAATCTATACATGCTTTACAGGCCCATGGATCCGGACCTGTCATCAACTTAAAAATAGTCTTTTTAATACCTGAACATTGTCTCCATGAATGAAACCATCGGTCACAGATGTCGCACTGAATGGAATCACTTTCCAAATCTACTATTGCTAATTTACAAAGGCCACAAGCTATTACAGAGTCATTCAAGTTTGCTAACCTTTCAGGCATTTTTAATTCTTGTTGGTTCCCTAAGCCTACTTTAAGATTTGATGTTGACCTATGTTCATGTATGATACTGAAAAGTAAATTAAACAATAGTAGATTATCGTAAATTAAACACTGTTTGTGGGAACTACTAAGTAGGGATATTTCGTAGGTCGCCAAGGGGAATATAAAACCTTAGGCCCTACAGTTGGCAAAACTGACTGTCAAACTCAGGTGGGTAGGTGCCCGCTACGACGCGCATCCTATTTACCTTGAAAATAGCTTTATGTGTAGTCTATCTTTACACTTTGAATTAGTAAAGATGTCAAATTAACATGATTTGCCATTATTGAAAATTTTCTATACTATGTCACTAGACTTTTTATGCATCCGTAGGCAGAGTTTAACATCACCGTCACGATACACCATATACTCAGCATGAAGGATAAGTGTTCGGCCTACAGAAGACTAGCGGTCAGTAGTGCCGCAGAGCTTCATAATATGGTTAATTGGGTGAAAATATACAAAATAGTTCAAATAAAAAAGGTATATCTTGAAATATTTACCAAGATATCCACCATTTTTGTTGGAACTTCTTGAATGGACATTTCATCAATGCCCATTTGTTCATATATTTTCATAATGGTGAACATTTAAAATTTTTAAACCCAAATATATTAAACCTGTAAATTTTATGAAAAATATACATGGGGCAAAAGAGTTTTAACATTTAATTATCCAATGATACCATTAACCAATGATATCAAGTTCCTAACGATCTGCCGATATATAACGGAGTTATATTGTGATTTTTAGCCGAGATACATTGATTTTGTATTATATTTCATGCGAATTAAAGTTATTTTATTACAAAAACCACAATAACTCCATCATATCTTGTCAGATCCTTACGACCTTGGTAGGGCCTATCACTGGTTAAATAATTAATGTTAGAACTTTTTTGTCTTTAGTAACATTTTATAACCTATACCAGTTTTAAGATATTTGAGATTATACTTTTAAAATTATTGCTACTTAAAAAATACACATATTAAAACAAAATGTATTTTTTGTGTACACTGGTTATTACGTGGAAAAACAATATGACGTATATCTAGGTAAATATGCATTTTAGGATATACGTTTGTATGAACTTTTTTTCTTATTTTGACCCAATCGCATATTGTGAAGTTTGGTGACGTACTTTAAAGGAACCCTGTTTATGATTTTTTTTTTTTTATCAAAATGTTGTGCATCTACTACATCGACGATCCTTTATTTCGAAAACCATTAAAACCGTTCAAAAAAAGGTAATCACTTATTGGGAGTCTATAGACAACGGGAGCGGGAGCGCCAGTCAAAGTCAAAGTCAAAGCATTTATTCCTTTAGGTACATTTTGTACAATTGGATATGTCTTAAAATACAAGTGAAATAGCACTTATGAAATGTGTTAGGCCTAAATATCAAACCAGTGCATTTCCTTATTCCTGGGTTTCATAAAAACTGACTGAGTGTCATGACTGTATTCATATCCCCAAAATACTTGTATCTTGTATCAGGCTGTGCTATCCACCATAAATGTTTACTTCGAACTTCGAACTCAGCCTGAATGTAAGGACATTGGTAAATGTCCTTTATCACTGACCCCCGTTGGCCCCCCCCAGCAATCAGAGGTAAACTCCGCCCATGAGTCAAGGGGAAAGAGCTTGAAGTCAAGACTTTGATCTTTTCAGAAAAACGTGGAACATATCTTGAAAAATGAGAGAACATTCCAATAGCTCTTTTAAGTGACGGTGTATTTGTTGGCAAGGAAAAGCTCTTCAAGGGCAACAGGCGATCTGGATCAGGTTTTATAGTTTTGTTACTTATAGTGTAACCAAGAAGACTAATTGATTTCATGGAAAATTTACACTTCTTTTCATTAATGGTCAGATTATATTTAGATGCTGCTGTCATCAGCTTTTCTAAATTCCTATCATGCTCTTGTTGAGTTTTGCCACACACCGTTATATCATCTAAGTAAGCAAAAGTATCACTAAGATTTTCAGCTCTGATTATGTTATCAATTACCCTTTGGAAAACAGCAACTCCATTTGTAACTCCAAATGGAATTCTCGTGAACTGGTACAATTGACCGCAAGCCTCGAATGCTGTTAGTGGCTTATCTTCAGGTCTTATTGGTATCTGATGATACGCACTTTTTAAGTCTATAGCACTAAAATACTTCATAGTTAGCTACTTTATTAACAATATCTTCAGGTTTGGGATGGGATATGCATCTAGATAAGTAAACTTATTTATGGTATTAGAGTAGTCTATGACCATACGCTTTTTATGATTTTCTGACTGGTGACAAAAGCCTGTGCTCTCCATGGAGAGACACTCGGTTCAATTACTCCGTCTTTTTAAAGTGATTCAATTTCAGTAGAAATAAACTTGTAGTCTGATATTGTATATCGACGAGATCTAACAGATATAGGATGGCAATCAGGACAAAGATTTTCAAATAGAGAAGCTGGTTGAACATTTGCAGCTGCTACAGACACTATAGCTAGTGGAGATTCAGGCCCACCCAGGGTCAATTCGAGTTTAGAGTGGCGACTAAGCAGATCATGACCTATTATTACGTCACAGCAAGGTTTGGTAGAATACATAGAACTACATCGTCATAAGAATTCCCCATCACTTTTATGTTAACTTTGCATTCACCTACAGTTTTAGATTTCAACATGGATGATGCCATAGAAACTTCGCTAATTTTAGAAGGATAAGGTGTTATTTTAAGTTTTACTGGCCAGATCGTTACTTAAAAAGCTAGTAGTACTGCTGTGTCAATGAGCGCTTGAGCTTCCCTACCATTTATATTTATTTTGACAATAGCTTTTGAGAGTCCTGGGTGAGACCTTGAAACACAAACTATCTGATTAGAGATTGCCGAAGTTGTGTGTTTTATCTGAGAGTTTGTACGGAAATTAGAATTGTTCGTTGAGAAGAGGATTTACATACCTTTTATGAAGTGCCCTTCTTACCACATCCCTTACATATTGAATTTCTAGCAGGACATTCGTTTCTCGGATGTCTATTAAAGCCACAAAAGAAAACATTTATTTTTTCCTCCGGAAGTAGCAGCTACTGTCGGATTATTTTGTTCATCTTCTAAGCTTGATGGGGCATTAGAGTCTAAAACAGAATTCAAATTAGAAGTTTGCTGATAAAGAAGCGCATGCTCTTGTGCACTTTCTAAGCAACGAGCCTGTTCGTATGCATCTTTCAGTGGTACAGTGACCGGCTCACGAGAATGCACTTGATCCATTAGTAAACAATCATATGGAATAACAATCCAGCCATTCAAATTGGATATTCACCCAGATGTATGTACTAAACTAAAAACATCGTCTTATTAAAACAATCATAAATCAAAAATAAACATTGTCTTAAGAGATAATCTGAAATGTTTACCATCAAACATGTGTTCTGTTTTAAAACTGTAGCAATTGTTATAAATAATGTCATTAGTTTATGCTTATCCCAGGTTTTTGTTTTGTTATTTTACTGCCACCTTTAAACTATAGCTATGTATATAAAAATAATTGCCGCTTTACAAATAGAAATGAAATTAACCTGTTTAACAAAATGGATGCTATTTTTTCTATATAATAAAAACTTGAAGTAACTTGTAACTTGAAGTTTTCCAGTAATCTTTGACGTATATAGGGAGCCCGTTAACCATTCACAAAAGCATTTCTTATGCAGTCGTCTCTGTTCACTTCCGCGGTAGTAGCTTTGAAATTGCAGTCTTTGCTGAGTATTTTCAATGCTTCCAAATACTGGTCAATATTCTCTCCCGGCTGTTGGTGTCGTGTGAACAGCTTATGGCGAGCAAATACTTCATTAACTGGCTTGCAGTAAAGATTCTGAAGGATACAGATTGCTTCATCAAAATTCTGAGTTTCTCTTATGTAAAATATATATTGATGGTGCTACAAAGTTAATTAGTAGCTTCAGCTTTTCTGGTTCATCAGGGTTTGTAACTTGAATAAAGTTTTTTGAGTGTCCTGTACCAATAATCCCATTCTAGAGTTGCTGTTGTTGAGTTAGGATCTATTGATAGTTTTGATGGAGCTAAATACTTCTGCATGTGTTTTTAATTTGTGTAAAATAAATTGTTAAAGAATAAAACAAGATTTGCCTGTGATATGTAGGCTTTATTTTACACAATTAAACTTATTAAAACACATACATTTCAAAGTAAAACTATTGAGTTTTGGAAAAACATTGAGTATAAACAAATCAATAATAATGATAATAATCAGCTGTAGAATTATTAGAATTCTGTAGCTGTAGAATTTCTACCACAGTGTAAATATATCGAGTAGTGTTGGAAGACGTTTTATTATTTCTACCTGAATTCTTAAGTTATAAGACTAATTTAAATACCTTAAAAACAAACAATTTCGTTTTTAAAATCATATTTTCAGCTAACTCAACAGAGTCTAGTTATAAACTGGTGCTTATAGAAGCATTAAAATACAATTTAGAGAACTTTTTACTTAACTTTAAATGGTACTTTAAGCATTTTAACTTATAAATTAAATTTAGACCTACATGGTAACGCTGTATTTCCAAAACTTATTAATCCAGTGCCAAAGTACTTTCTTAGCCTTTTCGTAGCCTATATTTTAAGTTAACTAATCAACATTAACCATGGGTTGATAATAAAACTGAATCATAGCCTATTCATGCCTAGCTAGGCTACTGTAAGTCAATTTAATTTTTGCAATAAACAGATGATAACATTTTTTTACATATATGGCAATTTGGGAGCAATTAAAAATATGATATATTTTAAAATTCAAATTGTATGTAGTGTATGTATAATTTTTCTAGACTTTACTAATAATTGCGGTAAAAGTTAATTGTACCAAACAAACCCGAGGCATCAAACCTAAATACGCCCATCTTTGGTATGCCTATTGATGAATATCGTAGGTAATTTATTCAATCTATTGCAATATTGAATTCTTTTGGAAATTATATTTAGACCTTCACAGGATATTAAGGATTTCACAACTAGGTATTGTCAAAAAATTTCAGTTCTTAGGACTATAGTACTTGCCAATTAAGTTACTACTACTAAGTTAACTGGAAGTACTTTGGGTCTAAGATACAAGAACCAGAAGAGATGGCCTAGGGCCTACAGTAAGTAAAACACTAGAATCCGTGATAATACTAAAACAAAAAGCCTTAACTTATGAGAGAAATTAATTAAACTTATGTACCCTACCCTATTTGGAAGTAAAAACATTAGATAACAAATATATTCAAATAATTTTGGCTCTGGTTTAACTTGTCATCTAAAATTTGTATATATCAGGAGTAAATTTATTCAACCCAAAGTTTTTCGAAGTACTAAAACATATTTATGTGTGAAAAGAGATGTCATGTCGTTTAGTTTGCATCCCGAAATGGATTGTCGTCATCTGCAATAGTCGATGTCGAAATGTTTGAAAGCACAGTCCAATATTTAGCTTAACCTCTATATACTGGACTGTGCTTGAAAGCTAGACGGGTGGAATGTGAGAAATGAGCCAGTTATGACGTCATGGAATCTCATCCCTGGTTCCTGTCACGAACCCGACCCTAGATAGCATGTATTTATTTTATCTATATTAATAAAATTAGAGTTTTGTCTGTACGTTGCTTAGAATTTTGAAATTTTTGGTTATTTTTACTTTTTATGCATCGCAGAATCCAAATCGGTGTCATCAAAATTTCTTTCCCTCTGTCTGTCTGTCTCTCTCTCTGTCATTCTGTCTGTAACGCTCATGGGTCCTATTTTGTCCTCTTTTCACGGGATAACGACTTTACCTAAGGGTCTAAATTTTTTTCATGTCATAGACTAGAGTGGTGTGAAGGTTCATTACAACTTTAATTGACTTAGCGACCTTGGGGCTTTGCCCCATAGTATGTCAAAGTAGCCAAGTTGTGCTAAAATACCAATCTTTAATCTCTTTTCACACGACAAGGGCTTTAGTAAATGATATGAAAATTTTTATTATTGTTAAATGTTGCAATTAGAACGGTTTTAGCTGCTCTAAAAGCATTGTTCGTCAAAAAGGCTCTGCCTTATAGTAAAATAAATATTCAATGTTAATCTTATGGAATATTTAATACCTTTTTATCTATGCTCTTTAATCAGCTGGATTAGACAGTTTGTCATTTTCACCACAGATGGCAACACTTAAAATTTTAAATACAGACTCTTTCATATCTAACTCTTTAACTTTTCACTGGCCTAAATAACAGTGAATAAAGTCAACTAATTCTTGGTTCTAAATATGAATATTAAAATAACTTAATAGAAATTATTACAAAACCAGTTTTGACCCTTAAATCTTAAAATGTTTCTTATTGTCATTACAAACTAATTTTAGTTCCCAATTTAGCTTTCATTGCACGTTCTGACAAAAAGAGGTGTATTTCATCAAACACAATATGTAGTTAAAACCAATAGAAAAAAACCAATGAGGTTTACAAATTACTCAATCTTTCAAGTAGTTTGGGTATAGACGGGGCAATATTAATGTGTAAGAACTTAAAGAGTAGGGTTCTTATGAAGAAGTAATTTCACACATCACGTTTTTAGCCGTGCGGGAAAAAACCGCACAATTTAAAAACTGTCCAAAACACAGTACAAGTAATTGTCAGCTGGTTAAAAACCATAAATGTGCCTGTGTGAAAGGTCTCATAAGATTCTATTGGAATGTACGCCGTAGGCCTACGATTTTTAATCGTACGGGCAAAACCGTGATGTGTGAAAGGAGCGTAAGAAAGTCGCTCAAAAACACTCATAGTACCACTGTAATTTTCATTCAAGGATTACGCTGATTGGTTGAATGGAATCAGATGGTTTAAGAACATATTTGCAGAAGTTTTTTATTGTTTTTTTATTTTGTGTAAACAAACAAATATACTTATTTTGACATTCAGAAGGTAAAAAGAGCGCTTCCCGTGGCAATAAGGAAAAGTAATCCACCATCAATGTTTAATTTTTCTCTGTTTTTCGACATAACTTTTTAACATGGGATATCACTATTTATTCGGTTTTGTATACATTGACTGACAGCACATGAGGTTTTAGGTAAAAAGGTAAGGTCTAAAGACAAAAAAATTGAATTAAGTAAACCTAATATCTACACTGGGGTGCGGTGCCTATACGTTACTGACAGATGTTGCGTTGTTTTACTTGGTTTGGGAATTAAAATAGTAGTGTAAAAGTAGGGCTGCTGGGCCATGACGTCATCACGATGACGTCAGCAGTGATGACGTCATCAATGACGTCACGAATGACGTCACTAATGACGTCATATGACGTCACATGACGTCACACCTATGACGTCATGGTGACGTCATTACCGCTGACGTCATCATGATGACGTCACTGACGTTAATTAGGTCAAGGTCACGCAAGAATACAAAAAAAAATTTTTTTGCACTTTTGCGATTCCTCAAATTTTGCTGAGAAATTGAAATTTCTCGAGGAATCACAAAAGTTGCAAAAAAAATATTTTTTTTTATTCCCTAGCGATCAGACTCTCGACCTAATGTATCCGTCAGGGGTCATTGACCCGTCCCAGCAGCCCCACTTGAAAAAAAAATAATTTTTTTATTTTACTTACCCACCGAGAGACTGAGAGCCGAAGAATAATTTTTCGAACACCCAACATTGCGACAAACGACACGCGACCCGAACAGCACCGCATCCGAAGACGTAACTGACTTGGGCGCAGGCGGTTACCCAGGTACCCGCGCTCAGTGGTGGGGATAAGGAGGTGGTGGGGGTAAAAGTGGTCAGAAGGAAGAAAAATCAAAAATTTTGCAACAACTTATCCGAGTCTGTCCTTTACTGTAACTCGAATTGGAAATATTTCCTGAGAAATATTTATTTTTATTCTTTCTCAGGTGATCTTGGAACTTGTGAAATTTTTTTTTGTTATTTGAAACTTTGCCGAAAAAGTTAAGAAATGTTTGGTTAAATATTTAAATTTAAACTCAATATAAGTAAATTGAGTGCAAAAAGTGAGATGTGCACACCACAAGAGTTGAAACAGCAACTGAGCAACTCTCTCCGTGTATCTGAGGTACTCGGCAGGGTGGTGGGGATAAGGAGATGGTGGGGGGTAAGTGGTCAGATGAAATGAAAAAAAAAAAAATTTTTTAATTGCAAACTATACAACTGAGTTTGTTATTCAGCAATAGGCATAAGAAAGAAAAAAAAATTTATCCACATTACTCAACATGTTCAAACGTGTTCAAGGTCAACCATTTGAAGTTTTAAAAAAAATTATTTTCTTTATTTTATTTACAAAAATCCTCCTTCATCCCCATATGTGCTGTCCGGACTTGTGCTTGATGTTGTCGAAGAATTTTCTTCACAGCAACATGTTCCTTGTGTATTTTGGACTACCCCTTCTGCTTCATCCATACTGTCGTCGATGGTTGGACAGTCGTATTCCAATTCCATTTTAATTACCATCCCTGGATTTTGAAGTAGCCGCATGTGCAATTTTTCATAAATTTCTTTTAGGTATTGAAGGTTGTCAACAAGTAATTCCCACTTCATTGTGTTGTGTAACCTCTAGCGTAGCTGAGTTGGAAATGAAGCAAGTCTTGCTTGCAGGATTGGTATTTTGGAATTGTGGTGGTGAGGTAATTGATACAACCAGACAGGTTGAGACGTGTTCAAGGTCAACCATTTGGAGTTTTAAAAAAGAAAATTTTATTTACAGAGTAGTGTTGAAAACTGGCAATTTGGCTGCTTATCTGAACACTCAATGCATCTTAGGCAGTATACAACTGCGTATACCAAGTAGAAGAAGATTGCAATCAATAAGGCCAAGATTATGAAGAGATCTAATTTTAAAATTCTCTGAATTAGCATATGGTCCTTCCTGATCCGTCTTTCTTCCATCCTTCTTTCCATCATCTCCACTAGATCCACATGCTGGCATCTCCTCCTCCCCAGGCTTTCCGCTTCATCGGCCTCATATATTGGTGGTGAACATCCATGTTTGCAGCTCAAAAGATGAAGATGTAATGAAACACATTGGTGCTGCATCTGAGGTCTCCAAGAGGAAAAGTGGTAGGGGAAAACCTGAACATGTTAGAACATATTCAAGGTCATCCAATTTGTGTTTTAAAAAAATTCCTATCTTGCTACAATACTGTAGCAAGATAGGTTTTTTTATTTTGTTTTTTATTTTATCATTCTTTTATTACAATACAAAAATATGCATATTGAAGTACAATGAGGATACAAATATAAATATTAGTCAGGAGAAATATTCCAAGTTTGGACTGGCTTGAGTCTTCATGGATGATCTGGAGGAGTAGGCTGAAGAAGTTGATGATGGTGACCTAGGCGGCTCGTCATCCCTGGGGACATGAGGGCATTTTGTGTTGCAAGCAAAAATTTGCATGTTCAATCGGTATCCCTGTTCGATTAGTGATTTAAATTCTTGAACAATTCGTTTAATTCTTGCAGATTTCTTACAAATACTTCTTCATAATTTGCACATTTTACAGTCAGAGCCATCTTGATGTTTTCCGTATGATGTCCAAAGGCGGAATGAATATTAGCATGGTCGTTTGAAGGTAGTATGAAATAGTGGTGGGGGGAAGTTGTTTACACGCTGTCTGATGAGAGGTGGTTAAATTTTTGCCAACTAAACATATTGATTGAACAAATGGCGCAAAGTTCTTTAGGTGTATGGTAACTTAGAAACTGGAGCCACATGACCATATTGTAAACATCCATCATCTTGTAGGAATTGTGCCGGTTGGATACAGCGGCCCTTCCACAACTTCGACAAAATTTTGTACCATCACCAAACTTGTACCAACCAAAAGTGTTGTAACCTCTGTTGTCTAGCTTGTACTGTTTGATAAAAAATTTTAATTTGTTGAGGAGCGTTGGATCGTAAAGTATGGCTAAATAGCTGTTGATCTTCAATAATTTTTCTTACACAAAGCTCAAATAGGGTGCTCATCGTTTGACAGTTGCAATCAAACTGAACTTCTTTACAGTCTGTATGCTGGTAACCTGAAATGGTGGGGGAAAACACACACACACACACACACACACACACACACACACACACACACACACACACACACAACATTGCTGTTTGAAAAAAAATTCATGTTTAATTTGTGCAAAGGTCAAAGGTCAAGGTCACCCCAGAGCTTTAAAAAAAAGGCAACATATCAATATGCGAAATTTTTTTTTTTTGTTTCACATATTGATATGTTGCCTTTTTTTGTGTTTTTTTTTTTTTTTTTTTTTGTTTTTTATCTTATTTAAAACAGTACAAACAAGATTACATGACAAAAATATATATAGTTAAAAAATACAAACAGATACAAGAAAGAAAAAAATTATTTTTTTAACACTGCTGCTTTGTCTGCGATGTGGATGGTAAGCTCGGTGGAGTTGCTGCGCTGCATCCGTGGGACACCAAGTAGAGACATCCTGGTTGTATGGAGCGGAGATCTTCGTTTTGGAGTAGGTGTACAAATCTTTTGGGCAGGTAAATTTGGAATTTTGCTTCATCCCCGGAGTATATGGTGCTTCGCTGAGACTGCAGCAGATTGCTTCGCCGACAGTAGTTTCCATTTTCTTCAGTGCATGTATAATATAATGTTTTTCATCCTTGAGTTCAGAACATTTTTTTAACCGGCAAAATTGTAGACTTGGAGTGGGCGTTGAATTGTTCCCACCAAAGACTGCAGAAACTGGTTGGATGCCATGGTTGTTCTAGAGGTCCTCACTGTCTTCTTGCTCTGAGATGTTGTCGTCTCGGAATCTCGAGTAATACTCGTGCCAGGTCTCGGTCTGCTCCTCGCTTTTATAATCGCCGTTACCCCCACCACCATCGCCGATTTCTCCATCTTGCAGGTAAGTCGCTAATTTTAAAGCGTTTTTTAACGCACAGTGCCTGTCCCTTTAATGTTCCACACTTTGTGTGCAAATACAAATGTTTTCAGCAATAAATTTAAAATTTTTATCTATTTGCACATCTTTAACTGGAGTAGATGTAAATTGTTCTATCCATCTTTTCTTTTCAAGTCCTTTTGTGTAAATATTAGTAAATCTGTTTGAAAATTGATGCATAATATGATACAAGTCTGAATAACTGGTAAAACCGTCATACCAATCGATGTGATGAAAATATTTCCAAGTCCATCGGTTTGTTGTTGCGGCTTTGGTGGTTAGTGAAGAAAAAGAGCATGGTGGTTTAAATAAAAATGTGTAAGGAATATTTTTATCTAAATCGTAAAATACGAGTTCTTTAATTATAAACCGATCATCGTTACCACGAAAAGCTTGAAATTCAATAATACCCGCTTGGACTTGATTTCTTCTTCCATGTCCATTTGAAAGGTCACCCGTCTATCCATCACGGTGTCAGAAGGTGAACTGTTTTCCACACCACGGTAGGCATTTATTTATGCCAGGCCGTACAGTTGAAGGCGCGTTGGTGTATATTTAACGTGGGCACCATCCCCGGTAGGCCTACACCCACAAAATTTTAAATTTTTTATTGAAAATTTGCCAATTCAAGTGTAAAGTGTTGTGAAAAATTTTAAATTTTATTTAACTTTCCATCTGGTCATTTTTGTTGTAGTCATTCTCATCACTTTGATCCTTTTCATCACTGAAATGTGTTTCTTCATCAGATTTCACAAAATTATTTTTTTCTTGCACATATTGTTCCAATTGTCTCCACATTTGAACTTCATGATGAATTCTGTTGAATATTGAAGTGTCCACAGGTCCATACAAAATTGGTGCATCCGGTTGTTTGTCCAAAGTGTCTGTTAAATAATCTTTAATAATTGAACTGGAGAATACTAGCTGTCTTAAATATCTTGTTATTGGTTCAGTTGCACATGTTAAAATGAAAAATTCTTCTCTGTTCAGTTGAAATTTTTATGTCATGTTTGGTTGTATCTCTGAATCTCATTTGATGTTCACCTCGGTGTTTAATAATTTCAATTTCCAAGTCTGAATCCAATAGTCCTACTTTTGTTTTCCTGCCAAACATGTTGCTATTAAAATAACATTCCAACAAATGGAGGTGTTTCATAAAAGATTCCCAAGCGTTGGCTGTAAACAAAATCATTTTTGTTCCGTGGGTTAATTATTACTGTAGGTGAATAGTCGGTTGATTTCATAACTCCAATTAAAACACTTTTATCCAAACTTGAAGAGATTGGATAAAAAATTCGTAAAAATAACCTCCATCAAAATATTTGGTGAAATATTTTCTTCCACATTTCTCTTCCTCTTGGACAAATATTTCTTCTTTTTACCTTTTTTTCTTCTTTTGATCTGCGCCGTGTTGCTGTTCATTCATGTCCAAAAATTCTGAAATTTCTTTTTCTATATCGCATTCTGTTGTACCACTAGTCGAAGCCATATGAAGATGATGCTACCCATACGATGTCAGGCAACAAACTGATCAGGAGCGACCTGCGCGCTCCCCTTTTATAATCGCGCCCGTGATTGAAATTTTACAAAAACGATTTTTTTATAAAACATTTTTAACAATTCCAGTCAAAGGTGTGTAAGTGACAATTTTATCATGTAAAATTAAACAATATGCAGTTGTATTTGCAGGTATAGGCTCGTTGAATTCCATTTCTATCTTTATGTCAACACTTGATGATTTTACTGATTCATTTTTGTTTAGAACAATCAATTACAACTATTGTGTAACCATCTAAGTATTCTTCTGGTGATAATAAAGGTGTATTTGTTTTACCGTAATATGAATTTTGGAATCTCGCATACATATCGTATAATATACTGTACTTTTTATTAGCGAATGACACATTTAAATTGTCGTAGGGGAAAAACTGTGAATTCAAATAAACTTTAATATTTTTTAAGTTGCAATGATCAAATTTGCCTGCATGTTTTGTGATACTGTCTCTCCTACCTGTTTGTAAACCAAATATAATATACCTTGCTCGTTCTACGTAATTAGATGTTTTAACAGTCCAAGTGTGTCGATCCGTAGCAGGTAAACTGGGATGTTCATGGAATTCCCAACTTCTAAAAGGAATTACAATATCACGATCAGCCTTTAATTTCCTTAATAGTAGCATTCTATGCTCGTCAGCTAATTTAACATGTGGAACTCTCCATACAATTTTGTCTAATGTTAATTTCCATTCTAAAGTTGCATCTGTTGTACCGTCTGGAGCTTTAATAATGTCTTTATCGTTAGAAGATCTCAACAAAAACTAATTCTTGTTTAACATTTAATATTATTTTTTCTATAATCTTCAGCAAATCCAAGCAACAAACGTAATGGAATATGAAAATCAAAATATCCCTTTGTATTCGGAGTGATTGTGTCATGTTCAGGTAAAACCCATCCGGCAGGTTGAAGTAAATTGGTTTCATTATGTGATATAGATGTTATCCCTTTTAAAGTTGTTGCAATACCTACTTTTTTAGTGGAATCAACTGTTACACCTGATATTTCATATCTAATTTCATCAAACAGGAAAGCCATAGGATTATTTATAAATGGAACTGTTGTACCAGTAGTAGAACCATCCTTTTTAGTAACTTTTCCTTCGATATACAAGTAACTTTCACATGGTAGTGTGTAAATGTCCTGATGTTGTATAGGAATACGAATTTCGTCGTTATTGTTCAATTTTGATGAAGTGTAAGGGTTGTGGGTGTGATATTCTTTTTCCCATAGGGTTTCGTCGAATGTCGGACCCTGCGCTATATCCAGTATATCCATAATCGGTTAATTTTAAACCAATCTTTTCTAAGAAACGAATGTTCTCGCGTGTTAACTCCTCCACAGCTGAAGAGCTACTAATACGGTTTCCCGTAGGTTGTCCACTTTTAAATGATAAACCCATGATTTTTGTATTAAAGTGTCGATTTTAAATGTAATCTAACTGTAATTGGCTCTTCTCGGAAATCTATCAAGTTACCGTCTTGATCCAATACGTTCAACACGATGTCTGAAATGAAAGTGGTGTTCAACGGCAGATATACTAGGTTTTGTGGCTTTCAACAATTTTAAATCCTGGAGGTACACTCGGGTAAAAAGTATGTATTATATGGGTATTTGCTCCATCTCTGTAAGCTCCCTGTATAATGTTACAAGTTATATCTATACTATTGACTTTTAATATTGTTACAGTTTGTTTACCGGAATGTGTTTGATTTGGTTCTAAAATTGGCCCCATCTTTGGGAAATCCTAACAATTCACCGATTGAGTGTTCCTGAGTAAAATCTATATAATATTTGGAGTTAATTTCAGCTTTCATCGTATTGTTATTACCTTTTAATGTTATATTGTCTTTTCCCATTTTATTTTGCAAAAATTCATTAATATGATCAATTTCATAAGAACCTGTGGGTAAACTGCAAACTTCTAAGTCTGTAAACTTCCCACTGGCATCTTTTCCTTTATAGTAATGCAATAAGTTATTTTTATCTTCCGTAACATTGGGAATAGAGTTGTAAGTTGTAAAATCCAACAGTGCCGCTTCCCAAAATCTTCCTTCTTGCAAGCGTAACGCTGGAAAAAGGATATACTTCGCAAAGTGGACGATTTTCCTGTTAATGATACCGTATAGGAAGACATCTCAATTGTGACTGATACTTTTAGCTAGGAATTCCAAACATAAATGGCCGCATATTAAAGTGTTATCAGGTTGTTCTCTTTTATAGTTGTAATATATGTTTTTAGCAGATTTAAAGTAATTGCTCAAGTTCTTTAGGTGGTGGCAAATTGCCAAAACTATCAAAGTAATATATATTATCACCTAATTTCTTATAACAAACCCAATGAGTGCCAGGACCTTCAGAATTATCTAAATTTACAATACCTGTTTCGTTTTTTCCACATTTTAACTGGTAAATCGTCTTTCAATAAAGACACCGCGAAAAAAAGGTATTTTTAAACGTGAAATGTATTTAAATAATTCAATATTTGTTAACGCTTTATGTGGTATTACTAATTGATTTCTTTTATTTAATATGCACGATACGGTCTTAGGTATAGACCTGCCCCGTTTTTACCATTGACCCATACTGTTGGTTTTTTTGCTACCCTTTCTGGTGGAACGTCGTTTTCTTCTAATATTCCTCCATGTTTTGTTTTTGCCGATCTCCTTTTCACTCTTCTCCTCCTTTTTCCACTCCTACCGCTGTTTTAGCCTTCATACCTGCTGTTACCGCTAAAGCTGCTGCTTTCTCTGCAATACTAGCGTCACTAGACTTTACTCGTTGCCAAGCTATATCCGCGAGCTTTTTATCAGCTATTGATCTATTTTTTGTATCGCTAAATGTGGAATATGCTATATCGTGTTCTTTACAAGCCTGATCTAACTTATTTATGCCTGGATCACCTCTTTTCCAGTCGTTTTTTTCAATTTAGTTCCTGGTCCGCAATACTGATAACCTCCCGGTATGTGAAATTCGTATGGTAAAGCGTCTATTGCTCTATTTACGACAGATCCTACTGGAATTCGATTTAAAGCTTTACTTAACAGAGAAACCGCTGTGGACGTGATACCGCCCTCCTTTCCGTATAGTGTCTCGATATGGACTGGTGTAATGAAACGTCATGATTGTCTTTTATATTCGAAAAGCGTAACCTATGTGTTACCTCTATGACAGGTTGCACATAAATGAAGTCATTTATTGAGTTATTTAATTAAATATCAATATCCCCCCAATCTGATGATCTAAACTTTTGCGTATTAGGGTTAATAAAGTATTTATTATAAATTTCTCGTTTAATATAATCACCTCTCGCGGATTCAGCATAAGTATTATGACCCGATTTTCCTTGAAGAATATCTGGTGTAAAATGATTGTGTAAATCAAATATGGTATTACCTAAAACTTTTACAAGAAAATTAACAGTGACAGCATTATCTACATGTTCAGGGTCTTTAAGGTTTGTTATACGTTTATTATTACAATTATACACTTTACTATCCTTCAATGATGTTGTAATGGTCTGTCCTACAGTTGCAGCATCATTTGCTTCTCTTCCTTGTGCCAAGTCTTTTATCACTCTATTATTACATGTAAACCATCTAAAATAATGATCTGGATCTAGATGTACGGTTTGTGATAAAGCAGCTGCATCATGTTTATCATAACCCCATCCCATATTTGATAACTTTTTATCCATGCAATCCCAAGCATTATTTTTGTATGTTAATAAATTAAATTTTTCATTACCTTGAACAAATTCATCTCCTTGCTTCGATACTACTTGATCTTGTTTTACAAAAGAGGTTGTTTCTTGTTTTAAGGTTTCCATCATTTGACCCACTGTTGCACCATCTGATGGTGCCGAACCATCTTTAACATTTGCTAAACAATTACCAAAACAATCTATAACCCCTACATCACGTATGATACAATGATCTTTAATATATTTTAGATTTACAGCATCGTTTTCAGTTTTTTGGATAACCTATATCGTTAATAACAAATTTATAAAAAGAAAATCCATCTTTTGTCTTTTCAGGTATCAAGGAATGTAAATAGCGTCTATTTACGCTGTCTTTTGCATCTTTAGGGTCATCTACGTTGGATATACGTTTATTGTTAGCACTATACGTTTTCCCATTGAATTTTAACGTATTTTTTAATTCAGATGATAAATAACCTTTGTTTATTGCATCACCGTTTTGATTTGGTTTACCTGATAATTCTATGATCTTCTGCGTCATATGTGTTATTTTGTAGTCTTAATGTTGGCGATATCTTTTCCTTTAATATTTTTAAGTTTATTGCATCGTTTTCGTCTGTGGGATCTTTTATGTTTTTTAACCTTTTATTACTAATATCATAATCTCCTTCAGGTGTTTGTGGTAAACCAGCACCTCTTTTTAAGTTATTCGCGTAATATAATCCATCCGAGGAATACCGTCCGAACTTGTCGACACTCATGGTGCAACTGAATAGCATTTTAGGGAGTAACGCATTTTTATGAGATTACCCCTCGGTTTCTAAGTTCATCCACTAAAGCCACCCATTCGTTTTCCAATCCAGTATGACCCGCCTCTTTGGCTTCATGTATTAGTTTCATTCTATCCACCAATTTATTGATATTATTGTAATAAATTACGTTTGTATTGTATAGTTTCTTCATCAATCCTTTACCGGTGACTGATTTGCTTCTTTTTCTCGGTTCTGGAGAACTTAAATCTAAAGTGGATGCTACTAATCTTCTTTTTACAGGTTTTCTTCTTATAATCGGTATTAATTTGGAAACAAAATCTTTATATTTTACAGATTTATTTCTATATATGGGTGCTTCAGGTAAATAATTTCTTTTATATGCATTAGTTTGATCCAAAATTTTGCTATACACTTCCAAATCATCATTTTTTACCAATGCTTTTAAAGGTTTATTTTCAAATAATAAATCAAATAGCCCCCTTGTTCCCTTATATATTTGATCACCTATGTGAATATTATCATGTTCATCGACATCTAATTTGCTATTACCAATCATTACACCTTCTTTGGACATTCTTGCTCCATAACTGTGGTATTTTTTAGTAGAATCAGTTCCAATTAACAGTTTTAACAAGTATTTCCTTCCTAACGGTCCTTTTGTATGAATAGTTTCACCCAATAAGCTTATGTTTGATGGTTCTCCTTCTGTTTTTTCTTCTTCACTTGCTATAGATACCACTTCTTCTTCACTACCAGCATATACATCTTCTCTTTCTGCCGTTGTATCACTAAATATGGAGGCTTCCGGGTCCTCATCGCTAATATCTTCTGATATTACACTTTCCCTTTCATATTCTGTTATTGGAGCAATAATATCACCTTGAAAAGAAGGTTTAGTCAATTTTTTGTTCAATTGTTTCAAAGGCTCTGTAATAGGTTTAAAAGTAGATTCGAGAAATTTCTCCCTTTCGCTGATACCTAACTTTAACGCTCTGTTTTTAGCCCGAATAGAATCACTAAGTGATTTAATTTCCTTTACTAACTTTTCTTGGTTAACCATGTTTGTAGCAAGACGTGCTGTACAAGAATGATTGTGTGATATAATGGTTAGTGAATTAATATAAATTTATCAAAACCTATCCTGTATCGGCCGTTATTTAGTGGTTGTTCCTTCATAATTGTCAAAAATCCATAATTTTCAGCCCAAGCCTTACCACATATGTCTTTAAACCGTTCATATGACATATCCGCATTGACATGATCGTAATATATGTGTTTTAAGTTAGTTTCATCCTGTTTGAATACAATTAACACATTTGCGTTGTCTCTTATCAGTTGTTTTGGTATTTTACTATAAGTCTGGCCTATGTAAATGCTATCTATATTGTTATGTCGACCCATAGCGAAATAACTCCTGATAGTGTTTTGGTTTTCACAGGATACATCATCAAATATAAAAACTGAAAATGGTTTAGCTTCATGCGGTTGCATTACGCTTTCACTTGCATCAAACTTGTAATATTTCACTTCTGGCACATTATTAAATATTTTTTCTAATAATTGGTATTTGGGTTGTTGTAATGATTTGGAAAAGACATACAAGTTATTGAAACGCAATCCTTTTGGGTTTGTAATCAAATTGAATACTACATTTGTTTTACCACAATTTGATGGACCGGTTACAAGACAACGCACCGTGTTTGGTAATAAAACACCATGTTTGCCACTGTTTAATTCTGAATTGTCCACCGTGAGTTCATCAATATTATTAATAGGAAAACTATCCTTTTGCGGTATTATCTCCATCCTTTGTAAAGGTTCAACCTAAAATGATGCTCCATCATTATATGAGATCCTTTTTAGGTATCCAAGAATCTTCACTCTTATTAAATCCTAACCATCGCACTTTAACTTTATCTTTTTTCCGTTGTAACACCTTTTCAACGAGATATACATCACCTACTGTGGATTTTAACATTTCATGTCCATAAAACCCTCCTTCGAGCAATTGTCCTTTATTATCTTTTAAAATGTAAGTTTCCGGTACTGTAGGTTGCACCTTAAATACGGTAAAAACCTCATTTGTCCAATTTGGCAGATATCTTTTACTGAATACACCTTTGTAGTATTTGCTTATTCGCACTTTATCACCAACATTAAACAATTTAGGCTTTAGTTTTTCAACTTTTGGTTTAGTATTCATTTTTATACGTTTTAATACGAGTTTTTCATTTTTACTAGTCACTTGGTTCGGTTTCATACCAATTGTTCTATGAAACTTGTTATTGTAATCTTTTATTAGTTTTGGTAACATATCAATCCATACGTGCGATCCTCTGTTTGAAAACATCTTGTACATCGCACCTTTTAAAGTTCGATTGAATCTTTCTATAATTGATGCTTTTACCTCTGAATTAGTCGAATAATGGTTTATATTGTGTTTCTTCATTAAATTTGAAAATTCTTTATTGAAATATTCTTTACCATCATCGGTTTGTAAATGTTTTATGGTATTTTTGTCTCTCTGTATCGCAGTTTCCATGGCTTTTGTTACACTCTTGCCGGTTTTATCTTTTAGCGGTAAAGCATCTGCCATTTTTGTAAAACAATTGATAATAGTCAATATATATTTAAATCCTTTATTTTGTTTACTATAAGGAATCATTTCGATTAAATCAGCTTGATATAGATCATTCATTCCTTTTATAACAGTATTTCTTCGGGGAAATTTTCTCCTAGCCGGTTTATGAAGTTCATGAACAATTTTTTGTTTCAAATCCATAATTTTATCCTTCCTCATTCATGGATGAAGTAAAAATAAATTTTTTATTACATTATACCCATATTTAACTGGGTCAAGGTCATTCAAATTGATGTAAAAAAATGGGGAACACGGCGTTGGACTTGCCGTGTTCCCCATTTTTTTACGGAAGGAAAAGGAATTTAGGTCGAAGAAGGACGAAGAGGGACGAAGAATAGGTTAGTTGTTGATAGGGTTGAGAGAGTAGTGGCCAAAAGGAAGAGTATCAATTTGGTTTTCCATAATGTGACGTTTGTCATCTTTGTTTGACAATGCTTTTTTTACTTCTGTAACACTGTACACTTTGTGTTTTTCACTCCTTATGGTGTTGAATTTAGCAGTCAAGGTGGTGTCGTTAAATAAACAGTTTTTGTATTGTTCAAAATTTACATTTTTCTTCAAATAACTTGTCTTCACACCTTTTGCTTTTTTCGTGGTAGATGTTTCTTCTTGATGTCCTTTATATACTTTAAAAGAATATAATTTAGACATTAGTGCAACGATTTCTTCCATGCTTGCTCCATTGCATTCATCTTTGAATTTGCCTAAAACTTTCTTATTATTTTCATTAAAGTTCGGGTGATTTCTTGGGTAGTCGGAAAAATCAAAATCATTTTTGTGTATGAACGTCCGAAGATCTTCATACATATCTTGCGTCTTGATCCAATAAATTAGTGCGTCCGTATCCATGTAGGCTACTCCGATATTTTCTCTTCCATAATGTTGAACCATTTTGTTGTAATGAAAGTCATACATGTGCGTTTTACTTATATCCAATATTGACATTCCTATGTACAACGGTCTATCCATTACTATCTTGGTTTTCTTCATGCTGACTGCTACCAAGTTTTCATTAATTATCATACTTGTTCCAAAATTCGGTTTCTGTACAAGTTTCTGCATCTGTCTGGGGTTTGTTACTAATTTTACAATTTTGTGTTTCCTTTTGTTTTCTAAAGTTTTTCCAAATATTGCATTGTTCATGAGCTTGTAAAAATCTTTTTCAAAAGCTGATGTTGCTGCTGCTCTCCTTGCAGTGTTTGAATCAATGTATGGTTTTAAATAACAAGATTGTGAAAATTTTAAAACTTTATGAATTTTGGTAATAATCAATCCTAATTCTAAGGCTTGCTGAACAACTAAATAATGTGCTACATATCGGTTTTTGTTGTTTAATGTCATCATTAATTTGGGCCATTTTCCTGTCGGTGATACTTCAGTTTTGGCCAACAGTGGCAAGTCGTAATGATGATCGTGTAGGTGGTCTGGATACTGAAAGTCACAGTCTAAGATGTAGCCGGTGTCACCTTCTTTGGGAATATCAATAATATTTCCAAGTGAATCAGGGTCTACCCATTCAAAGTCGCCATACGGAAGGGGTTTGGACATCGCCCAACCGTACAAATTATTCGCATCAAAATAGCCAAGAAAAATCGAATCTTTAGTTTCATCATAATTTGGTAGAAATTTATTATTAGCTTTCACATGTCGAGTTACAGCTTGGGTTAATCCGCCTCGAACACCTGATTCTATCATTAAAACCATATCAATGTCGGTTAACAGCTCCAACTTGCACTCGGTGGATTTTAGCATGGCCTGCCATGCTAAGCCGGGAGATGTAAACGAATGAAGGGGGTCCAGTCCGTAAGCAGTGAAACAGGTGTTCCTAAATTGTTCCATTATGTCACACAATAATGTTACATCTAGTGTTACATAAAAGTCAGAATAATCACCCAAGGTATTCATTCCTAATTCATTCCAGACTTTCTGAGCATGATTATAATCTTCAATTGAAATTTCGGTTTCAGTTAATTTACTTTTAAACGCTTCGATTGGTGGCAAACATGTTTCATCAAATTTTTCTAGTCCAGTAATGTAATCATATGGAAACACACCTTTCCTTAGCACCAAGTCCATTTTATCTTCTGGCACAATTTTTCTTGTTTCTTTTAAATCCTGTCGTCTTAAATTTTTAGTTAGGTTGGCAAGGCTAGATGACATGAATCGAAAAGAATCCACGAATCGAAGCTTAATTTTGCCAACAGTCTTGGAAAAACTAATATAATTCTCTAAAGTGTTGGCCAATACATCAATTTTCCCATCATCCCTGCCCAATTCCGGAATAATAAAATGTGAATCATAACCACTAAGGTTATGCACAACAACTGGAATGAATTTCGGAAGTTTATAATTAATATTACATGAATTGCAAGCAGCCCCTCTGTAATAACCAGTAAGGTGATCGTGATCATGGACTTTATGGTTCTCAACAGTAAATTCTTTTTTACACAAGTAACAATTAGTGGCATTGATATATTGAATTTCCTCCTCTTCATCTAGAGGAATCATAGGAACAATATTACTGTACACTTCTTCAACCTTATCAGCTATATAATACAAGTTATCTACAAAATGTTTAGCAGTATCCTCACCTCTGTACAAAATTGGTGTTGAACTTAAACCAAAATTTTTCAAATGTTCTTCTGACAGTGTGGATTTAACAAGCAAACAATAACTGTTAGGTTTATGCAGCTGATATTTAGTCCTACTGGTAATTTCCCCTTCTGGATGTTCTTGGGGTACCAGTGAGGACTCAAAGTCTGCATAAATTACAAATGGTACCCTATATTGATGGCTAATCTTTTCGAATTTTACAATAGAGCGAGTAGGTGCAGGCAAACTAATTTTGCATTCAAAGTTTTCATTACATAGCCTTTGGTGTTCACGTAACCACTGTGCTCCTCCCCTTCTTTCATCTTTCAACACAAAACAGAAACATCGCTTACAAATTGTTTTCCTATGTCGTTTTTTAGTAAGTTGGTTACCAACAAGTCCTTCAAAATTTTTAATATAAACGTAATGTGATATTTCACCATTGGTTATCAACAACAAATCAGTATGGTTCCTAAGCTCAGTTTTTGCTACTCTTAAAGGGTATACATTATTTGAATCGTCCAATCCAAAAATATTTACACTAACACCTGGATTGTGTTTCTCAAACTTAGAAATATCTGAAATTTTTACAGGGTAAGATAGTCCTACAAAATTATACCTATTATTTACATTTACATAATGTCCACTTACTCTACAAGGGCGCTGCTCTGGCAAAATATATTTACATAACATAGCATACTTAAAACATTCATTATCTACATTTTGTACATTTATACATGCTTTCGTTTTCTCAATGGCTTTTGGTAGAGGGACGTAGCTGCTTCCTCTCATACCAAATCCGTGCTTATGTACTCTTAAATCTACACCCTCTACAGATGTAAGCATCCATCCTGAACCTCTCATTTCATGTTCCTGCAGTTTTGTTAAGAGTTCTTCCAAACATTCCTCAACAATTTTATTTACATCAGAAGCATACATCAAAGTACGGTTTTTCGTTATAAACCCCCTCACTGTTGTTTCACCATCCGTATTAGTAAATAACGCATCTAAAACTAAACCAAATTTTAAAAAATTTAATCTTGCCAATTCTTGTCGCAAAGTTTGTCCAATCAATAATTTTGCTTCAGTTAAAAAATTTTCAAGATCAAGCTGTACATTACTTATTTTGTGATGGGTTACCGTATGTCCGGGGAAAGCTGTTATACGAATCTGGTTCACTCCTTCTTCTTGTTCCGTGTCGGTGTCCGTGTCGGTGTCCGTGTCGGTGTCCATGTCCTCTGTAGGTCTCCTTCCAAGTCCTGACGGTCCAGCACCTCCATATTGGATAACACTGGGTCTTCTGCGTTGAATCTGTTGAAGTTCACTTTGCCAATTGTCCAGGTTGCGGTTAAATTCAACCAAAATGTCATCAATCCAGTCCATGTCCATTTCGTTAGCCGTTTCACTCGCCGGGTCTTCCATATGTAATTCTTGATGTATAGCTAAAATGTCTTCATCTGGGAAAAATTCCCCACAAATATGGCAAAGAAGCATTTTAACACTTTTTACCACTAGCGTCTTTAGATGTTACCTCCACAAAAGTTCACCAAAGAATGAGAGACGCTCTTGACCGACCTCCTTTTATAGCGGGTGGTGGGGGGTGATCTTTGGGAAAGACCCGTTCTGCGCATGCGCAGAACAAAATGTAATATATTTATTTAAAATTTGCTATTTAGGACAAATATATAGGTCAAGGCCACCTTAAATCTGGTAAAAAAGAGGGAACACTGGATAAGAGATGGTAGTAAGATCAACTTTCTAACAAATACTTTCAATAATATATCAACAGGTGCAAAAGTTAAATATTTTTTTAATTTCATATACCAAATTGTTTAAAATTAAAACTTTTAAATATATTTGTTTGAGCAAATGCTTTTGGCAAACTTACCACACGCCAAAACTCAAAAAATGTACAGAATTAAGACTGATCTCGCGGGGAAATACTGATGTGCTACCTAACATTGGTTATCTGACTCGAATAAGAATTGGTGATATATAACATATTGAAAATATTTTATGTTGTATAAATCACCAATACTATGCGACTCCGATAACCAATGTGAGGTGGCTACATAGTATTTCCCCGAGAGATCAGCTTAATCCTGTACTTTATATGAGTCTTAGCGTGTAGGAAGTCTGGCAAAAGCATTTGACCAAAACAAAATATATTTAAAATTTTAAGCTTAAACAAACTAGCGAGTATAAAAATATTTCCTAACATTGACAACCTGTTAACATATTGCAGTGTTAAAGTATTTGCTATTGAGTCAATCTTACCATCACCTCCGATCCAGCGTTCCCTCTTTCTTACCAAATGACACTGAGGCTTGACTACCCGTATATATGACGTTTCCCCCACCACTAATGCTCTCCCCCACCACAATCAATTCTCAAAAGTGGGTCAAGGCCATCGGAAATTATTATTTTGAGCGGAGGATAGAGCATCTGCTGCTCTATCCCCCGCTCATATTCTTTTTTCTTCTTTTTTACAGTTTTATATTTTTTTTGGGTTTTTGTAAAATGCAAAACACAAAATTATTTACAAAAAGTTATTTACAAAGGTGAAACTTCATCACTGCTATCCTCGTCATCACTACTCTCCAAAAATAATCTTCTACTACAAAATACAAGTCTTTTACACAACGATATTCTATCCAATATAGCTCCAACTTTAGGGGTGTTCTGATCTTCCATTTCTTCTTCTTCTTCTTCTGATGACAAGTCCAATGTTTCATAAGCATGTAAGTCAATATCTGTTAAATTATTTTCTTCTTCATCCAATTCTTCCATTGCACTTTCATCTTCTGTAACATTTTCTTCTTCCTCTTCCCCATTTGTTATTTCAATTGGTATGTCTTGTAAAATTTCGAAAATTTGTCTGCAAGGCACATTAGTGTTGTCCAGTGGAGGCATCTTAGTGGAATGTTTCACCTTTGCAAACAAACTAGAGTTTTATATAGATATGTAAATTATTTACCCCCACCACCATTTGTCCGTAAACTAAAACTCACAAACCATGTCCAAGTCGTTCTGAAATTAAAATTATTTTTTGAAAAATATAGCCATTTTAGCATTCACCCGATTGTCAAATAAATATTTTACAAACTCAAAATTTGTTGTTTTATCATTTAACATGGTAGACAGAAAGGCTTCAACAATTTTTTGCGATCTCTCATCCTGAGGCTCGCATCTCACATTTTCAATAGTCCCTTTCCTTGTCGTGTCTTCTATTAGCTCCACAATCTCTACCAAGTCCTCCTCCAAAAGAACAAACTCCACGCAGTGACTTACCATGATGCTTCTTCCTTGGATTTAGCGAGAGTGATGTTCCTCAGCTGATGTCCACCATCTATATCACTTTACCCCCACCACTTTTCAAGACCATACATTCAACATCATAAGTAAGATTTTATTTTTTAAACTAAAACCTAGGTACTGCCCCTGGCCAACGAAATAATAAGCTACTCTTAGGCTCCACCTGGTTTCTGCTGTATGTATGCCAATCATGTAAATAAGCCGCACAAATATCACACCTTTCTTGCGGTATTTCATCTCTTTTTATGTTAGAAATTCCAGTCATCATCATGTAGCCACCGCTTTCTATAAATTCTGTCATGTCCTCACATGCAGCAAAACCACAGTCTTTACAAAATTTAATATTTTCGTTTCTGAAAACATAAGCAAAATAATTTGTGTAGCCATTTCTTTCAAAGTCAAACTCCTTAACTAAAATTTTAATTTTTGGTGGTGCACCAGACTGATGCACCACATACTTGAACAGTTCGGTGTCATCAGAAATTTTCATTAAACACAATTGTAGAAGACTGGAAGGAGCCATCTCAAGGTGTGCGTCTCCTAGCTACACTGAACTGAGACTGATCAACCTCCTCAATACCCTACACCTGGTTAAACTTACCCCCACCACTTCTTTTAAGTAGGTCAAGGTCAAATAAAATTACCCTGTGAGCGGGGGATAAAGCACTAAGTGATATGTTATTCCAGTATCACAGAGTGCTCTATCCCCCGCTCTGTTTTTTCCACATACCAAACAAATAGTCCATGTCCAAGTCCAAGTCGTACAAAATAAAATAATTTTCAACACTTACATCTCTAAATGTTGGCCCCCATAACCATCTGATTTTTTATTTTCAAACCCTTCTAAAAATTTAATTTTTCTTTCCAGCTGCTGAATATAATTTGCAGCTCCTATTAGAGTGTCCAGCTTACTGGAGCGAAAATTCACTGTTGGCACGATCAGTTGTAGCCGGAAAATTGCCAAACGCTCTTGGTAATTTCGCTGTTGGTCCGCCAGCCGCTTCTTCTCTTTATTTTTTTGTCTCATGTCCTTAACCAACAAACTTCTTAATATACTTTCTTGCTCAACTTCAGTGGATGGGCCAGGTTTTGGTGATGACTGTGGTTCAGGTGAAGAATTATTTTTGTAGTCCAACAGCATCGGAGCATAGACGTGACCTGATGGTAAACGCTCCAACTCCAAGTCCCCCGCAAACGGATTGGGTCCTAAAATTTTTACTACCCGCTTGTGGTCTGGGTGAACTTTTCTGTTGGGCGCTTCGAAAGACACTTCAGTCATGTTTCCGCTCATAATGTGCTGCTCGGATGAAGGAATAAAGCAGAATGAGCCAAGTGAGTAGCACTAGGAACTGAGTGAGATTCAGTAGTAGTGGGGAAAACTGGTTGTCACGTGACCTTTCACTAGTGGGGGAAACCGGTTGTCACATAATCATGTACTGCTTCACCATAATGCTAAACATCTGTTTGGTTAATAAAATTAATTTGTTATAAATTTTCTTCACCGTCCAGGACACTGGTTTGGGACGTGTCTGAATAATGTTTTTCTTTTTATTTTTTATTTATAAATAAAAAGAAAACATTATCCCCAGGTTAAGATATTATATAAATGAACTATTTTTTTTTTTTTTTTTTTTTTTTTTTAATAGCTCATTTATATAATACCCCCCTCCCTTATTTCAAGAGGGTGAAGAAATAAATTTTGGAAAAATAATTTTGAAAAAGGTAATTTGGAAAAGAATGTTTGGAAAACAAAACTTTTGTCAAGTCAAAAGTTTACATTTACTCCTGCAAACGCCACACAGTCCTACGTTGACCCATGATCACCGTTCGTATCAAATACCCTCTCATGGTCATAAATTTTTCTTTTACTAAATGGGGAGCAACTCTCACATGAACATTTTTGCCCTCATGCCTCATCAAAAAGATGTGAGGCTTTACTTTAAGGTGTTTTCGAAAAAAGTATTTATCACCAAGATAGAGCCTTCGATAACGAACCATAGGAATCTCTGTTTGCGTTTTAGGAGCAATGTTTAGCGAAAAAGGCCTTACTATGTTCCGGGTGGAAGCTGAGTCACGTTGAAGATGATAGCGGCATAACTCTTCACCGCTAACAGCCCACCTGGCACATTTCTGGTTAAATTTCGCTAAAGTTTTCCAAACAAATGTACACTGGCGTTTCGGTGCCGCCGCCTTTTTAGACTTTATTGTTTTACGCAAACCCGGCTTGATTTTATTCAATGGGATACTTACTTTAATTTTTTGTTGCTCCACTTCAAGTTGAGGGTCTTTAGATGTCAATGGAAGGGAAATAACTTTTTGTTTGGGTTTAGCAGGACTTGTTACAGGAGTGTCTTTAGATGTGGATGGAAGGGAAATACATTTTTGTTTGGGTTTAGCAGGACTTGTTACAGGGGTGATAGGAGTGACAGGAGTGGTTGGGTCAAAGAAAGATTTGAAATATGTAAGGATTTCTTCAGTGGGGGATGCGGGTGTTGGCGGTGATGGCGGCTTCTTTGGACTCACAAAAATTTCTTCATCAGAACTGGAATCCAAAGAAATTACACTTGGCCTAGCTCCACTCAGCACACTCGTCACTGTTGTCGTCGTCGCAGTCGTCAGCGCAGTCACAGCAGTCAAAATTGTTTTCACCAAAGTGTCTTCGGTAATTGTAGATCCAGGTCTCAAGTCCACAATAATTTTTTTCCCCGAGGCGATAGAGGTTGGCAGTGGTGACAGGCTTGGCATCGAAGCGGAAGACATTGAGGCAGAGGTACAAACAGCAGGCAAAGCGGGTGGCAATGAAGCGGAGGTCGAGACGGCAGTGGTGGTAGGCGGATAATTCTTAAAGCGAGGCATGGCGCGGAGCAGGAAAAACTCGTAGCGATACTGTAAGCAGAATGAAACAGCTCGCAACCTATTGCAATATTCCAGCGCGCTATGTGGTGGGGACAAACAAGTCTGTTGCGTAATACCCGGATCTACTTATGCAAACACATGGCCAGACATGTCAATGGAAAAGTACCAGAGGCCTCCACCTCCACCTCCCTCGGCGGGGGGGGGGGGGGGGCGCAGTTTTCGTCCGGAGCAAAAAATTTTTGGTCAAGGTCAAAATCCAAAAAAAAAAAATTTCGGGGGGGGGGCGCAGTTTTCGTCCGGAGCAAAAAATTTTTGGTCAAGGTCAAAATCCCAAAAAAAAAATTTCGGGGGGGGGGCGCAGTTTTCGTCCGGAGCAAAAAATTTTTGGTCAAGGTCAAAATCCCAAAAAAAAAAAATTTTCGGGGGGGGGGGGCGCAGTTTTCGTCCGGAGCAAAAAATTTTTGGTCAAGGTCAAAATCCAAAAAAAAAAATTTCGGGGGGGGGGCGCAGTTTTCGTCCGGAGCAAAAAATTTTTGGTCAAGGTCAAAATCCAAAAAAAAAATTCGGGGGGGGGGGCTCACTTGCCGTCCGGGGCTCGGGGGGGGGTCACCTACCCCTAGGACTTTAACTCTTGGATACCTGCTACCCTTACTCATGTGTCAACATCAAATAATATTTTATTCCACCACAGTGTGGACAGCCAACACTTAGTCGCATCTCGCTCTAAGTCCTGAGGAGTCCTCAGAACTCAGGCAAAAATCCGCCTAAGTCATGGCTGACCTACATATTGTGTGGAACAAAATATTATTTTATTCACACACAAATATGGGTCAAGGTCATCCAAAAGTTAAAAAGAAATCCCCCCGATGCCTAAGACCGCCGGCGGTCAGAGGCATCAGGGGGATCTCAACATTTAGGGGGAGGTGATTTATTAAAAAATTATTTATTTAATTTTGAGTTTCCTTAAGGGAAACATGCTACAATAATTTGGAAGAGGCCATGCTAACCATGACCGAGGATCCCGTCTTAACCCGTAGGTACTGACTTTTGCCTAGCACACCGGTCAGTGTCAGGATCCGACGCCTCGTGCTAAAGGATGCCAACCACCCATCTAGAGTGATGAGGTCCAGTAGCCCCCTGACCGAAAGAGGCCTAAGGGTGGATCCCCAGGGGCCTACCCCCGGGCTCGTTAGGCGCCATGCTATTGTTGGTAACAAATAATTCTTGAGGTTCTAAACCTCGAAAAATTTTTATTTTACAGAGACTGTTAAGTCTCAAAAGCCTAACACTTTAACTGCCAATTTACAGAGGAGTACCTCCAAAATACGAATTTTGAAATATTTCTACTTGGGGACAACCTGTGAAGATTAGTACAAAGAAATATTTTTCAACACACAAGACTTAGACTAAATATATCCAACACCAATACCTAGCAGAAGCAGCAAGCGCAAAATAAAATATTTCTTAACACTACACATGCCATGCCTTAGACTAAAAGAATTCCCAATATAATGCGGCGCCAACATTACATTGCGAATCCTGTAGGGCAGAGCTTCAACCACTCAGCTGAAGTGTTTGAAACCAACTGCGAGGAAGCAAAGCCTCAGAGAACCGAAGCTGAGCCGGTCAGGAGTGGGGGAACCGAACCTGGTTACGTAAACAGCCAGACCTCGACACGTACTTGTTTGTGGCATTGGACAATCTCCAAGAGCCACACCTGAATACATTACTAACCGGATCTCATTATACAACACGTGTCAAGGTATGGCAACGCCTCGGGCTATGCCACCTCCTCCTCCCCCGGGGGGGGGGGGGGGGGCTCACTTCTCGTCCGGAGCCGAGGGGGGGGGAGGGGGAGGGGTCTTGGGACTTAGAATATTTTCGGTCCAAGTCAGGTTCAGTATAGACTAATATTTTAGCTTGCCGGATTCAGCACAGCCGGCAGAGACGGTTATATAACGCTTATATAACAGACTGGTTTCTTTGCCAACTGTAGCTCTACAGAAGGTAAGTCAGTTTATTCGAAGCCAACAAACACGCCACACCTCGCCACCGCTGGACTTTTCTGTGAGTAAATTTTTATTTTTACTTCTTATTAAACTTAGCAAACAGAACCTACCCTGTTTTGCACAAAATTAATTTTTGTTACACTGCTACACTTACGTTTACTTAACAAATTATTTTCCACTCCTTATTTAATATTTTATTCCTTACTTGTTAAGACTTACAAACTGAAATGTTGGAAGACTGTTTGATACAAAGTTAATTTTTATTTAGCTATACAGGTCTCCTAATATTTTCCTACACTTCTATTTTGCAGGTGTGGCTAAATATTTTTCGCTCACAATTTAATTTTATTCCACACAAGTGGATTTTGAACTTTACTACAAAACTGATCCATGCCCATCTCCTACAGAATTATTTTTCATTTCACTCTACCTCTTTTAGTCTTACATTAAATATTTCTTGGAGTTACATTTTACACAAGTCTCTCGGTTAATTTTTCTGCACAGTACGTGTTACTCCTTGGACAGTTCCCGGCAAACTGTTTCTACACTTCACAACAATAGTCCGCATTACCCCCTCCACTACTCATTCCCCCCACTATAGCTCTGTTCCCCCACTACTTCCAGCTAAGGTGCAACACTTCACTGAGTGTTTCAGTTTTATCCAAACCTTACTGTGGGATACATCTATGGCTGAAACTTTGCGAGAAAAATTATTAAGAGTAAAATTTTTGCTGGCCAAGCAAAATAATTCTGTTAAGGTGTCCAAGACTTCCACTTTAACAAAAATGAAACGTTGCTTCAAAAATAATCCAAAATTTTACTCAAGGAACACAAATATCACTATGGATGATAAAATGTTTCAGAAACTTTTAGACGAGCTAACTTTTGCCAGTAAGGTTACGTTGGTGACTCCAATTCCCGACCAAGTTCCAAGATCACCTGAGGAAGAATAAAAAAATAATTATTTCTCAGGAAATATTTCCAATCCCAGTTACGGTAAGGGACAGACTCGGATGAGTTGTTGCAAAAATTTTAATTTTTTCTTCCTTCTGACCACTTTACCCCCACCACCTCCTTATCCCCACCACTGGGCCGGGTACCTGGGATACCGTCTGTGTACAAGTCAGTACGTCTTCGGACGCGGTGCTGTTCGGATCGCGTGTCGTTTGTCGCACTGTCGGGTGTTTGAAGAAATTATTCTTCGGCTCTCAGTCTCTCGGTGGGTAAGTAAAATAAAAAAATTATTTTTTTTTTCAAGTGGGGTTGCTGGGACGGGTCAATGACCCCTGACGGATACATTAGGTCGAGAGTCTGATCGCTAGGGAATAAAAAAAATATTTTTTTGCACTTTTGTGGTTCCTCGAGAAATTTCAATTTCTCAACAAAATTTGAGGAATCGCAAAAGTGCAAAAAAATTTTTTTTTGTATTCTTGCGTGACCTTGACCTAATTAACGTCAGTGACGTCATCATGATGACGTCAGCGGTAATGACGTCACCATGACGTCATAGGTGTGACGTCATGTGACGTCATATGACGTCATTAGTGGCGTCATTCGTGACGTCATTGATGACGTCATCACTGCTGACGTCATCGTGATGACGTCATGTCCCAGGTGTGCCCTTTTTGCACTACTGAGGTCGAGTAAAAAATGGCTAAGTAGTAAATAAGAACCGCTGATCTCACGGCTCCCGTGGCTCAGGTTGTTAGAGCGTTAGGTCAATGAGTGTGAGGATGTGGGTTCGAATTCTGTCACAAGTGTAAACTATTAGATTATTTTTATTTAAATTTTTTTAATCTGTTGGTTGGCATAAATGCATTAATTAATGAATTTTTATGTAAAAATAATACTTTTCAATAACTCAGGCCAACAAAATGGTTTTTCCTCCACCTACTATCTAAAGCCGTATTTTACTCCTTGGAATAGAGTAGTAAAGTACTAATTTCTATCCCATGTGACTTGAATACTCATTCTTTCTACCTAGGGAAAACTCAAGTTTTTTCGTACCACGGGGCTAAAGTTAGTTACATAAGAATAACATTAAAAGAGAGATTAAAAAGAACATGAGCCACAGTCAGCTGTTACTTGTATTTGTTTCGTTACTCATTGTTGACTAATAGCAGCAGCTACACCCACTGCTGACCATTCAGTCAGCAGTGGGTGAGCAGCATCTCTAGTATTAGAGATGGCCGTGGCAGTGTAGGTGTTTGTTTACATTTTGCTTGGGTAGGCTATTAACCTAAGAAGTCCAAAACAGTGTAAAACTTTTGACTAGGCTTAAATTATATTTTGTTTTTTTCGTGTTCTTCAAAATTGATATGGCCTACCTTGTGTGTTTTTTATGTTGATGTGACAGATCCAGCCTGACGGAGCAAGGGATCATATGAAGGTAAAGTTAAATTATCTACGGTAGGCCTATTAGGCCTAAATTTTATTCGTGTAGGTGGAGGAAAAATGTTGTGTGCATCAAGGGACTAAAGTACTTTTCTCCCTCAGGGAAATTGTCGCCCTCGGCTTCGCCTTCGGGCGACAACACTTTCCCTTCAGGGAGAAAACATTGTACTTTAGTCCCTAGAAGCACAAATAACTATTGTTAATTCAACAAAATGTATCAGAATGTTGTTGAATTAACAATATAACTTTTTGTTGCAATTACAAAAATTTGATATTGCTTTAACCAAAAAATTTTAACAAAATAATTTTGTTAGTCCAACAAAAAAACAGTTGTCCCTATTTAAACCAAATTTTGTTGTTGGGACAACAATTTTTTTTTGTTACCCCAACAAAACAGTTTTTTCAGTGTATATAGGATAACTTACGGAATCGGAATAAATATATTTATTTTGGATCGTAGCCTGTGCCATTATACACAGTATATTTATTTTCTATTTCAAAAATGTTTATACATGCTTGGAAAATCTAATGAAAACTTATTGCCTGTCCATATATATTTTTTCTTTTGCTCAGTTCATCGAAAGTGTTAAAGTATTGATTATATTAGACCCTACCATCCAAGGCGTTTGCCATATATTGAGATGAACTTCAAACTTCATTCTGTTTTACCTTTAATAAAGCTGTACCAAAACTCTGCCTGCCGTAGGGACAAAGTCACAAAGAGTTTTCTTTTTTAAAACGTTTTAAATTACTCAGACATTTTTAATGTCATATTTTTTAAAAATAAGCTAGGATACATGATCCTAAAATTCATATACTGCAGTAATGAAATGCTGAATCCTTTGAAACCCATTTGTTATCCTAATTCCTATTCATGCGAACACTCCTGATTGTGTCTACGAAAGCTTCAAATGTTTTATTCCTTCAATCACTCATTTCTGAATTATATTTTTTCTTGTCAACTATCCAGATGTGTAGCCCTATTGGCGATTCTATACACTAGAAAGTATCATTTTCGAGAAGCTATCAGGGACGTTTAGCTTCCTTTAAGCGCCTCGCCGTCTTTTGTGGAGCACCGGGTCGCGGTCTAGAAAAAAAGAAGATAAGGTCAGTTCTGCTCTCGAGGGAGTCGCGGAGTCAATGACCCAGACGTTGGCGAGACAATGGGAGAAGCAACGCGCCTGCCAATACCGCCAACCGCCATAACGCCGAACTCGCCATCATCTCGCGGTGATTCGTGACTCTAGATGATAACCGGATACGGATACAGTGCTGCCGCTGGCGGTGGTGATAAACGCTCGGCAAAGAGTAAGGAACATGGATCATGCCAAAATAGGCAAACAACGAAGTACGAAATATGTGCGTACTTTGTGATCTCTCTTGTTTGGCAGTCGGTTTGTAACCTAAAGTGTGATAAAGTCTAAACATGTACACATTTATTCTACGGTGAAAAATGCTGACACTTAAAGGAGGTTAAGACATACAATACTTGGAACCGTACCTTCGAATCTGACACGAATAACGTAACGTAGGAACTTCCTGACAGACAAAAATACTAAACTTGAAAGGATTTGGTTGAGTAATTGGTATATTGTTCTGTACTCTAGACAACATTGACACACTTGGGATTCCTTAATCAATATTACAGCACCAAAATATTCGTTCATATCAACGTTTTGATGTCGCGAGAAGGTTTTTTTTAGTTTTTGTTCACAAGCCGGTTACAACAATATTTATAGCCAAATTTATGTAAAAAGGGAGTTTTATAAAAATACCATTAAAAAGTATCTTTGTAAAAAATTATTGGTTCATCATTTAATAGCGTGAATAAAAAATATTATACTTTGTGCAATAACCCTGCATATTTTGTTAGTGGCAATTTAGTTAACTCTATAGGCATTCAGTATCTGCAATACCTGGATGCATCTAAATTGTAATTAAAATTCACCTTGTTATGAGACAATGGGAAATGCATTACGTGTGACGTGTGTAATTTTAGTTCCTACCCATATTACTGTTGTATATAAATAAAATCTACACATGGAAGTCTGAACTGATTGTATCAGTGGATGTTTTCTTCAACAACTTTGACACTTGAACAATTAATTAATCGGAATATTTTTAACTGCAAAATATTGAGTTGAATGTTTACTACTTAATACAACATGTGCGGTACCTAATTCGTTAAATGATCAATAAATGCTGGAATTTTAAAATAATTAAACCAGGTCAAGGCTGCAGTTTATAATAATACTAAATTTCTAGAAATATTATTAAATACTCGCGTCGCAGCAGACCTGCGTACTCAGCGAATTGAATTTGAGTTTTTGTATTTCCCCATAAACACCATTAGGAATGAATTAGTTGGTCTGCTGCCATGGGATGTTGTTAGGAAATGTAATGATTAGGAAAGGTAAACATCAAATTGTATATCAATATTCGCCAATTTTTAATTTTCCCCATAAAACACATGGGGTGAGTATGTAGGTTTACAGCCATGGGTGTTGTAATCAAATAAATATCAGTTAAACGCTATACCTAGAGAATGAACATACGAAATTTTACCAAGTTATGTCAATTTTTAAGCGAGATACAGGGTTTTATGACTTAACATAAGAATAACCCCCATAAGGTTTCGCATAAGAATAAAAGGGAAACAATTTTTTATGTATTTTCTCTATAATCTGTCAAGCCAAGTTAAAAATTCAAAATACTAAATTGTTTGTTTTTGAAATTTATGAAAATACACCTGGTCTTACATCTTCATAACCAAATTTCATCAAAATCGGAGGTCTCCTTCAAAAGTTATTGTTTGTCATATAAGTTTTTAACCGTGACAAAGACCCTTTTTTATCGTTCGTCACAAAATCAGCCTATTTTTGCTCTGTCAATAGTAAAAAAACCGTTTCTTTTTTGTCCTAGGACTGAAAACTCAGCTGAAATATTTTTTAGGTCCATAGGACTGAAAAGTTAACTGTTTGCTAAGTATATTATTATTCATTTATTAATTTTGATATGCAGAATTTTTAAATTTAAACGTTATAAAGAGCACTGTTTGTAAATAACAAAAGTGTAACTTTGTAAATAACCTCGAAAATACAACTTCAATCATTTTAACGATAAAAAGTTTATTCCGCATTATGATAAAAACCGTTGTTCATCACTCGGAGCAAAGTGTTTTTTGTGCTTTTTCGCGCCTCATTTTTAAAACACGATTGCGTACCAAAATTGCCCACTTTTGCTCCTAATGATGAAAACTACAATCTTAACCTTAAAAAATAACTTTACGAATCAGCAATTTATGTTTTGATAATATAGGCTTGCGAAGTGCACAACTTTTTTTTTATCACAAAAGTAACAACAGAGATAGGCTAAGGTTATACCGTGTTGTAACATAGGTTATGTTGGGTGTTTACATAATCAATACCTCCTCTTTAATTCTACCCTTGGGCTTCAAAGGCCTAGGATTTAGACTTTCGCTTTGGTTCTGCTGTTAATTTTAAGCTTGTATTCAAACGCCCCACATGAAATATTAAATTATATTGTTTGTAGGCTATTACGTAGCTTCTTTATACACATTAGGCCTACAAGTTATTTAATTTTACACATTTCTTATTGAGAGGCGAGATATTGAATATAGATCTAATGAGTTATGTAAATGTTTAAATAGTAAATACTATAAAGTAACAATCAATAATTGTTATTTTGTAATAAATTGTACACTGCGTCGTTTTCATGTGCTACTAATTTTGAATTAAACTATAAAATCTAATTCCTGTATTACGATACGGTATTGAAGTAACAGATACAAACAGTTACCATTGTAAAATATTCAATAAATTAAAAGAAAACTTGTCTAACAATGTACAGTGATATGATGAAAGTCACGTTAGTGTTTCAGTGAGAACCATATCGATTGTAATATTGGATTCGCCCTAGTCGCAGTGGGGTAGGCCACCACCACAACAGGTTCGGGGGGGGGGGGGGGGGGTATGGAGTGACAAACAATGCAAGATATTCGCAACCTCGCGCATCTTCGCTTATCACTCGCGGATTGTATAAATCCGCCAGTACAGTGTGTAGCTAATGGCGGATAGTTTAGTTTGTGCGGCAATTCGTAGTGACGTGAGGGTGATTTGAGTTAGGAAAATGTTTAAGGTATTATTAATTTTAGTACTTAGTATACTTATTTTACTATACAATAACTACCCTGATTCTTATTTATTTATTCACCCGATTAAAAGCCATGAGGACAACTGTAAACGTGATGAAACCATAGAAATCATACCGGCAGTAAAGCATTTCTGCTTCTTAAACAAATTATCAAATGCGAATTTTTCGTTTGTGTTTCAAATGGCTTATTTGAAGAATGTAGGCTGCGAATATGACTTTATTAATAGGTCATTTGTATAACAATATTTTATTTCATTTTGTTTGTTTTTTATTCAAGAAAACGTTAATAGACAAAGATAACGACCAATTAAAATGAAATGCAATGTCCTGGATGACGTGCTTAAACTATTATACGATATTTTTCACAAGAAAATTGTTAGTATTAGGCCTATATAGACTAACAATTTCGCCATATCTCTTAAATTAATACCACGACTGTTCTTATAATACTACACAATAAAAACCCTGATAAAACATTATTTGTTCTACCAAATGTAAGTAATTGTTACAGATTAACAATTTCCCCATATCTCTTAAATTAATACCACGTCTGTTCCTATAATACTACAAAATAAAAAACTGATGAAACTTAATTTGTTTTACCAAATGTATGTAATTGTTGGAGTTATTTGTTGTCGTATCTTATAACAATTAGAACGATATATTAAAAAAGTGCGAAAAGTTCGAATATTTGTATCGGTAAACTTTCTAGTTAATTGTTATCAACACGCAGTATCCCATCGAACCTGTGTCAATAACCTTGGGCGCCGGCGCCGCGCCGACCGTGCGTGAACCGAATGATAAACGTTTCGCGAACGCTTTGTCCACGCTTATCTCATACGTCTCGATACAATAGACCGCGTTCAGCATTGCCCTAGTAAAAATGATAGCGCGTTTGCTTATTCTCTGTCCTGATTTTTTACATATTTGTTTTTAGTTAATTAACTAATTATTAATTAATTTAATATAGTTCATGAAGAAGTAAGTAATGCCAGCTGTATAAAATTTAAGGGAATTTACAAGTATTTTAAGTAAATAGCTAATCACTATCGTGGCGGTTACCCTCAATTTATGGTAAAAATGTCGAGCGTATTATATAAATGTTGAGGACAGGGCTGGAATTGCTGCTACAATGAAGTTTTGCCGTCGTTTATTGCTCTACTATTTGGAGGAATGCAACTTTAATTTTGAAAATCATAAAAAATTGTTATAACAATTTTTAACGCTGAATTTATTCCAAAACCAAGTCTGTGATTGGCTTCATATTTTTAACATATTTTTGTAGGTTGTGTAAACAAAAATCACTTATGAAAATTAGAAACCATTCATGGGTTTGGTTTTGTAAAAAATCAGCATTACAATTTCCACGTCTCCATGACGGAAAACTTCGTCGCAGTAGCAATTCAAGTTGATGTCATCAACATTTAACACGCCTGGCATTTTCTCTGGAGATTTACGGTAGCCTAAACACAATTGCCACAATAATAATTAGCTATTTATATAAAAATCCTATAAAATTCCCTTCAACTTTACATAAGAATCAAACAGGTGATGGCATAATTTATTAATGAAGTATATAAAATGAAAATTGTTTAGTTATTGTATCAACCGCAAGGTAGGCTATCCTGCAGGTTTGTTGTACCTGCAGTTAATATTAAGCTTTTATTGTTGTCAACCAATAACGCAAATCAAGATCGGTCGATTAGTGTATGACAGAAGTATAATTATTTGCTTTCTAAATGTATGGAAAACGACGAACGGCCTTGAATTGTGTTTTTAATTCCGGAAATGATGCAGTAATGCCTAAGTAAAGATGAAAATTTTGCAAGACACAGAGAGTTTTAGACTGCTTATGAGTGAATGAAGTAATGCTGCTCTACTAATAATACTATTATTTATGGTAACACGGTATTGATTTATCTATTATACATTTGGAAAATAAGTTAATAATCAAACATTAGACAATAATCAATTAATATTAGTCAAGGAAAATGCTAAACATGTAAAAATAATCCTACGAAAGTTCCAAACCGTGCGTGAACTGTTTATATATCGATTCCAAAACAAGTTTTCTAACGCAATTTAAAACAATTATTTTCTGTAACTTTGTCAACATTTGCAGAAACAAAAAGTAGGTCTTTATAATCTTCATTTTTAACTTTTTTACCGTGTTTTACTCCTTGGCGAGACTTCCATGGTAGTTCAGAAATGGCACCATTACTCTTATGAGATTTAGTTAGCTCACCTGCCCTAAGACTATTCCATATCTTGAACGCAAATGTCAAGAATAAACTTAGTTTTTACGGTTTGCTCATAATCCCGTTTTCAGCCCGTTCCAAGGAGTTGCCCAGTAAGTTATGCTGGGCATTTTCCTGTGGCAAGCTGTACAAGTTGAATTATTTATGTGTTTGTGGAATGTATGTTTGTTTTACTATACAGCACATATCGCAACTGAGTGTAAGGCCTACGAGCTTATTAATAGAGATCGTGTATCTTGGATTTACCCAATAATCTTTTCTTTTGTATCTAATAGGCTCACCATCTTGAGTAAAATTTTGGTGCCCTATAAATTTACTTATTAATTTTCTTTTTACGCACTAGGATTTTAACAAAATTTAAGTAAAATTTGTTTACCTTGAAAGTAAGGATGATTTTAAATTGCAAAAGAAATACTTCGGTTATCTTGTAGTAGATATCTTTAGGCCCTTAAAAGATAATAAGTATGCCAATGAGTATCTGATTACAGTGTTTTAATGTGACCTGAACTATGGTACGCCTACTTATTTTATCAAAGTCTTGGAATAGATAATAAAAATATGATCACATATTCGATCAAAATGTAGTCTTAAGGTGAAATTTTACGAGGCATCATACTTCTTCTGAAAAAAATTCTATAAATAATAAAATGATGACTCGTGCAATTTTGATTTTTCCGGTCAGTGCTTACAGGACAATGGAAGGAAGTGAATTTTTTAAATAAGAATTATTGTTCTCTTTCTTTCATTAGGACGGCCGCACACTGGATCGAACGCGACACGACACGACACGACAATTTCTGTTTTGTTTTGTTCTGTTCTGTTCTGTTTTGTCGGATGCGCGAAAAAACGTCGTCCGACACGACAAAACACGACGGCTGCCGACGACCCCTCAACCCGTCTATTTCACTGATTATTATTAACTGTGACTATTATTACACTGAGATTATTGCCTGGTCCATCAATCTCTTGCCCTATGTCATTCCAAATTTTGGAGATAACATCGACGTTGTGATGTTCTTTCAAAGTAGAGTTGTAAATAGGCGGGTTGTTTTGAACTAAAAATGATAGTTTGTCCACATCCACGGCCGCACTGTCTTCACTCATTTTCACTTCAACTTCCCAAGCAAGCAAAGCAAAAATCCTGCGTAGACGTTCCGTAGATGACAAGTGTTTCTGGAGAGGGAGAGTTAGGAAGGATTCGCAACGCATGCGTAGAGTTGGATTCTCTGATTTTGTCTGATAGCGTTTTGTCATAAAACGAAATTTTCAGTACCTTCGCCAGACGAGGAAAAAACGCCTTAAGGCGTTTTATTGTCGTGTCGTGTTTTGTTCGATGTAGTATGCGTCAGCCCCATTAACTCATACAAACTGAGCCGTATAAAACGCCTTCCGTCAAAATGTCTTGTCGTGTCGTGTCGTGTTCGATGCAGTGTGCGGCAGGCCTTATAAAACAGCACATAATTAGATAAGCATTAAAACTCAATTCGTAGCGTACGCGTGCACTGAATGACTAGCAGCTGTAGTGAATGCTTGTCAACACTCACTACTCATTGTGAGGAATTTCTTGGAGAGGTTGCTGATAAGATCGCGACCTTATCAACCACAACAAGGGTTAAGTTGAAGTGACGGGCGGCAGATATAAAGTGCCGCCCACTTGACGGTCTTCTATTTCGTTTGATCAAAAAATAGTCTACATTATTATGTCTCATGTTTTGTAAATTTTATTCAAGGAAATTTATGGGAGTGAAATGCAAATGAAGTGTTACTAATTAATTGCATATTTGACTAGAACGATTCGAGATGGTAAAAATGTTTTTTTTTTATCACTCTGCAAGAAATTAGCCTCTTTTTGCTCCCTCAATACAGTAGTACCAAAACCGTTTCTTTTTTGTCCCAGGACTGACAAATCCGCTGGATTTTTTTTTAGATTCTATGACTGAAAAGTCAGCTGTTTGCTAAGTATATCTATACTTATTTAATACGCTAAGGGGTTTTTTTCTGTAAAGATCTCCCCCTACAATTCTCAACCGGTTTTCAAGTTTTTGGTATCTTTAGATAGGGCTTGGTCTATAGTTGTTTCCGCCAAAAATCGATGAGAATCGGATAAGGGAGCTAAAATAAAATAAGGGAGCTATCCACAAATTAAATTTGAAATTTTTCGATTAGAATAACATTAAAATTGGTTTGAGCATTTTAAACATCTTTTAACATAATTGGATTGGTCGGATGTCATTGATTTAAAACCAAATGTAGCTTTTGTATTGTATCAAAATAAATTGCTCGATGTCGAGCTACACGTGCACTAGTTATTATAAATTTATTAATTTTAAGGTGCAGAGTTTTGAAATTTAAACGTTTTAAAGAGCGCATTGTTTGTAAATAACAGAAATGTAAACACTACTTATTTTGCAAATATAACCTTGAAAATATAACTTAATAGTTTTTTTTTTATATTTTACTATCAAAAGTATAATCCCACACTATGAAAAAAAACTTTGTTCATCACTCAAAGCAAAAGTGTCTTTTTGATGCTTAATCTTTTTGCACACCAAAAAGACCCTCTTTTGCTTCTTGTGGTGAAACTACTGTTGCAGAGCTAATTTAAAACCAGATAGTTGATTTTTATCAACCACCACTTCTCCCCATGTCTTACACGATATTATTAGTTCAAGGAAAATGTCCATCATACAAACGGAAATAAAATCCTGTAACAAATATTGCAAACTGAAGGAACACTAGTCCCCCAAATGCACCATTACAAGTCCTGTACCACAGTGTTGATAACATAGAATGCAGCTACTTATTTTAGCTTACAAAATATATATATATATATATAAAGTTTTGATCATTTTTTTTTTTTTTTAACTAAAAGACTACATTTTTAATTCTCTGAACAGCATATAACTTTAGGAGTCAAAAATAGAAAACTAATCAAAATAATTTAAAGCACGGAAAAAACATACTTATAAGAGCATACTTATATGACATGATCTCTTGAATCATGGTATGGAATAAATATTCCTTTTAAACAATTATTCTGTGGACATGTGAAGAATAAAACAGATCTAGAAGACATACATATGGAATCAATCAGACAGGCAAAAGATTTTTCAGTTCTATCATTCCATCACGCACGTCCATGAACTTGTTATCTTACTGATAACTACAAAGCAATTCTAACCATGCTTTCCAACAATAATTAATAACCATGCTCTCATAACTTCAAGCTTTATGTAAAAAAATATAAAAATTAGTAAAAAGTAGCATTAATGAGTATTTTAAATAAAAAAACCCTGTTATTATCTCTCTCCAAATTACTATGTTATTATCTTATCTTATACTCTAAAACAAGCAATGTTTATACGGGCAAAGTTTATTTTCTCCCCAATTATTTTCTATTTTTTGGTTGAACAAGGGGGTTTTGGCCACCAGAAATCGACTGGAACTGGTCCCATGGCTGGGAAAAAACCGGGTTTCGTCCAAGAGCCCTTCAAAGATCCCATGTTATCCTATATAGAGATTTTAAAATTGAACCAAAATCAGCTGATAACTGTATATATAAACCAAGGTGTTACATCTTTAACCTGTGGTTTAGGAAAATTATACCAAAGTACAGCACCCTTCGGCCTGGCGAGTGAGCGAAGAGAACTAGCCCGTCTTAAAAAAGGAAGAGGGTGAGTGGAGCGGAGTGAACAAGCTTTGTGTGAGATTGAAATTAATAACATTACCGAGCTTAAGCTCGGTCCTTGGTACTTATGGAATAAAATAAAGCCAGATTTCTGTATAAACACTTGCCATATTGCAACATATCTGCCGCACTGCTGGACTATAATAAAGCTGGTGGATAAGGTGAAAGGTTGGGTCCTTACATTATCAGCATCATTACCCCACCATTCCTGCATAATGAATTTCCTTTCTGTTATCGTTTATGCATGAACCCTGCTATACTCCGTTCAAAATAAATGTACGGTCGAAAGACAGAATTTTATTTCCTTCCTGAATTCCCCGATTTTCTTCACAATCAGATGTTATTTTAATTTCCCCCTTAAAATTCAGAGTAGAAAATAGCGCTGATGGTCGTGTTACTTCCCCTACTTGCTGTTAGAAGCGCTTCTTTTACATCTCAAATGTCAAAACTAGAATATTTGTTTACGAAAAAGAAAAAAAATGGCATAAAATGACGATATTAAACAGCTGTATAGTAATTCTCAGTGAGTTTGATTGGTTGGATTCTTGGTAGCAGGAGAAACGAGGAAAATGGGGGAATTTTAATCTGCTTTTTAACCGCACATTTATTTTTGGGGTATAGTTTAGGTTGCCCAACAATTGCAATAGCTTTGCTTTTGTGGCCTATTAAAGGGAAATTCATTTTTTAAATAAATGTGAATAATAATTAAGGTGCAAGCAATGGTTTACAAACATATTTACATTTTCATTATTTTTGAGCGGAGCGAGCGAAGCGAGCGAAGCTCCTATACTACACTCTGGCTTTTTATTTACAAGTACTCCTCCTGAACGGCTGGAGTGATCCTCATGAAATTTTGCTCGGTCATAGTAATCATCTATGGGAAGGTATAAATCTGAAATGGTCCAAATCGGACATAAGGGTTCTGCCCTACTGCCCTTTAAAGTTGCCATGTTATTTTAATAGGAGAAATATTTTATTTGGTTTATTTACAGTGTGTTGATTATACAGCTGTTATAAGGATGAAATTTAACTGCAGACTGTTACTATCAGCTGTTTGTGGATACAGTAGTTTTATGTGAAATTGTGGTTTTGTTTATTTTAGTGGTTTGTTGTACGTGAATGAAATGCCACGTTTACAGGAGGTGAAAATCTTGGATGACGCACCATTTAATATTTTGTAAACATATAATACCACGTCGAAGCAAACCTGCGTACTCAAAAATTATTAAAGTATTACAGATTTGTGGTGGGTAAGTGCAGCGAACAACCTAAATCTGGAGACGAGTGTGTGCAGCGAATGAGCTGACCCAAAAGGTGAGTGAGCATAGCGAACAAACTAAATTGACGGCAAGTGAGCGTAGCGAACGAGCTGACCCAAATGGCGAGTGAGAGCAGCGAACGAGCTAAACCTTTGACGGCAAGTGGGCGTAGTGAACGAGATGACCCAAAAAGCGAGTGAGCGTAGCGAACGAGCTCACTTGAATTACCTATAAAAGATTTGCTATTATTGATTTAAAAAATAGTCGCTCCGCTCAATATTGCAAGCAGACAACTGCATTGTATACCTAGTTATTCAAAATATTTATGTACATATATTAATTTTTACCTTTAAAATCAATTGAAAAGGATTTTTAACTTTCAGTGAGCAAGATAAAAGACAAAGCTTAGGACAGGGCAGGGAAGGAAAAAAATTTAAAAATGCTATTTAATTTCTTTGATGTATCCATATGCAGATTCTGTTTAAACTAACTCAAAATCTATCTGATGCCCAAAATGATAACACACCAGCTGTTTTTGTATTATCTGATTATTGATGTATTGTGCACCAAGCAATTTGTGACCAGCAGCCCTTAATCTATACATTAATAGGCAAGCATATTTCTTTTCCTTCTTCTTTATCAGCTTGTGTACATTGTAGGAGAAAAACGCACATACCATTAGGAAGGTATGGTCCTGTAGATGAGCAGACTTGCATTTCAATGCAGATCGGTCTGCAGGGCTACGCCCATCAGGCTTTCAGGGTTACAATGTTAATCTTATGGAAGAAGGGTAACTGATTGAATCATTTGACAGCTGTTTTAATAACAAATACTAGCAAATTAGGAAGAAAAAATGTTTTAGCTATGAAATATTTTTCAACAAATTGGCTCCAGATCAACTGAAATTTTGGTCGCATTTCGACCAGTGTAGGCGATCTCTAGTTCTTTATCGTTACAACTCCCTCGTCTTACATTAGGGGAGGGTTGTAAAATGTAATTATGGGTATTCATTCACTAAAACCACACGTATTTTTTTTATTTTTTATATAATTGGTGTATGCAAAACTCCTGTACTGAGTGTCAAAATATTTTTACATTGTTTTTAATATTTATTAGTAAGTGACATGACTGAGAGTGACAACACGATAAACACTTCAGCATTGAATATGCAAACTTTCATTACCATTCATTGCCACCTCGCAACCAAGTCTGAATCACAATAAGATTCTACAATCAGTTAACTTAGGGATTCCTTCAATTCATTTGTGGATTGGACCTATTGCAGGCACTAAGTAAATACCCCCGTCGCAGCAGACCTGCGTACTTAGCGAATTTCCAAAGAATTATTGTTTCAACATCAAAGAACTTTTTGGCTATCTTATATAATTAATAATCTTTACAAGGAAATATAATATATTTAATAGCATTATATTTCTGAGTAAATTATTTTTATTTAATAATTTATATATTAATATTTATATTGCAATAAATGACTTTTTAAACAGTAATAAAAGTGGACATCCAAAGCTTCAATGCAAAAGGAATGATTTGTTTACAAATCATGATTTCAAATCATGAATTTGTTACAAATCATGAATGATTTGTTTACAAATCATATTTGTTTGACAAATATGCAGAAGACAGCTGATCAGCTGATTAGGAACAGATACCTTATTATCTTCATCTCTCTTGCTCCCATTATACAATTATTTTCCATGAGAATACCATGGGATTTAGCATGTAGGTTTGCTGCCATGTGGGGTTTTGATCAAATCTTAATTACTCACCACCTAGTGAAGGTTCATACAAATTTTTATTAAGATATGTTGATAAATAAGCGATATATAACTTTTTAAAGATTTACCCATAAAAATAACATGGGAAACTTGATTTGAATTTTCTCTATAACCAGTTAAGCTATTTAATAGATTCAAAATACTAAATTGTTTGTTTTTTTTAAGCTCTTTTAAATGGTTTTCGTTAAAGTTGATGAATTTTGAAAATTTAGGTCCAAAAATGCCAAAAACCCATTAAAAACCCCATAAAACCTCGTTCCCATAACCCGACAATGCTGGTTCGCGAACTCATGAAAATAGACCTGGTTTTACATCTTCATACCAAATTTCATCAAAATCGGAGGTCCCCTTCAAAAGTTATCAGTACCACGGACACACACACACATATATATATATATATATATATATATATATATATATATATATACATATATATGAAAATGAACGAATGGTGTTTTTGGCTTCTGGGGACCTCAAAATGAAAAAGTAAAGTGGTCCCGGGCTTAGGTCTTACCATGGCTACTACAGTAATAGCGTATTCCCTATAGGGAAATTCGCTAAAAGCATTAAGGGCAATTTATGGAACAAAATTCATGACTTGCACAGTTTAGTGACATTTTATGATTAAAATACTAATCATTTTTGTTCTCATTTGAAAAAATTTCTGCCTTTAGGATGAGTTTTCAATTTCTTAGTTTGTGATATATTTTACATCAATTAAGACATCTGTACCTATTATCTCTTACAATAATAACACTCTACTAAATTTATGAAATTATTTTTGCATATTTTATGTATAATGATAAAGTTTGATATATTATTATTTATGCTTGTCCAGATCCTGGCATGTATATCAGCCGCATCATTTCACTTCGCTTGCGGAGCCGTTCTTGGTTTCTCGGCAATCTTGATACCTCAACTGGAGCTTCCTGACTCCGAAATTAAGGTCACCAAAACTGACATCTCTTGGATAGGTAATATAGAGAGCTAAGTATTTACAATTTTAATCAGTTAGTTGTTTAATTAATGAGCTGAAAATAAAGAGGTAATCATTAGTTAGCAACCACTAACAACGTTACCTATCTAACGTTTTTGAATAAAACAAAAATCTAACATAACACAGTATGGGTAAGCTGAGGCTTTGACTACATTTTAACTTGGTTTATGCAACTGTATAACTATTAGTCTGTAATTTCACTGTGGTAATTTCTTGTGGAAAATCAACTGAAGCTTCAACAATGGAAAGGCCAGTTTGCCATTTAGGTCTAGGATTAACCTAATTAAAGTTAGTCATTGAGCGAATACCACTTAATCTTGGTTGATCAGTCTTTTAAAGTTATTTAAAAAGGTGTTTTGCAATGTAGTATACTTCTAAAAGAGAAAAAACAAATAAAAATGTTCATCATTAAATTTAAAAAATTTAAAGGAAAAATGTATTTTTCAGAACCTCTAATATGATTATATTTTTAATCTTCTTCAATTCTGCTGTTAACGTTTAGAAAAATCATTACTTTACCTCATAAAGGTAGGGTTTAAACGTGAGTTTTTCACTCTCGGAGAGTAGTTAGTTACTCTCATAAAAATTTCAGACAGCTGTTGATAGTACTTGCAGACAACTGTCTGGGATTAACCATCAAACACCTCTGCGAGTACCTGCTGAGAGTACGAAACTCTCTGAGAGTGAAAAACTCTCACGTGTAAACCTACCTTAAGGATAAGAGTTATGGGTATGAGTGAGGGGGGGGGGGTGTGTGTGTTTGAGCCTCCTTCTGGAAAACAACCTGCAACATGCCATCCATTGCAATAGGTGAAAAATAGGGTTTGCAATTGCATTAGCATTGGTAGTGTCCACAGTTTATCTTGAAAAACATTTCTTTGAAGAGACTTTGGGTTGCCACTCGTCTGAAGACCTTTGAGGTTGCAGCAAGCTCGGTGGCGTTGGTGGTTCCGGTTGGCGCTGTCGTGACCGGTTACCTGGTTGACCGGGTAGGCCGGATCCGGACCATCATGGTGGCGTCGGTACCCATGACCATGGGCTGGGTCTGCCTGGCGTTGGCGCAGAACCTCGCCGTCATGCTGTTTGGCAGAGCTCTCACCGCCTTCGGAGCAGGTACATTCATCATACGAGTGTCAGCTGTCACCAAGATAGCAAATCATGTTTGTGTTGATAGCAACGAAGAATACCTATCTGATTGATGCTTAAAGCAAAAGGAAAAAGGACCTACTTTAGATGTTAACAATTGTGTTACTGAATGGCAGACAACAAAATACAGCTTCAAGAAGCAACGAGTATCACAAAGTTTAAGAGTGGACTACTCCTAAGTTTATGTACCTATAAAAAAAATAACAAGATAATTTTTAACTTGACCTTCCTGCAAAATGTCTCTTTTTGCTTTATGATTATGTTACTGACAGTTCTTAACCTATTCTTAAATGGAAATTGCTAGAAAACAATACTTTACTTTTTCAAAACAAAAACAAAAATGTAACATATTATGATATTTAAAAAAATGTTTTTAAAATTTAGTTTCAAAGAGGAGATTTAATTTTTTGGCCTTATCAGGACCAGTTCTAGCACACAGGTGAACTAAGTGACCACCCCCGATCGGTTGTGATGTTTATTGTGCGATTATGTTAACTATAAATTGTAAATAGTATATGAAAATAGACAATTGACAATATTTATTTGATTATTAAACACATTAAGTACGTTAGATCAAGTCATATATACTGTATATGGCAATTAGATCCAAGATATTAAATAAATAAATAAATTGCTTTTATCTAGTAGTAAACTATATAAAAAAATTAATAGAGTGGCACCTCTTTACACTTTCACTTAAAAGGCCAAAAAGAATTTACATTTGTTTAGTTTTTGTATCTCTTACAACTCGCTCATTGTCAAATCGTAGAGTGTTACTTGTATTATTCATGAAATTTAAGCGACTTTTAAGATATTGACAGAGCTCATTTAAATGTCTGAAGGTTGTTCCCATGTCTATGGGTGAAATAAAGAAAATAATGGTTTTGTTCTGCTTTGTTAAAGGTTTTGTTTAGGTTTATTTGTTTGAATACATCATTAGTTCTTAGAAACCAGTGTTCACACTTAAAAACGCAATGTGTTCATCACAAATAATTTTGTTAGCTTAACTAGACAACTAGACAAAATGTTTGGCTCACATTTATTTATGTGAATTATTAGTATCACTTTGTTCAGTTATATCAAACATTATAATGAGAACGTGTGGAATATACATCAGGGAACTTAATAGTAGATACCCAAAGGTGGTCTATAATGTGTCTCCCCAGACCTCACCCTTGGCTACTTCCCTGCTATGCCCATAGAAATACTTCATGTCCACATAGTTTTCAGCCAATTTTCTAATAATTGAATTGAGTAATTTGCCATGTTTACTAATAGTTGAAGTAATCTTCACTTTACTCTAATAAACTACGTTGAGGAACAATTTTTTGACAGATATCAAATTTAAACGTACATTTCAATGTAGCTTACAAAATAAGACTAATTGTTTGCAGCAATGGGTACAGCTCCTGCGGTCGTGTACATCACGGAAGTCGCCCAAGCGGATCTCAGAGGCTCACTGATCAGCATCACAATGGCTCTCACTTCTCTCGGTATGTCATACAGTACAACCCTCCGTACAATTTGACAGAAAAATCCATCTCTCTATAATGAGTTATTTCAGTAAAACCAACTGGTAAGAACTGTAGTCAGTTACACAGGATTATTCTAGAACATAAAAATGATATGTGCAAAAGCTTTTAGAAACTTCTTGGGAATTATTGAGTGTTTCTGTTTCTCCAGGAAACTTCGGTAATGTACAAGTGTTTCTAAGTGTTAAAATTAAATTTATAACTATAGGTCAGCCAGGGCTGAAAAATTATACGCATCCAAACTCATATTCATTTGGAGGTATTTACGACATTGATTGTTGTCAACTCAAGAATACAGGAGATTCCCTAGTAATCAAAACACTTGGGCTATTGAGTGCTTAAGTTGAGAATTTCTTCAATGGCAACTCTTGAAAAAATAACTCTTCACTCATTACTAGGAAATAAAGATAAGTTTACGTCAAGTTCAGTAGGGACTCATAATCTATGATTAGTAGACTCTATTAATCTAATCAGCTATAGTGTTACAACATTCTATTTCAGAGTGTGAGTGCTATATCACTGCATGTGTCAGCAACGGCCTTCACTATACAATATATATCTGCAACGAACAATTGATCCTCCTTTCCATTCTATGTATTCATTATGCCTAAACCGACAACTCTATTAAAGATCGACCTTGGTTTTCTTCGCCTTTTCTCGACTGACCTTCATGGGTTCAAATTTTAATCTGGCCTTTAAAAAATAATAACAGATAAAAAAAGTTTTAAATTTTCTAGGCTTACTCTTTTTATTTTTCAGGAATGGTGGTACTGTATGCACAAGGGGCATATTTCTATTGGCGCACTTTAGCCTGGCTAACCATCATGAACAGCATGATCCCCATTATACTAATGATGCTTTGGTCCCCCGAGAGTCCTGTATGGTTAGTATCGAAAGGGCGAAATCAAGAAGCTCTCAATTCCTTAAAATCACTGCTAAAGAATGAAAAGAAGGTAATTATACATTGTTATGAATTATAGCAGTAGAGTTCCTCATGTACATTTGCTACTAAAACTGAATCCACACCAATAGTTTATTGCAAGACATTCAGTTATTTGAACTATAATGTTATGGTAAAAACTTATGAGAGTATTTGTAAATTCAACACTTAAAATTCAATATACTTTATAAATCTTTAGTTCCATAAATGTGATTGTTTTTATTTACTATTAATTTTAATAATTTACCCATCCATAATATTTTAAATGCCTGTATTTCAATGACTTTTTTACAGGTTGGTTTAGCAGATGAGAGACTTGCAGAACTGGTCAAAGATCATGAAAGTAAAGTAGTAACAACAAATCAGAGAGATTCTTCATTTATTAAACTCTGCAGAGGTCTGTTGAAACCGAATGGCTTCAAACCTCTCCTTCTTCTCACGTTCCTCTTCACTTTTCAGCAGTTCAGTGGGATCTATGTCACCATATTTTACGCTGTTACATTCTTTAAGGTTAGTGAGGATTTTTATTTTTATTTCTTATTTATCTTACAGTTCTGTCCATATTGAACTGATATATATTTTTTATTACATTTTACAAAGTAACTTAAGTAACAAAGTGACTTATAATTTACAGGGCCGGATTTAGGAATGTGCAACAGTAGGCTATCCATTTTCTGCCCCCCCTCCCAACCCCCCACTTATCTGGACAGACTCATACTTAGTTTTATTGTCACTTTTAAGGGTGTATTAACCTTAAAATACCTACCTGATTAATTTGATGTCTCAATATCAAAGTATTAAAGTATCAATTGCTTTTATGAACTGCATTCTTTAATTGCATACTTTAAGCCAGGAATCACAACCAAATAACAAATAATCTAAGTGACTTTCACAGGAGCAGTTACAACATCGAACAGGCAAGGCAGTATAAAAGGCAACTGCCAGTCCAATAATAATGTTGGATTAAATTATTTTCAATTTTTAGTTAATTGACCAAGTGCCCCCTAAAGTTTTGACACTATAGGCTCCAGCCTTTTCAGCCTATTTAGAAATATACAGCCCTGATAATTTAACTATTAGTTTGTCATTGCACCTAAACAAACAAATAAATATTATTTTTTAATGTCTTGAATACTGTAATCAATCAATACATTTTGTAATGGATAAATTGCATGTTGGTTTCTAAAAACCTTCTTAAGATCTAAAATTCGTTGCCGTTACTTGTGTTCAAAACAATAATCAGTATTAGATAACTGACATAGTATTAACCCCAAAATGGTCAATTTGGCACCACCGGTAATCGATTTCAATGAACAAAACTTGATAATACAATCTATAGTGTCAAGGTTAACTACTCAACCTCAGTTCAAACTTATATGAGCAATACACTTTCGCCAACATACAGTAGGAGCTGCCCAACGGATCAACCCTCTACATTAAGAAAGTTTTACTGTACTGCATTTATTGTGAACAAAAAAGTACATGTTCTCACAAACCATTTGACATACAGTTCATATATACATACTTCAAAATACAGCATTGTTAAAGTTTTTTAATGATAGCAAGCAAATTTTACTAAAAATACTATGGAAGTCTTTTTAACTGTCTACCTTTAACCACCCCTCTGATTATTACCACCCATCTCGTGGAAGAGATTCATGTTCGCAATTGCAGCTGATTTGCTGATGTCCAACCTGACAGAAGCAAATGTACATGTTGAAAAAATTAAATTATATTTTCTTGAACTGTCAAAGGGTCATAGTATGAAAAATACTTCGTTGCTATATATTTTAGCAAATTTCCGAATAGGGAATACGCTATTACACTAAATCACTATTTTGAGACAGAAACCTCACATAGTGGGTATTTTAACCTGAATATGAATGAGAGATGAGTGTAAAATGATTGTGGCGCAATATTATTATTATGAATTTTTAACGTGGCTTAACAGATTATCCTCACCCCTTTGGAGTGTTTGGGGGAAATAAAAAAATACCCCCGTCGCAGCAGACCTGCGTACTCAGCGAATTTCCAAAGAAATTTGTGATTTTGTATTTTCTACATAAACACCATGGGAATAGGTATGTAGGTTAACTACCATGTTAACCTATGTTGTTAAACAATGTTAGTTGTTAGGAAATATAATGGTTTGGTAAGGTAAAAATCTAGTATTGTAGCAATATTCGGCACTCTTTAATTTTTCCCATAAATCCCATGGGGGTGAGTATGTAGGTTTGCCGCCATATGGGTGTTGTAAGCAAATATCAGTTAAACTCTACCTAGTGAATGTATATACCAAATTTAATCAAGTTATGTCCACAAATAAGCGAGGTACAGGGTTTGCTTGATTTTCCATAAGATTAACATGGGAATCCTATTTTTGGCTTTTCTACACAACCCGTTAAGACAAGTTACAAATTCAAAATACTAAATTGTTTGTTTTTTAACATCTTTTAAATAGTTTTAGCATAGTTTAAGCACACTTTCCTAAGGTGTATGTTTAATCTATGGTTTTAGTTAAAATTGATGAATTTTGCAAATTAAGGTCCAAAAATGCCAAAAACCCATTTTTGACCCTTTTGAAAGCTCATAAAAACCTGTTCCCATAACCCGACCATGCTGGTTGGAAAAAACAAGATACTGTCAAAGGCCTAAAATATCAAGATTGTCCCATTCAAAACAAGATGTTTAGGCACACTACTTGAACACTCATTGTTTGTAGCAGTTTTTATGATTTTTCCGATTTATTATAACATTTTTTTGTTATATGTCCCAGGGTCCGATTGGTTAAGAGGGCTTCCACTGCAATTAATCCGTATGAAAATCATAAATTTTGATTCTAAACACTTAAATTGCTATTAAATTTAATCACTCAATGAAAATATTGGACAAAAAGTCTTGTTTTGTATTTTTTTACTCCACCAATAAAAACCAATATGGCATTCCACATTGCAGGACATGGGTGCCTCTATAGATCCGTACGTATGTGCGGTCGGCATAGGAATGGTGCGGTTGGTGGTTGGACTAATAACTTCTCTGCTCATCAAGAGGTTCGGCCGACGGTCGTTGCTCTTAGCTAGCGGCAGCGGAATGACACTGTTCCTCTTCACTGCGGGATTCTTTACAAGAGCGGTTTCTATGGGTAAGTTACACATTTGCTTCTATATTGCGATTGGCCTGCACATTCAATTATGTTTCAACTGCCAGCCATTGCCCCCGCTAACCAGTCATATTGTTACTTTGGAACTCCAGGGATAGGTGGCTTTACAAACGTGAATCGCTATTTTGTATTTTTTATCACAGCTTTATTTTTGTTATTAAATGGAATCCCATTAATATCATACCTAATTATTGCATTTAGGTTGTCATTGATAGTTTATATTACATTGTTTAATTTATCTTTAAGGTGTTTTAATGTGATAGTGGCCGCTTTTCAGCAATACCATCATCATCTAAAGTCAATAACACACAGTTGTTGAGTAAATGTTGGGAGTAGAATCAGCTCCTGAGTGTCAAATTGACTCCTCTACCACTAGTCTGGTATTTTCACATCAAAACCCTGGAATAATATCTGTCTGATGAAGGACATCTATGTTTACAGTTGTTTTATACCAATCCTTTGCAGGCGACATGGAGCCGACCATTGTCCCGGTGGTCTGCATCCTCCTGTACATGACCCTGGGGGTGACGGGGCTGCTGACCATCCCCTGGACCATGACAGCGGAGTTGTTCCCCCTCGAGATCCGGGGCATGGCACAGGGGCTCATTATCTCCATCGCACACATGCTCATGTTTGCGGCTCTCAAGGTAATTTCAGCAGTTTAGCAGTTTATTTTCGTTTTCAGGATTCGGATGAATTTACTCGTTGGTGTGGTGATATTAATTTTGGCCTGTTCACCATAAAGGAAAGTAGACTTGTAACAGCCCTTAGGACTATTGATTTATGAAAGACAAGGGGTTTGATCAATAAGGAAATATGGTTGAATTTTGGATAAGTTAGCATCGTAAATAACAAACACTTTTATTTCGACTGGTAAGTTTAATAGATAACTTTCTTCATGTTCAAGGTTTACCCCTTCCTCGAGGACATACTGGGTGGAGCATTTGCAGTTCTCTGGTTGTTTGGAGGCGTCTCACTCACAGCTGTTGTCTTCATATTCTTCTTCGTCCCAGAAACTCACAAGAAACAACTTCACGAAATTCAAGAATATTTCAAACACCACTGGATTTACATTCTAAGTAGAAGGAAGCCAATTACTCAAGAAATTGATGAAGAAGCTGGAGAGGAAATGTTAAAAAAGAAAGATGTGTCATGACGGAAAGCTAAGGCTTTTTGGGACCTGTTTAGAAAAGTAAATATAAACTGTCCTTACCGCAAGGTAAGCATGTTGTAAGTTGAAATAATGGTAATCATTTATGAGGGTGCTAAAAACCCCTTTGTATGACAAAAACATTGTCATAGTGCAGCTAAAAGAGTAAATACGTTGAAGTATGAATTACCATTAAGTATTAGCTTGGAAAAAAGTTGTTGTGTCCTAAAGAATTTTGGTTGGGATTCGCAAAGGGTTTTTGAACTTACAATGATATCATCAGAAGTCTGTCTATATTAGTTTTAAGAATCTTCAAGGTAACAGGCATGAAAGTATAAACGATTCTTTAACAATTTAGGGGCTACATATCAGTTTATGGGGTAGGTCTGTATTACCTACCAATTGCATGCAACATCAGATTAATCTGCAGGAAAGGTTCAACAGTCAGACGAAAAAATGTTACAGTACAGTTAAGTTAAAAAAAAAAAAACTTTTGTTGTGGGCAAACAACTCATCGTCACACCTAGACAGGTCAGAAGTGACAGTTTTTAACTAAAGAGAATTTATTTATCAACAATGAGTACCTTCCAATTTTTAAAACGAGGGTGACAAATGGCACAAGACGGACAGCAGTGTTCATGGCAAGTTAGAGAATACATGGTTAATAGAAGGGGTTAACTATAAGTAATTTTACAGCAAAAAACTGTGCAAGCTAGATTGGGCTTATTAGACCAAATTTTTTTGAACAAAACAGTGGTTTTTTCAATGTCCTATTGAATAAAACTTTCTGGTTTGTCACCACTAAATACCTAACTAAAATAAGCTTATGAATACTTATGAAATGTGGTTAACTCTGTATACATACGAGAGCTTTTTCACTTCAGTTTAAAATCTGTCTTTAGTCATGCACTTTGTTTTACAGTAAACTTCCTCTAATCCAGCATCCTAGGACCCGATCCGGCACGACTTTCAGAAAATTTTTTAATGATAGGTATGAAAATAGTAATGAGTGTTCAAGTTTGTTTGGGATCGGAAGTCGCGAGGGGACAACACTAGCTGTGCTATACAAAGCACTTGGGAATACGTGGAGAGGAAATGAGTCGTGTTAATCTAACATCGGGTGACATTGTATAAAACTCATTTTAATTTCATAATCATATACAGTATGTTGTGCAATATTTTTATACAGTAGAACCTCTTTAGTACGTCCCTCGATAACACGATTACCTTGATAACAAGTAATATTTTCTAGTCCCTGTGAATTGCCCATAACACTCAATGTTAAAAATACCTCTATAGGACGAATGCCATTCACATAAATACCTCAATAGCACACATTTTACCAGCTGAAATTAGTGCACAATCAACCTCTATAACACGCATTTTAAAATACCGGAACCTCTATAGCACGAACTCGCCCTCGGTGACACGAATCTTTCAGTATATTAACTCCGTAACACGAACATAACCTCTATAGCGCGAAGTGTCTCGTTATGGAACCTTTACAACACGAATTGCCTTTCTCATGCATCGTTCCCACAGTTTGGTCAGACATTTTGAAGGAAACAATGTCTTTATGCTCAGTTCTAGGAAAAACTTTCCTACACTTCCTCTCGGAGACACAATTAATTTGTATCCAGTCAGTTGCATGTCTGCTGTCAAAACAAAAATTATTGGTTTTACGTAGCATTTAGCACAGCTTATATGATACCAGTTTAAGTGCAGTGCTATTGTGTGACAACGTGGTTTTACATATAAGTGTGTAGTGTCAGTAAGTAGGGATTAGAGAATGTCTGCTTCAAATGCCGTTAGTATATTAAAGTGTTTTATGAGAAAAAAGTGTTTAATAGAATCAATAGCGCGTTGGACTACGTTCACGTGAGTAACACGAAATTTTAAAAAAATTAATGACTATTTCACTAACTTTCCTTTCTCATGCACAACAACATTGAATCCTGACGTAGGCTTAGACGTAGAGGAAATTGTCCAACATGTAATCGATAAATCAATTAACTTTCCTGTTATTCAGCTTAATTAATTATATGGTAAATGATTAATTGAGAACATTTATACCGTATAAAGATTTTTTTAAATTTGTTTGATTTATAACAAGTTACTGTTTTTATTACATTTTGTAGTTTTCTTTAAACAATTTTATTAGTTGTTTAAAGTTTTTATAATAGGATATTTTTTCATAACAATAAAATATTATGTTTTTATATGTGTGTTTTTTGTATGCTTGATTTCATAAATTTTCAATGGAATATTTCTAGTGAGGCTTAATTAAAATTGCACTTTCTATATGGGGAGTTTTAAAATATACTCTGTTAGGGTGCACCTTGATAAGACGAATTTTCAGCAAAACAACCTTGATAGCACGACACTTGATTAGACGAACACCTTGATAAGACGTCAGTTTTGTGTGACCCCTTGAGAGTCGTCTTATCAAGGTTCTACTGTACTGTAGGTGGTAAATCTGTTTAAAAAATAAAATATAAATTTTAATGTATATTTTTCTTGAAATCACATTTTTTCTGAAGTTCATCCTCTAATCCGGAATATTTTGTAATCCAGCATTTGTCAAGTCCCAGACATGCCGGATTAGAGGAAGTTTACTGTAACGATAGTATATCTAAATAATAGGCTTACACAAAATAGTTTACAAATAACTATTGTCACAGTTTTTGTTATTAATTTGTTGCTAATTCCGATGATTTTTTAAATCTAAGAACACTGTGTCCAAAAAAACTGAACAACTTTGTTGCTGTGTAAAAAGTTTGTTAACAGGCCTATGCAACTTTTCATACACATAAAATTTTCTCAATTTTTCCTGGGTATAAGTTTTATTTAAAAAAAATCAACATGGCTCCCACTGATGACAAAAAGTTAATCAAAGTGGTAATCTTACTCTAAAGACACTCAAGTGTGTTTATCAGTGATGTTTGGAAAAGGCTCAATTGATCATCAGTCTCAATTCTCGGATATTGGAGGATTTTGACTTCTATCAAAATGAAAAAAAATTACAGGTTGCTAGGTCCAGTGACCGTGTGGATAGTTCATTGTACCGGGTACCTTCATGCCCAATCCACTATCTTCTACAAATTCATCTGGGATGGCCTACCATCAGTTTTCTGGTGTTTTATACTTCCTGTCAATATACAACTATTGTATACAACTTGTATACCTTAGTATACAAACTATACGAGTAGTAGTCTTCAGGGATTGGATGCGATTCCATGATGGAAGATGTCGACCATAGAATGTTCTAAGTCTCCTTTGTACAAATTTATGAGATTTTGTTTCAAAACACCATTTAAAAAAGTGGTGTTTTCTTGGCTTTGAACAGCAATTAGGTTCAGCTGATACTCACAAATCATGTTGAACAAAATTTAAGAGTTCGTCTACTAAATGACAGTTAAATAAATTATATATGTATTTCTATACAAATTTTAATAGGCTTCAAAGTTGTTCTTTTTTTATACGGTGTATATCTTTGTAGACAGTTTATTGTATACTGGACTTGATGTAATTTTTAGTTATTTATAGAATTGATCACGATAAAAATCAATGCTGATATTAAAACAAAAGGACTGACGTTTAATTGTTTCAAGTTGAGACGGTTAATTTTGCCTCAACGTGATATCTGTGATGGAATGCGGTGAAGAATGGTGGAATATTCATTTGTCTGTGATGGTACAAATAACACTATTTTTGTATTTTTTACACATTTTTGTTTTAAGCATATTACTTATGTTTTTATATGTAAATAAACTAATGTCTTTCTACTTCTTGCTTTTGTATTCCCAATCTTAAGTAAAAAATATGTATTATACTAAGACTTTAAAATTAAATTATATTAAACTACTAATAATATTCAAGAAAACCAAAAATCTATTCTATTTTATATTTTTAGAAAATGGTGTACTTCATGGTGGAAAATGGTAAATCTATATTCTTTTTCTTAAAATTTAACCAGGCAATAGACAAAGTGTCTAAGGATCAATTGGGAACACACCCTAAAACAAAGTAATTTTCAACAAGCACGAGATATTAGCATATTCTTAACAGTGTGTGAAAACAAATTTCATCCTCAAACCTAAAAATAGTTGAATGTTTAATATTTTTAAATCAAATTTTGGGATAAAAAGAAAATGAAACTCTAGGTGAATAGTTACAAATGTAATTATATTCAACAATTAGAAAAATACAGCACAAAGTTATGAAATTTGTAAAAGGCAAAGAGTAGTTTAATAGTTTAACTTTTTTAGGACATACTTAGCATGAGAATTTGAAGTTTAATTTAGTTCACAACCTAGATTTAACATAAATATTTACAACAGCACAGGTAAACACCCATTTTTTATAACACATTAATATTTCTAATAAAATATTTTCTTTAAAGGAACCATCAAATAAACTATTTGTATTTAATATTTTTATAACTAAGAATACAATAAATTAAAGAGTACTTTTTGGAATAAAGGGGTTACAAAAGTTTTGATTATATAATTCTTTTTTAAATAACAATTATAACAATTTTTTAAATGAAATTATGATGTGATTAAATGCCATGTCTCCAGTGTTTCTCTATACACGGTGAGATTTAAAATATACCCCTCCAACATTCTAATTAAGTTAAAAAGGACGATGCCACAAATAAATGTGTAACGAAGTCAAAAATGGCTAAAAACTAAACTTTGCATGAAAATTTACAAACTTCATAAAATGTCCAAAAATGTACTTAACTTCCAATAAATACATGTACAGTTTCTTTTTAAAATTGACAGCATTTTTTGCCTTTTCTGTCATGTCCACATGGGCTATAAATCTGTGAATGATCCGTAGTAGACAAAGAGGGTGAGCCACAACAGTAATGGTGATTGATTTAGATGGATCACAATTTACTTTGCAGAATTAGAACCCACATTGCTGTCATGGTTCTGAAGTCCAGAGAGCTGACAACAATGTCACAGACTCACCCAAATCATTCCGATATGCCACATGAAAAAAGAAAAGAAGAGCATTTAAAACTCACCTTGTATTGAAACTTTCACCCAGGAGTCATGAGCAATGACAAATATCTTTCAAATCAATTGCCGTTACTATTATTATAGAAATAACAAAATGCATAACTAAAACAGGTATACAGTAGATTCTACAGTGGTCTCTTGATTACAGCCTAAATTAACCTAAAAATGGTACAATTAGTAAGAAAAACGATCGTTAAATGAGATAAAGGATGAAAGCTAAACAGAAAAATCAATCACTAAACGAGAAAAAAATTTAATTGGGCTGGCACTAGTAAGGTGCAAAGCCGATATTCAACTCACCAATAGTCAGGATTACTGTATTGAAGGATCAATAAACGTCACAACGTACATCCACAACAGTACACTAATGAGTCATATAATGATATTGATAACATGAACTGTATTAGGGACATGTTTTACATAAAATTAATACATATAATGAAACAAGACCACAAGTATATGAGTATTGCTTTTGTTGTTAAAAATAGTTTTAGGAGATGCTAGATCTGAAAATGATCTGTCATTTTGATAAATACATTAGAATGAATGATACAATTCTTTGATCCAGGTGGATTGAAGAAAGACAAAAGAGCTAAATAAAAGGAAGTTTTCCATTAAATGACTACCAGCATTTTTTTGTTTTATTTTTTTAATTGATAAGTGTTTTATTAAAGATCAAACACTAATAAGATTATTTGGAATTGTTACTACATATATTTAAAATTAATATAACAAGGTTGAAAGGTAAACATCATTTTTTACTAATACTAATTTGACTGATAATAAATAATGACTTTCCGTTCAGTGCTGGGACCGGATCTCTTGAATGTTTCGTATGATAGCCTGCTCCGCACGGAGATGCCACACGGAACGTACCTCGTGGGATATGCTGACGACGTGGCGGCAGTCATCACTGAACGGGACATCCAACTGGCTCAGCTCAGACTGAACCAAGTCGTGCTCCTGGTGGAGAGCTGGATGCGTGTCACGGCCTGCAGCTGGCAGTCTCCAAAACGGAGATCGTAATGCTGACTAGGACGCAGATACCCATGATCATCCCGATGCGGGTGGGTACCGAGGTGATTGAAACGCAGAGAACGGCTAAGTATCTGGGGGTGGTGCTGGACAACAAGCTCACCTACTGGGACCACATCAGGATTGCATGTGACAGGGCAGCTGAAGTGACCTCCTAGACTCGGAAGACTGATGGCAAACGTTGGTGGACCGAGGCAGGAGAAACGGAAGCTGCTGCAGTCAACAGCACAGGCGATCATGCTCTACGGGGCGGAGATCAGGGCAGACGCGACGATCTCGGCACAAGTGCCAGAGATGGAAAGGGCGGAGGCCGCTGAGCTGGCCCGCGGCCGTACAATGGCCACTTGGCAGCGACGATGGGACGAAGGGACAACCAGAAGGTGGTCATGGCGTCTCATAAGGAATCTGGAATCGTGGGTCTGCCGCGACCACGGAGAGGTGAACTTTTACCTCACCCAGTTCCTGACAGGTCATGGATACTTCCGTCTGTACCTCCACCAAATGGGTAAGGTCGACTCGCCCAGGTGCAAGTACTGCGGACACAATGAAGACGACGTGCATCACACATTCTTCGTGTGCCGTCATTTCGAAGAAGAACGGTTCGCCCTTGCAGAAACCCTCGGTGGTGACTTGTCCCCGGACAACATCATAGGGTGGATGCTGCAGGGCGACGACAGCTGGAGAGCAGTGGCTGACTTCGTCCTGTCTGTACTGCGCAAGAAGCGGAGGGACGGATGTTTGGAGTGACCCACTAGAGGAGTGACAGCAAGAGGTTTGCTGGAAAGTAGGTGAGTCATCCCAAAAAAGGGACAGGGGCCGCCATTGTGATGTTGCAATGAGCAGACAGCTCGGGTCTATTGCAGTGGTGGTGAGAGAGGGGGTTTAGTGGGTATTCCCTGTCTTAGCAGGGTGAGTCCCACACTGTCCAGTTGGTGGCCAGCCAACTTAGTTCGTGCGTAAAAACATTCCCCTCTAAAAAAAAAAGACTTTCCATTTTTCCAATACCAACCACAGATGAAAGTTCCGAGGATTAAACAAACATATATGGAATTTACCATTGTTTTAATTTTGTGATTTACCTTTACCCACAAGGCCACTTTCACTGATCTCAGCAACAAGCATCAAACACATTGATGGTAACAGCGTGATACGATAACGAGACTTTCACGCAACAATGTCTGGGCTGGTACAGTCTGCGAACTCCGGCAGTGAACGACGCAGTTTGGGTAAATCCTAGCAAAACCTACTCTAAAACAACGTTTGAATAGTATTATCATTGATAAATGTTGAAACTATATGTTAGTTTGGTGGAAAAAGTATAAACAAATTACTGGTACTCATATAACAGAAAAAGCCCAAATAAAATTCTATGAGATAATTTTGAAACAAAACTACCTAAAGATAAAGTAAACCTGAATTCATAAAAAACACTCCAAGTACATATGCAAGTAACAACAAACTATAAATTAGGTTCTACCTAAATTATTACACACAATATATATAACAATAATACTTATTATTTTCATAAAAGGGTAAACGTTTAAGAAAAACTATAACAAAATTTACATTAGGAACATGAGCGGATTTACGTTGTGATATATGGGGGTGCCTAGGTGCTAGTTCGCCGAATATTTGAGATATATCAATTAGGTGAACTATCTGAATTTCCAGTAGGGCTAAGGATCTTAAAAACAGAGTGGATGATGGCTGAAATTCTTTGGTTATGAATTGATAATGGCGGTGCTTTCACACTAAGAATAAAACAGGGGTCTTAGCTGTCTCAAATTGACATTGAGCTCATTTTCTCTCCATTACGTTTTTAATTTCATACACATTAATATATTAAATTTCCACAGAAAAAATTTTCAGAAAGGAAAGAGCCATTTGTGCATTTTTCTATTGAACACACTGACTTGCAATACTTTAAAGATGGAAAGTTTAATCAAATTGTGTTTGAAGAAAATTATTTGTGATATTCTCTTTTTACCCAACTTTCCTGTAAGAACAGCTGTGGCAACTGTAGCAAAAAAAAAAAAATATATGTAAGGCTTGTGGCCGATAGGAGGGTACACAAGCAATAAAATGCATCTTCTTCTTCAGATTGAAGCAAAAAATTTACTTAGTAAAATTTTGAGGATAAATTTTGGAGAGCAAGCTTAGGAAATTCATGCTTTAATTGCTTGAGAAATGGTAAACTGCTTCTTTTATCTAACAATAATCCTTTGAATAGTTTATATTAAGCCTCATTTCCATTATAAAATAATACCATTCCAAAAATCTGGGAGAGCGACAGCCCCCCTCCCCACACACACTCACACACCATCGTAAATCCGCACATGGTTAGGAACAGCAGCATGATTCAACGTTTCCTTACTCCTGTACCAAGGACTAGCATTAGAAAGACTTACAGACTATATATTTACATGTTAAAAAAAGCTCGAGCCACAATTTGAAAATTGACAAATCACAGAATAAATCTGAAAAATGAAAATATGTCATTGTAAATGTTGCCATAAAATCAATTAATCTGGGATTAAAATTGTTTCAATAATTAAAAAATTAAAATTGTTAAGTTTTTTGTTTCAGAGGAATTTTTTAAAATCATTTCTTAACAGTTTTCATATTTTCATAAGTTTAGCTAAAAATTACAATATTTTAAAATAACCAAGTTTGTGGAAATAATAAGTCTTTTTTGTCTTAATTGTTAAATTAAAATCAAAGATGAGTTAAAGAAACAAAATATATAACAAAATATATACAAAATCAAGAGTACTAACAATTCAAAATTTACTTCTCTACAATGAAGTAAGTAGAGAATGATATGAACGAACAACAATATGTTTTGTCCATTATTGCTGCTTGACCAACCTTGATTATAACAGTAATTTCATATGTTAACGTGTCAATGCTTCTTACAACGGAGCTATGAAGATGTTGGCATCCAGCTTGTCTAAATACCTGAAAAAGTGTGATTACCAGTTAAAAAAATTAAAAATAAAGAGTGTTTAATCAAAATCGATAGTTTTAGGCCTTTTATCAAAATGGAGACTAAATAGGTTCTTATACGTTTGTCAATAGTCCAATTGTTATGAAAAATAAAAATTACCCTGATATTTTTTGTTAACAGGTTCATCAGGTTTGCAATCTGACAAAAAATTCATGGTGTCTATTTATTGTTGTGTTTCAAAAAGCAAACTCTAAGAATGTTGTGTTTGCTTGAAACGTGCTAGTGTAATTTTAATTCATGATTTTAAGAAGTTAACCTAAACTACCTAGGGTTGAAGTTGTTGACACGAGCCCTCAGTATGTTGGGTCCAACGAGACTGCTCAGTTGGTTCAGACATTGGCTGGCAGCGCTCGATGTGAGCGCATTCTCACACTCCTGAAACGTTATCAGAACATTACCAAACATTACTTGCACAAAGCAATTAAGATAAAAACTACAAGGCAAAATAATTTAATGATTCTTCCTCAATGTTATCCAACAGGGTTTAAGGGTGAGGGTTACTCTTGACCAAGGTTAATAAAACATGAAGAAAAAGTGGCCAGAGAACTTAAAACCTGAGTGAATTTCCACTGGCATAAAAGTTACATAAAAATAAAAGCAATAGGTTTTTCTCTCAGTTATTAATTGATGGCTGATTGAGGAAGTAGAGTGTGTTGCTACAAAAACTATTAGTATAATTAATTATGTATTTAGTGTTAACTAGTGTACTTGTTGCTCAATATCAAGCCATTTAGTTAGGGTTTTTTTTTTTTTTTTTTTGTTTTTTTTTGCTGTTTACACTTTTTGATCAACTTGTTAACCAATACATTCTCCAAGGTTTAAATCATACCCTCGTTTGTTTGAATAGACAGATGTTTTGAATTTAAATTCCCTCATCAATGTTAATCAAATGGGGAAATTTAGAACTTTAACAGCTTCTAGGGCCCTTCAGTTTGGATGGATATTTATGAATTTACTTTAGAAACAACTTCTCGATGAGCCTACTAAATGTCACCAAAATCATTAAAATTGGTTTAAAACTGTAGGAAGAGTTCCTTGTACAAAAAACAGTGTCGCATATAAAATATGTATAAATTGATTTTTTTTTTTTTTTTGCAAGTAGAATCTACTATTTTGGTAAGTACTCTAGCAATCTCTTTTCCTCATTTTGGTTATAATGTTATCAAAAAGGAACTTTCTTAGAAAATACTATTAGAAAATATTTATTTTGAGATTATTAAATACAGGGTGGTTATAAAGTCCCTTCCCCCCTAGGATTTTTCTACAATTTATAGTAAAAGTGATTTTCAATGACGGGATTCATTGTATAGGTACATACTCTAACTTTTGTAGTAATTAAAAATTTTGGGAGTTTCCTGAGGTCTAAGATATAGGAGTCAACTTCAAAATTCCTTATGAGAAGCTAGTCATGCGACATGTTAAATAACACTGCCTTTTCTCCCTGAAAACAGTGGTGCAATCTAAATTCAAAAGGGTTATACCGTTTTCAAGATATCTGAAAGTCTAAGATGTAGGAGTCGACTTAAAAGTTTTAACTAGAAGCTAGTCATGCGACATGTCAAATAACACTGCCTTTTCCCCCTGAAAACAGTGGTGCAATCTAAATTCAAAAGGGTTATACCGTTTTCAAGATATCTGTAGGTCTAAGATGTAGGAGTCAACTCAAAATTTTAACTAGAAGCTAGTCATGCGACATGTGACATGTACTTGTGCCAATGTACTTTTGCTTAAAATTTTATCATCAATAAAATTACCCTTTAGAGATCAGTGTTTTTTTTTTTTTTTTTTTTTTTTTTTTTTTTAGTGGATTACTTCTAGAAAAAATTGTGAAATAGATGACATTATCTTCAAAATTGTTAAAAAATAATAATAAATTAAAAGACATGTATGCTGCAACAGCAACCTTAAGAAAAACAATAGCTTAAGTTTAGAAAATACCCCCGTCGCAGCAGACCTGCGTACTCAGCGAATTTCCAAAGAATTATTGTTTCAACATCAAAGAACTTTGTGGCTATCTTATACAATTAATAATCTTTATAAGGAAATATAATATATTTAATGGTATTATATTTCTGAGTAAATTATTTTTATTTAATAATTTATATATTAATATTTATATTGAAATAAACAACTTTTTTAACAGTCATAAAAGTGCATATCCAAAGCTTCCATGCAAAAAGAATGATTTGTTTACAAATAACAAAACATAAACATTTCAAATTTGACAAATATGCAGAAGACAGCTGATCAGCTGATTAGGAACAGATACCTTATTATCTCCATCTCTCTTGCTCCCATTATACTTTTATTTTCCATAAAAATACCATGGGATTTTGCATGTAGGTTTGCTGCCATGTGGGTTTGTGATCAAATCTTAATTACTCACCACCTAGTTAAGGTTCATACAAATTTTTATTAAGATTTGTTGATAAATAAGCGATATATAACTTTTTAAAGATTTACCCATAAGAATAACATGGGAAACTTAATTTGAATTTTCTATATAACCAGTTAAGCTATTTATAAGATTCAAAATACTAAATTGTTTGTTTTTTTAAGCTCTTTTGAATGGTTTTAGTTAAAATTGATGAATTTTGAAAATTTAGGTCCAAAAATGCCAAAAACCCATTTTTGACCCCTTTGAAACCCCATAAAACCCCGTTCCCATAACCCGACAATGCTGGTTCGCGAACTCATGAAAATAGACCTGGTCTTACACCTTCATACCAAATTTGATCAAAATCGGAGGTCCGCTTCAAAAGTTATCGGTACCACGGACACATATATATATATATATATATATATAGATATATATATACATATATATGAAAATGAACGAACGGTGTTTTTGGCTTCTGGGGACCTCAAAATGAAAAAGTAAAGTGGTCCCGGGCTTAGGTCTTACCATGGCTACTACCGTAATAGCGTATTCCCTATAGGGAAATTCGCTAAAAGCTGTACACGCAAATTAATCACTACATTAAAGAGAAATGTGATTATAGTTTGCAAGATAGTGCAAATTGCTTGCATCCTGGTGCAGCGAGACTTTTATGAAAACTTCCAAACAATGTTAAAGAAGGAAAAAAAACTTTAAAAAATTTCGCATAGAAAAGGCTCTCTATTCATTTGGAGATTTAGATATAAATTTACAAGTAGGCTAGATTAGGATAATGTATTATGACACGACACTACTCAATGTATATCATGTACATAATGTGAATAAAGAATTTATGATTGATTGATTGATTGAAGATACGAGAAGAGCCCTGGCAACAAGGCCTTTAAATACGGGCCAGGTCTCTTCTCCTGATTTGTTGACAGTAAAACTTATCCACTTACAATACTTCTGAAGACAGGATCCAGAAAGTAATCCAAGTATGCTTTAAAAGGACGGACTCCGACATGTTTGACTATCAGGGGCAGTTGCTTGCATACGGTCTCCAGGTACACGACGTGCTGAGGGTAATGCTGATACTTGCAGGCCTCAGCCACCAGGGGCAGCAGCTTCAGCACGTCCTTGGTGGCCTCTGGGATGGCGCTGAGCTCGGTAACAAGGTAGACACACCTGCGACAAACCCCTTACACCTTTATCTGTGCATATCCTTCCACATGAAAGACATCAGTAAGAATAAACAAATCCCTTACACCTTTATCTGTGCCTTCCTTCCACAAATACAAATACAAATACAAATTCTTTATTGCATTAACACAACATACTGTCGTTGGGCAATGTTTTAAATACAATAATTTTCATAGTTTTTTTTTTTTTTAATTTGTTTTTATACTACGGTTACTTTGGTTAACAAATTCAGGTAATTGAGCATTTAAGGTACACTTTTTTAACATTATTATATTTTTTTTTACATTTTCTTTTTTTTTTTTACATTATACAAGTACAAAAAATATGAATAAATGCTTTTTCTCAATTTTCAGGGTTTTGTTCATAATTTATATATTCATTTACTGAGTAAAAGCATTCCCTTTGAAGAAAATTTTCAATTTCTTTTTTCATTTTTCTTTCATCATTTATATTTTTAATTTTGTTGGGTAAAGAATTAAACAATTTAATACTCATGTAAAAAGGAGAATTTTGAAAGAGACTTGAATGATGAGCTGGATAATGGAAATTTATATATTTATATCTGGTATTAAATTTATGATTTTCATTTAAATCTTTAATATCAATGTTACTATTAAAGACATTCATGAGACTTTTTAAAATGAATAAAGAAGGCAATGGCAATATATTTAACTGTTGAAATAACGGTTTACAATGTGTTCTGGGGTGTTTTTTACACATTACTCTAATCATTCTCTTTTGTAATTTAAATATTTGTTTACTTTCAACTGAATTCCCCCACAATTCAATTCCATAGGTTATTCTTGAATGGAAATAGGCAAAATAGATAATTTTGAGGGTTTTTAAGTCGGTTATATTGGACAAAAAATGGATAGCATAAAATGCTTTATGTAATTTATTTAGCAGTAATGAAATATGAGACTTCCATTTCAAATTCTTGTCTAATTGTAAGCCTAAAAATTTTGTATTTTCTACTGTATTTATTGACCGGAAATTAGTTAATGTGATTTGTTTTAGGTTACGATTTGTAAATTGCAAGAATTGTGTCTTATTTTGATTTAACTTAAGACCATTTAATGTAAACCATTCTTCTAATTTATTTAAATTATAGTCTATCATGATTTGTAATTTGCTAATGTCAGAGTCTGAGCATAGTAAAGAGGTGTCATCAGCATATAAAATCACTTCACAATTTTTAGTAACTACTGGTAAATCATTAATATAGATCAAAAATAAAAGTGGACCCAAAATTGAGCCTTGAGGAACCCCATTTTTAATATTGCTTTGAATGTCAAAGAAATTTTGGCCATTTATTGAAACACTTTGCCTTCTATTTATGAGGTAAGACTTAAGTAATGATAGTGCTTTTTTCTTTACCCCATAAAACTCTAATTTTTTTAATAATAGTTGATGATTTACACAATCAAAAGCTTTTGATAAATCACAGAATACTCCAGCGGCATACTGGGATTTATCAAGAAATTTTGACACTTTGTTAACAAAATTTGATATTGCCATAGTTGTAGTTTTTTCTTTTCTAAATCCAAATTGATTTGATATTAACAGATTATTTGATTCAAAATAGTTTATTAATTGATTATAAATTGCTATTTCAAATATTTTTGAAAAGGTTGGAAGTAGAGATACCGGCCTATAATTCTGAATTAACTTAGGATTTTCACTTTTAAAAATAGGTACTGTTCGAGCAATCTTAAGTAATTGTGGGAATTCAGCTGTTTCAAACATAAGGTTTATTAAATGAGTTATGGGGGATAGTATATGGTTGTAACATATTTTAACTAGGGCTGGAGGAATTTCATCCCAACCACTTGACCATTTCATTTTAAGACTTTTTATAATTTGTTTGTTTCACTTTCTATTACGGGTTCAAAGTTCAGTAATGAACCACTTTTTAAATTAGAAGTTTCCATTATTTGAATAGCTTCCTCGATATTTGGGTTTAAGTTGAGATTTGTGCAAATGTTAATAAAATAATCATTGAAAATTGATGATATTTTGTTTGGATTATTGTATAAAATACCATCTAATTCAATTTCATTAATTTTCTTGTTATCATTATTATTTCTGGTTTCTTTTTTAATTATATTCCATGTAGTTTTTATTTTGTTAGAAGATTTTTGTATTTTTCTATTGTTATTTAATATTTTTGCTGTTCTTACACATTTTTTAAATATTTGTTTATATTTACGGACGTATTTCAAAAAACTTTCATCATTTGAAGTCTTAGCTATTTTGTGGAGTTGTTGTTTTTTTATTGATGATATTTTTAACCCTTTGGTCATCCATTCTTTCGCTGAACCTTTTCTTGGGGTTTCATGTATTTTTTTCAAAGGGAATGTTTCATTTAATATACTTACAAAAGTATTCGAAAATAGTTCATATTTTTTGTTTACATCGAAGTTATGAGATAAATATAACGAATCCCAACATGCATTATCAATTTTTTCAATAAAGTTTTGAATATTATTGTCATTAAAAAAACGTTTTTCTACACATTGATTATTTTGCTTAGCTAGTTGATTGTTGATTTCAAAATGAACAGTTTGGCCTAAATGATCTGATAAACTAGTTTCTAATACATCGGTAAAAGTTATAACATCATTAATATTTGTAATTACATTGTCTATACATGATTTAGAATTCTTTGTTATTCTTGTTGGAGAAGAAATACAAAATTTCATATTAAATAGTTGAATGATTTCTAAAAATTGGGACACATAGGATTTATCGTCATTAATATTGATATTAAAGTCCCCACATAATATTAATTTAGTCAAATAGTTCCTCCTAAAAATGTGGTTTAAAACACTATACAAACTTTCAAAAAATGCTTCTAAATATTGTTTGGTTTTGTTTGGGACTCTATAAACACATAGAATGGTTATCTTAGATTTTCCTTCAATATCAACACCACAACATTCAAAAATTTGAGATTTAGAAAAATTATTAATGTCTAATCTTTGTTTGAATGAGATGTGCTCCCCAATTAGTATAGCTGTCCCTCCTCTTTGGATGTCTGGTCTAAAAAAATTTGATACATTCTTATAATTTAAAATTGTTTTTAAAATAAAATCATTTTCTGGTTTTACCCAATGTTCAGTTAAACATATGACATCAGGTCTATTTTGTAAAGTCTCCAAAAATATTTCAAAACTATACTTTTTTTCTTTTTTAATTATTCCTTGGATGTTCAAATGAAAGAGTTTTAGAATTCCATTATCACCCGTATTATTAATAGGCCTACTAGAGGGACAGTGTAAACTAATTGGTTTGCCATCTAAAAAGCTAAAAAATTATCATTATAGCCATTATTAAATCTAGGGATTTCACTACCTACATACTTATCTCTATGAGTGTTTGTCATTGTCATTGGACAATTGAAGGGTAGAGTTCCAGGCACAGTCCATTTGTAGGGGACAGATTGTTCAAGGGTCGAAGGAGGGAAAGCGTGTGTGTTGATGGGCCACATCTGGTGTGAAGGAAATCGATTATATGTGTGATAATTTCTTGGCTGATACTGATACTGAGATGGAGGTTGTTGAAAATATGTTTTCTTTCTTCTTGAATCAGTCCATGGGTTTTGTTCAATCTTAGTCGATCTTGAACTAAGTATTTGGTGGGAATAAATTTTCTCTCCACTTTTAACAGAACTCTTTGAATCATGACCTTGTATTTCTTTTCTTACTTGTTCTGATTTATCTTCATTGAATACAACTTGATTTGCTGCTCGCAAAATTTTCTCACTGAGAATAGTTTTTCCTTTTTCATTGAGATGGAGGCCAAAGTTATTATAAAACTTTCGTTGAATAGTGGAGATGTCTAGAAAGTCAGCGTGATCAAAATCATTTACTGTATCTTGGAGAGATTCATTCGTATTTCTAATAGCTTCATTGATTTTGTACTTCGCATTAATGTCATAGCGACTTGGCACCGAACATATGATTATTTTAGTATTCAAAGTGCTCTGAAGGAAAAATCTAAAATCATTCATAATGTCTTGTATATTGTCATTACTGTTCCCTGAACACTTAACCATGTCGTTAGTCCCAGCCAATATAACAATACAATCATCTTTTGTGAACTTTTCAGATTTATATGTGCTTAGTGCATCATTCAGAACATACTTTGAACCTGCTCCAGAGCAACTCACCACATAAGTGTTTGTTAACGGAGGCCTTCTTTGGTCCATGTGATAGCAGAAGTTCTTGCCATGACTGTCCGAGAATAAATACAATCTGTGATTAGGCCTAGTTGGGTTTTCTAAACTTTGAGGTTGAGTTGAATTCTGCGTTGAACTCTTATGGTTTTCTATTGTTGTTTGAGGATTTTTAGGTTTTCTTTCATATTTATTCTTAATTTTATTTCTTTGCTTTGCATTTCTTAGAATTGGCTTCGTAATTGTCTTTGCTGGAGAAGAATGAGTAGTATGTCTTGTGGCTGATCTGCTTTCTTCTTCACTACTTTCATGATACTGTAATGTTAACAGAGGAGCATACCTATTTTTTGTTTCAATTACAAAAGGTTTATAATTAGGTAAGGGATTGGTGTCGCTGGAACTGTCACTCTGTAGGGAAAAATTCAGGTCTTCTTCAACTTTTCTTAAATTATTCTTATAATTGACAATTTCATTTTGTAGGTACTTGTTATCCTCTTCTAATGTCCTTATAGCTTCTATCATGGATTTATATCTTCCTGAAGTAAGGAGCAAGTAGAACAGTTTAATTGTTTATCTAGTTCATTTACTGCCGTTTTCTGCATGTTTCTTTTCAGTTCATTTGTTAAGGTTGTGTTGTTTTCTTTCATTACTTTTAATTCATTTTTTAGGAACAGATTTTCCTCTCTCAAAGCTTGTATTGTTTCATTAGTACCTTCATTATTTTCTTTATGAACAATATCATTGCTATTACTTGCATCGTCTGTTGTCATCTTTAAAGTGTAGTTAAGCACATCACTTCCCAAGTCATTGTTTTCTGTTTGTATGCAAACATCTTGTGCATGAACAGATTCTTCATCATTGGTGCAACAAATAATTCCTTTTTTGCATTGGATATTATGAATCATATTTTCTTTTGTCTTATTCATGTACTCATTAAAATTGAATATACTATGAGTGTTACTTCCATTTTTTGAGATTTGGTACTCTATTAAGACATTTGTAATTGAAGCAGTACTGTTTGGGCCTGTAATATCTTTTTCCTTCATTCTAGTACCAAAATTCATATTGTTTTTGCTTAGAATAAACAAACTTCTTACAACTTCAAATTCAAAATAACTTTATTCATTAAAATTGTACACCAAAGGTACATGAATGGCGTCACTTAATGGAGATACCTTAATATCAACTAGACAGACCTCTGAAATAAACATTTCCCTCACTTCTCCAGAGAATAAAATTCCTCCAAGGAATAAAATGGATTTGAAATAAGAAATGTTTTCAACTGCTTCTTAAAAGTTAAAAAATTTCAAATTTGTCAGATTCTTTATGTTGTTGGCTGGTAAATTCCCAAAAAATGTTACCCCAATAAATGAAGGTTTCTTTTTAAAACCTCTTTTATGTGTTTTTCTGTTATCATGTCCCCACGATTTCTTGTTAAATAATTATGAGTGACAATGCTTTTTAAAAGTGTCCAAATTCCTCTTGATATGCAAAATGTTCTCTAGAATATGTAAATTAAAATCTGTTGTATGTCAAGTTCAGAAAAGTATTTTCAACATGATTCACCTTGTTGTAATATCAGAATGGTTATTATTGCTGTCTTTTGCAGGACCAGACATTTTTGTAGATTATTTTTTGTGTTGGCACCGTACGAGACTATTCCATATGAAATATGTGAATTAATAAGTGTGAAGTATGTTTTTTAACATACTTCCTATGTGCAAAATAGTTTTTTAAGGCCTTTATCTCTGCCTTTCCTTCCTCACAAAAGACATCAGTAAGGATGAACAAACCCCTTACACCATTATCTAAGCCTTTCCTTCCACACAACAGACATCAGTTATGATTAAAACGTTGAGTGCGGGGTATGTAAATTAACGTAGTTCCACAGTGGCGCGGGCGGTGTTAATTTACGTAGCGCTCCTGCCTGAAACATAATGGTTCAGTTTGGGCTTAGCCATTGCTGGGAGAGGTTGCCGCCTGTTGTGCCAGTCCAGGTGTTCATTTCGGCATAGTTCATTTCCCGGTCCGCCATTTTTTTAAGGAGTGGGGAGGGCAGCTTTGTGCCACTGTCACTGCCAGGAGAGGTTATATTACTCACTGCTTATTGGTGCAGTCCATGTGCTTGGTTCGCGGATGATCATTTGCTGATCCCCCCAGAGCGCGCAGTGTACGAAGTGATTGGGTTCACAGTTTGTTGTTGTTTTTTGTGTTATTTGTGCAATGAAGTAGGGTAATGAAGACATATTGTTAGAGAATTTGTATTCTGATGATGAAAACAGCTCCGACGAGAGTTCTGACAATTATTATAAATGACAATCGCTGGCACCATTGTTACCACTGACACAATTTGTGAAGATAACATATAAACATTCTCTGTGTTTGCGAACATTGGTTATCCTTTGAAGAAAGTGTTTTTTACAATGAAATTTATGGACTGTAACAAGCTGCAGTGTATAGTAGGCAACTTCAGAAAAACGGTGGCGTTGCCATTTTCATGGACAATGGACTTAATCATAAGACCCTTGATCTTTCTCAGTTTTGTGATGAGCTGAACTTTGAAATTGTGGGAGTTGAATTAATACACTCATCCTCTATAGTTTTAAGTGTATGTAGGTTCCCAAATGGGCAAGTTGAGCTATTTTTGGAACTTTTGGATCAGTGCCTGTCAAAATGTGTCAAAATTGAAGAAAAATATTGAACGTCAATGAACCAGTTACAAGAGACTTCTCAAATCTACTCCGATCTTACGGACTTTTTGTGACAAGCCTCCATCCGAAAAGAGGTCTGTTCTGCCTGGACAGTATCGCAACCAATCTTGTCTCCTGGCGCTACAACGTTTTGGAAACCGAACCACTTGTGGCCGATCACAGTGCGGTCTTGATGCAGACGAACTTCAAGTTGGTAAGTGACACATCAGATTCTCATTTATGGCATGCTGATTATATTAGGAACTATGGAGTTCTGAAGGAGGAAATATTACCTAATTTTAGGTTTGCTCTTTCTCAGATAATCTGGGATGAAGTTATTGTAAATAAAAAACACCTGAGCTAGCTTTTAAAGTGTTTCTTAAACTTTGTATGAGGTATTTAATAACTTCTTTCAACTCCATCCGAAGAAAATTAACGAACGCCCTGGTAAAATTAATGTTAGTAATAAATCACCCCGCTACGAAAACTCTTGGTTCACACCCGAGTTTACACGTCTTAGGATGTTTGTCTTAGCTTTAAGAGACAGGTTTGTAGCGGCTGATAACGATGCAATACGTGAACAGTTCCGTTCTCTGTATGTCAGGGCCAAGAGGCTCTATAGGACAAGGATAGACAATGCCAAAAAATTGGCAAATGCAGAAATGTACGGCGTCGTGCCGTTCACGGCACACGTACAGCGAAAAGTCGTATCATGTGAACGCAGCCTGAGGTGGTGAATTGGAATTGCTTGTTTCCATTTCTTGCATTATAACTATTGGGTTGCACTATTTTTCGTTTGTGTAAAAACTGATAACATCAACTGATAACTACTTCAAAGATGATAGGGGTACTTTAGTGAGAGCTTGAATCTCTTTAAAAGAAATCTGACAGGATTATTTGGGGTTTAGGCCAATTAATACTCTAATTGCAATTTTTCAAATGTTGAGGACGTGTTGCATGATTTTGCAGGAGGAGTTAACAAGTAATAACACTTAACACATTGAGTGCGGCATATATCCGATAGGATACAAAGGCGTACGCATCCGGATGCGTAAATATCCGATCATCGGTTAAATATGACAATGTCAAGGTAATGCAACTGTTTCTCCTCTAGCATTTGAGAAGGAAACAAATATTGTGTATTAGCCTATAGGTAAGGGTATTGAGTTTTTAATTTTGCGCTGGTTAAGATTACATGAGGCTAGTATATATTCTGCAGGTTTTTAATTTTGCGTTATCGGAGGATTTTCATTTTAGCGTCTGCTTTCAACCTAAGCCACATTCATTGAAACTTAATTCCGGGAAACCCCACACGGGTATACTTTGTATTGCAACTTTACCTGCGGGAGGCCTGCCATTCTCAAGGTCAAGCGTCAAGGGTGTATTTATCTTCAGTAATACACCATAAACTCTGACTAATAGTATGGAAGTTGGAGGAATGTAAACATCGTTTTTGGAGTTTGAAGGGTTGTAATGTTTGTACATATAATAATGACTAGTGAAAGACACGTTATATTATCAAATCATTGTAGTACTACTGCCACCAAACGCCCCTGAAGCTGTGCCTCACGCCACTGTCTCCGCGCCCCAGCCACGACACAATGCATGGCTCGGGGGTCCTAGGTGCTGCTGTATCCGATCGGTTACAAAAACAATGACGTAATTTTCTCGTCAATTCGATCCCTGCTCTTCGTTCCCTGGGTGTTTCCGAGTCAGTCGGGTTACAAAGTAAGTAAAACTACTAAAACTTATTTTCAGAATGGGGGTTGAGTTTTGACATTTTATACGAAGCAGCGAACGTGTAAAGCTATATTGTAATTGTAAATGAGATTCAAATATCAAAAAGTGCACTATTTTAGGATTGCTGGCATTTTTTATTTGGTTAAAAATATAAACTAGTTTTAAATTTTCAACAAAACTTGTTAAAGTGGATGACCTGAGTGAGTTTATCACTTTTTAAAGTTCCAACTTTGTCACTTGCCAACGCATCTTGGCTGCTTTTCTTCTGAAATTTAGTTTGGGGTTTTTGTTTTATTCAATTCCAGGTCATTTTGGTTGCAGTATTGCTTGGCCTATTTTATGGCAACAAAATATGTCACCTCCAAGTTCTTAAAGTATTTTACACTTTAATGCAGGAGGGCACTGCCATTAACATACATAATTTACTGACTAATATAAATCACTTCAGTTTTTCTTCTTTTTTTTATAAAGGATGTCTGAATCAGGATTTACAACAACCATCTGATAAAAAGCTCATGAAAACAGAAGTAGAACTTATCTAGTGTATGTACAACTTAAAGAAGTAAAAGAGAGATCCAACGATATGAGGAAAATATTCCAATTTATAAATGAGAAAAACATTTACCCATCAGCTTTTTCCCATGGTAGTGAGGGACGATTGAATTTGTGATTCGAACATCCACCTCCTCTTCCCATTTTCGGGGCTAGAGACCCACAAGAATACATCTGAAACATGATGTTTAGGCTTAATTGACATAATCTGATTTATTAAATGTTATGTAATACCATCCAAGCAGAAAACATTGCACCCTTGTAATCTCTCAAAAATAATAAAAAAAAAATGTTGTGAAAACGAAATAAAATTCTTTGAAAAGCAAGGCCTAAAACCTTTACAACCTGCAAAAACAAAACCTGCAAGCATAAAACCTTTACAAAGGAGTGATTACTCAAATATAATACAACAATCTGCAAATTAACATCTTTAAAAATTGAAAAAATTTTAATTTTGAACTTATATCTCTACATTTACTGCGGTTTTCTTTGAAGGTTGTCTACATAACTGTCAAAGCCTGGTGTCACATGATTTGTAGAAGATTACATGAAATCAAATAGACTTCAGTGTATGGGTTCTGACTAAATCCTACAATTTCAAAAATTCTTGTAGAATAGAATTTTCATATTGATTTACTATATGATAAGTAATAAAGATGAGGAATGACAAGACCCCCACCTGTTGGTCCGAGTGCAGTTCCAAGTCGTTGTCCCGCAGCCGCTTGATCACGCCGAATTTGGCCTGACCATCGCAGCTCACACCGTCGGTGTACTTCTCCATATCGGCGGGTTGATCCTTCATTCCTTCCAAGTACTTTTTCATCTCAGCTAGCACAATCTAACATAATTTTAAATCAAGTAAGAAAACCGTTCTCACCTGTTCACAAAATAGTTTTATCCATTCAGTTTTTGCCTAATCCCTCAGTGGTATTAAGTTCGATTATCAAAGAGTGTGCTAAACTGCACATTCGTAAGACTAACACGAAATGATTAATCAGTAAAAAGGATAAAAGACCCAAAGAACCAAAAAGTTTCAAATTATATAGCAGTGTTTTACTTTGCTTTAATATTAAACTGCTAGAACATAAATTTAGGTTGATATCAACAGGGTGTATACTGCCAAACAGATAAAAAATAAGTGAATTTTCAGTGACTTTTGGGGGTCCAAATGTTAAAAATCAGTGACTTTTGCTTGGTCTATTTAGAAACTTATGGGGGGAAATTGCTAAAGTCGCAAAAATGTTGCTAAGTGACTTTTTGGTGACTTCAGTGACCAGTAGACACCCTGATCAAGCAACCTGAATTGACTCAAAACAACAACCAATTTTATTGCATCACATTCTATTCTATACTTTTCTAAAAGGGACCTTAGAAAAGAAACTAAAAAAAGTCAAGGACTTTCCAATAGGGATGGACGGGAATGCTTTTTTTGTTCAGAATGGGACGGGAATTTTTATTTCCCGTTCATATCCGGGACGGGATTGCTCGTCTCAAAGCTATCGGAAATATTCGTTTAGACTTTTATCTGAGTGTTGTATAAAGACAAATTAATGTTAGATATCAACTGGTTCTGTTTTCAAATTTGTCCACTTGTTTTTGTATAATTTGCAATGAAAGTCCTTTTGTTTAAAAAATTTAAAAAATCTAATTTTAGCGAATTTCCCATAGGGAATAAGCTATTACCGTAGGTCTCATAGTAAGACCTAAGCCCGGGACCATGTTACTTTTTCGTTTTTAGGTGCCCAGAGAACAAAAATAATAGTTATTAAAATTTATATATATATATGTATATATGTATATACATACATATATATATATATATATATATGTATGTATGTGTCCCTAGACACGATAACTCTCGTAAAAATGGTCCGATCGACACCAAATTTGGTAGAGATGTGTAATCCTACATTTATTCGGATGAGTTCGTAAACCAGACATATCGACCTATCGGAAGGGGTAGTTTTGGGGGGTTTTGTACCCCAAAAATGGGTTTTTTGCATTTTTCATATGTAATTTTTTAAAATTTTAAATTTTTATTATGACCATTGGATTTAGCTCAAAAAAAAACACACAATTTAGTATTTTGAAGCTTTGCTCTATCTCTATTGGTTACCAAGATATTAAAAAGTCTAAAGACAGTACGTTGTATTTTGAGGCTCCAATGTTAATCTTATGGAGAATAAGGATGTGTTAATATTTCACTTATTAACCAATGTTTTTGGATGAAACTTGGCATTCAGCATCATTTGGTTGAGATTAATCCATTTATGGTAAAAAAATCTTGGTTTTTGTGCTTATCATGGCAGCAAACCTGCATACTCTTTTCCCATGTTAATCATATGGAGAATAGGCAAACTCCTTTAGCAATGGACAGATATTGATGAAACTTAGTATATGGCTTCATATGGTCGAAATATATTTTTTTTTATGCTAAAAACCTACTTTTAGTGTTCCCCATGGCAGCATACCTGCATACTCTTTCCCTACATTTATCATAAGGAGAATAGACATTTATTCCCCTATTAGTGAGCTTGTGATGATATTTGGTTTACAGGTTTTTCTGGTCATAATTAATACTACTAATTGGGAAATTCGCTGAGTACGCAGGTCTGCTGCGATGGGGGTATTTATATCTGCAGTATACAATAGGATCAGGGAAAAATATAAATTTTCTTGTAACAAAAAAAATTATATTAAATAAATAAACAATATACATATAAAAAAAAAAATGTCCATTACAAATTTTATGAAAGTTTTGTTTAATGAAATATTAAACGTTTAGTACAAAGAATAAAAATTATGTGCATAAAATATATATATTAAAACATTAAAACAATTAGAAAATAAAAAAGTAACAAAACTGTATTACATAAATAGGCCTAAGTCCTGCTCAAATAAAAAACAACAAAAAACAATAAATCGAAATTACTAGGGAATGAAGTTGTTCAACAAACCAATGCCAATTATAACCCCAAGAAATGTTTTGCCTATTTAAAAAAAAAAATCATTGATTTGACTGACACATGTTATTACTTGGATATTATCATAGAAATTGAACTTTGAAAATATAAACTATTACACCTAAATATTTTTATTGTGATTTCTAAGTATTCATTTAACTATTTTTTGTTATATAAGAGTAAAAAAAGGAGTGTATGATGAAATATCAATAAAAAACAATGAAAATTTAAAGTAATGAACCTTAAAAAGTAATAAATGTATTTTTAATGTTTAATTTTAAAAATATATTTAATAGAATTTGAAGTTTTAAAATAAAATACCCCCCGTCGCAGCAGACCTGCGTACTCAGCGAATTTCCAAAGGATCTTGAAATTTTGTATTTTCCCCATAAACTCCATGGGAATGAGTATGTAGGTTTGCTGCCATTGGATGTTGTTAGAAAATGTTGTTTTGTTAGAAAATGTAGTAGTTAGGTAAGATAAATATCAAATTATATAAATATTAACACTTTTAAATTTTCCCCATAAACGCCATGGGGATGAGTATGTAGGTTTGCTGCCATATGGGTGTTGTAAGCAAATATCAGTTAAACCCTACCTAGTGAATGTGCATACCACATTTTATCAAGGTATAAATAAGCGAGATACAGGGTTTTGTTGATTTCCCATAAGATTAACATTGGAAACCTATTTTTAGCTTTTCTCCATAACCTGTTAAGCCAAGTTAAAAATTGAAAATACTAAATTGTTTGTTTTTTAAGCTCTTTTAAATGGGTTTGGTTAAAATTGTTGAATTAAAAAAATTAAGGTCCAAAAATGCCAAAACCCCATTTTTGACCCCTTTGGAACCCCATAAAACCCCGTTCCCATAACCCGATCATGCTGGTTTGCGAACTCATGAAAATAGATCTGGTCTTACACCTTCATACCAAATTTCATCGAAATCGGAGGTCTCCTTCAAAAGTTATCAGTACCACGGACACACACATATATATATATATATATATATATATATATATATATATATATATACATATATATGAAAATGAACGAATGGTGTTTTTGGCTTCTGGGGACCTCAAAATGAAAAAGTAAAGTGGTCCCGGACTTAGGTCTTATTATGGCTACTACCGTAATAGAGTATTCCCTATAGGGAAATTCGCTAAAACCATATTAAATTTTGATAAGATTATTTTAATATTATTAAACAGTAATTTACTTAACAATACTTTTCCACTTGGCCTTTGATTGGAAAATCTCACAACTTTGGTTGACGTTTTGTTTAATTTGTATGAATTACACGAATCAAACGAGCCATCTCTTAGTTTTCTACGACATTTCGTTCAGAAAGTAGCAATGGGCACTAGGAGCAAAAAACACCCCTCTTGAATAAATTACTACCGGGCTGAACAATAGATCGTCTTGTGCCAGGCGTGATTTGTTCGGCAGTTCCTGTCCCAATAAATTCCCGAGTATAAAAAAATCCTACCCAATGATCGGGACAATTTTGGTCCCGAAAATTTTCACGAAATTTCGGGACCCGACCATTTGTATTTTCCAAGAAACTTAAGGTTTTGATGATTTTTAAGGACAATATGACATGGGTATATTTAGCTCATTTGCAAAATATTGTTTCAATTGTTTCTTTTATAATAATATTCAAAACATTGGGGAAAAAATGTACAGCCAATAAATTGTTATGATTAAAAAAAACAGTGTTTCCTAGGTGGTAATGTCCATGTGTGGTTTGTTCAGGTTAGGTTTCAAGTTGTCAGAGTATTCACCAAACAAAAAGTGTCCTTATTGTGAATTCATTGAGAACCATAACCCCAAAAGGAAAAATTCTAACATATTAACAAACAAATGAATAACCTGTTTGAAATATATCTTCAAAACTCATTTCAACAGTTAAAACTCTGGAGTACACTTTTCAGACAGTTTTAGCAGAAATATAAATTTCACAGGCGTACACAGCACTCGATACTCCAGATTACCTGCAGTGCAGGCTGGCCGTAAGCTTTAACGACGTCAGCCAGAGCCACTGACGCGCCTTGCCTGACAGAGGCGATGGGGTCACCGAGGTTGCGGAAGAACAGCGGATACAGCGTCTCCAATGCAACTCTCGACTCCTCAGGGAAACACAGCACAAAATGGCCGCTTGCCAGGCACGCAGCTGGAACATCAAACTGAAAGTTAACTGAAGTTGGATGTATTAGTTTAGTTGTTTAGTTAGGGATTTCCTTAATAACATCCAAGGCCGGCGCTAGCACTGCCACTTGCAGTTACAGTTACAATCGGGGAACGAAACTACGGTGTTTCAAGGGCATTGGAGTTAATCCTAATTCCATCTACTCCCCTAAAGAGCAATGTTAAACGGGAAACACAATAACTCCTTTATGTGATCAAAAAGATGTTATGGTTTATAGCTCTAAATAAAGGGTTCTTCAGGCCGGATACAGTTTGTGAGGTATATTTTTTATATAAAGTATAGTTTTTTAGAAAATATGGAAAGAACAAATCCAATTTTTAACGACTTTTAAATGTAGTTTAAACAAACGGTAGGCTATATGATTCTAATTCACATACAACTTATTCTAAACCAATTAGGCACAAACAAAGAAGTTATATGACACATGGCGGGGTAAGGTTTAACATTGTACTGTAGGAAATAAATCCAACATGGATCCACCCTTTCACTGGTGCGGCAAAACGCTACTACTGGTGGCATATGATATGAAAAGGATGAATAGTTCCCAATTTTGAATAGGCCTGCTCTTACTCATAGCTTCAGTATTTTACATAGCCCAGTTTTTATACACAACCAAATTGAAAAGTTCACAACAAATCAAATTGATAGCATTTTAACATTATATTATATTGATTATGTTGACAGATAAACATGAACCATAGGCCTAAACCTAATACTTCTAACATAAAAATTAATATAGGGTCCTGATGGCATTAACAAAAATTAAAAACATTATTAAGTATTTTATATATAGGCCTCCTAATTAAATAAACCCAAAACGTGATTATTAGATTTATCAATGTCATAGTAAAATGTGCACAGGTGCAAGGGAAGGGAAAGGTTTGTATGGGCGGCACTGTTGCACACAGCCCTGAAAACTGATAAGTGCAGCGCCCGCTCGGATCAGAGTCATAGTGCGGCGCAATTGGTGCCACGGGGTGGCAGCGATACATTCAGAGTGCTTTTCTAAACAACTAAAAAAGTGAACTTCTAAAGTTAACTAAAAAAAGTAGATATCAATAATTAATTGTTTTGTTACATACATCTGTGTCACTTGTGTTTCGTTAGATTTTAAATATTTTTATTTTGGTGTAGATAATTTCAATTTTATTTTTTCATTTTTTGCCGCCCCCCGAAAAGTGTTGCCCTAGGCAGTCGCTTAGTTCCACCTAATGGGTGCGCCGGCCCTGATATCATATGAAAACCTTGAAAAACGAAAAACAACTACAACAGTTATAATTATAAAATTTCATGGACTTATTTTTGCTTAAAATTGCTGCTATAAATGAGTATACAATTGGTCAAATTATCTGCTCTTTTGGAACAGTTACCTCAAAACTCTTTATACTTCTAGAAAACCTATTAAACTTAATGAAAACATTGTCCCCTTGTCTAGTGCAATGAGTGTGGAGATTTTTATTTAGCAAAAACTTGTTGATGTTAGATTTTACATACAGCAAACATTCCACAACATATAAAGCAGGTAGAGTGAGAAGTCTCAACTGAATTAATAGAGGTTGCAGTGAATCCTAGACCCAGCTCTACACATGATACTTACTGCCTTCTTTTGAAGGATTAATAATTTACTTGAAGAGGAATGATTTCCCCAGAGAATGATTCCATATGACATATGACTAAAAATGGTGTATAGTATACAGTAACAAGAACTTTCATTGAAACACTAAGAAACCTAAGCATGAAAATGCCTCTACAAACCCTATTTACAAGAGAGGTTATGTGAGTTTCCCAACTCAGACCAGGTTCAAGATAAATCCCAAGAAATTTTACACTATCAACAAGTGCAGTTTTCAATCGACTTAAAGTGAAAAAATTTCAATAGTTTTTTATCATTAAGACTGTTAGTATTAGATATTTTAAATCTTTTCAACAAAAGGATGTTCATTGTAAGTTATACAAAAACAAGTGGAACAATTTGGAAACAGAACCAGTTGATATTTAACATCTATTTGTCTTTTTACAACACTCAGATAAAAGTCGAAACTAATATTTCCTGACAGCTTTGAGTCAAGCAATCCCGTCCCGATTCGTCCCAAATATGAGCGGGAAATAAAAATTCCCGTTCCGTCCCAAACTAAAAAAGCATTCCCATCCATCCCTAAATAGCTAGTAATTGTTAAAAAATGGGACATAGAATTACATAAAATTTCTTAAGCTATAATTTAAGGGTGTTTCTAAACTTTTTTAAATGCTTGGATTTTGTTCTATACTCCCACTTATTTCATCAATTCCTACAAAAATACAATAGTCAAAGTTTTTATCTTTTAGTTTTTGTTTTTGTTCAAAATTGCAAATTTGTTCATTAAAACAGGTGTATTGCTTTTTAACTACTTTCAGATAAAATTTAAGGCCAGTTATATAGTAGGATAAACATTTAATATATTTTCTTCCAATAACTAACTAGTCTTATTCAAAAAGTATAAATGTGTAAAAGGCAGAAAATAGGCATCAGCCTGATTTTAAATGGTAACCTTGAGTTGTTTAATGTTTACATCTAAAATAAACCAAAAAATTGTAAAACCGACAACCTTTGCCAGTGGAAAATCCAAACCGAACCGATAAATTTTGCAACCGACCCATCACAAGTTTTAAAGTATGTTCCACCCACAACTGAATAGCATGAAAGTTTACAAAAAAAAGTTACATTTCATGTATTACACAAAATAATAAAGGGAAGAAGGTGAAAGTGCACTTACCGTCCCTGACGGGCCAACTGTCATCCTGAAAGCAAGCAAGCAGAGTGTCCAGCAACGTGGGGACATGCGGCCGGACTGCGGCCGGGTCCAGCTTGTTGCCTACAACAAACAAAGCAATATATTACACTGCAAGAATATTGAATGTCTTAAACACATGATACTGAAAAATAGTAGTTATGTCTGAAAATATTATTTTGAGTACTTTAGCATTAAAGTAAAAGAAGAAACCATAAATGGTAGATTTTCCAGGCTGAAATGGTGAGTAGCTTAAAATCAGGTAAAAAACTACGTGACCACAAGAAATTATTAAATGGCAGTAGAAACAGAGACAGTAGAATGTTTTGTTATTCAATATAGCATATGCTACAATTTATTAATTTACAGCTAATACTGAGTGGGGTGATGATCATACAGGGATGAGTTGTATTTATTTGTGTTTTACTGTACGGTAATGTATTTCTTTAGGTCATGGTTGGACATTTATGAAGTTCTTGACCGTGCATTAGACTTCACCTCGGAAAAGTCACTTCTCAAACAAACTGTCTACTCATGTAAACTTAAAAATTCGCTAAAACCAGACAAAAGTCAAATTGGAACACTGAACTTTCAATAAAGCATTATGTTTTACATTGGAGATTTCAAGATAGGTAGCTAAAAAAGAACAGCAGATAAAATTACAAATTCAGTGTATTGATAGGAGATGACTTGTTTTGACTTGCTTTTATGCCAGGGAAACAGGGATTGAGGGAATGTTACCCCCAACACAGTCTTTTCTACCTTTCATATTGGTCAATCCCAAAGCAGAACACTTTTCAAGATGCAGCAACGAAGCACATTATAGTCAGAAACTTTCTACAAGCTTGTATTTTACAAATCATCGTATGTAACGACCTAAAATGGAGGGGGGGTGCAAAACCTCTGTTAGCCTAGCCTACTAGTAATAAACCAAGTGCCTAGGCCTAGCGATCAGAATCTAGGTTAAGCCTATGTTCTACTTGAGTTGGGTCTGAGCCTTGGTTGATTTTATTAGTAGGGTAGAGGTGGTAATTGGTAATAGGCAGTTAGGTTACTGCTGGGTAAACATCCTCCTTCATTTTAGACTAACCTGTGAGTCATCGCCGGCATCGAGTCCAAACCTATTGAGAACACCAATTTACGTAAACTCACATTAACTCACACTATCTGAAGTCACTCCCGGTTATGTACGAAAACTGTTTATTGTCAGCGGTGAAGTGTCAAGGCGAAAACTATACTTTTTAAGTATCGGGATAGCCGGCATAACGTGTTGACAAACAGTAACATAACCTCGCACAATAGGTGAAGGCTCGACTGCCGCTATGACGTCGCAACTTTAGCAAAACCCCTTCGATCAGCTGTGGACTGCCGATCAGCTGTTACCCCTCCAACGCCCCTCCAAAGAGGGGAGGGTTCTGAGCCGTGACGTTTTGCCCACCATGTGTGATGTCACGTCTCATTTGTTATAGTGTTGTTTTTTTTTTCTGGTTAGTGTTTTCTGTATGCTGTCATTCTGGAATATTCGGTGTTGTTTTTCTTCTTTTCACCAGCTGTGACGCAACGTCCTGAAAAAGATCATAGGTGCCGTGGTGAACTGTCACCGCAAGACGTACAAATTTTCTCGGCGTTTCAAAAGAAACGACACCAATTCAGATATTTTTCTACCAGTGATTTTTGTGCTGTAATGCGGTGATTTAAACCTCCCAACGCATCATTTTGGGTGAGTCACGAGAATTTTCCAGTTTAATTCAGAAATATGTTTGATGCAATTGGATTTGGTCAGACGACCACGTTGCAAAAATGACCAGTCTTCTGAAAAATATTGTTTTAGGCCAGAACCAGTGTTCTGTAAATTTTGTTTCATTGTTTCAAGCAAAGCAATCAATTTTGTTCTCCTTTTGAGACTGCATTTTGGGCCATCCACGCTTTTGCTCTTAGAGTTCAATTTTTGTTAGTGAGCTGAACACATGTTTTTCAAGTTCCTGTAATAATTAAGATGTTTGAGTGTTTGTTTTGCATTAAATATTGTTTGTCATTGCTCAGTGCAACTTTATATTGGCCACCCAGTGGTCTGATGGGGATATTGTAAGTTGTAGAGTCAAAATAGGCTCATAGCCTAAATGGTGATGCTGCCAAAGTTTTCCTTTTATAACTCATTTTCCTGTTTAGTTTACTCGGGTTTTTGTGTTCTCAAAGTGGCCTAAGGCCCTGAGCTAGGCCTATGTAAAGTTTTATCAATTTTGGTTCATAATTAATGATTTAGGCCTAGTTTTTACTGTTGGTAGCACACCAGTTTGGGGTAAAGTGTCAGGTAATCTTAGGTCCACAATAAAGTAGCCTTGGAGTTAAGTTCTGGTTTATATTTTATTTTGAAGCCTCACTCTTGGCCCAACTTTTAAAGGTAAAATTTTTAAATTCGGTCAGTAACTTTTTGAGATATGAGCCAAATAGAAGGGCAATGTCCGCCAAAACTGAAATTTTGTTGTGATGTTAAAAATGGATTTATTTTATGCTTTAAACCTGGTCAAATGTCTTCAACCTGTTCAATTTAGTTGTAGAATTAATATTAAGGTGTAGTTTAACTGTTTTTCATGTCTCAAGTATTTTGCTGTAGTCACACACCCCTGTTTTAGTAATTTTCTGAGTAGGCCTATAGCCTATCTCATTTCCTTTTTGCTGTAATTTCTCCAGTCAAAGTAAAACTGTATGTCACACTTAAAATGTTTTTCTGCCACAATTTTCAAGAAAATTTGTAAAATTGATTAAAACTGAAAAGTTAGCATTTTGTGGTTAGTAGTGGCAAATTGTCCAAACTGGAACAGTGGATATTTTTTGTGGCAATTCTACCTTTTGCACTGTTGACACTAATTGCCTACTGAATGTGTCTTCAATGGAAAAATATTGGCAAATTTTGGGGTTTACCAGGGTCCAGCTGGGGACTTGGTCCCACCGACAATGCCATGCAGATGATGGTTCCGGCCTGGTCCGTCCGCCTGCCCACCTAGGGGACATACATGGCCTTGGTCCCCACTTGCCGGAGCTGCAGGCCGACGCTCTTCTTTCCAGTGCCATGACGCCATAAACGAACTACTGTGATATGCCACTCCACCAATGAACTGTGATATTTTGTTATTTATGTGTGACAGTATTTATTTATTTATTTGTAGTCTCTATGTTAGATTAAATTCCCATTAGGAGCCCGCCCTGCACCACAGGTCTCCGGGTGGAATTAATTTTTTGTCAACCTCAAAATTCGGCACGCCAATTCTTTTGTGTATTTTGTGTTTGTAATTGTTACGTTTATTTATTGAAATTTATTGGTTGTTATTTAGTTATTTATTTAATTTATCAATGCCAATTTTAAAGTTAAAGTTTCAGAAAGGGGGAATTTTTTAAATACTGTTGTTCTTGAACTTTGAATATCGATATTCTGGTTGGCCAACCTTGGTGACATTGACTTCTGGTAAAAATCTTTTGTTATCAAATTTATCACTGTGGACCTTGGATGTTCCCGATTTTCCACTGTTTTTCTGTTGTTAAATTTTGTTGTTAATTTTGGGTTAAAAATTAAATTGCTGGTTCCACAAGTTTGTTTTTTTTTTGTTGTTCTGAACTCCTGAGAGCGTTGGTGAGCCCCTCCCGTGGAGCGTCTTGGGCAAGCACGTTTCCAAAGGTCGGGTGCGCTTCCGCGGGGGTGCGGTTCAGATGGTAGCAGAGCGTGCCTCACCCGACTTCTTGATTCCATTTTTCACGATGTGAAGTTCAAGTTTGTGTTCAATTACTTGGACGACCTTCTTGTTTACAGTGAGAGTTTTGAGGACCACCTTGTTCATCTGGAGGAAGTTATGACTCGTTTGCGTAGGGCTGGCCTTACCGTGAACCCGGACAAAGTTAGTTTCGCTCAAGCCGAAATTTCTTTCTTGGGCCATCTGGTCTCCTCCAAGGGCGTCCGCATAGATCCCGCTAGGACTCAAGCCATCCGGGAGTTTCCTCCGCCCAAGGACGCCAAAGGCATTGCTAGGTTTGTTGGTATGGTGAATTTCTATCGACGCTTCATCCCCAATGTTGCGGAGTTGGCCGCACCTTTGAATGCGCTCAGGGAGAAAGGCGCCAAGTTTGAGTGGGGTGAAGCGCAGCGGACGTCCTTTGAGCTCTTGAAGGAGGCTGTGATGCAACCTCCTGTGTTGGCAATGCCGGATTTCAGTCGTAGGTTCATTTTGCAGACGGATGCCTCCTCACAAGCCATTGCGGCAGTGTTGTCCCAAGAAGTAGATGGTGTTAGGCAGCCTATCGCTTTCGCCTCTCGAACTTTGACATCTTGCGAGAAGAAAAGTTCTTCTGTATACGAGCTGGAGTGTCTGGCTGTTGTCTTTGGTGTAAACAAGTTCCGAAGGTTCCTTGAACATAAGGAATTTTTGCTGGAGACCGACAACCAGGCACTCTCATGGCTTCTCGCGCACCCTCGCCAGCTCGGGAAAATTGGTCGTTGGGTGGTGCAAATTTCGTCCCTTAAGTTTACCGTCCAACATGTACGAGGCACTCAGAATGTCATTGCAGACACACTTTCTAGGATGTATCATTCCCCCGACGACCATCTTTCTGATCCGGAGCAGACGGAATGTGCCGTGCTTCTGGAATTTCCTCTGGCCTTTTCGGACATCATTCCCCACCAGTTAAACGATCCTGAGCTGGCTAAAATCATTGGTGAGCTCCAGAATGGGGGAGCCCACCCCTCTTATTTTCTGTCCCAGGGGGCCCTCTGCTGTCGAGCTCGGCAACAGGGTAAACCTAAAATTGTGCTGCCAAGTCTTCTTATTCCGATGGTCTTTGAGTATTTTCATTCTTCCCCTGTGGGTGGGCATTTAGGGATCCACAAGACCATCTCCAAGATTAGGGAACTGTTCATCTGGAAGGGTATGGACCGGGACATTGCGGGGCGGGTGCGTTCTTGCCAAACGTGCTCGCTCAGTAAGCCCGCTCAGAATACCAAGTTAGGGTTGTTGTCATCTGAGGTGGCGGAGAGACCTCTGGAGAAGGTTTTCATCGACTATGTTGGGCCTCTCCCACGTAGCAAGTCGGGAAACAATTTCCTGCTTGTTTGTGTGGATGCCTTCTCCAAGTTCTGCTGGCTTTTTCCCTTAAGGAATGCCACTGCACAGCTCACCGTTCAGGTACTTCGAACCCAACTGTTCCAACACTTTGGGATTCCCGCCACCATAGTTTCCGATAACGGAACCCAATTTGTTTCGCATTTTTTCAAAAGAATGTGCTTTGGGCACGGTATCCGCCATGTGACCACATCCCCTTACTACCCACAGCCTTCTCATGCTGAGAGGTTCAACCGAAATCTTCGTTCCGCTCTCATCGCTTTCCATGCTGAAAGACAGACAACCTGGGATCAAGAGCTCCCTTGGATCCAATTCGCTTTCAACACTGCTACCCATGAGAGTCACAAGGCGGTTCCTTTCGAGTTGATGTTTGGCTTCAAACCAAACAACCCCTTGGCAAATGTTTGGAGGATTGGCGACCTTCTGCCACCGCCTGGTACGCCCGATGTCAAGGAAACTTGGCAAGTGGCCAGGCGTAATCTCATTAGGGCTAGAGAACTTGTGAGGAGGAAATACAACCGAGGTAGAGTTGACAACCCCTTCCAGGTGGGGGATCTGGTTTTCTGCAAGGCTCATCCAGCCAGTTCGGCTGTTGACAAGAGAGCCGCCAAGCTGTGTTACAGGTGGACAGGTCCCCACCGCATCTTGGAGTTCCTCACTCCTGTGACGGCCCGGCTGGGAGATCCCCAGACCGGAAGGGTTTTGCGGAAGGTGCACATTAGTCATCTTAAGCCTTACCGCGGAAATCCTTAAGTAGCTCGGAAGTCTGTGCGGGAAGTGTGCAGGGCCAGGAAGCCTGATCACCTTTCTGTCCCCTTCACTCTGTTCTGGTTTTTCCCTGTTTCTCTTTTTGCAGGCCTGCACAAAACTTTGGGTGAGTAGTCCCCTGGTTTTGGGAAAACTTGACACCCCCGCTTTCAGACTGTCCCGAGCGTTCCTGGTGTGAGTGTTCTTCTAGTTTTGGGGAGAGGTTGTTTGCCTTTTGTTTTGCCGGGTGGTTCCCTTTTTGGAGGGGGAGGTTGAGCCGTGACGTTTTGCCCACCATGTGTGATGTCACGTCTCATTTGTTATAGTGTTGTTTTTTTTTTTCTGGTTAGTGTTTTCTGTATGCTGTCATTCTGGAATATTCGGTGTTGTTTTTCTTCTTTTCACCAGCTGTGACGCAACGTCCTGAAAAAGATCATAGGTGCCGTGGTGAACTGTCACCGCAAGACGTACAAATTTTCTCGGCGTTTCAAAAGAAACGACACCAATTCAGATATTTTTCTACCAGTGATTTTTGTGCTGTAATGCGGTGATTTAAACCTCCCAACGCATCATTTTGGGTGAGTCACGAGAATTTTCCAGTTTAATTCAGAAATATGTTTGATGCAATTGGATTTGGTCAGACGACCACGTTGCAAAAATGACCAGTCTTCTGAAAAATATTGTTTTAGGCCAGAACCAGTGTTCTGTAAATTTTGTTTCATTGTTTCAAGCAAAGCAATCAATTTTGTTCTCCTTTTGAGACTGCATTTTGGGCCATCCACGCTTTTGCTCTTAGAGTTCAATTTTTGTTAGTGAGCTGAACACATGTTTTTCAAGTTCCTGTAATAATTAAGATGTTTGAGTGTTTGTTTTGCATTAAATATTGTTTGTCATTGCTCAGTGCAACTTTATATTGGCCACCCAGTGGTCTGATGGGGATATTGTAAGTTGTAGAGTCAAAATAGGCTCATAGCCTAAATGGTGATGCTGCCAAAGTTTTCCTTTTATAACTCATTTTCCTGTTTAGTTTACTCGGGTTTTTGTGTTCTCAAAGTGGCCTAAGGCCCTGAGCTAGGCCTATGTAAAGTTTTATCAATTTTGGTTCATAATTAATGATTTAGGCCTAGTTTTTACTGTTGGTAGCACACCAGTTTGGGGTAAAGTGTCAGGTAATCTTAGGTCCACAATAAAGTAGCCTTGGAGTTAAGTTCTGGTTTATATTTTATTTTGAAGCCTCACTCTTGGCCCAACTTTTAAAGGTAAAATTTTTAAATTCGGTCAGTAACTTTTTGAGATATGAGCCAAATAGAAGGGCAATGTCCGCCAAAACTGAAATTTTGTTGTGATGTTAAAAATGGATTTATTTTATGCTTTAAACCTGGTCAAATGTCTTCAACCTGTTCAATTTAGTTGTAGAATTAATATTAAGGTGTAGTTTAACTGTTTTTCATGTCTCAAGTATTTTGCTGTAGTCACACCCCCCTGTTTTAGTAATTTTCTGAGTAGGCCTATAGCCTATCTCATTTCCTTTTTGCTGTAATTTCTCCAGTCAAAGTAAAACTGTATGTCACACTTAAAATGTTTTTCTGCCACAATTTTCAAGAAAATTTGTAAAATTGATTAAAACTGAAAAGTTAGCATTTTGTGGTTAGTAGTGGCAAATTGTCCAAACTGGAACAGTGGATATTTTTTGTGGCAATTCTACCTTTTTGCACTGTTGACACTAATTGCCTACTGAATGTGTCTTCAATGGAAAAATATTGGCAAATTTTGGGGTTTACCAGGGTCCAGCTGGGGACTTGGTCCCACCGACAATGCCATGCAGATGATGGTTCCGGCCTGGTCCGTCCGCCTGCCCACCTAGGGGACATACATGGCCTTGGTCCCCACTTGCCGGAGCTGCAGGCCGACGCTCTTCTTTCCAGTGCCATGACGCCATAAACGAACTACTGTGATATGCCACTCCACCAATGAACTGTGATATTTTGTTATTTATGTGTGACAGTATTTATTTATTTATTTGTAGTCTCTATGTTAGATTAAATTCCCATTAGGAGCCCGCCCTGCGCCACAGGTCTCCGGGTGGAATTAATTTTTTGTCAACCTCAAAATTCGGCACGCCAATTCTTTTGTGTATTTTGTGTTTGTAATTGTTACGTTTATTTATTGAAATTTATTGGTTGTTATTTATTTATTTATTTAATTTATCAATGCCAATTTTAAAGTTAAAGTTTCAGAAAGGGGGAATTTTTCAAATACTGTTGTTCTTGAACTTTGAATATCGATATTCTGGTTGGCCAACCTTGGTGACATTGACTTCTGGTAAAAATCTTTTGTTATCAAATTTATCACTGTGGACCTTGGATGTTCCCGATTTTCCACTGTTTTTGCTGTTGTTAAATTTTGTTGTTAATTTTGGGTTAAAAATTAAATTGCTGGTTCCACAAGTTTGTTTTTTTTTTTTGTTGTTCTGAACTCCTGAGAGCGTTGGTGAGCCCCTCCCGTGGAGCGCCTTGGGCAAGCACGTTTCCAAAGGTCGGGTGCGCTTCCGCAGGGGTGCGGTTCAGTTCGGGGATGGAGCTGAAAGAGGATTTTCATTCTGTCCTGCGGTTTTGTAGCGATCGGAACGTTAAGTTATTCCCGGTGTTTTAGTGTGTGCTACGGGTTACGACAGCTCTCTGCGTAAGTAGCCAACACGGTTATTTAGGGAACAAGTTAGTTCTGAGTGATTGATACCTTTTTTATATTTTTAGCAATCCGAGTTGATTGCGGTTTAGTTTTAGTTTTGCGTTTTATTTGCACCTTTTAGTTGAACTCCAGCGGCTTTGTCGTGTGGGGTGCCGGAAATATATTTGGTGCTGGGAAATTATAATTATTACCGTAGCTAGAGTATAATTTATTATCTGTATTAGATTAGTTTTGAAACCTCCAGAGTGGGGTTGGCTGATTTTTCCTTTCTTTATTGTTGGTCAAACCGTCGTCAAACCCGCCACGAGGCCGTCACCTGCAAGTCCGTGCAGGCACGCAGCGACCTGTCGGTACCGGAGCGTGGACCGGGTGTGTGGGTGTTTGTCGGTGTGGGGAACGGGTTGGCTCTAAACCCACCCAGCCAACATTAAGTTAAATTTAAATTTCAAAATTATTAATTGGCATTCATATCAGGTGTGAGCGATGATGAGGGTACAGTAACGCTATTTGATACTACCGGTACTGAGCCCATACCTGTTAAACCCTTTGGATCGTACAACTTTTATTTATTACAAATCTGTACCATTCTAAATTATTAATTCTGTGAACCCTGGAGTAAACCCAGCTAGCGACTTGGGTGAATCTGTGAGGTGAGAGTCTGCGGCGACTGCTCTCCGAAAAGAAAATTTCATTTTATTAAATTATTTTCTTTATCGAGAAAGTCGTCACAGTAAATGGCGCCCAAACAGGGACAGTGTTAATTAAATTTAGCATTATAATTAACGATCTAATTTTAATATTTGGTTGTGGACTGAAACCTACTATAAAACGAGTTTGTTGTTTGAAACAGCCGTATCGTTGGTACCAGTAGGTGAGTATTAGGCCTACATCTAATTTTTTTCTGGCCATTAGAAAACACATTAAGTAATTTTAGTGTGTGTACTCGCCTACGGCTCGATGGGGGCTACGCCCCCATGCCCCCTTAAAGGGTTGAACCGAAGTTGTTAATTGCTTTAAGTCTTAAGTACTGAACAGGCTCGTTGGGGCCTACACCCCCAAGCTATACTTTTGTCCTCGCTGACATATTTTAATAGTTTAGGAAGTCAAAAGCATTTAAGATATTCTATCGATATTTAAAATTTAAATTGATACTTTAGTTTTATATTTGATATAAAATGCTCAGGGTATGTGTGTGTAGCTAAATTTCATTCATCTTAAGTGCCATAACAGTAAATGATATATATTGAAATAAAGCAATTTTTGTGAAAGACATTCGATATTGTGAAATCACGCCCATTTTTAAGGGTGAAGGGGTGAGATACGGCAAAATTGCATATAACCGAACTTGTAGAGCGTCCAAAATAAAATACAATACTGGCCAAACATATATCGATATACCAGTAATATTTACCAGGAACTTTTACAAAAACTACTCATAAATATTTTAGAAATTCCTTTTATCTACAATTTTTGTGGACTGATCTTAATTTAAAATTGATCAATGGCTGCTATCATAGTAAGACCTAGCCGAGGTTAATATATGTACCAAATTTCAGGCATCTACGTGTCATTACAGTAAATAAAATTTCTTTAAATAGTGCTATTTTGCGAAAGAATTTCGATATTTTGAAAGTACGCAGCTCTTTACGGGCGAAGGAGGTGAGATACGGCAAAATCACATAGGACCGAACTTGTAGAGCTTCTAAAATAAAATATAATACTGGCAAAACATATATCAATTTTGCAGTGCATTTGCCAGAATAAAGTAATTTACAAACACTTTATACGAAAAACTTTTAAGAATAAAAATGTTTTTTCAATTTTTGTTAGACTAGACTTTGGTTGAAATGGGAAAAAGCTATTACTATTGAAAGAACATGTTGAGCTCATAATATAAAAAGAAATTAATGCATATATGTTACTTAATATTAAATAAAAATATCAAAGTGGCGCAATTTTTTCGTAAAACTTTAAAAGTTTTAAAAGTACGCCCCGTTTTAAGGGTGAAGGGGGTGAGATACGGCAAAATTTCACAGGACCAAACTTGTAGAGCATCTAAAATAGAATACAATACTGGTAAAACATGTATCGATATAGCATTATATTTACCAGGTAAAAGTAAATTACAAACACTACACATGAAAAAAACTTTAAGGATTTAGTTTATTTAAGTTTTTTTGGACTAAACTTAGGTTGAAGTTGTTCAATAAATGCAAATATAGTTAGATCTATATTAGGGCATAATATGTACAAAATTTCATTCATCGATGCGCCATAATAGTAAATAAAAAATATTAAAATAGTGCAATTTTTGTTGACGAATTTTGAAATTCTGGAAGTACGATCCTTTTTAAGGGTGAAGGGGATGAGATACGGTAAAATGTCATAGGACCAAACTTGTAGAGCGTTTAATTCCCAACTAACGATTTTCCCTCAGATTTGAGATAGGACCTCTCGTTTAAAAGTTATAGCGAAAATAGTAACACCTTACATTTCCGGGTTACCGGTTTCCACCCTTCGTTATTTTTTTGGGGGGGTTGAAATGAAAAATTATCGGATTTCAGACTTTTCCCGGGGGTATCAGATCTTAAACCACCCGCATGCCAAAAATCAAGTTTTCAGCTCACCCGGAAGTGACTTAGAATTAGTATAGATGAGTGAGTCAGTGAGTTCCACATGGGGCTGTATATTTATAAGAGGTGTAGAATTTTGTTACGGAGGTTAATATTTAGTGTGAATTAGTTTCCGAACCATGACCGGCACACCAACAACCTCAGCAACGGAGGATCAACTATCCGTTGACCAAACTACGGTGACCACATGTGCTGGTGTGTTCACCGTAACTTCTAGGCCGTTAGACCTCTTCCAAGGTCAGACTAGGACGACCTCATCTTTGACCAACCCCCCTACCACGGTGGGTGAACGCTTGAGGTCCCCATACGATGACCCAAGGGTGGGCTGGATCCACGAGTTGCGAAGAGAGGATCTAGTCAAGGAGATGGAACGGTTCGGATTGGACACCAACGGCAGGGTAGAGGACTTGCGGAAAAGATTTTGCCAGTCCTGGCGTGACCCACAGAGCCCATGGCCCTACCTCACCCAAGCGCAGTCCACATTCGGGACCCAACCCCCAACTTGGGTAACGACTGAGAACCGGGGAGTGACAAACGTTCCTCAGGTGAGCCAAAGTGGGGGTGACTCAAATCCTGCAACACTTACCTTGAGTGACCGGGAGGTGCGGACAGCGACGGTGGAGGATGAGTTGACCAGCATTCGGGAGATGCTTGGTTTGGCGCCGGGGGCCGATGCGGGGACAGTTCGTCGAACTCTGGCGGAGGTGCTCAAGACCTCACGCAAGCAAGCCGAGCGGACAGTGGGTGAAAACCAGCTGACTCCGTGGGACCCTGTGGGTACGCGAGTGACCTTCAGCGAAGGCTTTGCGAGGACGTTCCCAGTGGCTGCGCGGACCGAACCTCCTATAGTCCACCCATCGAACACCATCGCGGGCGATTGGGGACCCATCATAGGAGGTGTTAGGACGAACCTGGGACAGCAACGTCCGGTGGCCTCGGGGTCCGTAACCCAGCTGCCCTACAGTAGGAAAGACAACCTTCTCATACCCGAGAGGGTGACTACTGAATTTAGGCCTCAGTCTGCCCCAGAGGGGGGGTGGCAACACCCCGTGCCTCTTAGCCAGTGCCACCCAGCAGACGACCGGACCTGGCCAATCGGGCAGGGTCAATCCACAGGCCCAGCGAACCCCATCCCCAGCGAAGGGGTGGCACAGAGAGGTGGATACCTGAACCCAAGGCTTGATGAGTTCTTGGGTGCGTCATCAACCTTCTGTGACCGCAGGCCTGAGTACGGCCTAACTAGTGGGGGCAGGAACGGTTTCGCTTCGATCTGCACCGCAGTTCGGAAGTGGAACCTACGGTTCGATGGGAGAAAAGATCCCGTCTCTTTCATAGAGCGACTAGAGGAGCTGGTTGAAACCTACTCCTTGTCATCAGAGGATGTCTTGAGAGCCATTCCGGAACTGTTACAAGGGGAGGCCCTCCTCTGGTATCGCAATATGAAAGGTTCCTGGGTCGGATTCGAGGACTTCAGGGTTGATTTTGAAACCCAGTTCTTCCCACCCGGATACCAGCGCTATCTGGAAGACGAGATTCGGAAGCGGACACAGGGTGAAAAGGAACCTTTCCGCAACTACCTAACCGCTATCACAACCCTGATGCGGCGTAGCGGTGATTACTCGCAGCAAAGGAAGCTGAATCTTGTTTACACGAACATGCGGCCGGAGTACAAACTCATGGTACGGCGCAGTAGTTTCGCCACAATCCCGGAGTTGACCCGCCTAGCAGAGGATTATGAGGCCTACCTCCGTGATCTAAGTACGTTCCGTCCTCCTCCCCCACCCAACTTGGCATTAGTACCGGAGACTGCCTACGACCACAAGCGTAAACAGGACCGGCTTCTGAACCATGCCGCGGTAGAACCCGTTAAGGAGCCTCACAGCGGGGTGACCGGCTCAGGTGACCAACCAGTCGCTGTGGTCACTCGCGTTCGAGGTGGAAACCGGAACGGCGGGAAGGCTAAGGCTCTAACGGGTGGTAGACAAGTAGCCACGGGTGGCCAGGTTGAACCCGGTGGTCAGCCGCGTACCAACCAGCAAGACAACGCTGCGGTAAGCGGGAATTGGACTTGCTTCAACTGTGATCGCCGCGGTCATGGTTTTCGACAATGCCCTGAACCCAAAAGAAGAAGATGCTATTACTGCAAACGGGAGGGAGTCACCAGTTCCCGGTGCGGGTGTCGGGCGGGAAACGCCAGCCGAACTCAGAGCCAGGAAGGTCGACTGAGTCCGGGGGCGTCCGAAGAAACTCGACCAGGGAATGGTTCGAATGGCTCGAGTAAGAACTTCACTGGTGCCGTGTCTGGGGAACCTGAGGGTGATGAAAGACCCTTGGTGGAGGTGGAGGTGCTTGGCGAAACCTTCCAAGCCCTAGTAGACACGGGAGCCAGCGTGAACTTGATCGGGTCTCGTGTGGCGGAGCTCTTGTCGGCTCAGGGTGTTAAACCTTGTCAGGTGGAGGCAACCATGAAGATGGCCGATGGATCCACCAAAGAGGCCGGGTTTATGTATGAGCTTTTGGGTACAGTGGGTGGTACAACCTACTCGTGGGACGCTTATTACATACCTTGCCTAGCGAATGACCTGATCCTCGGTATGCGCTGTCTCCGGGAGTTGGGCTTGGTCCAAGTGGACAAAAGGGTGATTATGCCCCTAGGGCAGGGTGGTCGAACCAGGCCTTTTGCAGGGTCGGTCGCAACCCTTTCAGCTGAGGAGAGCCGCCAACTACAGGAATCTTTGGACTTTGAATTCCCGGAGGAGGTGGTGGACCGGTTGGCTGCGTCGGAAACCCCTCTGAACCGGCGGCAGAGGAGGAACCGGAAGTGGAGGATCCGTCTTACGGATGGGACCCGCATCCGTATCCGTCCGGAGCTCCTGAGAGAGAACCTCGGGATGTAGAGAGGGCGGTTTTCTTTTTGAAGTTGCTTTTTTGTTCTTTTCTTAAACTTTTGGTTCTGCTTGTGGTTGGGTAATAAACCGCTTGCACCCATCCGTGTTTTATTATTGTCCGAGGTGCTGGTCTTTTTTTTTATTGTTTTTTTTGTCACCCGAAGTGAGGAGGGGGTGTAACGACCTAAAATGGAGGGGGGGTGCAAAACCTCTGTTAGCCTAGCCTACTAGTAATAAACCAAGTGCCTAGGCCTAGCGATCAGAATCTAGGTTAAGCCTATGTTCTACTTGAGTTGGGTCTGAGCCTTGGTTGATTTTATTAGTAGGGTAGAGGTGGTAATTGGTAATAGGCAGTTAGGTTACTGCTGGGTAAACATCCTCCTTCATTTTAGACTAACCTGTGAGTCATCGCCGGCATCGAGTCCAAACCTATTGAGAACACCAATTTACGTAAACTCACATTAACTCACACTATCTGAAGTCACTCCCGGTTATGTACGAAAACTGTTTATTGTCAGCGGTGAAGTGTCAAGGCGAAAACTATACTTTTTAAGTATCGGGATAGCCGGCATAACGTGTTGACAAACAGTAACATAACCTCGCACAATAGGTGAAGGCTCGACTGCCGCTATGACGTCGCAACTTTAGCAAAACCCCTTTGATCAGCTGTAGACTGCCGATCAGCTGTTACCCCTCCAACGCCCCTCCAAAGAGGGGAGGGTTCGGGGATGGAGCTGAAAGAGGATTTTCATTCTGTCCTGCGGTTTTGTAGCGATCGGAACGTAAAGTTATTCCCGGTGTTTTAGTGTGTGCTACGGGTTACGACAGCTCTCTGCGTTATTTAGGGAACAAGTTAGTTCTGAGTGATTGATACCTTTTTTATATTTTTAGCAATCCGAGTTGATTGCAGTTTAGTTTTAGTTTTGCGTTTTATTTGCACCTTTTAGTTGAACTCCAGCGGCTTTGTCGTGTGGGGTGCCGGAAATATATTTGGTGCTGGGAAATTATAATTATTACCGTAGCTAGAGTATAATTTATTATCTGTATTAGATTAGTTTTGAAACCTCCAGAGTGGGGTTGGCTGATTTTTCCTTTCTTTATTGTTGGTCAAACCGTCGTCAAACCCGCCACGAGGCCGTCACCTGCAAGTCCGTGCAGGCACGCAGCGACCTGTCGGTACCGGAGTGTGGACCGGGTGTGTGGGTGTTTGTCGGTGTGGGGAACGGGTTGGCTCTAAACCCACCCAGCCAACATTAAGTTAAATTTAAATTTCAAAATTATTAATTGGCATTCATATCAGGTGTGAGCGATGATGAGGGTACAGTAACGCTATTTGATACTACCGGTACTGAGCCCACACCTGTTAAACCCTTTGGATCGTACAACTTTTATTTATTACAAATCTGTACCATTCTAAATTATTAATTCTGTGAACCCTGGAGTAAACCCAGCTAGCGACTTGGGTGAATCTGTGAGGTGAGAGTCTGCGGCGACTGCTCTCCGAAAAGAAAATTTCATTTTATTAAATTATTTTCTTTATCGAGAAAGTCGTCACACGTACTCTATCGTAAAAGTGATTATGTAAATTAATACCAAATTCGTGTATAAATTATGCTATCGAAAATTAAATCTATTTTGTGATCTTTCTTCCACAACAAAACTTTTTAATGCAATCGATCTACTTTTCTGTAGCGGCCGTTTGGCTTTCTGAAGTGGTAGTTCAACTTTTTAACACAATCGTTCTTTCTAACGCGGTTCATCTTTCTACTGTGACCAAGCTTCCTGCTGCATCTAGTTTCCTACTACGATTGACCTTTCTGACACGGCCGATCCTTCTGCCATGGCCAATCTTTTGCTGCGGGTGATCTTTCTGCCGCAGCGTAGCTTTCTAAGTTGATTGCATTCTTTCAGCGATATTTTCATACCATCGCCCAATGTTTTTGTGTGCAATTGGTCAATAGCATTTCTATGTTACAGAACAGTTGATAGTGGTGGGGGTGACTTCCCCTTCACTAGTCATCATTTTCTTACAGTAACCTTTCAGTAATTGAAAAATGATGACTCCTCAGACTCTCTCAGTCTTACCCAGCTCAGCAATGCAGGCGCAAGCGGCCTCCCGCACTGCGTGGTTGTCTGACTGCGTGGCGGCCGCGTAGTACGCCACGGTCTCCGGCAAATAGCGCTGCACCATGCTGCGACCCGAGCCACCCATCACCTGGCGCCAAGTCTCCTGCGAATAGATGCGGACGCCCTCCGCAATGTAGTACCTGCAATCAACAACAGCTTCAATTCAAACTTTCTTTAATCGTCAGTGTATCTACAAAATGTACATGAATAGTGTCAAATGGTAAACATAATAAAAACAAAGGATTAAGGAAAAACTTCAATTTTAAAGTTATTAAATGATTATTTAACGTAAAAAGGTATTGTATGAAGAGAAAAGTTAAATAACATAAACAACAACTGAGTTTACCTAAACTAATAAACAATACCAATGCAACTTCCAATCGTGAGTGTGTAGGCTTAAAGGATAAGCCTCATAGTTGACATTTATGGAACCAGCTGGCCTCGCCCTTAAACCCATAACCCCCCCCCCCCCTCTCACTTCCACCTTGGTTAATAATGTCATATTGTAAACAGGGTACCTAACTTACCAAATTTCACAAATAAAATTTGTGACTTTTTCAGACCACTTTTCTGAAAATTCCCAAAAAATAAATTAGACTCACTATGCCTACCTGTAATTTTGTGAAAGTCTCAAAAACAATTTGTAGGGTTTCTAAACTATCCTAAAATTCTTGTATTTTTGTTATGAGGTTTTCCCAACCAAAATTTTAATTCATGTTTTTTTTTCTCAACTTTCCCCGACCTTACAAAATTCTTGACTTTTCTGTTATATAGACAAGAGGTTTGTCATACAAAAAAGTAAATAAAACAACATAAAAAATCTGTACGATTATAACTCTTTTGTTTAGCATGTCTTTCTCATGTTTATCTTCAAACTAGGCCTGCTATGATTTTAATTAAAAGGTGACTATCTAATTAAACTCATAATTCAGAATTCCGACTTTTTGTTGAAAAAGTACTTTAGAGCCATTAGATTTAATATGCAATAGATTTACTTGTTTTGTTCTAGTTTTGCCTTTAAGTTTTAGTTTGTTTTAAGCTAAAAACATTATCTTTTAACGGTAAACTATTATAGATTAACAATAAGGCTTGGCTGATATTCCGATATAACTGAGACACAAGTTTTGCATCAATCAAAACATTAATCCTAAATGTCATACCAACCCTAAGACGATTCTAAATACATAAATACTGTATTAAGAGCATAATTTAAGATTCTATTCATCGTGAATTTTTAAGTGTTGGAAAATTTTTAAAATGTTAACAAATCATGGTAAGTTTTTTTTTTAGTCAAAAATTAAAATACCAAGATCCAAAAACTAAAACCTAAACAAAGTCCACTAAAATTATTAAAAAGCAAAAATAATAGTTTTCTATTATCAATAACATTGTAACAATTGTGTATTAATTGGTTTGACCTAACATATCATAAAATGTGACTACTGAGTTATCTTTACAATTGTGTTTACCTGTTGAGACACATCTGAGGCAGCAACTGAGGAAAGAACGTCAATCTTGCCTGAGGAGGCAGGGACAGCAGAAAGTGGCGAGTTGCGTCAGAAGCAGCCATTCGCACCTAAAAGTGTAACAGTATATTTATTGTAGAAGACTACTATTGCTTTATCTTCACAACCTACTTTGGTAAATGGCTTGACTCTGTATATATATATATCGTATGGCTCATTTAGCCAGGCACCATGTTTTAAGAATAATAAAATAAATTCTGCGGTGCAGAGCACCTGAGTCAGTATAAGTAAAAATCTAAACACTAAATAAAAATTAGATCTCTTTATAGAGCTACATCCCAGGCGCTAAGCCATTGCAGCCCAGCTTCACTTGAGCTGTGCAGACCGGTCAATCCTTCGGGGAAGGCCCTCAGTGGGCACTCTTCGACTATGTGTTCCATAGTTTGATACTCTGCTCCGCAGTTGCATGACTGGTCTTGTGTCATTCCCCATTTGTACTTCCAATAATTACATCTTCCCACTCCAGTGCGGAAACGATTGAGTATAGTCCACTGCTTCCAAGGAAGATTCATACCCCCTACCGCTACGGTCGGGTCAGCTATCAAGAAGTGGTTGCGACCTTGAAACTGTGGTTTGACTCTGTGGTAGATCCTTTCTTAACCTCACGTAGCCCCCCTTACCTCCTCACAGGATTAGCCCTAGATCGGAAAACCTGAAAGTTTGGTTAAAGGGAGCAACTACACAAAAATGTAAAATACAAACAAAACAGTTGAGTCCCGCTAATTTAACCCTGTTTGGTTTAGGCAATTTTAGGATTAAAGGGATACTATGAATATTATAATTAACAGATTACTTAGTACGTCAATTACTGATATTAAACGTAACTAATCGTATCATTAAGTTTAGATGATATTTATTGTTATTTAATTAAGTTCTTTAAATGTACAATCAGCATATATTTTGGCACTAAGGCATTTTCAATATCTGAAATTAATAGTGGAGACATCTGGTAAAGCCAACTCTCGGATCTTCAGTATTGTTCCACGAACAGGGGCATGGGTAGCCGGAAGGAAGTCCATTGTCTGTCGACCACTAACTAGAAGACAGTGTTATAAAAATAGACCCCCGTCCCAAACCTGTCATCGTCCCTTTCCAAATCTGGGTCATTGGACATTGCACTGTGTTGACAATCAGTGTTTTAGAGTAGGCCAAAATCACGCAGTTCAATTTGCTTGGTTACATGAACTGTTGGCAATGATTATTATTGCCAACTATTATTATTAAGATATTATTATTTCTCGACTGTTGACTGTACCAATTAACAACCACTTGTCCTTGGTTTGTGTTTATGCGCTGTGCTGTATACACCAGCTAACAACAGATCAAAAGGGGCGCACCGACGGGGGGGGACGAACGGGACCTGTCCCCCCCCAGAAGGTTTAAAATGGCTTGTTTTAATTATTTCGTAGTGGTCGATAATTTATTAAAAATATTGGTAAAGTTTGAACCTATGAAAATTAAGCGAATAAACTGCTAGCTAAAGAGACACTCGCAGAATTGCAGAGTAACGTAAAGTTGGTGAGTGCCCGCTAGAGTAGGAGCACGTGTATGTTTCTTGCTGTCATCCCATTGGGCATCCCAAGGTCATCACTCCGCCAACTCCCTCCCCTTCATTCCTCACTACTTGAACCCTCACAGATCCGCCATTCGCCACGTCCACGTCAGTTCTTCTGTGTAAGGTAGGCGATAAGGTTGTAAAATGCAGTTAAGGCTCCGGTCCACCTGAGTCTACCTGATGCGGCTGAATGCCGCATCGCGGCCGTAGCGCTAGGCGAGTTTTTGGATGCAGAGGTTTACGGGAATAGTGTTTTAAAATAAACTAATTAAGATAGAAATTTTGGCTCTTAATTTTTCTAAAAGTACAAAGACGGATCTTGTCTTCTGTGGTTTTAGAATTTTTAAATACAATTTCTAATTTCAGTTATAACTGTCTAAAATCATCTGTTTTTCTCTAGTGGCAAGTTTTAGAAGCAGAGGTTTACGGGGATCGTGTTTTATAACTAACCGATTGAGATAGAGATTGCCTCTTAACTTGTTCTAAAAGTAAAAAAACTGATCTCGTCGGCTTTCTTTTTAGAAATTTTAAATAAAATTTTTTTATTTCAGCTATGACTGTCCAAAATCATCTTTTATTCTAGATTTTTAACTGAAGTTTTCCATTAGTTTTCATAAAAGTACCAAAGTGAGATTACCAAAGTGTAACAAAGGAAATTTAGCACCGTTATTCTGCTTTAATATGACACCTTAGTCATAGCTCTAGGGTGAGTTAAGCCTACGTAATAGGATTCTAAAAAACCCCTTGCAATTGCATCAAGAAAAAACAGATGATTTTAGACAGTTATAGCTAAAAATAGAAATTTTATTTAAAAATTCTAAAAAGATACCCGACGAGATCCGTCCTTTTACTTTTAGAAAAAGTTAAGATTCAATCTCTATCTCAATTGGTTAGTTTTAAAACACGACCCCCTTATACCTCTTCATCTATAAAACTTGCCACTAGATAAAAACAGATGATTTTAGACAGTTATAACTGAAATTAGAAATTGTATTTAAAAATTCTAAAAACACAGAAGACAAGATCCGTCTTTGTACTTTTAGAAAAGTTAAGAGCCAAAATCTCTATCTTAATTAGTTCATTTTAAAACACTATTCCCGTAAACCTCTGCATCCATAAAACTCGCCTAACGCTACGGCCGCGGCCGCGAAGCGGCATTCGGGCTTGGGTAGACCGGAACCTTAAATAGTTTAGTAGTTGTAAATAAATAAAAATATTAATTTTCTCCGTCTATTACAAAAATAACTTGAGGCAAGAAAAAGCCCTTTCTTTTTATTGTAATGACATTTTGTTTGCAAAAGTATTTGACAATAATTTATTGTATTTGAATAGTTTCATAGTACTTGAAAACAGACAAGGATTCTGGATATTAATTGGAAAGCGACCCCCACCCGCCAAACGCGGGTCGCACCCCCTCTCACGCCATGCGGACGACGCACGGCCCACACCTGCTAATATCTGAACTGTCCCCCCCCCAAAGCCAAATCCTGGGTGCGCCACTGCAGATCAACATTACCAATGTCCGATAAACAAAGTCTTTGCTAGTTTATATTTTTTTAGCGAATTTCGCTATAGGGAAATCACTATTATGGTAGTAGCCATGGTAAAGACCTAATCCCGGGACCATGTTACTTTTTCATTTTGAGGTCCCCAGAAGTTAGTTAATTTTCATATATATATATATATATATATATATATATATATATATATATATATATATATATATATATATATATATATATATATATATATATATAAGTAGATAGTATCATGTTACTTCTAGGACACTTTTGGAGACAATCAAAAATCAAACAAATTTCACAGTTTTTTAATACAATTATGCAATATTTTTGCCATTTTTTGGCCAATTTTCAGCTTTTGTCAAATTGTCATAAAAAATATGCAATTTTAATGAAATTTTTAACAAATATGCCTAAATTTTCTACAAAATAAAATTTTTTTAAAAACAAGTAAAATTATCACATTTTATAAGTATTTTTTCAATAAAATTAATAGTCGACTTTTCATAAGGTAATTTAAAATTTTAGTAGTATTTTTCAATAAATTTGACTAAAATAGTAATAATATATTCTAATTAATTTCAGTAATATCATTTTTGATTATATTATATTCAAGTAATTTTTCAGATATAATAATAATATAACAATTTGTTTTACTAGTAGCTACTATATCATAATCAAAATCTGCATTAATAATAATATCATTTTTTGAACTTGAAATATTTGTTGGATTTTTTGTAGTATCAATTACATAAATTGGTCTATTTTCTAGAAATTCTGTTGGACTATAATACATTTTACTACTAATATAATAAACTTTTTTATAATCTTGATACATTTCATACATAATTCTAAATTTTTCATTGTTTATATCAAAATTTTCCAATTCATCAGGGTAATAATGACCATTTAGTTTTACTCTTATATTTTTTACATACATACTATCAAATTTAGAAGTATCAAATAACTGATCATTTGTTCTTGATTTTTGAAATCCAATTATAATAAATTTTGGATTATAAATATTTCTATAGATATTTGTTATATCAAAACTTAAATTCTTTCCTGTAATATTTTTTTGTTCAATGCATTGCCAATGATTAAAATGAAAATTTACTTTTTCAAATTTGCTTAGTTCATTAATTAATTGAATTTTACTTGTTGTTTTGTATTCAATTATAGGAACTCTAATAAAAAATTCATCAATTGTTATTTTACCTTCAGTTGGTAATGTAGCATTATCATAAGATCCATCAGCCTTTTTAGTTTTCCATCTAAAAATTGCATCATTATCTTCTGATCTAATAAATGTTATATTAAAACCTCCTTTGTATATTGGAATATTTACATTTTCAAAAAATCCTAATCCAAAATGAGATAAATTACCAATTGCTTCAAATTTATTTTTAAAATTTGATTCAAAACCATTATTTATTTGATTTATTTCTGATTTTGAATAAGTTATAGTACCTTTAATTGTACTTAATAGACCAGGATATTCAATTTCATCAATCAATTTATTATGTTTTCTAACTTCAACTTTTGAAAATAAAAATGGAACAAAATTATCAATTAATTTTATATTAGCACCATTATCATATGCATTTCCATCAGATTTAGTCAATTTACCAGATATATAAAATTGAAATTTAGAAGTACAAAATCCATCTCCAAAATCTATATTAAATTCAGTTTTTTTATTAGGTTCATTTAAATGTAATTTAGATAATGGATAGAAATTTTTGTATTCAGCTCTTTCAATATCATTTACATATTTTTTGTAATCAGCCATTCATTAAGGATAAATTTTTTAAATCAAAAGTTTTTTTAAAACAAGTAAAATTTTTATAATTTTATGATGTCAAATTTTATTTATGTATCAATTTCATTTTTACTTTTAAAATATTCAATTTCAGTAGCATGATCAAGTATAAATTTTGCTGATATTTTTTGATGTTCTAAAATTAATTCCCAATTTAATGTAAATGCATAATCATGAATGAAATATTCAGTTAAATCTTGATATTTACAAATCAAATCAATATAATCTTTTAATTGATAATTAATGAATTCAGTAATAAAATCTATAGTTAAATTTTGATGTTGAGCAATTTTTTGCCAATTTAATTTATTTTGAAACAATCTCATCATATTAATACTCAACTCATATTTTTCAGAAATATCATCCCAATCATCTTTGTTTAATTGATTTTGGTTTCTGATAATGAATAAATCAAATGAACTGTATAGAGCCATTTATTAGGGAGAAAATTTTGTAAAACAACTTTTCTTTGAATTACAAATACAACATTTTGATTTAATTACATTTATATTTTTCAATTTTATTATCTGAATATCTTTAGAATTAGTTTTTTGTTTACATTTAAGACAATAAATCAACTCCATTTATATAAAATAATTATTGTAATTTATCTATATCATCTTTAATTAGTATTATTTCAGCATTTAATTCTTTTATGGATTCATTGACTCCATCAAATAGAAATTTTAGTTCTTTTTCTAATTTTTCTTCTAAATTTTCAACATATTTTCCAATATTAATTAAAAAATCTATAATGTTATTTAAATCTTTTTTGGTTTCTGAATAATCATTACCAATTTCAATAATTGAATCTAAAACTTCATCTAATTCTGATTTAATTATAACATCATATTTATTTATACTTGGTTTTACATTAACAATTCTTTTACCATTAATACTTATATAATTTTTTGATAAACCAATAGCATTTACTAGATTTTCAGTCTTTTTTACATGATTTTTAAAACTTTTACTAAAATTATTAAAAAATATATTTAATTTAGAATTTATATAATCTTCTTTAATATTAATTGGATGTTTTTTCTGTCTTCCAAACAGATCAAATATATTTTGTGAATCCATATTTATTAAGGATTAATTTATTTATTATGTTATCAAATTTTTTATTTTTATTTAATTCATTTAATATAAAAATACATAAATGACCACAAATTGGTGGATCATTATAATTTTGAATTTGATTATCATTATAAAATATATTATCTTTTCCTAGATACTTAACTAATTCTATTGGTGGTTTATTAACTATATTTCCATATGAATCAAAATAATATTTAATTTTATCTTTTTTATAATAACAAACCCAATGAGTTCCATTTCCATCAAATGAATCTAAATTTATAATTCCACATTCAAATTTATTAACTTTATTAGGTAATATATCTCTCATAAATACACCTCTAAAATATTTTATATTTTTACACAATTTTTCTAATTCACCTAATGTTAGTGGTTCAAAATTTTTTTATAATTTTGTTTCATATATTTTAATGTTTTTTTATCTAAACCAGATCCTTCTACATTTTTTAATTCATGATCTAACCAATCAACAAAATTTCTAAATTTAGGAATTATAGATTCTTTTACAACTTTTGCTCCCTTTCTAACATTTGGTGTATAGTTTTTAACTATAGGTATATTATCAGCAAAATCTAAAATTTCTTTTAGTAATCCACCATTTTTTATTTCTTTCAATTGATTATATGAAAATTCAAATCTTAATCCTTTATTTAATTTTTTATGTTTATTTAGTTTATTAATTTGTCTTTTAGATAATAATATAATATCTTTTCCATTTTCATTAAATTGATCCATATTAAATTTAATTATAACTGATCTTTTATTTTTAAATGCTAATTTTATTTTTGATTTTTGATTATCTGTCAAGTTTATATTTATTTTTTCCATTTATTAAGAAAAAATTTATAGTTTTTTATAATATAGATTAACATAATTAATAAAAAAATTATTAAAATTTTAATCCTACTTCTAAACCCATACCAAATTTTCTTTTCATCCACATAGCACCTGATGTTGGTAATGCAATTAATCTTTCACCAATTCCATGATCATTTGATGTTACTATATCCCATGCTTTATCTTGTAAAATTTTATCAGCTATTTCATTTCTAGATTTTGTATCTTTATGATCTCTATAAAATAAATCATGTTCTTTAGCAGCTTTATCTAAATCATTTATTCCAGGATCACCTCTTTTTACTCTTTTATTTAATTTAGTTCCAGGCCCTAGATATTGATAACCAGGTACATGTAATTCAAAAGGTAAATTATTTATAACATCATTTAAAATACCTGATCCATCTTTTAATAATGGTGATGAAATATTTGCCAAAATTCTTTTTAAATACTTAATTCCTTCAGGTTTTTCAATTAATTCATCTAATTTATTTGATATAAAGTCTTTAATTGCTTTCTTTTCATTTAAAAAATTATTATTACCAGCTTTTTCTTGTGCATATATATAATTAATAATATTATCAAATTTATTTAAATCATCTATAAATCTATATTCAATTTTATTTTCTGTATATTGTCTGATTCCTGAACCTTCAATTTCACCTTTTAATTCCCAAATATGTTTAATTAAATTAATATATTTATCACCTTTACTAGATTTTGGTTTCTTACTATTTGGATCATTATTTTTATAAATTGAATTAGTTTCCCATAAAATCTTTGAATAGTTATTTAAATCATCTTGTGTATATAAATTATTATCTGGTTTCTTTTCATAAGTTAACAATCTCCATAATCCATGTGTTCCATTATATTTTTTATCATCAATTATTAAATCATCATTATCAATTACAGTTATTTTATCACCAATCATAAATGATTTTTTATGTTTATTCCAATATAAACCAAATTTATCATCTTTTGTTCTTGGTAAATATTTTTGTGCTAATGGACCAATAATTTTATCTAATGTTTGAGGTGAAATTAAATTTGGGTCAATAAATGTCGATTCTTCTTGAATTATTGGTTGTCTGATTGGTCTAAATGGAGTACTTGAAGGTAAATTTAATTCTTCAGTTTCTGGTATTGATATATTGGCAAAATTATTAACAATAGGTACCAATTCCATAAGATTTTTATTTTCATTTAAGACTTCACCAATTTTATTTTCAACTTTACCAATTGCTGATGTTATAGGTTCATATGCTTTTTGTTTAATTTTTTCATAATTATCTTCAATTTTAATTTGATTTTTAAATTCTTTTATTAATTTTTTCTCAATATCATCTAATTTTTTAGCTTCATTAACAGATATTTTATCCATTTATTACAAAGAAAAATTTAGGTTCAACACAAATCATGTTAACATAAACACAAATCATATTAACACAAAACACAAATCATGTTAACACAAAAACAAATCATGTTAACACAAACACAAATCATATTAACACAAAACACAAATCATGTTAACACAAACACAAATCATATTAACACAAAACACAAATCATGTTAACACAAACACAAATCATGTTAACATAAACATAAATCATATTAACACAAATACAAATCATGTTAAACACAATTCATTTTACTTTATTTCTGTAATTTTCATTAAATATATAAATACTAATGAAATAAATAATACTAATAAAATAAATATTCTATCAATTATTGAATCAAACATACAACAAGCCATTATCATTATTTAATATCAGAAAAATTTTTCATATATTTTCCATCATTTGATTTTTTCAATAAATTAATAGTTAAAAATCCATAGTCTTCTTTCCAACAATCATTACAAATAGTTTTAAATTTATCAAATTTCATATCTGATCCAACAAAATTATTATATATTTTTTTATATAATGTTCATTTTGTTTAAAAATGCATAACATATTTAAATTATTTCTAATTAATTGCATATCAACTTTTGAATAACATTGTGATAAATAAATACATGATATATTTTTATGTCTACCCATTATAAAATATTCTTTAATTTTATCTTGTTTTTCTAAAATACAATCATCAAAAACTACTAATGAATTTGGTTTACATTTATTTAGTGGAATCATATCATCACATGAAAAATAAGAAATTTGTTTATTAATATTTGATTCTATATTTTTAAATCTTTTTTGTAATAATTTATAAGATGGTTGTTCTAATGATTTACTAAAAATATATAAATTTGAATATGGAATTAATCTTTTGTAAATAAAATTTAATAATAATGTAGTTTTACCAGATCCACTTGTTCCTATAATTAATAATCTAATAGGTTGATCATTTTTATTATTTTTATCATATGATTCTAATTTTATATTATCTTTTTTTTCTAAAAATTTCTCCATTTAAATAAGATGAAATTATTTAAAATAATTGGTCATTCATCCAAACTAGAATTAAGATTAGAACATCCAATACATTTAGATGGAAAATATAGTATTGGTTTAAGTGGATTTTATTCAGATAATTTTATATCAAATATACCAAATGATTATAAAAATTGTTATGGATATTTTATTAAAGATGAAAATGATAAAAATATAGATCAATATTTTGATATAAATAAAGGAAATTATACAATTGAAGAAATAAAAAATATTTTTATTAATAGTTTAAAAGAATTTAAAAATAAATTTAATAAATTTGATGAAAATGATTTTATATTGAAAAATGATGGACCATATATTATAATAAAATCTCCTGTTAAAATTATAGTAACAACAATTATAATTGATTTATTAGGGTTAGATGATAAAATGATTGAACCAAATGTATTAACAAAAGGAATAAAACTACCAAAAATTAGACCTTTTGATGTTATTGAAATTCATTGTAATTTAGTTGATCCTAGTTTTGAAAATCATAAAGATCTTTCACATTTACATAAAGAATCAGAAATTCTATATTCATTTTATCCAAATGTTGAATATGGATCAAAAATTAGTGAAAAACCAAATGAAATTGATTATATTCCTTTAAAAAATATAAATAAAATTCAAAATATTGTAATATTTATTCAAGATAGTGATGGAAATCTAATAAATAATGAAAATATCAAAAGTATTGTATATTTAAGATTAAAACAAAATTTGTAATATAAAATTTATCTACATAAATAATAAAAACAATAATTGATTTAACTAACAATAATTTTATATTTAATAATAAATTAATTGTATTTAATAAACAAAATAAACCTTGGTTTAAAAGAAAAGATATTTGTTATATTTTAAAATATAAAAATTCTAGAAAAGTTTTAATTGATAATGTAAAAAAATATATAAAACTTAAAAAATATCAAGTGTAACCAACAGTTACATTTACATAATGATGATAAATTAATTTACATAAAAATTATAGGTGTCACAAATTATGACACCCTAGAAATTGATGTACAAACATGTTTTTCAGATGCCCTAAAACAGGGCGTCAATAAAATAGATATTAAAACAATATTTATTAATGAATCTGGTTTATATTTATTAATTTTAAAATAAAAAAAGTAGAAAACAATAAGGATAGATTAAAATTTATAGATATTTTTAGAGGGGACAATTTGTCCCCCCTATCATATAATGAAAAACATACAAAACTTATTAAAATTAGGTAGGACCCAAAATGGGTCCTATATAAATTATAATATTTATTTTAAAATTTTTTAAAAGAGGTAACCTTATACAATAAAAACTTAAGTGTAACAAAATGTTACCCTTCTTAAACATTCAAAAATATTCATAAATATAATAAATTATATACAAATTTGAGACCCGTCTTAAAGACGGGTCTTACTTATAATGATAATAAAGTAAAATTTATAGATATTTTTAGGTTAGATATTCAATAAATTATTGAATATATTTAAATTTATTAAAGAAAATATTTAAAAATATACATAAAATTATAGTATAAATTCAATATCATATGGTTATAAATTATTAATATAATTTTGATCATTTTCTTTAAAACTTTCTTTAACATAATTTTTTATTATATTTATAAATGGTTCTATTATAAAATTAAACTTATAATGATATACAAAATAATTTTTATATTTAAAAAGATATATTAAAAATTTATTTGATACTTTAGTTTTAAACAAATATAATTTTATATCAAAATCATTATTTATTAATTCTTTTGGAACAATTAAAATTTCCATTTATTTATAATTATTTTTATACCCCCAAGGTAATGTATCAATTTTATTTTCACAAATAAATCTTTTGTCATCTCTATTACTTAAAGCTAATTTATTTATTGTAATTGTATATAGTTCATGTTTAAAACTTCTAATACAAGTCATTTCTCTATATTGTTCTTGATCATCAAATAAACATTTCTTAAAATCATCCATATGTAATGTTTTATCAACAACACTTTTCTTAATTCCTTTACATTTTACAGGATTTTTATTATTAAATTCATAACTATATAATTTTGATCTTAAACCACAATATTCTTCTAATATTTCACCATTTAACTCATCTTTAAATTTACCAATTATTTTTTTATTCTTTTCACTATAGCATTCATGTTCTTTCTTATAATCACTTGTATCAAATTCATTAATATTTTCTTTAATAATTTTATATGGATCCTTTTTAAATTCTATAAAATAACTGTCTGTGTCCATATATAATAACCTTATATTTGGATCAAACTTCTTTAATTTTTCATAATAAAATTGATACATATGTAATTTTGATAAATCAAGTACTGAAAATCCTATATAGATTGGTTTATCAAACTTAACCTTTTCTTTTATCATATGTGAAGCAATACAGTCTTTATCAAATATACTAAATGTTTTAAAATTAGGTTTTTTTGCTTGTTTTAATGAAAACTTTTCATCGCCTAATTTAATATCACATCTATTTCTAACATTTTCCATAGTTTTTCCAAAAACACTATTATTCATCAATTTAAAAAAGTCTTTTTCAAAATCTGATGTTGATTTGGATCTTAATTTGGTATTTAATTCAATATATTTTTTCATATAATCATCTTGATCAAATGCTATAACTCTATTAACTTTCTTTAATTTTAATCCTTTTTGTAGATAATATTTTAAGTTTCTTGAATGAATAACATAATCTTTTTTATCAAATAATGTTGTGCAAAGCTTATTATTATAATGTTCAGGTGCTAATGGTAAATCTTTATGATCATCATGTAATTCAATAGGATATTCTAAATCAACATCTAATATATATCCATATTCAGCATTTTCATCTAATTCTAATATTGTTTCTTCCCATTCATTTAATGTATATGCATTAGGATTCATCCATGTTATATCTTTATAAGGTAATTTTTGACTTAAAGCCCATCCATATAAATTATTTGCATCTACATATAACATATAATTTTCAGGTTTTGTTTTATCATACTTTTTTGTATATTTATTGTTTGCTTTACAATATCTAGTTATACATTGTGAAATGCCACCTCTAATACCTTTTTCAATCATTAAATACATATTATAATCACTTATTAATTCTAGTTTAATTTTTGTTAATTTTAACATAGAATCCCAAGCTAATGATGGTGATGTTAGATAATGTGCTGGATCTAATTGATAATTTTTCAAACAAACAGATCTAAAATTTTCAAATATATCAGCTAATAAAAGAACATCTTGAATATTATATAAATCTGAATAATTACCTAATGTTTTTACTTTTAATTTATTCCAAACTTTTATATAATGTTTATAATCATCATCACTTATATTTTCATTAGTTAAACAACTATAAAATTGATCTTTTTCTAATATTTTATCATAGTTTAATTTTTCAACATTATCAATAAATTCATATGGAAATACACCTTTAGATGTTAATATTTTTAAAGTTTCATTATCATATTCAATTATATCATTTTCTTTTATAAATTTATTTATATGCTTAAATTCTTTAAGATTTTTAGCTAATTTTTCAATTGATGTAGCCATAAATCTAAATGTATCTACAAATGAGAATTTTATAAATTTTCTAGGTTTATCACCTTCAAATTCATAACCATAACCAGAATTTACTGAATAGTTTATATATTTTTCATCTGTATTGGCTAACAAATCAATTTTACCATATTTTTTAGCTAATTCTTTTATAAACAAATGTGTATCATAATTTGAACTATTATGACAGAATATAGGAATATTTTGAGGAAATTTTAGATTTAAATTACAATTTAAATGTGCAGCACCTCTAAATTTTCCTGTTAAATGACAATGATCTCTTACTTTTATTCTTTTATCATTATCAAAACCACTATTTTCACAAATATGACAAATATTTGTTTTCTGATAATTAATTTCTTCTTCATTAGTTAAATTCATAGGCTTTTTATTTTTTGAATTATATTTTTTAGCTATATATTTTGAAATTTCATCTAAATATTCAAATAATTTATTTGGTACATTTATTAATTCCTCTTCATTTTTTGCTCTATAACAAATAGGTTTATACATTTTATTAGTTACTCTAGATACTAAATAAATTGTAAATCCATATGGTTTATGTTTTTGAATTTTATTTGTATATGAACAATTTGGATTATTTTTACAATTATCAATCTTTTCTAATATACTTTCAAAATCCATATAAATTACATATGGATGTTCAATCTTTTTATAATAATTTTTAAAACTTACAGTTTGACCTTTAAATGGCATTATAGGTCTACAAGGTTCTAATGATTTACATATTTCTAAATGATTATTCAAGTCTTTATTTTTATAGAAATGAGTCAAACATCTTCTACAAATATATTTTTTATTTTTATTTTTTTGTGTTAATTGCTTAGATACTAACTTACTTAAATCTGTAATCAATATATAATGAAAATTATTACCAATTTTATAATATAATAAATCAATTTCTAGTTTTGTATTATAATGTTCAGATATTTGTAATGGCACTATTTTTTCATCTTCATCAATTCTATAAATATTTATTGACATTGATGGATAATTATATTTAGTATCAAATGATCTTTTTTCAAATAATTTAATATCTTTCAATGTTATTGGATAATCAAAACCTTTAAAAATATCATCATTTATATATTTTTGATATTGTTTAACTCTTTCAGCATGTTCGTTTGGTTTATCAATAGCACATCTAATTGCATAAATAAAACAATATTCATCTTTATTTTTAAAATTTACACAACATTTTTTATTCTTAATTTCATTTGGTAATTCTATATATGATCCAGCATTTAATGAATTATTTTTAGATAATTTTAGATTTAATTCAACACATCTTTTTAATGACCAACCAGAGCCTTTTGATGGTTGATTTAGTTGTTCTCTAACTATTAATTTCTTAAATTGATCATCAATAAAATCATCTACATTTAAAATATCTGAACTTTTTATGCAAAAATACATATTACTATTTTGAATTTCACCATTTATTAATTTTCTTTCATATTCACATTCTAAAGCCATCTGTCCTTTAATATTTTTGAATTTTTGTTTTTCTATCAATTTTTTTTATTTCATTTCTTTGAGTTTCTAAATAATCATTAATATCTAGATCATCATTTGAATTTGTTAAAATATAATCTTGAAAATATCCTTTTAATGACGAAGCTTCTTGAATATTTATTATATTTTCTTTTGGAATTGGTCTATTTTTAAAATAATCATTTAATAATCCAATCAATTCTTTTCTAGTTTTATTAACAATTTTAATACTATTTTTAATTGCTAAATTTTGAATATATTTAAATGATCTATATTCTAAATTATTTGGATTTTCTTTAATTTTGTTTAATCTTTTAATTAGTTCATCTCTAGATAAATTTTCATAATTTCTGACAGACAATTTTTTTGCAATTTCATTTAATTTTTCCATATTAAATAATGAATAATTTGTAAGATCAAATGTTTCTTTAATATTTGTTAATTCATCTAAAGTTTTATTTTTATAATTATATATATTATTATTTTTACACCAATGTTTTAATTCAAATATTTTATTATCATATTTTTGTTTATTTAATAAATGTTTAGTTGAATTATAATGTCTATCATAATTTTTATATAATATATTTTTATTACAATAAGGACAATTAATATTTTTATTTGTTCGTTCCATTTATTAGGGGTGAAATTCTTTATTTATTAAAAATAATTTTTACTTAGAAATAAAACTCTTAAAAATATAAGAAGTATTTCCACTTTTTACTAGGTAATTTATAGTTTAAATCATATTTTTAAAATAAAATTTGAATTTTTTTAAAACAAGTAAAATTTTGTCTTCATTTTTTATCATATTTTTAAATTTTCTAGTTTTGTTATATTTTTGTCATGAATTTTAGTTTCTAAATGTCTTAAATAATTATTAGTCCATTTAATATTTCTTCCACATTCACAAAATTGTGGTTTTAAAAACATTTCTCTAATACATTGTATACAAATTGTATTTTTTCTATCTTTACTATAACGATAATTATTAAAATTTGAAATATCTTTAATTTCTTTACATTTATGACATTGTTTTTCATTTAATTCAATAACTTTAATACTATCATATAATTTTTTATAATACACATCCTTACATTCTTTACAATAATAATATAACCCATCTTTAGTATTTTTGTCTTTATAAAATTTAGATATATCTTTATATAATTTACACCTTAAACATATCTTTTCCATTTATATAAAATAAAATTTACAAATTGGTTTTTTTCAATTCATATTCATAAAAATTTCCAATAATATCTTCATTATTTTGATCTTTTATACTATAAGTAACTGGATTTGTATTATTAATTTTAGAAATTATAAATATTTCTCTAGACCAATTATTTTTATATTTATTAGAAAATGTTGATTTTTTATTTCCAATTCTAACTCTATCATTTATTTTAAATTTTGATTTGGTTATTATTTTTGGTGGTTTATATTTAAAAACAGTATCTAATAAATCCTTTTCATTATTTTTATTTACTTCAATTGGTTTCATTTTAATTGTTGAATGATATGAGTTATTATATTCTTTAACAATTTTTGGTAAAATATTTATCCATCTATAATTTTTATTAATTTCAAACTGTATTTTCATTTTTTCATTTTGTGTTCTATTATACCTTTCTATTATACTTGATTTTTCTTCATTTTCTGTATGATACAATTTAATATTATATTTATTTAATATTTCTTTAAATTCTTTATTGATAAATTCTAATCCTTTATCTGTATGTAAAAGATTAGGTGATTTATGATTAATTTTAATTGCATCCTTAATTATTTCTTCAAATGCTCTAGAAACTGTTTTTCCATCTTTTTTCTTTAATGGTTTTGACCAAACATATTTTGAGAAAGTATCTATCACATTTAACATATATTTATAACCATCATTTTCTTTTTCATAATTTTTCATTATAATTAAATCTGCTGCCCATAAATCATCAATACCTAATGTAATTATTTTTCTTTTTAGAAATTTCTTTCTAATTGGAGCATGAATTTCATTTGCTTCAATTATTTGTTCATTTTTAGTTAATTCTTTTTTAATTATAGGTTTAACTTCTTTTTTCAAAATTTTACTTTTATTTGTTTTACAAATTGAACATTTAGTAGCTATTCTATATAATCCATTTTTCATTTCAACGATTTGTGGATTAATATTTTTAGTTTTTTTCTTACATTTGTGACAATGAATTGGTTCATTCATTTATGTATAATTTTTTTTAAATAAATGGATATGTGTTATAGATGTCATAATCAAACTAATTTTACTATTATTGGAAATTGTGTAGGATGTAATATATGTAAAAGAATTATTTATGAAAAAAAGATTAAGAGAAAAAGTAATAAGAATAAACATCTTAAACATATTTTAAGAGAATTTAACCATTTTCAACCATATAAAACACAACAATTAATTAATGAATTATATATTTTATGTATTTCCAATCATTTTGAAATAACACCTAAGAATATAAAATTATTTTTAAAACAAAGGAATTGTACAAATTGGATATTTTACTATCAATTTTTAAACAAAATATACAATATTGATTTTGAATTGAATAATGAAGATAAAGAAAAAATTACACTATTTTTTAATAAATATTTATGTTTTAAGAAAAGTAATATATCATACAAAAAATTATTACCTATGATTTTTAAATACTTAAATATGGATTTTTGTATAAAACCTAATTATGATAATGACTTTTTAACATATCTATCACAAACAAGTTTGTGATATTTTTTCCTATATAAATGGATCTGCTAGAAGAAATTAATAATGTTGGAGAATTAAGATTTAAAGAATATAAACCATTAAAAAGTTTAAATTTAAATAAAAAATATAAAATTGAAAAATTTGAAAGAATTAAAGATAAATATGGATATACAATTATTGTTGAATTAGAAAAATGTAAAGTACATTTACCAAAAAGATTTACTAATGTAATTGATGATAAATCAATTAAAGAATTAAATAAAAAAGATTTACATTTAATTGTCACTGATATTAAGACTTTTGATGATAAAGAAACTGCTTTAGTTAAATTTGAATAATTATTACAATATTATTGATACTAAACCTTAATTTTACTTGTTTTAAAAAAATTCAAATTTTATTGAAAAAATACTATTAAAATTTTAAATTACCTTATGAAAAGTCGACTATTAATTTTATTTAAAAAATACTTATAAAATGTGATAATTTTACTTGTTTTTTAAAAAATTTTATTTTGTAGAAAAATTTAGGCATATTTGTTGAAAATTTCATTAAAATTGCATATTTTTTAAGACAATTTGACAAAAGCTGAAAATTGGCCAAAAAATGGCAAAAATATTGCATAATTGTATTAAAAAACTGTGAAATTTGTTTGATTTTTGATTGTCTCCAAAAGTGTCCTAGAAGTAACATGATACTATCTACTTATATATATATATATATATATATATATATGTGTGTGTGTGTGTGTGTGTGTGTCCATTGTAACGATAACCTTTCAAGGGAGCTACGATTTTGATAAAATTTGGTATGAAGGAGTAGGACCAGGTCTATTTGAGCTATGGGAATGGGGTTTTATGGGGTTTCATAGGGGTCAAAAATGAGTTATTATTAAGAAAATTTTCGGACTAACGAGGTTTAGATAAGTGTGACTCTACTGTAAATGTATTATTTTATTTTTTTATTATAGAGCAAGAATAAACTCCCAATTAAAAGAACGGACTGTACACACATATGACAAAGCTGATGATAAACTGACGTTAAGCGACGTTCTACAGTAATTTGGGGTTTCCACGTGATTCATAACAAAGGTTTATCTGAATGAATTTTTCTATTATGGTAAAATGAAAAGGATGCTAATGGGAGTCTCTAGATTCCTGGATAAGGAATGAATGAATGAATGAAAGATTTATTCCACAAAAAATAAAAAGTACATTGCAAAATATAAAGTACGTGCATTAATAAAATTGTCCTTTATGCACAGTTTCTTCTTGGTGTGTTAGTGCAACAAATTCATTAATAATATGTGCCAGAAATAAGTGTACCATATTTATAAGGTAAGGTTGATTAAACCGAACTTTTTAATTTTAGGGGGGATAAACCGATTTATTTTACGTGCCAGGTCACAGGTAGTTAATCTGAGCAACGGGTGATCCAGCGTCGGTTAAGAGAGTTTCTACTGTAAATTCTAGCCATTTAGCCCCTACTATTACAGGATTCTGGTGTTAACTACAGTAGATAATGGGAGTAGTATAGCAATAAAACTGTTTTGTGTAACTGGCTGATTGGGATTCAATTAACTTATAAGCTGCAGATTAGTGCTATAATCTTCATTTGACTTCCTAGTGATTTCAAGTCAACAGAACAATAAAACTAAACATCATTTACCAAAGGCATAAAGGTAATGTCTAAAGATGATAGCATGGTTTATCGATAAATAAATATTTGTTAACTAAATCCCAATGCTTGAAGTTATCTACAAATATGATTATTTACTAACCTTTGGTATATTGGAGCTATCTTCAATTCATAATCTTTTTTTGAAGTCAGCGACGTGTAAACACTTTAATAAATGAAAGAACGGAGTAAAAAAACTCCATAGTCAAACTTAACTTTCAGACTTTTTAAGTTATTATGTAAGACAAACAACTTGAACAGTAATTGAATTTTTACCTGACTCCAATTGTCTGCAAGACCAAGAGCTAGTTGTCTGCTGAACTCATGTCCAAATTGGAAAATTCCATTTGTATCACACATCATTTCTTGTTCTTTGCCTTTAAAAAAATAACGTTACATATAAAAACCAAACTAGTATGCACTTTAATATTAGACTATTTAAAAGTAGGGCATTCAGGTTGATTGAAAATTAAATGCTGCGCTTAACTTATCACTTTTTCTGGTAAAGATTTTTGTTTTAAAGATGTTTTGATTATTATTATTCTATGCTTAAATGCAAGTTTGGATGTGAATAATCCTATGAAATTTGATTATATGCTTAAGTTTGAATGTAGTTGTAATGCTATAAAGAAAACATGCATTTCAATGAAAACTAAGTTATTATTTTATCCTATTATATTAAACTGGAAAGTTTTGTAGTGGGGTATGTGGCTCGAAATTATTTTGCAAAGTACAAGCGGGAAACCGTTCCAGAGGGCAAATAACCATTCTTGGGTACAAAATAATGGCAGTTTAATTCATCAAACGTTCAAAACACTCAACTTATTTCATTAAATCGTTAATAATTTTTTTTTTCTTCATAAGAAAAGTATTGGCGAGATCACCTGATTATAAAACTTTCTCTGAAATATCCTGTGTTTTAACCATGTAGCCAGTTCGTGAATTGAAAACGAGAAGTTCTTAGTTATGTTGGTGGTTGGGCATAATCTCAAAAAGCACGAGTGGAAACCCAGTATTAAGCAATAAATTCTTGGGTATAAAATAACAGTAGTTAAATTAATAAAAACTCGAAAAAACCTTGGATTAAATAGTAAGATCATGAATAAAAATTTACCCTTAAGAAAAGCATAGGTGCAAATCATATGATTTTGGGCCTACATATGTTAAAAAGAAAATGTAAGTACCGTCAATGTATACAGAACTGAATAAGCAGGGACATCCTTGTGAGATGGAAACAGATGGCCTAAATGATCTTGCAGAAGTTTGTTTGGTGTTGTCTTGATTTTTGGAAAACAAATATGCTTATTTTGCCATTTAAGAGGTAGAAAGAGCGCTTCCGTGACAATAAGGAGAAGAAATCCCATGGGCCTACACTATCGGTGCTTTATTTTCCTCTGGTTTTCGAGGGCCAAACAAATTTTTTTTTAATGGGATGTCCCAATGAGGTTGAAATAGATATATAGTGATAAACACATGTTAATTTGTTGTCCTCTGATCACTCGCCCCATTTTACCAATGATTTCCGCCCGTTTCCTTGGTAACCACCCACACTTTACCCTGGTTTCATCGGTTACCATACCCATTTTAGGTATTCTGATTGATGGCAACACACTTCAAAAATTACAGATTATAATTTTAAAACATCTGGTTAATTGTTGTTTGTCATTAAAATTACTTTATTTTGTTGTCTGTGGATCAGGCTTTTGAGATTGGTTACCTTGGAATTAATTAATTATTATGTCTCTAAAATATATTTAACACTTTTAAAACTTTTCACTTGATTTCCCTAAATAAAATCATTGATTATGAATACACAACACTGCTCAAAAAATTAATTCATAGTCAAGGGTAATTTATTTATAAATAAAATAAGAACTTTTCAACCTAACAACAAACCTTCCTCACTGCGTCCACATTTAACTAAGGTAGAACACAAGTAGAATCCTGTCTCTCGCACAAAGCGATTCGTGTGAGTCAACGTTCGAAACAGCACAGTGAGAAGTTCCAGATTGATGTAGGGTAGGAAATGAAAACCACAGCCTTGAATCATAGATTGGAGACATTTTAAACTCGTTTCCAAGTTCTTCCAACCAGCCGTGTCATGGAAGATTTTAGCAGCATCTGCACTGTTTCTCTATGGGATTACAGGTAAAATTAAGAATCAGGTGAAACACTAGTAACACATAATTACAAATTTAACAGAAATTATAAAAAATAATGCAAGGCATTTGCTCTACCATTTTATAACCTAGGTTTAATCATTTCTTGACTACAAGTCTTCTTTGCAAATTATACAGTTTGCAAGAGTTCTTATATGAACATAAAAAAAACACAAGGCATAATCTCAACCTCAAAATTCCTGTTCACAACACTACATTAAAAAAAAATTTATTGTAAAATGGTGTCATATTTTATAATAAGTTACTAACTAAATTAAAAGAAGAAAAGATTTGAGGAGATTTTAAAAAATTATTGAAGTGATTACAACAAAAAGGAGCATACTACAAAATTGAAGATTTCCTTAAAGATAAACAAATTTAATCATGGACAGTAAAAATTGTAAAATCATATCAGTCATAATAAATAAAAATAATAGAAGAGGTATATAGGAGAAGAATTTAGTAGTATGTAAAATTAGTTTGTAATGCCAATGCAATTCATGTAAATTGTTTATGGCAAATAAACACCATTATTATTATTACAGTAGAACCTCGATAGTTCAACTCTCAATAGTTCGACACTCCTTATAGTTTGACAGAGTCCATGTCAGCTTAACATGTTAATAACGACCGATAGTGTCCATGTTGGAGACTGACAAAGGTGAAAATGTAAACAGGGTGGTAAAAAATTTGAATGTTTGTTATGTTAAAGTTCAATTAAGTTATGGTTTCGTTAAAAGTAGCAGGCTGGAATTGAAATAATTGTAAATTTCATACCTAATGAGATTAACACAGTTATAAACCTACATACAAAATAAGTTATGATTTGTCTAAGTATTCCATAAAACATTAATTTCACAGAACCTTGTCTTTTTGTTAATGCTATTACTAGAAAATATGTTTTTAAAATAGGCTAAGTTATTGGCTGAGTTTTTCACATTACAGTAGAGTCCCGCAAACCTGGACTAACGTGGATCAAATGTTGGCAGTGGAGGTTTAATTTTCCAAAAAAAAAACTTAAAACTTAATTCCGGGTTATTGAAGTCCATGTTGGCGGGACTTTGCTGTATAGGTAACAATGAATTCCTTTAAAAAAAGGCTCATATTATTTTCATTGAAACTTACTCTTTGATTACTTCCAACTAGTTTTTCAACAAGTTTATCTGATTCACTGGGCTCCATGTACGTTGAATCATCCTCTCCTACTTGTCTTTCCAAGTTTGTAACAATCAGACTGATTACAAAGTCTTTCTCTTCTTCAAAAACTGATGGTCCAATTTTTTTACAAAGAGAACCAAAAACTTCCCCTATAAAGTAAAAAGAAGTCAAAATTCCATTTACAAACAGTTGAATAACATAACAAGATCGCTTGCTTAACTTTATTATTAGTTACTAGTCTGCTTGTTGCTCGAAATCGAGAAATTTGTTTTGATACAATATAAAAGTAACATTTCTAACATTTAGGCTTCGTCTAAATCAACGACATCCGACCAATCCAATATTGTGAATATCAGTAATCACAAAAAAACTAACGTATTTACAGCCGTACATAACACATGTTTAAAATGTTCAACGCAAACAAAATGTTGTTCTTATTGGAAAATTTCAAATTTAATTTGTGTATAGCGCTTTTATTTTAAGTCCGATTTTCAGCAATTTTCGGTGGAGACAACTACAGACCAAGTCTTATCCAAAGACACCAAAAACTTGAATATCAGTTAAAAATTGTAGGGCGAGTTCTCAACACAAAAAAAAACCCCTTAGCATATTAAATAAGGTGATTAGTAGAAGGGTACCTTGGTATTATAACGCCCCTTTCGCACTGGCCAAACAGTTTTTTGTCTAAATTTCGTTGATTTGTTGCATTTTTTTACAACTAAATCATACGGTCAGTAATTGTTAGCTAGTAGGTGTTTGCTGAACAAGTTCGCTGCGAATGTTTGGCCAGAAGGATGCCACCATCAACATGCCCATCAAACAACTTATTTTGGCCAATTTACAGCTATCCAGACGTCCAGAATACTCATTACAAACGAGTGACTTGTGAATTAGTATTCGAAAGTAAGCTATTTCTGACACAATTTAATAACATTGAGCATTAAAATACCTAACACCCGATACCTAATTAACAGCCCAATCGAACTGTTAACTATTTTTAGCAGTAACTTATAATAAAAAAGTCGGTTTTACTGTCCATTCGATAGTTTAAATATATACTGCATGTAACCAAGTCAAAGGAATTTAGTTACTGTATTCAGTTTGGTTTGGTTTTAGTAAGTTCGACTGTATTTGTTTGTTACTCTTCTGTTGCTGTTGTTCTGTTAGCCCACTACATACTACATGGGCTAGGCCTACTGTTTTTTAAGCGACATAAAAGTTAACAGTGGTATGAGTGCATTTTCAAAATCGATTAGGCCTACTCATTTATGATAGGCTTAAGTAGATCGTAATATCACGATCGCAAGCCTAAAAAATAGCGATGGAATAGCATTTAACAAATTTGTGTCTACTTTTATGAATCGTAAATACTTGATGATAATTGTGATGGTGAAAAGTTAATAAAAAGCCTACAGATCGCACGGAATATCTTGGCCTGTGATGGCCATTTACAGATCAAACAATTGGAGTGGAGCGACGTTGCAGACTATAAAATAAAAGCCATCAACAGTTGTCAATAAAGCATCTGCCCTTTAAAGATACTTACGATTTATGCTGTGATGAAACTTTTGAATTTTGTTTAGGATTATTGACACTGAAAAAATTTCATTTAATTATACTTGTGATACATCGACCCCATTATGAAGCTAACTAAGCTTTTTTGAATTTCATCGACCGCTTTGATATTTTGCTGTCTTTACTTAGACAGAGTCTTAATACTCCGATATTTATCTGTGCTGATTTTGATGTTGACAACCTCATTGGCACCTGGAAAAACAGCTATTGATTGATTTGCTTGATAGCTACAACTTGTGTATAATTTTTGAAGGACCCACCCTCATCCATGGTAATTCTGGGACCCAATTGGATTATTTTGTCATTGACCGAGATGTTGTTGGTCAATTCTCCAAGCCGTGTGCTAGGCCTACATATATTTCAGATCACTGTTATCAGTGTCTTTGTATGCCGGTAAAATATCTAAAGACATAGCCAAGAAAGTCATTAAAAATAATTAACCGCAGCCACTCATGAAGTGTCCTAGATCCTCTCTAATTCTGAGGTATGGATGCCTGTTTGAATCCCTTTCCTGTTGATTACTTATTTGATGATTTCTAGTCAACTTTTATGTACGTTTTTGATGTGAGCTTCCAGACTTTTACTTTTAAGATTAAAAATGAACATAACCCCACTTGGATAAAAGACGAGGTTGTTTGCTCTCTTGAAGCCTTGTTGGAATTGTATTGTATCTACTGGGGCTACAGATGAAATTAAGGTATGGTAGCCTGTCAACAGGCTAAAAATTCTCATTCTCGTCTTGTTTTTTAGTCAAAAAGGTCCTTTTTTGGAAAAAAATCTTATCTTCAAATAACATTACAAGGAGTCTTGGGCTGTAGTTCGCACATTGTGCCAGGAGAATTTTAACACTCTCACCAATCTGAGTTTAAGAATTGACGAGGTATTAGTGAAAAACCCTGTTACTGAGTTTAACCATTTTTATTTTTTAGTTATTTTGTGGAGGAGGTCTCTAGACTGGCTATCAATCAATCAAATTTTCTTTATTCATGATTCATACAATGTATAAATACAGAATGGCGTCAATTTATTGTATAGTTGTTACTAGAATATAGTAAACTAACTTATACACTAAACTAAATATAAAACAATTCTATACATTTTTTTAAAAGATGTTACTCTCCAAAATATTCTAAATGAATAAACTGATCTTTGAATCAAATAACTTTTTAACTTTTTCTTGAAGGTCTTAATATTTTTTTATATCAGTTATATCTTTAGGGAGGTAGTATACAAATTTTGTTCCTGCAGCTGTATGTTTTTTATTATAAAACTGTAAATTATGATTTTGGATAGCTGGGAAATTTTTAAAACGGGTATTATAGTTATGATAAGCCCCCAGTTTCTGCAACGAATCCTCAGTCAGTTTTACCGCCATTATTGTTTGAAAAATATATAATCCAAAAACTGTTAGAATTTTTAGTTTTGTAAAATGATTCTTAACAGATGTTTTGTTATCTAAATTGAGCATGATTCGTATCGCTCTCTTTTGTAGAATTAAAATTTTTTCCAAATTTTGTATACTGGTAGCACCATATAACTCTATTCCAAGCACCATATAACTCTATTCCAAAAGCTATATGAGAATAGATGTGTGCATGGTAAACCTTTAATAACATTTCCAATGAACACTATGGGCTTTCCACTTTCCAATCAAGAATCAAGAATCAAGAATCGTTTATTTGCCATTGACAAGTATTACATGTATTGGCAAAAGTCTTAAGTCTAGCATTTGGCTACGGTCAAAACAATATTATACAATATCTTAATTTAGGTACTAGAGATTTTTTTTTATTTTGTTCAAGATGGCGCTTACTCTGTGGATTCAAAATTGAGGATAAAAATAATCTACTAAACAATGAGGACAAGTTGGACAGATAAAACCTAGAACTAATGACTAGTTACATAAAATTAAATGAGAATAAACTATGAAGATAGTAAACTTAACAATTACAATATAATAAAAAGTTTAAAAAATTAAAAACACAGTTAAATCTTTCAACAATAAAAGGGAGTAAAATTTAAAATACAATAACAATAAATAAAATATGAAAAAACAACTTCAACAATGGTTAAAATGTATTAAAAAATCACATCCTTAACTGCCATGAAGTCAGTAACTGAATAAAAAGGGTTAACTAAAAGCCAGTCATATAATTTGCTCAAAAAGAGTTTGTCAGGATAGAGTTTGACCATTTTGTTCAGTTTATTGTATATTTTATGTGACATAACAATATGGCCTTTCAAAGTTTTACTTAATCTACAAAATGTTCTATTGATGTTTGTATTATTTCTGGTATTATATGAGTGAATGTCATTGCACAATGTCTGATAAGGCAATTTTTTTATGCTATAAACCATAAGGTCATAGATATAAAGATTGACAACTGTTTGAATTTTTAATTGCATAAAAAGAGGTTTACAATGAGCATCCATTTCAACATTACACATTATCCTTAAAATCTTCTTTTGAATGAGAAGGATTTCACTAATTTTTGAGCTACTACCCCAAAATATTAGGCCATATCTATAAATACTTTGAAAAAATGCAAAGTAAGTCATACGTAAATATTTATCATCTACCATCAGTCTCAAACGTCTAAGCAGGTAAACTACACGGGATAACCTGGTTGACAAATAACTAATATGAGGGTCCCAGTTAAGCTGGCTATCGATTACAATGGGCTAGTGATTACACTGCTCCGGACATACCTGATGGTTTTGGCGAGGGAAGCTTAGTGCTGACTCCTACCTCGGTCGTCGAGGTTAAAGAAATAATTTATTCACTGGGATCAAAAAAAATCTCTGGTGTGGACCACGTTCCTTGAAGCCTTTTGAAGTCTTGTAATGAAAATAATCTTATATTTGATGCCCTTAATTGCATAATAAACAAATCCTTTGTAACTGGTTGTTTCCCTCAAAAGCTGAAGATATCCAGGGTTGTTTCCGTGCTGAAAAAGGCTGATGCTCATTCAGTAAAAAATCACTGTCCAATATCTGTGCAGTCCTGCTTTGCGAAGATCTTCGAGATGGTTTTTTTTAGGTGTTTTCTGGCCTATACTGAATCTAAAAATATTCTTACCGACAAACAATTTGGTTTTTGGAAGCACATATCTACCTGTGAGGCTATTTTTGCCTTGCTTAATGATATCTAAAGCCACTTGGATTTGTCTGATGACATTTTATGCTTTTTCTATGATATGACTAAGGCCTTCGTTCGATCTTCTTAATCACCAAGCTCTTGGCCATGGACATCGCTGGAAAACCCCTCATGTGGCTTGCCTCCTACCTCAAAGATCGCCATATGATTGAAGACTGAAAACCTCCGTTGCTTTCTTAGATCTTACTGCAGCTTATGACACTGTCTGGAGAAAAGGCCTCCTTATTAAATTTTACAACCTGATTCCTTGCCCTTTCCTGTTGCGTCTCCTCAACTCAATGCTCTCCAACAGGATGATTAAAGTATATTTGGGACGAAAGGAAAGTACTTTTAGGCAACTAAAGGATGGCCTGCAACAGGGGTCAGTGCTCGCCCCACTGCTGTTTAATGTGTATACAGCCGACATTCGCTCCTCAAAGTTCGTTTACGCAGATGATATAGCTCTGGCTTATCAGCACAAGGAATTCCAACTACTGTAGCTGAGGAAACACTAACAAATGATCTTACGACCCTCGGTGAATACTTTAAAGCCTGGAAGCTAAATCCAAACCCAACAAAAACCGAGGTTTCTTGCTTCCACTTGAACAATAGATTGGCCCATCAAAAGCTTAAAATTGTATTTGACGGTGTTGAGCTAAAGCACAATGAAACCCCACAGTACCTGGGGGTCACTTTAGATAGGTCCCTGACATTCAAAAGCCACCTACAAAAGACAGCAACCAAGGTGAGAACCAGGACTAACATCGTCCATCACCTTGCTGGCTCCACATGGGGAGCTAACGCACAAGTTCTGCGAACCACTGCTCTGTCCCTAGTTTACTCAACTGCTGAGTACTGTGCTCCCATGTGGTTGAACAGTGTGCATGTCAGGGATATCGATGTCCAGCTAAACAGGGCTATGAGAGCCATTAATAATACACTCATGGCAACCCATGTACCCTGGCTCCCGGTGCTGTGTAATATCGCTCCACCTGAAACCAGACGAAGGGATGCACTCGTTAGGGAATATACTAAGATCTTATCTGCTCCACACCTACCCATCCATGATTACCTACCCCAGGACACGGGCAGATTGAGGTCGCGAAGACCACCACTGCGGTCAGCATCCCAGTTGACGGACACAAACTTTTCAATCCATACCGACTGGACTTCCTCCTGGGACTCTTTCCACGGTCGGAATCACTTTTTGATTGCTGACCCAACCTTAGCAGTAAGTGGTATGGATCTTCCTCGGAAGCAGTGGACTGTCTCAATCGATTCCGCACTGGAGTGGGAAGATTTAATTATTGGAAATACAAATGGGGAATGACAGAAGACCAGTCATGCGGCTGTGGAGCGGAGTTCCAGACTATGACTCACATAGTCAATGAGTGCCCTTTGAGTGCTTTCCCGGAAGGGCTGATACTAGGGAATTCACTGTGCAAGTGAAGCTGGGCTGCAATGGCTTAGCGCCCTGGATTTAGCTTTATAGAGAGATCATTAATGTTTATTTTAGTTTTATTTTAAATGTATTGACGCAGGTGCTTTGCACTGCAGAATATCTTTTAATTATTTTATTGTTATTATTTTAAGATGGTAGCTGGTTATGACAGCCATACGATGTATATATATATATATATGATTGTTACAGCGAAACACCTCGTTGTTTCTCTGACAACATTCTCCGAACTGTCAACTCAACTTTGTCTCCTCCTATCAACGTAGGTGTGCCTCAAGGCTCAAACCTTGTGCCACTTCTGTTCCTCCTCTACATAAACAATCTGCCTAGTTCACTGACAAGTGTAAAATTTTAGCTTTTTGCTGATGACGCCTGTCACCTAATCTGTGATTCTGACAAAAATGTCTTGATTCATAACACTCAGTTCAGTTCTTTAATGAAACGTTTGATTGGTGTAATAACAACTTGAGCTTCAATAGTGGAAAAACTAAGCCGGCTGATTTATACAATAGGGAAAAACCTGATCCTATTCCAAACTTAATCTTGAATGAAACACCTCTCCATACTGTACTTGTCCGAATGTGAAATACCTAGGTATCCGCATTAGTGGTAACCTAAAGTCGGATGGGCATGTCACCCCAATATCCTCAAGATTGACCTCTGTTACCTATCTAATTTACAGACTCTAAGGCTAGTACATCATGAAGTGCTGTTGAAAGTATATTATGGCTGTTTTCAAAGTCTTATCTCTTATGGAATTGTCTTTTGGGGTGGTAGCACGGCGGCTGAAAGGATTTCTCTCCTCCAGTAGCGAGTTATAAGAAGGATGTGTGGTGTCCATCGCCTTGATCATTGCAGGACTTCATTCAGGGAACTCAATATCTTAGCCCTTCCATCACTGTTCGTTATTTATTTATTTTCTAGCTTTATTACAGGTACAATACCTAATTACAATAAAGCAGTTCTTACAAACTAGTTAATTACAATGCATATGCCTAGAGTAACCTGCAATACAAATACAACACAAAAAATACACTTGGCTTCTGGCCATTAAGAAAAATAATTGATATAAATTTAAAGTCTCGTACCCATCACTCATATATATGGGTCAAAAACATTATACATAGGCCTATAAGTAAAAGAAAATAAAATACCCCCCGTCGCAGCAGACCTGCGTACTCAGCGAATTTCCAAATTAGTAATATTAATTTTGACCAGTTAAACTTGTTAACAAAATTTCATCACGTGCTCATAAATAGGGAAATAAATGTCTATTCTCCTTATGATAAATATAGGGAAAGAGTATGCAGGTATGCTGCCATTGGGGACACTCAAAGTAGGTTTTTAGCATAGAAATTTATTTTGACCATATAAAGCCATATGGTAAGTTTCATCAATATCTGTCCATAAATAAAAGAGTTTGCCTATTCTCCATATGATTAACATGGGAAAAGAGTATGCAGGTTTGCTGCCATGATAAGTACAAAAACCAAGATTTTTTACCTTAAATGGATGAATCTCAACCAAATGAAGCTAAATACCAAGTTTCATTCAAAAATATTGGTTTATAAGTGAAATATTAACACATCCTTATTCTCCATAAGATTAACATTGGAGCCCCAAAAGACAATGTACTGTCTTTAGACTTTGTAATATCTCGGTAACCAATGGAGATAGAGCAAAGCTTCAAAATACTAAATTGTGTGTTTTTTTGAGCTAAATCCAATGGTCAAAATATAAATTTAAAAATTTTAAAATTTACATATGAAAAATGCAAAAAACCCATTTTTGGGGTACAAAACCCCCCAAAACTACCCCTTCCGGTAGATCGATATGTCTGGTTTTCGAACTCATCCGAATAAACGTAGGATTACACATCTCTCCCAAATTTGGTGTCGATCGGACCATTTTTACGAGAGTTATCGTGTCTAGGGACACATATATACATACATATATATATATATATATATATATATATATATATATATATATATATATATATATAAATTTTAATGACTATTATTTTTGGTCTCTGGGCACCTCAAAACGAAAAAGTAACATGGTCCCGGGCTTAGGTCTTACCATGAGACCTACGGTAATAGCTTATTCCCTATGGGAAATTCGCTAAAAGGCAAAAAGATTGAGAACAATAAACCTACAAATTAAACTTACAATAACAGTAAATACCCCTGTCGCAGCAGACCTGCGTACTCAGTGAATTTCCAATGGAATTTTGGTATATTTTCTATTTCACCATAAAATCCATGGGGATGAGAGTATGTAGGGTTGCCACCATATGGGTTTTGTTGGTAAATATAAGTTAACCCTTCCTAGTGATTGTACATTCCAAATTTTATGAGGCTATGGTGTTCTTTTTATTTTCCCCATAAACCCTAAAGGGGTGAGTACGTAGGTTTGCTGCCATGGATATGGATTTTCTAAGCAAATATAAGTTAAACGCTTCATAATGAATGTACATACCAAATTTTATCAAGATATGTCAATAAATAAGCAAGATAGAAGGTTTTGTTGATTTCCCGTAAGAATAACATGGAAAACATACTTTTTGGATTTTCTCCATAACCATTTAAGCTAGGTAAAAATTCAAAATACTAGATTGTTTGTTTTTTTAAGCTCCTTTAAATGGTTTAAGATAAAATTGTTGAATTTTCTAAATAAAAGTAAAATACCCCCCGTCGCAGCAAACCTGCGTACTCAGCGAATTTCCAAATTAGTAATATTAATTTTGACCAGCTAAACTTGTAAACAAAATTTCATCACGTGCTCATAAATAGGGAAATAAATGTCTATTCTCCTTAAGGTAAATATAGGGAAAGAGTATGCAGGTATGCTGAGATGGGGGACACTAAAAGTAGGTTTTTAGCATAGAAAAAATTGATTTCGAACATATAAAGCCAAATAGTAAGTTTCATCGATATCTGTCCATAAATTAAATGAGTTTGCCTATTCTCCATATGATTAACATGGGAAAAGAGTATGCAGGTTTGCTGCCATGATAAGTACAAAAACCAAGATTTTTTACCTTAAATGGATGAATCTCAATCAAATGAAGCTAAATACCACGTTTCATCCAAAAATATTGGTTAATAAGTGAAATATTAACACATCCTTATTCTCCACAAGATTAACATTGGAGCCCCAAAAGACAATGTACTGTCTTTAGACTTTGTAATATCTCGGTAACTAATGGAGATAGAGCAAAGCTTCAAAATACTAAATTGTGTGTTTTTTTGAGCTAAATCCAATGGTCAAAATAAAAATTTAAAATTTTTAAAATTTACATATGAAAAATGCAAAAAACCCATTTTTGGGGTACAAAACCCCCCAAAACTACCCCTTCCGGAAGGTCGATATGTCTAGTTTTCGAACTCATCCGAATAAACGTAGAATTACACATCTCTACCAATTTTGGTGACGATCGGACCATTTTTACGAGAGTTATCGTGTCTAGGGACACATATATACATATATATATACATATATATATATATAAATTTTAATGACTATTATTTTTGGTCTCTGGGCACCTCAAAACGAAAAAGTAACATGGTCCCAGGCTTAGGTCTTACCATGAGACCTACGGTAATAGCTTATTCCCTATGGGAAATTCGCTAAAAAGCCAAAAACCCATTTTTAACCCTTTTTAAACCACATAAAACCCCGTTCCTATAGTCCGATCATTCTGGTTCGCGAACTCAACCTAGTAGACGCTGGCTTACACCCCTGTACCAAATTTCATCAAAATCGGAGGTTCTGTTCAAAAGTTATCGTGTTCACGGACACATATATATATATATATATATATATATATATATATATATATATATATATATATATATATATATATACATATACATATACCCATTTTTATGGGTAATACATAACTATACACATACATATACATATATATCAATTTGAACGAACAGTGTTTTTTGCTTCTAGGGACCTCAAAACGAAAAAGTATCATGGTCCCGGGCTTAGGTCTTACCGTGACTACTACCATAATAGCGTATTCCCTATAGGGAAATTGGCTAAAAAGTAAATTTGATACATAAAAAACTAAATCAGGCTACTGATACTTTCATTGCAATTTCATGAAATAAGTTAAAATTTGTTGCATAAGAACGTTCTGTAGTGTAACTAAATTTTACTAAATATGGGACTTGGGAAATATGGGGGAAATTTCAATAAATATTAATTTTTTTATTTATTTTTTTTTATTAAGTAAATAATGAATGACACAAACCCTTTTAAAGAAAATATCATCTACTGGTTTCGTTATGTTGATGACATTTTATGTTTAATAAAAGGTGATCAAACAATAACTGACAATCTACTTTCATACTTAAATTCAATATCAAAATCGATTCAAGTTCAAAATCGATATTCAAAATCGATAGAAGTTCAAGAATCTTCAATAAACTTTCTAGACTTGACTATAACAAAAGACAATGGAAAACTAAATTTCAAAATCTACAGAAAGCTATCACAATCGGACCTTATAATACCAGCATACTCTAACAGTCCATGGTAACATTAGATGTCGACATTTCATGCTCTAATAAATAGATTAATCAATGTACCAATGAATGCAAAATACTATAACGAAGAAAAGTGAATCATAAAATCTATAACCACAGCAAACGGTTATCAACCAAAGATAATTGACAAAATGATAATAAGGAAGAAAAATAAATTGTCTAAACAAATCATTACAAATGAACAAAAAAGTGAATATTTATGCTTACCGTTTAGCACGAATGCAAAATGAATGCAAAAGACTACAACGAAGAAAAGTGAATCATAAAATCTATAGCCACAGCAAACGGTTACAACCAAAGATAATTGACAAAATGATAATAAGGAAGAAAAATAAATTGTCTAAACAAATCATTACAAATGAACAAAAAAGTGAATATTTATGCTTACCGTTTAGCACGACTCTAAATAAGAGCATACGGAAAACATTCTACAAAACTGACTATAAAATAAGTCTTAAAACCAGAAATAGGCCTAATGCTTTTCAACTTATAAACAACTTGGCAAAAACAAGAACACCTATTGATAAGTTTGAAAAATCTGGGATTTATAAAATCAATTGTAGTGATTGTCAAAAGTTTTACATCGGCCAAACTGGGAGATTCTTTAAAAAACGATATGCTGAACACATCCAAGCAATAAAATCTAATAATATTACAACCCAAAAATCAAACTTTGCCGAACACATCCTACAATCTGATCAGCAATATAAAACCGTAAATGAAAACTTGACCATCTTAGATTTAGAAAATAAAGGAAACAGAATGAACATAAAAGAAGAGTTTCATATTTATCAAAATTACAAAAGAAACCAAAATGACATTTTAAATACAATGCAGGTGAATAAACAAAACCCAATATTTGATATAATGATGGATTTAAAAAAGAATTAAAATAAAAAAAACACCTATACTAAATGAAGAAAGAAAAATATGTACAGAACATCTGATGCAAATATTGTTTTAATTTACATAATACCCTGTAAGGTTATAATTTCCTAACACTGTGAACAAGTCCGAAACACGTGTCAGTGAAATAAAATGATTTTAATAAAAGGGGACTCATGTTCATTGATTAAAATTATATTATTTTTTTTAAATATGGCACTATAAAATGTCATCTTATTGGGTTAATAAATGAAATGCTATATTAGGGTCATACAATGTACGGTCGCAACAATGCTGTGAGAGGAGACTGCACAGACGGACAGGGGCAGAGGTCAGCTCAAGGTCGCCACGCAACCCCTCCTACTCCTCCGTACACTGTGGCCACATCACGCCGGCAACTCCCGCGCATCTTACGTAGTAGGGTCCTTGACTTCCACCGTGCCCCCTACACCTACAGGTGGCATACGACACAAACCTACGAGGCACTGTTTTTTAAAAACATGTAAATTGTCATGAAAAATGTCAACATGTGTTGCCACCGAGTTATAAAGCTTCATCATAGTTACAATCGGGGAATGGGCTAGTAAGTTATGTTGGTGCGCGATTGAGGAATTCTAAACAAAGTAAAAGATCGGTTATTAAAAGGTGAAACATAAAAGGTTATCTGTTGTAGAGATAATGGCTCATCTATTATCCCTTTCAATAATTTATACAAGTGGATGAGTTGAAGCGAATCCCGTCTAGTGGCTAAGCTACACAAATCAAAAGTACTTAATAGTTCTTGATATGGTATGTCAAAGGAATAAACGCCAGAGATCTTTTTATAAATGACAAATATCTCTTCAAACACTTTTTTTGGACCATTTCTATTTTATCTATATTAACCTTATAATGCGGAGACCATACGGATGAAGCATATTCTAATTGCGAACGAACAAGAGAAAAATAAAGCAATTTTAACACTTTGATTGAATTGAAATTGCGCCCTTCCCTGAAAATTGAAAATAAAGCCCAAAATACGTAAAGCGGAATTAACAATCTTAAAAATATGGTTTTTAAATGATAACTTTGAGTCAAAAAGTACTCCTAAGTCCTTAATTTCGCTAACTCTTTTTAAAGTACCGGTAGTACCATTTAGAGTGTAATTAAAATTCTGTGTGTTTACGTTTTTTGAAAAGGTTAATACATGACATTTGGAAACGTTGAATGACAGCTTGTGTTCCAACATCCAGGAATTGACTGCGTTTAGGTCCTGTTGTAAAAAATCAAAATCATCATTGTTACATACAGCCCTAAAGTTTTTTAAATCGTCAGCATACAGGAGGATGCGACAGTTGCGCACAACTATAATGACGTCATTTAAAACTATGATAAAAATAGGAGGATTAAGGTTCGATCCCTGGGGAACACCTGATGTGACTGCCGTTAGCTTAGATTTGCACCACTTATACCAAACAAATTGATTTCGATTGCTATAATAAGATCTAGCCTTAACAGTTTTCCCGAAAATCCTTGTTCATTTAATTTTGCTAAAATTACCGAGTGATCAATTCTGTCAAATGCTTTACTCAAATCAGTAAAAATAGCATCCACCTGACACCTGAGTCCATATAGTATAGTGTGAAATATACTGGGTGAAGTTAATTAAGTTTGACGAAGTAGATTTACCAGGAAAGAACCATGTTGATTGGGGCTTAGATTACGAATAATGTTGCTGAAAACCTTGTTATTCAAAATTATTTCAAATACTTTATCGGGAGTTGAAAGCACTGCAACAGGGCGATAATTGTTGATTAAATTGTTTTTACCGCCTTTGTGAATCGGGGTAACTTTGGTTATTTTCCACTCCTTTGGAAATTCACTTGTTTTAGACACAGATTATATATGAAACAGAGAGGCTTTACCAAGTTCTCACAACAACCTTTAAAAACGTATTGTTTCACACAATGCTCAGTAAATACTTTCCTTTGAAATTATGTGTTTTTAAACATACCAGTTCAAGATAACATAAAAATAGTACAGTACACTCTCGTTCATCGGAACTAATGTGGCGGACGGCCGGTTCGGATGTCAAAAAATTCCGATGAAGCGGAGTACCGTCGTGAGTCATCATTTCCGCCCGTACGGTGACCTATCGTGATTGTATTCACTCTTGTTTTTAAGATAACACAAGAGATTTTATGAAAATAAGGCATTCAAACTTTGTACATGGTAACAATGAACCTATAGGGATAAAAACAACGCAGGAAATAAAGATCCAAAATCTTTATTCTCATATTCTATATTCATATCCCAGCAGTCAACTGACTTCCACGTAACACAGGTGCAGTCGCGACGCGAGACAGACTGAATGACAGTTTGGGAAGCGGTCGAAGCGGATGTATTGTTCACTTCCTGCCCCTCCCTCTTTCTATTTTTTGTGCGAATACTCCACGGCGTCGTAAATCACATTGATGGGTACAGATTATGGAAAACGCCTGATGACTTTTGATGCAAAATGTGATACTGTACTTCACTGTTGTGCGGATAGAACGAATGGAAATTGAAGGCGCTAAAACGGAAAAATTATTAATTTCGTAAGAAAAAAAAAAAAATAATGTCCAGATTTTCAGTTCCGATGAAGCGGAGTTCCGATGTCACCGAGTCCGATGAACGAGAGTGTACTGTAGCTGGTTTATGTATAAAAGACATGTAGCCAGTGTTGTAGTGGCAAATTTTCCAATGTGGGAACGCTTAATATATTTTTCCCACAAATATATTAATTACTTATATACTTATATTAATATATTATACTTATATAAATTCCCTGAAAATTAAGATAAAATTTCCCTGAATGCGTACGATAGCAATAGCTATGCGTGTTAGGCTATGTATTTTAAGCTAACTGAATTCACTGAGGATTGAAGAAACTATTTAATAATTTGGATGATTTTGCGAAAATCAAAATAAAAAACCATTATATTTTTATATTTGAATACGGTAACTTTATTATTTCAGAAAAGAAGGTTGTTTTAGAAAAGGTCATTAATTAATTTATTAACTACTTTTATGTTCGTTAACCCCTAAAATAGCAACATACATAACCTAATTTTGAAGTGACGTATTCTATACAAGTAAAAGCAGAGAACTAAAATAAATTAAATCCATAAAACAGAGGAAAACGGAGTAATTAATTACAATGAAAGTTCATTGACAGATTGACAAAACCATGTTTACAATAGGTCGGCAAATGCATCTTCTTTTTAGTGGTCGTGGTCATATGTTTTGGCTGTATCGAACCGGGGTGTCATCTGCCGATCGGTGGTGTTGCCGTAACCAGGTCTCCACACGAACGCCGGTCAGGTACTGGAAGGGACTCATTGGGGGAGGGAGAGGGAGAGCAGATACCGATACCGTGCTCGCGTGGTTGAGACGAAATGTGGGGAAAGGTTGGGGAGGGACGGGAGAGTTATGCCCGCCACCGTATACAGTACTCTGTGTACAATACAAAGTTCAAGCGAGAGTGAGGTTATCTTTGGAAACAGATAGAGTAAAATTGTGTTTACAAATTATTGCATTTTATTATTGGCATAACATTTATTTTTATATTGTTTAATTAATATTTGTATTTAGAAATATATTAGCTATTTTCCCACATTTTCCTTGAACGGGGCACTGGGATCTTCCCGTTTTCTTGAAAACCAGTGTGGGAACGCCGTTCCCACGCGTTCCCGCACCACTACACCACTGCATGTAGCAAAAAATTAAGCAGCTAACAAATTCAAGTTTTAATTGAAAAACTATTACTATGCTACTTGCAAAACACTAAATTGTTCAATGACATTTCAAATAAAATAAACACTATTCTAATTACTTGAACTTTGTATAAAAACCGATTAGTAGGCCTACATAGAATTGGAGTAAATCATTAGAATGCTGTCTTGTTGAATTTATTTCCCATTAAAGCAATGCTAATCTTGTATCCTCGGTTTGTCATATAATTTTTTTTTTGTCCAATTGGTTTAGAATGAATTGTACCATACATATCAGTAACAATTATACCGGTGGCTTGGAGCGCTAGTGATGATTTACTAGCGTGATGTGTGATTGGCTGTAGAGTTAACTCAGATGCCAATCACAACATTATTTTAGCTAGTGAACCATCCACTAGCACTCCAAGCGACCTTTATAATCTTTACTGGTATGTCTGGTGGTTTTTGAGAGCTTAGGAAGTGGCCAAGTGTCATGACTGTCTCCCAAATACCTTATAGCCTACTATTAGGAATGAGTAGGCCTACATACACTAACGTGAATAGACTTCTCATAGAATAGGCGTGTTTGAAACCAAGACAAAGCCAGAGCTCTGGAGTAAAATGCCTTGTGACGTAATCTTAAAAGGCAATGTCAAAACAATCATTTGTTTTTGTTTACATTGTTGTGTTTCATAAACTTAAATAAAATTTAGTCATGAAATATTTGTAAATTTTGTATAGTCCTATATGACGTTTTAAAACAGATTTTTCATTCAAGAACAGTTTTATTATTCAAAAATGTGTATTTTTCATATTGTCTCGACCTTCATTTTAAATATCTAATTTTTTTTGTATTTTGCAACTAAGCTTACTCGGTTTTACCTTGGAAGATTAGAAAGGTTGTTAGAACAACCCAGCGGAGGAAGGAAATAGTGTATTTAATTTACCCAATCAGAAAGTAGCATCTAGATGGTTAAACATATTATTCTTAACATGGAAGATTGGAACGAAGGTTGTCTGCTAGCAACCTTTCTTCTAAAAGGATCTTGTTCATGAAACTACCATGGGCAGGGTTCCCAAAAGTCCCGGATTTTAAGGGACAGTCCCTTATTTAGTAAATTTGTCCCGCGTCCCGGAGAGAAGTCGCCCGGGACGGTAAATGTCCCGTATTTGGCCGAAATCAGCCGATCAGCCATTTAATCCAAGGACATAACTTAAATTAAGTTATGATGCAAGTTAGAATCTAACCTCAAAATTACAAAAGTTTTGCTCATCATGCATAACGATCGCTGTGGCATGTGTCTCGAAGCATTTTTAATTTTCAACCGCACTATATCGGGTTCACAAGTACCGATTCAGAAAGTTTGGATTACAAAACCCAGCCCGTCCCTTACTTTTGGGTGCTTTATTTGGCAACCCTGACCATGGGTACCAATGAGAGTGAGAGTGTAAAGATTCATTTCCAGCCTACTGATTAAACGTTGTTTAAACTTAGTAGGCCTAAATTATTGCAGACATTTTCCATCACTGATTAGTAAATTACAAATTCACGATGTTTCGGGATCTGGAATCTGATCCCGTCTTCAGGTGGAAGAAATGACTAGAACATAGAAGCTGGAGAAGTCCATAGCCAAACATGAAATCAGAAAAGGCAGTCACAATTAAAACACTAAATAAATGCACAAAGCTTTACTGTAAAAGAAAACTGTGAAAGCAGTCAAACAAAGCACATAAAATGAAAAATACACAGCGCCAATCACGAGACAGTACACTGTAGCTGACAGAACTCCATCAATGCCAGGTTTTATTTTTGTGACTGCCTTTACTGATTTCAGGTTTGGCTATGGACTTCTCCAGGTTCACCTGGTGTGTTTTTTACTAACCTTGTCATGTTCTAGGTATTTCTTCCACCTGAAGACGGGATCAGATTCCAAATCCCGAAACATCATGAATTTGTAATTTACTAATCAGTGATAGAAAATGTCCGCAATAATTTACTAAACAACGTAAACTCACCATCACCAACAATGAACATTAAACAAAGTATTCATTAAAATTGAAAGCTGATTTATCAATTTTAATTAAGAAACTAAGTTACAATCAATGATATTGCTGTGAAGGATTGCAATGAAACGCCACTAATCTAATTCAAAGGTGATGAGGTAGGCTAGTAGTACAGCAAAGACATACATTTTTCAATCTAATCAGCACTTACGTTAAATTGATTACAATACTAATTTCTGATTATAGCCTATATGTTATTTTCAAACAAAATGTTTGAATTCTCGTGCATATATTGAATTGTCGTGTTAAATATCTGTACTGTACACAATGTTATAGTCATAGTACCGGTATAGGCACAAGTAAATATTTGGTATTGCGAAAAATTTCACTAGAAGCCTAATAAAAATTCTCGCTAGCCTATTATTTTTTAACGAATGAAAAAATTAGTACAATTTTGTGTCAGTAAAAAAATAATTTAACTTATAAAATTACTTCAGTCTGTTTTTTTCAACTTTTTCTCGAAATAAGTGAAAGAAAATTTTTTTTACTAATTAATTGTAATAGGTTAATTAGGTAGAGGCCTTAAAACTTAAATTTTGGAAATAATACCTTTCACCTTAATGAATACGCTAGGTTACTGTAGTTGTAAAGTTGAGCAGAAAAATGTTTTTGTTTTCGTTATCAGCTGATGCTAAAAGGCAAGCAAAAATAAGTTAGCAGCGCTCCGGCGTACACAAACCTTCCAAATTTCTGTATCAAACAAAATGTGTTGTATAAAAAGTATATTTACTTTATTGTAAATAGTCAATGCTATTAGAATTTGGCCGACCCTACAAAACTTTTTGTTCCCACACTTAGGAAGGGATTCCCACAATTTTTCACACTTGAACATCGTGTCAAACTTGGGACTGTTTTTAATGTTTTTTACGTTATTTGAGTTGTTCATTTGACGTTGAGATAGTTAGTGTCAGTCTTCCTGAAATTATAAGGTAGGCATATTTTGTTTTTCTAGTTTGTGGCTATCCCGCGGGTCGGTTTCCATGTGGCACTGCATGCTACTTACAGCGCAGCGGCAAACACGCTGTACCACTCCAGTCTGTCAAGTTCCTTTCTCGTCGCTTAGTCTTATCAATTTCAGTGTTGACTCACCGAGGCAACTCTGAACGTGAAAAATAGGCCTAGAATAGGCCTATAGAGTAGGTTAAATAATATTATCTAACGCAAAGCAACGTGTTATCATGATTTGATGTCAAATGTACTAGCCTAAATTATTGGAGATTTTTGATGAGGGTATGAATCGGGTAGGAGGGTGCGGCAAATGTTACAACCTCTGCCTAGGGTGGCAAAAGTGCTGGAGTCGGCCCTGTCTGTAGCCCATACACAATTTGGACTGACTATGGAAAAGATTAACATAATAATAGATCTTGCGCCTACCTGATTCTAGGCGGACTCTAAATTCATGATCAGTTAAGAGGCCCCTTGCCAATTCTCGTATTTGGTTCAGGAATGATACTTCAAATTCCAAATCTATATCGACTTTTAAAATGACTTCTTTAGCACCTAATAAGCATCCATATTTTGTTTCCCAAGGGATTTCTTCTGTACTCACGAGCAGCTGTAATATTTGACTTTCTATATTTAATCTAGTTTCTACACAACCTTCTGATAACAGTTTGTAAAGTTGTGTAACACCAGCATCTCTTTCAATTTTTCTTTGGCTACAAAGAATTGATAGCATGTCTCCAGACATTTTTCCAATAACTGAGGGCTAAATGAACTAGGTAGAAAAAAAAAAGATAAAACTTTGCAATTAGAACTTCTTAAATCGCATATTGGTGTAAACTGAACTTGAACTAACCTACACACTTGACACTTAAATGTCAAAAGGTACTAAAGAAAGAATCCAAACAAACAAACAGTGTTGCCAACCACAACCACCTTTCATCAAATTACCCTTGGTCCTTGCCAAAACTACCCTCAAATACTCTAAAAAACACCAAAATACCAGAAAATCGCTAAATTTACATATTATCCAAGTTGTTAGTACTCAGAGATGATTAATATTAATTCACTGACATAAGTGTATCAGATGTTTAATTGGTATTAGCTTTCAAGTAATACGAGGTGACCCGTGCGCAAATTGCGCATTTTATGATTCTGTATGAGTTAAACCAATGGTGAAACTCACCTACAGTACGTGAATGTTGATTATGAAGTGACAGAGATCTTTTTTTTTTTTTTTGTTTACTATCTGGCTTTTAAAATTCATCTGAAGGTAATCAGCTGTTAAATTACAATTCACATTAAAGAAATTGCAATAAAAGTTGGTCAACATTTTAAAGCACCCTCTAGAAATAAATCAAAGTCGAGGGGGGCGAAGCCCGAAACAATGTGACCTTTCAATTACGATTCTTCACTGCGGTATATCCTAAGCTTTAAAATGACACCTCAATCTTAAAAATCGGTTTAATAGGTCTAGAGAAAAAGGGACATAACAGACGAAACCCTTATAGAAATAAGAAGATATATTACATATTACAAAGATAACAACGTTTAAAACAAAACAATATTTTTATCAACAGATAATTATCAAATAAAGCACTTGGATTTAAAAAAACACTAATTATAATTTACTTTAAATAACACCCCCGTCGTAGCATATACCTGCGTACTCAGCGAATTTCCAATGAAATTTGATATTTTGTATTTTCCCAATAAACACCATGGGAATGAAGTATGTAGGTTTGCTGCAATGGTATGTCATTAGAAAATATTAGTTGTAGGGAAATGTAATGGTTAGTTAAGGTAAATGTCAATTTCTATCAATATTCGCCACTTTTTAAATTTCCCTATAAAAACCCCATGGGGTGAGTATGTAGGTTTGCCACCACATGGATGTTGTAAGCAAATATTAGTTAAACCTTACCTAGTGAATGTACATACCAAATTTTATCAAGTTATGCCCATAATAAGCGAGATGCAGGGTTTTGTTGATTTCCCATAAGATTAACACGTGAATCCTATTTTTGGCTTTTCTCCGTAACCCGTTAAGCCAAGTTAAAATTTTAAAATACTAAATTACAGTACACTCTCGTTTATCGGACTCGGCGACATCGGAACTCCGCTTCATCGGAACTGAAAATCTGGATATTATTAATTTTTGTTTTCTTACGAAATAAATAATTTTTTTCGTTTTAGCGCCTTCAATTTCCATTCGTTCTATCAGCAAAACAGTGAAGTATCACATTTTGCATCAAAAGTCATCAGGCGTTTTCCATAATCTGTACCCATCGATGTGATTTACGAGGCCGTGGAGTATTCGCACAAAAGTAGAAAGAGGAAGGGGGCCGGAAGTGAACATCTGCGTCGACCGCTTCCCAAACTGTCATTCAGTCTGTCTCGCGTCGCGACTGCACCTGTGTTACGTGGAAGTCAGTTGACTGCTGTAATATGAATATGGAATATGAGAATAAAGATTTTGGATCTTTATTTCCTGCGTTGCTTTATTCCTATAGGTCCATTGTTACTATGTTCAAAGTTTGAGTGCCTTATTTTCATAAAATCTCTTGTGTTATCTTAAAAACAAGAGTGAATACAATCACAATACGTCAACGTACGGGCGGAAATGATGACTCACGACGGACTCCGCTTCATCGGAATTTTTCGACATTCGAACCGGCCGTCCGCCACATTAGTTCCGATGAACGAGAGTGTACTGTATTTGTTTTTTTAAGCTCTTTTAAATGGTTTTAGTTAAATTTAAATGGTTGTTGAATTTTGAAAATTAAGGTCTAAAAATGCCAAAAACCCATTTTTGACCCCTTTGAAACCCCATAAAACCCCGTTCCCATAACCCGACCATGCTGGTCCGCGAACTCAAAAAATAGACCTGGTGTTACATGTTCATACCAAATTTCATCAAAATCGGAGGCCCCCTTCAAAAGTTATCAGTACCAAGGACAAATGGAAATACAGTACACTCTCGTTCATCGGACTCGGCGACATCGGAACTCCGCTTCATCGGAACTGAAAATCTGGACATTATTAATTTTTTTTTCTTACGAAATAAATAATTTTTCCGTTTTGATGCCTTCAATTTCCATTCCTTCTATCCGCACAACAGTGAAGTATCACATTTTGCATCAAAAGTCATCAGGCGTTTTCCATAATCTGTACCCATCGATATGATTTACGAGGCCGTGGAGTATTCGCACAAAAATAGAAAGAGGAAGGGGGCAGGAAGTGAACAATACATCCGCTTCGACCGCTTCCCAAACTGTCATTCAGTGTCTCGCGTCGCGACCTGTGTTACGTGGAAGTCAGTTGACTGCTGGAATTTGAGAATAAAGATTTTGGATTTTTATTTCCTGCATTGTTTTTATTCCTATAGGTTCATTGTTACTACAGTATGTTCAAAGTTTGAGTGCCTTATTTTCATAAAATCTCTTGTGTTATCTTAAAAACAAGAGTGAATACAATCACGATAGGTCACCGTACAGGCGAAAATGATGAGTCACGACGGACTCCGCTTCATCGGAATTTTTTGACATCCGAACCGGCCGTCCGCCACATTAGTTCCGATGAACGAGAGTGTACTGTATAGATATATAGAAATGTAAAATAAAACCAGAGCACCCTATTTTTCATTTTTTTATTAACAATTGTTAACAAAAAATGAAAAATAGGATGCTCTGGTTTTATTTTATATTCCTTATTATAACAGTAGCCCTGATAAGTGAACAGAATTTTACAAGATATATGAAAATGAACGAATGGTGTTTTTGGCTTCTGGGGACCTCAAAATGAAAAAGTAACATGGTCCCGGGCTTATAGGTCTTACCATGGCTACTACTGTAATAGCGTATAGCGTATTCCCTATAGGAAAATTCGCTAAAATTTGCACAATAATCCATTGCTAAAATGCAAAGATCCGAAATGGATCTAAATGTACTTATATGATGCAATGATGTAAATTATTATCCATTTCAGACATCAAGAAATAAAATCTGTTAAAAGGGGGTCGCTCTTGTTGTTGACTCTCTTTACTGCCGGTCGCTGGCGATATTTATTTCCATTTGAGAGCGCCCTGTTTACACCCAATAGCGCTCTGTACTGCCACCGATCGAGGGCTCTCTGATCGGGGGCGCTGTTTACCGTCAATTGGGTAGCGATGTTTCCCGCCGGTCGTGGGCGCCCTTTACCGCTGATAAAAGGTGCTATTTATGCTTATTAATTTGGGGTGCTCTTTCGATCATGGGCTGTCGATGGGGCTGTCATGGGAGCTTTTTACTGACGGTGGGGCACACGGTTTACCGCCGGTTGGGGGCGCAATTTAACTCTAACATGATCAGGGGCCCTATTTAATGTTGATCAGAAGGCAAAGGCAAATGTTTACCGATGATTGGGGGCGGTATTTACCTCCAGTCGGAGAGCTCTTGGTCGCTGAACAGGGGCGCTATTTACCACCGACCTGGAGCGCTTTTTACCAGTGGTTAGGGGAATTAATTTAACTCCTATTAGGGGCGTTATTTACCGTTGTTTAGAAGGCAAATGTTTACCGCTGGTCAGGCACGCTCTTTACCGTTGATCAGAGGTGCTTTTTTTTTGACTGGCCAGGGGTTATGTTAACCTTCAGTCAGGGCGCTCTTGATAGCTGAACACATGCGATATTTACCATAGTTCAAGGACGCTTTTTACCAGCGGTTGGGGGTGTAATTAACTCTGATTAAGGGCGCTATTTACTGTTGATTAAGGGCGCTTTTAACCAAATGTTTGAGACGCAATTCAACTCTGATCAGATGATGCATTTTACCTATCGAAGGCGCTGTTTCATGCCCGTTTAATTATGACTATTGGCGGCGCTTTTTACCGCCAATCAAGAGGCTATTTTGAGGTTGCTATTTACCGGGAATCAGGAGCGCACTTTGCCAGAATCAAGGACGCTGTTTACCGCCGGTCGGGGACACTTTCCTGCAGATCAGGGGCGCTCGTCTCCGCCACGATGGCGCCCCTCAGGCCTCGGCGCCCTAGGCGGTCGCCTAGTTCGCCAATTTGGTAGAGCCGGCCCTGCCTCGAATTGACAACGCTGCAAACAAAATCACGATTTAAAAAAATGCATGGAAAACAAATCAGGTGACCAATTAAATATGACCTTGGGTGGTTTCTGAGTGTTATATTTTTATCTTATACTCTAAAACAAGCAATGTTTGCACGGGCAAAACTTTTTTCGTTCCAAGGATTTTTTCATTTTTCATATCTGGGAAACATCCTACGTGATCTGGGAAACATCGTTTTCGTCCTAGAGCCCTTCAAAGTTTCCATGTTATCCTTATGGAGATTTTTTAATTGAACAAAAATCATCTGATAACTGTATATTATAAATCAATGTGTTACATCTTTAACCTGTAGTTTAGGAAAATTATATGAAAGTGCAACATCCTTTGGCCTGGCGAGTGAGCGAATCGAAAGAGTTCGTTTTAAAAAGGAATAGAGTGAGTGAGTGGAGCGTACGAGCTTTTATAATCACCATAATTATATGATGATAACGTCAAGATATATTCTGATGCTCGGAACATCCTGATATGTCAAGATGTTCTTATTGGTCAGATTCAGATTCTTGATACTGTGAGTATACTGTAGGTCAGGCTGTCATAATCATCTTTCAAAAACACTTCTTACACAATTGTATATATCATTATCTGAAGGTACACCCTCTATGTAAAGTTGCATTTGCATCTTGCATCAGATCAGATGTTATTCCATTCATTTAGAAGTTCTGACGTATCGAATGTCAACAATAGGGATGGGCTTAACTAATGTTTTCCCCGCATTAGCTGCAACTGCATTAGTTGCGGCCGCGCATTAGTTGAATTTAGTGAATGCGGTTGCATTAGTTAAGCTCTGGCGGCTGACGGCATTCGTGCAACCGTTACCGGTTTCGCGCTACTGTTGTTTCTTGTCCGGATAGAAATAGCTTGCGCTAAAACAGAGTTGCAGTTAAATAGATATTTACAATAATTCTCTTCGCCACACAAAGTTTCATTTTCTTACTAATCGCTAAATAACGGTAATTAAACACAAAATTTGACGATAGTGTAAACAAAATATACATAATGCTTGTAATCTTAAAAAATAATTAACACTCGAAAACATTGATAATTTTTTAAGTATTCATTTGGGAATCACCGGAAGTTTTACTGTTTCCTGAATTTAAAATAAATATATACAAATTATTAGACTATTATTAAAACAATAAATTATTTAATACATTATATTTTTATAAATTAGTAAATAAATTTATAATAACGATGCATTATGTTACTAGCATTATTACTTTGTTAATTTTAATTATTGATTTATTAAATAAATTAGTATTTAATTTAAGTCTAAAATAAATATAAAAATAAAAAGCACACAGCATATTACACTATTAAAAGTACATTTTACCGCTTCAAATGTACGTCCGAAACTGGCCTGCATGAGATTTGACGAATATCAGAATAACATTGTAAACTTTTAAAACAGGTAGAAACAAGAGTTTCACAAAGTTTTGTCTCCTGTTCAACTGATTTTAATAATTCAACAGCCACGTCCTCGCTGCGTTTAGCGGCATCGGCTGTTGCGAGCTTAACTAATGCATTAGCCACTTTCCCGCATTAGTTACATTGTGCATCAGTTGCGGCGCCGCAACTAATGCAAAGTAACTGATGCGGTTACATTTTGCCATCCCTAGTCAACAATAATATTTTGTTCAATCAGCTGATGTACTAAGGAAATTCTTTGTTTTCATCTTTCGTGTTTATGTCGATATTCTGCTATGAAATGTTAAAATATTTTAAATTGGTGATTTGTCTTTAAATTTAAATATCTTAGAGTAAATCTCAGTGTTTAAATAGTTAATAGAACATAACCATTTTGCCAACAAAATTTGTACTTCAAGCTCTTGTCTGGTAAGGGTTTAATCCTATTCAAAATCCTAAACACATCAATTGGCCCTACTTTCTCTACTAAAACCCTAAACTGTAAGTTAAGTTAGCTAAATAAGCCTACTCTAAGCTAAATCTTTTTTCTTTGGCAATCCTAATTCTATACTGTACCCCTTTTAAAATTAGTGTAGCCTTGCATGTTTTGCATTCCCTATTACAGTCAAGACATTGGTATCTTCTTATCTTCATCATCAACAAATACCTGGAGAAGTGCCAAAAATAGTTTACTCTAACCACTTAACCAGGACCTTCTTTAATGGTTCCATGGTTGTCTTGGAAAAACTCTTCCGTCTGCACAATGTTCAAACTGCGAACTTATCTCGGGCCCTGACAAGTTGGCTGCAACAGGTTGTCATTACTCAAAGATAGTTCTGTTGTTTGAAGATTTCACTTACAGAGTTATTCAGGGAGTACAAGTACCGTACATTTTTTGAACACTACAGATGAAGCAATAAAACTTGCTAGGCCTACATCAACAAGCACAAACTAATGTCTTTTACAATTTATTGTTTTATTCTTATATCTTTATTGTAAAGAGGAATTCGGAGGCGGGTGACCAAAACTAAAGATACCTTCAAATTAGGCCTAATACCTCCTGTCACATCCGTTACGAATCACGGGTATTCAGCATGAGTGTTTTAACGTAAGTATTTTAATCTCTCAATGCAGCTGAATAGCTAAATTCAATCGTATAAACAACTGCAGTGTTCTTCACACATTTTACCTCCTGTCAGACAAACGAATAGATAGTGTTCAGAAATCATAAATTTTTTATTCATCATAGAGCTTTGTACAGTACAAACAGTGATGAAAGTCAACATATCAAGGTGCAAAAAAATGCCATTTACAGTAAATCTAGGTAAATACAAAAGTCAGGTAGGCCTACAACAAAAGCCTTACCGGTATCAAACTAAATAACAACTGTCAAACTAGAGCATCACTTAAAACTTTCAAATTCAAATAAATATAAGTGTTCTGTTTATCTTGGAAATTTTTAATTAAAACGGTATTCCTACTTTAAAACTTTATTGTGAAAACCCAAATATGATAAAAAATAATGATATCACACAAGTGTTGTGGAGTTGCCAAGTCCTAAAAATTTATGATATCAAAATTTGTTCCAAGTCAATGACATTGGTTTTAGAATAGCTAACTTACTCGAAAAATTGATTCGATCTCATAATGCTTTGTAAACATTCTGTAAAACATTATTATTTTATTTTGAGACCGTACTCTTGGCCAGCAGATGTATTAGCATTTAGTTAGACATATTACGAATGGGGATATATTAGGATGAATGGGAAAATGTTGAATTTACATTCTGTTCAATGTACGGTTTTGAAATAAATAATAATATTTTACAGAATGTTTAGCAAGCATTAAAAGATCAAATTAATTTGTTGAGTATCTATTCTAATACCAATTTCATTGACTTGGAAGAAATTTTGATATCATAAATTTTTAGGACTTGCCAACCCCACAACACTTAATGTTTTTGGGTATGATAACTTATTAACGCAAATTTTCTCAGAGATGTGGGTGGTATAATTTTATTTAGCATTTTAATCCTAATATAAATCACAACATTTTTATCAAAATTGTTATGGCGGTTTTTGAGAAATTTTGATTTTTTATGGTTTTTGGGTGTTAACTACCCTTAAAAATTAAAAAAAAAAAAATTAAAAAACGCCTTGAATTTTGGTGGATTTAGACTTACATACCAAATTAAATGGAAATCGGACCATTGTGGCATTCTTCAGCTCTGGTAACATCTAGACACACACACACACAGACAGGCATCACTCCGAAACCCACTTTGGACTCAGGGTGCATCAAAACAAATTTAAATTGACCAAAAACTCAAATTATAAAATTTTGATGAAAACAATACTTTCTCCATATAACTATATAAGTTATAGGTGGAGAGAGGGCACCAAAACAGATAAATCCGTGGATAATAATTGGTGCCAACAACAACAAAATTCAAAAATTTTTACGAAAACAATACTTTTTCCATATATTATGTATAGAAGGAGAAAGTAAAAATGGTACGGTAGCCTAAATATTTAACCCTCCATCTGCCAAACCACTAGGCCTAATCACTAGTGGTTTGATCAACAATTTTTTGACTGGTTATATCTAATTGAAGAAGAAACAACTACTACTAGGAATTGCTTCATATGAATCCAACCATGAGATTTTAATGTTAAATTTTATATAGGCTACCATAAGCAAAAATCCGTTATCCTACTCCATCGTTATTATCGGTGGTTTTTAAAAATTTCAATTATGCGATTTAAATTGCTATTTTATGGGTACCGTAGTACAGTGCAAGTAAATGGTACTATTACCTGTTTTAGTTTTGGTTCTAAGATAATTAAAAATACTAGGTTACAGGCCCGGACTGGCTCATTGAAAAGGGCGGTGGACAACCATCGCCGAGGGCGCCCATATAGGCCTATATTATAAACCTTATTTTTGGCGCTCAATTTGCCATGAGTTTCGCGGCAATTTAATTTTGGTGGGATCCTTGTCAAAATTAAAGCTAAGAAAAAACTATCTTTGAAGTACAATATTCCAAGAAAAGTTTGGTTTCAGTAGCTTACGGGACAACTATAGGATATATATATATTGATAGATATTACAGAGATAATCAAATCATTTGCTTCCCAAAACTCCGTGCTAAGAAGTTATAATGAAGGCAAAACAATGTCTTTTGAGGAATAATAATCATAAAAAATTTTAATTGAAATCAACTAAACTATATAAATTAATTTTTTTATTGTTTTAAGCTTGGGACATTTTATATTGTAGGCTATGTTATTTGTGAGAAAAACGCTTTAAATGCCGATTACCGTGATGGAATTACATACTTTAACAGTTGCATTTGTTTTTTCCTTCTTAGAATTAAGGTTGTGCATATATATATTTTTTTTGCCTTAAATTTCTTTTTAAGTAGTAACTGTGAATCTTTAGTTGGGGTGATTGTTAAATTTTAACTTTAACTTTTTTATTGTAAATCTATTAGTAAAAGTATTGGGGTACAATTAAAATAGATTAGTTAAGTTAACACTATATTGGAGTATAGTGCTAACCTATACTTATTTATTTTTTTAGTTTGGACAACTACTTTAAGGGCTATGAAGGTCAGCAGTACTGAAATCTACATATTTTGGTACCATTTTCAAAAGAAACCTATTTCGTTTCCAAAGTAGAAATTTTAGTAGAGTATGAAATTAATTCGTCTTTAAAACCTAACATAAATTTAACTACAAACAAAATTATAATAAAGTAATTAAACGGAGAGTTATTTTTGATCTCCTTAGATTTGTATAGAATTGATTCTGAAATGCAAATAATTTCTGCAAAAATGACAAATTATCCCCGGAGTATTGAATGACGGATCTGTAAAACGCCTGCGCGACAAGAGTAGGCCACCCGCGTTTTAACCAATACAAAGCATGAAAAATGCTGCACCGACGGCGCGTGTCCTACTGTTCGGGGAACTTCTGCTCCCATCGCCAGAGTAAGCTCGCGGCTGCACAATCTTTTAAAATTCATTGGTGTTAAAAATAATGTTGATACCATAAATAAAATACAAAACAGATAGGCCTACACTAGGTTTTGTAACCTTTATATTTGTTAATATGTCCAAGATAGGGTAAAAATATAAAACAAACAACTAAATAGGCTCAATTTCTTTAAAAGGCTAGACTGTAAGGCCAAGGCCTAGTTGCAGCCTGATAAAAATTATAGGCTATATACATTTAAAAATATAGTTGTTTACATAGCATGCAATTTTACAATTAAAACTACTTTGTCATATTAAAGCAGAATAACAGTGCTAAATTTCCATTATTAAACTTTGGTAATCTCACTTTAGTACTTTCATCAGGATGACTTCAGTTAAAAATCGAGAAAACAGATGATTTAAGACAGTTATAGCTGAAATTAGAAATTCTATTTAAAAATTCTAATTTCAGCTCTTTGAAAATTCTCGTCGGCCAGATCTCTTTTTACTTTTAGAAAAAGTTAAGAGGCAATCTCTAACTCAATTGGTTAGTTTTAAAACACGATCCCCGCAAACCTCTGCATCTATAAAACTTGCCACTAGAGAAAAATAGCCGATTTTAGACAGTTATAACTGAAATTAGAAATTTTATTTAAAAATCTAAAACATAGAAGACAAGATCCGTCTTTGTACTTTTAGAAAAAATTAAGAGCCAATTTATATCTTAATTAGTTAATTTTAAAACACTATTCCCGTAAACCTCTGCATCCATAAAACTCGCCTAAGTTTAATAAAACGAGCTCTACCACCACCTGTAAACATTACTTGACATTTGTTTACTGTCGGGAAACAATGATAACCAATGACTGGACCTATCGGAGGGGGCCCAATAATAAGTTTGCAGTTTGGTCAGTAAAAATCAATTATGCCACTGCTACTCATCTAGGCCTAATTATTCTGAATAGTTACTGAATAATTAGTTATGTAAGTAGGAGGTGGGATGAATCATTTACTGTATTATCATTTATGTATGCATTTTAATATTGTTACCTCTAAGACAATGAAAATATTTGGTGGGAAAATTTTTATTACTAGGTCGGGCGCCGAGCGCCTTTGGCGGCCTACCGCGAGGGCGCTGAGGGCGCCCGATGAGGAGGGCGCACCGGGACACGTCCCGGTGTCCCGGTGGGCCAGTCCGGGCCTGCTAGGCTATATATGGTATGTTTTTTTTCTTTGTAAAAAAAACATTTGTAACAACTTAGTTTTGTATATATTCAATTTCTTATATAAAAGTATTACACTAGGGGCCTAAGTGTTTTTCCCAAGCCTCTCATTTTTAAATACTTTTATGGTACCGGCCCACCTTTTTCTACAATTAAAGAGACCAAAACATTTTTGATGTCCTGAACAAGAAAATATATAGGTAGTATTATATACATTTGTGGAGTAGAACACAATACATACCGTATTGCTCTGAATGAATCTATGTGTAGACAGCAAAATATGGCCTGTGAGTACCTATAGAGATTTATATATACCAGATACAGAGTTAAAAAAACTAGTTTTTTCATAAAATACTGCTTATTGTTTTTAGTTTGTCCGTAAAACCATGGGTCGTATATTTTTGGACCACATTGGAGGATCAAGACTATTTTCTTGTGCTTCGTGTGATACCATCCTAACCAACCGGAGTGAACTTATCAGCACAAGGTTTACGGGTGCAACAGGGAGAGCTTTCCTGTTCAACAAGGTTGTCAATCTGAATTACAGGTGGGTTACTAACTTAAAGCTTTTTATAGGCCTAAATGACATACAACAAAAAAAGGTTGTACGTTCAGGTTGTTGTCCCATTGTGGTTTTTTTGAGGGAGGAGTCATCGTGATGTCCAAATATAAAACACTTGTTAACCGCCGTTTTTTTTTTTTTTTTTTTTAAGTATTGGCATATATTGATTTATTTTCAGTTTTTAATTTCACCTTTGATATTCTTTTTTTTAGGGAGGGCCTTGATAGTTGTAAATTAGACCAAAATCTAATGTAGTGCTTATGATCACATAACACTGTAGAACCTCCCATACCCGATCATGGCGGGACCGGGCCATGGTCGGAACAGCCTAAAAGGCGGATATCGGGAGGAGCATTTCCTAAGTAAAGAAACAGCTACATAGTATTGTAATACAACTTCACATTCTGACCGTACTATGTTATATTAAAGTTTTTTCATATTTATATTTTAGCTCGTCTGAAGATTTAAAAACTCTTTTGTTGCAGTAAATTAACCAACTTGTGTCTCATGTTTCAGACCCAAATCTCATTCATTCTCTTAATAAAATCTATAAATTAATGTTTTAGCAAATATCCCTATAGGGAATGCGCTGTTACGGTGGTAGCCATGGTAAGACCTAAGTCCGGGACCATGTTACTTTTTCATTTTGAGGTCCCCAGAAGCCAGAAACACCATTTGTTCATTTTCATAAATGTATATATATCTAACTATCTATCTATTATGGCCGTGGTAGGCCTACTGATGAATTTTGAAAGGGACCTCCGATTTTGATAAATTTTGGTATTGAGGTGTAAGACCAGGCCTATTTTCTTGAGTTCATGATCCGGGTTATGAAAAGGGGTTTTATAGGCTTTCAAAGGGGTCAAAAATTGTTTTTTTTTGCATTTTTCAACCCCAATTTTTAAAATTCACCAATTTGAACCATTTTTAAGTATTTTGAATTTTTATCTCAGCTCAACGGGTTATGGAGAAAATCCAAAAATATGTTTCCCATGTTTTTTTCTTATGGGGAATCAACAAATCCCATATCTCACTTATTTATTGGCATGATTTGATCAAATTTGGCATGTAAGTTACGTTCACTAGAAAGGGGTTAACTGATATTTGCTTACAACACCATATGGCAACAAACCTACATACTCGCCCCCATGGGGTTTATGGGGAAAATTAAAAAGTGCCAAATATTTACACAATATTAAATTTTTACACTAAAACACCATTATGTTTCATAACAACTAACATTTTTTAACAACATCCCATGGCCCTACACCGTCACAGCCCCACCTACATACTCATTCCTATGGTGTTTATGGGAAAAATACAAGATATCAAATTCCTTTGGAAATTTGCTGAGAACGAAGGTCTGCTGCGACGGGAGTTTTTACTTATTACAGGCTCTCCCTAAGATTATCATCGTTGAACAATTAATTGAAAGCTCATTAGCTCAAAAGAATAAGTTAATTTAGATTTTTAACATGTAGGCCCTATTGTTTATCATAAGTTTAACCATTTGGGCCTTAAGATCCTATATATCGGCATATTCATATTCAGTTTGCACTGAAAACATCAGAAGAACAAATAACTTTCACCTGAGAATGACATCATGCTGATATATGGATGAAGCAGCCACATCGGTGGTAATAATAACAATTGAAAGGCCACTCAGAATAAAAAATTAGTTGTCTACACTAAGTGGTACACCTCATTTAAAATACTGTCCATTTGTAGGCCTATTGCAGTAGCAACATTTGTGGCTGAGAATTTTAAGTTATCCTGAAATCTGAGAACTTGAAATGTGCAATTTTATTTCATTGAAACGTCAAGCAATGATTTCCTTAATTATTTGGCAATGTTACTGGTTAAAAAATTACGTATATTATTATTTTTATATTTTGCCTTAACATTTTATGGTATCATTGACATATCTGTGGTATTAAAACTACTCTTTATAAAATGATCTTAAATAGGCATCTTGTAATAAATTTAAAAAAAGAAATAGTTAAAACTTGTGAAATGAACAATCTATTGTAGATTTTACAATACAGTAGTACCTCAGTAGTTTCACTCTCGGTAGTTCGACACTTCTTATAGTTCGACACAGATCTTGACTACTTAGCATGTCAGTAACGACTGATAATGTCCATGTCGGAGAGTGACAAAATTGAAAATGTATTTAAAATGGTGAAAGATTTTAATTTTGGCCATGTTATAGTTCAACCAAGATATGTTTTCATTAAATTTTAGTGTTTCCGAAATTCAACTCATGATTTTTATGCTCCCTATTGTAAAATTCCCATATACTCCCTATAGTTCAACTATTCGATAGTTCGACACTCTCTAAGTCCACTCTCTAAGATTAGAACCATTGACTATGTACACTAACGTGAATAGACCTCTCATCCAATGCATTTAGTTTGAGACAAAAATTTGGAAGCGCCAGAGTCGATGCCATCGATGTTGTTATTTTTCAGCTGGGTGTGCAGTGCTGCCCAAACACTTTACCACAACATAAACATGACCCTCAGTTATAAAATATTCCATCCTTGGTTGAGAAGAGTGGTAATACTGATTTATGTCCCTTGTACTTCATGTACGCCGCAGAAGATAGCACCACTGTCAATAAGTTTCAAACACGCCTATGCTAAGAGAAGTCTATTCACGTTAGTGTGTATAGGCAAAGGTAGAAGTATTGAGGTTCTAATGTATTTTTATCTTAAATGCGTTGACTTTTCTATTGTATTCAATTTATAACTGAAAATATATCTGCATATAAAATTCCTTTTTAACATTTGTTTACATTTTGACGTAGTTTTGTAGTTTTGCCACGTAAAACTTTTTTAAGAATTGGGCTAAATATTTTGAAATTGAATTAATTATAAAATTTCACTTTTGTTTATCTAAAAGTTTAAAAAATTTCAACCTTAAAACCATAATATTAGAGATAGAGACATAGATATTACATAAAATCAAAACATTCTTTATTCACAACATGCACAAAGAATAAATAGAGTCAACAAAATTAATGGAGCGAATAAATTAAAGTATTAACCCCCCCCCCCTCACTCTTAATTTTTTTATTTTGCTTTGTATCTGTCATTACCAAGGCCTATAAAATACAAACTTAATTTTGCACTCACCAACTAACTTTTTCAAGACCAATCTATTTGCAATTTCATAAACTGGCCTATACATATCACGAAATTCAAACCATAACTAACGAGCAATTTTAATGATTTTCACATTTCTTTTTTTTTAATAAACCTCCCCTGCCCGTCACCATGGGCCTATAGGCCTGTTCGGTGATCTAAAGACAGCAAGGTAGGGTCACAGCATTAAGTCACATATTATTCTAGCTAGGGGTAACTGCCCATGTTTATGCATGTAATGTCGTCGCCCGGGATCGAACCGTAGACCGCTGGCTTGTGAGGCCAGAGTTCTGCCACTGAGCTGCCGCTCATGTCTCTTGTAGATGTTAATGATCTGCAGAACATTGTAGTTGTGTTGCGTTGCAGTGAGGTCCAGGACCGAGTGATGCTGACGGGAAGGCATATGGTGAGGGACGTGTCATGCAAGAACTGCGACGCCAAGCTGGGCTGGATCTACGAGTTTGCCACGGAGGAGAACCAGCGCTACAAGGAAGGCCGCGTGATCCTGGAGCGTGCTCTGGTCACTGAGAGTGACGGCATAGACGAACACATGGGCGATGACTGAGCCGCCCCACGGACAATGTTATAAATAATTTTTGTATGTGTAGAATCAGTGTTTCGTAATAATTTTTTCATCGGTTAAATTTTTTTGTACATACGGTGGTGTGCTTTTTTATAAAAATAATATAGGTGTTATAAAATGTGTCACTAGTTTTTTATTTTATTAACCTTCAAATTTTTAAATGTGATAGTTTTATTTGCAACATGAATGCATTCATGTTTGTACTGTTGGGACTTGTGACTGAAATCAATAATGGGGATGATAGTTATAATTCAGAACAGTTTTTAGGTATCTGTATTTAATGACTAACCCTGTGTCGATTTAAAAATTACATTTTAATTGGTGATTAGATGTATAACGCAAATAGTATTATTTTATTTTGTTTTACTGTAGTTATTTTACTAAAGTTGAAACTGTCTATCCGAGATCTCGGTCAACGACACAGCTACCAAGAAAAAAAGAAAGAGTATGTTGCTCATTAATTTCACATTTTCGCAATTGGAGGTGAAATAGTACAAATATGAGTGAAAATATTTTGGTTCCTCAGCCTAAGTATGATACTAAAACCTCAAAGTCTTATCCATACAAGTGGTTTAAAATTTTTTACTACAGTAGAACCTCCAGTATCGACCATGATGGGACCAGGCCATAGTCGGAACGGCCATAATGTTGGATCAAATGGAGGAGCAAATGAAACGCATTTCCTAGTATAAAACAGCTATACTGGTATTGTAAAACAAATTTATCAAGATGTGTTTAATAACTGAAAAAAGGTCAATATTTTTACATAATTTTCTCTACAAATAACAAATAGTTTCACGTTTCGACAGGCTATATATATATAGGCGGTTTGACACTAGGTTGGATATGGGAGGGAGTCGTTTATTGGAAGGTCGGATAAGAGAAGTTGTACTGTGTATCATTATTTTTATTTCAATTTCATTCTTCTCCAAACCATTAAGACAAATTGAGGCATTGGTCAAATATACAACAATGTAAGTAGTGTTAGCCGAGAATAATTGCAGAACCCATACCTATCCTAGGAGTGTGTGAAACTAATCATGTACTAACCTGAAAAAGTTAGTTTTTTTTTCTTAAAACAATATTGCACATAAATAAAAGTCACTATTTATTATTAAGTAAAGTGTAATGGTAGTGGACTTCAAAAGATCAAAGCAAGTAAGTGTTGTTTCATATAAGGTTGTCATTATTAATAAGCAACTTCAAAGGATAACTTTGGGCTGAATCAAATTTATTTAATCTCTTTTATTCAGTTTTTTTTTTCAAATTTTCTTTTTGGTTAAAAATAAAAGCTAGGCTACTAGCAGGCATTTTTGTTTCGGTATTAATTTTTATGTTGTAGCATTGTAGCAATGGAAAGTAGCATATTATTACGCGGCTGTAGAAGTTTGATAAGACATCTCCTCATAACCAGAACTAGGCCTAAACTTGAAGAGAAAATAATTATGAAACCCATGATTGTAAACAAATTGGAAAACTACATGTAACAAGTGGGACTAAGACAGGGTGGAGGGAAGTTGGAGGCAAGAGAAGGGAAAGGAGCTTGTGGCCACAGGAGCAATAATCTGGGTAAGTTACATAATTTACTTTTCTGTACAACTAAACCTGCAAACAAAATATATTAAAAAATTAAACATACTTTACTATTCACGGGGATTCAACTACTTAACATGTGAGCCCCCTATTCCCAGGATGTTTTTCCACCCCTAGTATTGAGGCCCTTCCTAATACTGTAATGTGATATATTACATTACATGCTTTAAAACCACTCAAGTAGTTCTTAAGATTATTTTTAAAGTTATGACTTAAATATATCAAACAATCGCGTATCCACTTTTATGTATGTAAAAATGCAAGTTACTAATTTTTTTTTTAAATCAGACCGATCACTAGGTCTAAGGAGTGAATAAAAGAACTGAAATGACGACCCATTGAATATTTGTTTGAGCTCCATCAGGCATCCTATTTTATTTTTTCTGTCTCTTGTTAGAAGTAATTTGTTACCTCATGACAAAGTTTATAATTTCAAGAGAAGAAACTCCTTCTTGTAATGCTAGACTTTAACTTTTTTTTTTAAAAAATAATCTTGAGTTCTTAATTAAATTATCCTTTTTGTCCTAAAACAGGAAATTAATTTAAAAGGTTTTGACTAATTGATTTACAGTCGACCATAGTGGTTTGCTGTAAGTTATAAGAAACATAGTGTACTTTTAAATGTTAAAGGGAATGGGTAAAGTTGGTTCAGTATTCAAAATAATCCATCGCTATCATGCATCTCAAACTAGGTACAGTTTTATTTTACTACAATATAGTGGAACTTGGATAATTTGAATCTCGAGGGACTGGAAGAGAAAGTGAAGTTCTAATTGAGGACAATTTTGAATTAAAGAAGTTAAAGTTACTCAGTCTCATGTAACAGCTTTATAGGTATTTTATTATGACTTGTAAAAAGATCTCAATCACAATATTAATGGAGCTAAGGTTGTCAAAAAATTATATCAATCAAAAGTTGACCTATAAAAATTTAATGAGCCGCTTGCGTTTAATGATACATGAACCTATTGATACCGAGCAAGAAATTACCTTATCGAATGATTACCTCACAATACATAAAACTGCACGAGTGCAAAACCTTCTCTTCATATGAGAGTTAAAATTTTATTAAATTTTGAATGCTCTGATGAGCATTGGAACTTTAAAAGATCGGGCATCAACTCCAGCTGGTAGTTATGTACTCAAGGGGTTATTGTACCATTGACTATATACACTAATGAGAATAGACTTCTTATCCAATGAATTTACATGACATAGAAAATCGGCAGGTACGTGTGCGCTGCACCAGAGGCGTTGTATTTTTTTTAGCTTACAGTGCTGTAAAACACGCTATCACATCATAAACAGAATCCTCTCTGTCATGAAAGGTTTTATCCTTGGTTTAGAAGGGTGGTAGTACTGAATTATCTATTATATATCACTTCCAAGTTGCATTTCAAGTTCATCACGGAAAGTCGTGACACCGTGAATTAGTTTCAAATGCGCCTATGCTAGGAGAAGTCTAATCACGTTAGTGTGTATAGTCAATGATTGTACTGTTGTAGGAACCAAAAAAATTATACTGATCAAATTTTAATCATATTATTTGACCATTTTGGTGAAATCTAAAGTCTACACTAAGTCTTTTTACGTATGACACTGTCTAAAATTAATAGCTTCCATTAATAGTTTCCATTGATTTAGATCTTGATTTTTTTTATAGTTGCATTCAATATATTATCTGTTGTATATTTTTTAAGTATCTCTGAATCTATCGAGCGTTTCCTGTTATTGGTTTAATTGACTCATTAGAATGTTTTTTTTTTTTTTTTTTAGAGCATTGTAGGCCTTGTGTTTGTTAAGGAATGTTCGTTCCACATGCATAAAGTGAGAGGGGGCTATATGCTTCACACATATCAGTACAGGATATACATTTTAAATTGAAATAAGTAGTTTAATAGTATAAATAGCTTATGATTGTTCTTTAATTACTATCAAACTTTTAGCCTGTTACTTTACTATTATTCATGATTTCCCTATCTCTGAGTAATAATAATATTTATGTGAAAATTATTCTTAATTCTAATGTGTTTGTGACAGTTTTTTATTTTATATTTTTGACATGTTTTTCAAAGTAAATTTTAGTTTGATAAGGAACATAGTAAATTCAATAAGAGAAAGACGAAATTTCATTTATTTGTTAGTAAGCCTGTCGGCATACATTATTGGCATTGATTGATTGACTGCTAATGTCAATTGTTGTTTTTCGATCGAGTGTGTCCGTTGCCTTTAAAAATAAACATTAAGCCACGTGTTTTCTGGAACATTAATTTTGATTAAAATTCTTTGTTAAATGGTTGTTTCATCTTATTGGTTCTCTTTCTGTTTCTTCATACTTCAGAGGATGTTACTAATACTTACACTCATCTTTTATGTTGTTCATGCACAGCAAATTCGTAAAGGTACCTTTCAGGCATTAGAAATATATTGCTTGTTTATAGGTCTTGTCAGTTCATATAGGTAACCGTTCACGTAAAACATTTAAAATATTTACACTATTTACATGATTTATTGGCAGCTGGATTGAAACAACACTTAGCCTAACTGATGTCCAGTTGAGGGAGATTTAAGTATTTTTCAATTGAGTATAACTTTTTTTCCTGGAACTACTTCTTAAATTTGTTCTTAAAGATACCCTCTTCAAAATTCCTTATTTCTACCGGAAGTTTATTAGTTCAAACCCCAGCGCTGGATAACTATCCTTATTGAGCATACACCGCGGTTGATTCAGATTTTGTTTGAACCTCAGGTTGTAGTGGTTACACTCTTCTCTGGTTATTAGCCAGGGGCTCCCCTTAATACTTATTACGGAGTTAAGAGTGTGTTGCCCATGTACTGTTAGGATACTCAACTATGTGAAAATGGGTCTGCAGTGGTCTCGAAAACCACTAGATGTTGTAATCCTAAAAGCAGATTTCTGAAGTAGCAATGTTTTTTTGGTGCTCTAGGTGCATGGCCCCATAATATAGCCCATAGTTCAGATGACAGTGAAACAAACGGAAATTTGCTAGCCCGAGATAATCCAAAGTAACCTGTTACAAATCCAATAAAGTAATAAGCTCAAAATCTTGTGTAACATTTGCAATCTTAGGCAAATTGTGTGAAATAAAAACCATGTGCTCCATAAAAATTATAAATAAGTCCAAAGGTATTTTCTAATAATTTCAACTATAATAACAGTACATAGGCTTGTTAACGGGACAAGAGTTTTTGTAGTGGTCTTATTTCTCTACACCTTAAATAAACATGTGACATGCAGAAATTGTTCTTAGTATTTATTTTTATAAGGAGAAAAAAGATTTTTGTTAAATATTTTTAAATAAAATCATTTATTTAAAATCAAAACTGTTTTGGTTATTTATGTATTAATGAAATCTAAAAAGATAATGTTTTTTCTTTCTTCTTCTTTATGACCTTCTTCCCTTCTGAAATGTAAATTTATAAAACAGAAACAATATTTAAAAGTTTATAAATGTAAGCGTGATTATTAGTAATTATATTATTTATTTCTGACATGTTTCATTTACAATAATGTTAAATATTTCTGATCACTGATTCCTAAACTGAAATTCTCAACTAGGCCTATCAATCATTGCTCTACGCAGGAAAAAAGAGTGTAATAATTACTAATAATTACTGATTTGTTTATAATCTATTGTTACTGTGATTAAGGGTGCGCTCTACCTCGGCGTCAAAATCATCAAGCGAGACTGTTAACTGCCGCTATACGCGGAAACTCACATGTTGGAAAATATATGACGGGTGATTTTAAATTTTGTTTCTTTAATGCTTTTTTTGGTTTCAGTGCAAAATCGATCGGTGGTCTAATAACGATGTTTTTGAAATTGCAGACCTTTCGCATCTCCCTTCTTGCATTGTTATCTATAAACTTTTTACCAATCTTATTGCAGATTCTTGTTCTTAAGATTATATTGTACTCACGTATCGTCTTATTAATAAAAAAAAATTGTTTTTAATACGTTAAAACTTGACACAAGTTTATGATTTCAACATTATTAGCAAGCACCCTGCTTAGTAATTTAAATTAATATCGAAATTTTAAGACGATAGCGGAGTACAAAATTATATTACGAAAAGAATGACACTAAAATATTTTAAATCGGTTTACAACTGGGGCGACAAACACGGAGATTCTAAACCCTTACATCCGCGCGCGGTAGATGAGTAGAGCGCACCCTTAATGTGTGCCTTACTTGATCTCACCATTGAAATAGATATTCATTAAAAGTTTTCCACTTTACTAACTGTATAATTATAAATATATATACACACGAACTGAGACGAAGAATCTTTTGACACCTCAAATGGTAAAATTGGTCAAAAAATAAAGAGGAGTTGTGTTCACAAAAATTGGCTTAACTTATTATATATAAGTATTATATATATATACTTTTATATAATTATATGACATGTGAAGCTGTTTGTTGTGACCACAATTGCTCTTTTATTTCTTGACCAATTTTACCATTGAGGTGTCAAAAAATTTGTCTCAGTTCATAGTTTTGCAATAAGTTTTAGATTTTTTTAATATTCTTATTCTAAAGGGCACGAGCAGCCCTTAAAGTTCGATTTTTGTTTATAAGATTAACATGGGACTTAAATTTTATTGAATTGGAAAATGAAAAAAACTGTTGAGAACACAATCATGATCTATTTATGTGACTTGACGTAGGTGTACTACTACGCAGGTTTGTTGGCGTAAGTTTTGAGAGTTTTTTCAGCTGTTACAAATAACCAAAAGTAAACACAACATACGATGTTTACCATTTTTACCTACCGTACTATTCCCTTGAAAAATTATGTCCTGCCCCCCCCTCTCTAAGCCTCCTACTCCGTGCCTCAACAACAATATCTGATCCTTTAAGATTATAATATAATAGTGAAGATGATTCTGAGTAATCATAATGTTCAAATGTAACTTCCTGCAGATATTCTGTCACACCCAAACTGGCCTCTGCTATCTGACCTTCAAGAGGATTGTGGCTACAGTGCTTCAGTCCGTATCATAGGTGGAGTCAATGCTAGTCTCGGCCAATATCCATGGATAGCAAGGCTTGGATATTCATGTAAATATATTAAAATATTCCAAACATCTTTACAAAGATACTAAAAACAAATTTTAGTACAAATAGAAAATATCAAAAGACTCTTAGGCTATTTTTTATACATAACCGCCTTTAAATTTGGGTGTTTTTCATAACCTGGTATAAACTTTTTGGTATCTTTTCAATTAAAATCTGCCACCATCAAGCTCCACCGCACTATTGGTTTTCAATGAAAATCACTGTTATTAGTTCAGTGTCAGTGACATATAACATTGCATAGCGAGCCGCGCCTTCCTTGCTGGAAACGTGTGTACTAATTCAGACTGAACAGCAGATTATTGAAAAGTTCTAACCAAAATATATATGGGATCCCTTGGGCACAATTGGTATGTGGAAAAGATTTGTAGTGGATAAACAATACTTTCTTGCTGAGTTTTACTGATGCATTTGTCATGTTGTGTCTTTTAATTCTTTTGAGTGGTTTGCAGTGCCACTTTAAATTGGTTGTTTGGCTTTGTACTGGGGTTAAATTTCAATAGAGTAGTGGTTTTTGCCATCAGAAACCTTAGTAATGTACAATAGGTAAAATGTGCATGCCTACATGGCTGGTTGGTACTGAGAGTAGGAACACTTTGACAATAAAACTGCACCACTAGTGCTGGCTACTGCTCTGCTAGGTTAAATTCTCTGTTACCTTCTGGGTAGCCCTTGTGTTAAACTTGTATACAGTAGGTAGTTATACCCAGTCAAAATAGGTATGTGTCAGGACTAATTCCGGAGGTCATTTTATCACAGTTGATAGACTATGGTGAAGTGTGCATGCATTTTCCCGAAAGTCTTGGAAAATCCCCCTTCAGATTTCCGCCCTACGCCCCTTTAACACATTGAGTACAGCGTGGACCATATGGTCACACAACCTTGTGTGATGTACCTACATCACCCGGGGCCAGAATGGACCATATGGTTACAAATGCATTGAATTGTCTATGCAATAAAAAGTTTAAGTCACTGCGTAGCTTCCAACAATTTTTGCCGCAGCAAATGTGTTTAAGTTAAATTTGCAGTATGTCAGAAAATCAACTACAGATATGTGAAAAGAAAATCGATCAAATTGGAGTTGCTTTTATTTTGTTCCCAAAAAAATTTGCCACAAAAAATGTCACTACCACTGATTACAAAAATCCTATAGTTTTATGGCAAAATCAACAAAAAAATAAAAATTTGATTTTCTTCTTTACAATATATAAAAACATCATCCACATACAGCTCCTTTGTTTGAAGTTTATACATAGCCTTAAACTTTAAAATTTAATTTTTTAGATAATTATTTTAGCTTTTTAATGATACATAATATCACTACGTTCGCTTTGAGGATAACGAGTAATTTTTTTTGCGACAGTGATAATAACCACGTTTTTTGTCACATTTCAATACATACATTATTGCCTTTTAAATGTTTCCCCTCCTATTTTTTCCACAAGGGATGACTTTGAGTAATGAAACTTCAAACATCCATATTGGGCCAATACTATTTCATTTTGCGGTACAAAGTGATTTTCAGCCCTGAAGGCGGTGTGACAAGGAGTCATAAGAAAATCTTATATGTAAACATAGAGTGATATGTACCTCATGTTGAAGGCCTCGCTTATCAGAGTACAACGCTGCAAACCTGAGCTCGATAAAAATGCGAGGCAATCAAACTTTTCATTATAATTACAAAATGCCTAAAATTTTCATTGCCTACTACTTCTGTCTCGGTTATTCAATTGAGGCCTTGTTTATGGCTTAGTGTTCTGTTAAGTGTTACACTTAATGTGAGGTACATATTGGGACGTAGGGCGGAAAGCTGAAGGGGGATTTTTTCATATCTATCTCTATATATATTGATATGTATTTATATGTAATATATTTATACACACATAGATATAAAATGAAAGTTATATACAGCCATACAGATGAAAAATATTGGGAAACAAATTCATTTACAAGTTTGATGAATTTAAAAAGAAACTGGCCCTACATTTTCAAGCAGTTTTGAAAGTTTTATGTGTGGCATCCAAAAAACAATTGTTTTTGTGTTTAAATGCACATTAATTCACAATTACAGCTTTGAAAAAATATGTGAATATTATTTTTAATATACAACTGATTTTCAATTGCCTAAATCTGCTTAATCCTTGTTGTTGACTGGGATGGTGGCGACGTCCTGTAATCCAGCTACTTGGAGGTCACGAATTGTGGATAGTTATAAGCGATGGCTTGTGGATGCGATATTCCCTAGTGGGGATTAACGTCCGCACTAGTGAATACTATAGTCAGTTTCATTCAGTTTGCCAAATTTAGTCAATTTAATCGAGAGTTTAGTCTTAGTGTACCTATCTATTATTGGCGGATCACGGTCAATACGGATCGCGATATTCGGATCGTGATCCTGGATCACGATAAGGATTGAGTGTGTAAAGTCAAATGTGGATGTGTGATCCATGGATGATTCATGAATCATACATCAATATTTGAATTTACACAATCAATCCGTATTGTGATCCAGGATCATGATCCAAATATCACGATCCGTATTGACCGTGTAAGATCCGCCCCTAATACAGAATAGAATATTCTATTGTTGCTATTGTGTTTAATGAATTATTCTGAACCTGATTGTTTTTTATAGATGAGCTGGAGTCAGGCGAGCCCCAAGTGGACATTTACGAGTGCGGAGGAGCCATTATCAATGAGAGATATGTTCTAACTGCGTCACACTGCAGCCCGGACCATCTAGGAATCAAATTGTATGTTAATTCCCTCTCTAACTCTTACCACATAAAATGTTTAACTCGTAGCAACAATGATGGGCAACAAACATAATGTTACAGTACACTCTCGTTCATCGGACTCGGCGACATCGGAACTCCGCTTCATCGGAACTGAAAATCTAGACATTATTAATTTTTTTCTTACGAAATAAATAATTTTTCCGTTTTAGCGCCTTCAGTTTCCATTTGTTCTATCCGCACAACAGTGAAGTATCATATTTTGCATCTAAAGTCATCAGGCGTTTTCCATAATCTGTACCCATCGATGTGATTTACGAGGCCGTGTAGTATTCGCACAAAAATAGAAAGAGGAAGGTGGCAGGAAGTGAACAATACATCTGCTTCAACCGCTTCTCAAACTGTCATTCAGTCTTTCTCGCGTCGTGACTGCACCTGTGTTACGTGGAAGTCAGTTGACTGCTGGAATATGAATATGGAATATGAGAATAAAGATTTTGGATCTTTATTTCCTGCGGTGTTTTTATTCCTATAGGTTCATTGTTACTATGTTCAAAGTTTGAGTGCCTTATTTTCATAAAATCTCTTGTGTTATCTTAAAAACAAGAGTGAATACAATCCCGATAGGTCACCGTACGGGCGGAAATGATGACTCACGACGGACTCCGCTTCATCGGAATTTTTTGACATCCGAACCGGCTGTCCGCCACATTAGTTCCAATGAACAAGAGTGTACTGTATCACTGAATACATTTGAAAATATATCTTTCATCTCATTGTAACACTTGACACGAATGGTAGTTTGAAGTACTACAAACAGTCTTATGGTGAATGTGCTCGCTTACACTCAATATAACTAAAGAGAATAAAAACTAACACTGAACAGCTCATTTGGTTTGCTACTCTTTGGCGATTTTCTAAATCCCATGTGGTATGTCAACTTAAAATTCATTCTTTATAAAAACTCAGATTTTAAAGTGTGTGTAGTATTGAATAAGTAAAAAAAATCTTTTTCCATAGCTACCTAATTTTTTGATTCTTTTCACAGAAATCTATACTTATTTAATACGCTAAGGGTTTTTTTGTCTTGAGAACTCCTTCTACAATTTTCAACCGATTTTCAAGTTTTTGGTGTCGTTGGATAGGGCTTGGTTTGTAGTTGTTTCCGCCAAAAATTGATGAGAATCGGACTGAAAATAAAGGCGCTATCCAACATTGAAATCTCAAAATTTCCCATTTAAATAACATTGGGGACTGAATAAAGCGTTTGAAACATCTGTTAATAATCAGCTGTAAATATGTGTAGTTATTGGTGATTAAAGATATTTGCATTATTGGATTGGTCGGATGCCATTGATTTAGATCTAAAGTAACATTTGGACTGTATTTAAATAAATTGCTCGATTTCGAGCAACACGTATACTAGTATAAACTAGAGAAGTAAATTAAATTTGAGCACAGAATGTTACTTAATTCTTTTCTGATTACTGATTTCACAACTTTAACTGGTTAGTAAGCATGTGGTGCCTCTGATAGTACATCAAATTTTATTGTATTGCATTTGAGCCCAAGTGAAACACTGTGCTCTCTTTTTTAACTGACATTATTATCACCAATAACGACCATTCAATTCAACTGAGGAGTTTATATGTGTTGAAGGCTAGAAATCCGCCTGGGAGAGTATTACACTGAGACAAACCCCGACTGCGTAAATGGTGTGTGTGCTCCACCCGTTCAAGATATCGAGGTCGAAGAATACACATGCCACAAACAATACAACACGAAGAACTTCCGTAATGACATTTGTCTTATCAGGCTCGCAAGACCTATCCAGTTTAATGGTGAGATAGTTTTATCAAATAAATGTCATGTTGCTCCTACTAGTATGAATTTATTGTTAAATATTTGATTTTATTATAATAATTACTATAAGTTATTCAGCTATTAGTTTTTTGCATTGTATTTAAGGCAGTGTAAAATCCCACAAACCCAACATGATGGGGACCCAGTGGCTATATCAAGTTTAGTGAATTATGAGTGGAACTGATATTACTCCACTGTTTAGTTACTTGTCCAGAACGTGTAATTGATTTATGATCAGACTATGGAATACTGGTGGCTAGCACTCGAGTAGCATTAAATGTTCGCAAATATCAATCTAACATTATAAAATCATTTGTCAATAACAATCTCACTGCAGAGAATAGGTGGCAACCTCAACAAAATATAGTCAAAAAAATTATAAATAATAATTGTAAGCTCTGTGTAATGTGAACGATCGGGTTGTGGAAAATACAGCAAATAGTTCTTATAGTGACTCACATGGGGAACAGTAAAACACTGAAGGGGCATATGGAGATGTTGAGTTTATACCGATCCAGGGATTGAAAAAGTCTTCATTAATGTTGGTTCATTTTATTTTAGGTTGATTCATATACATATTGTATTGGCTTTCTTCACTAGTCACTAATGTATAAAATAACTATATAGGAATTTAAATTTAACCCTGCGGTACAGTGTACTTGTGTAAATTTAAGTATAAAGAATAGAATAAAATAATGCAGCTCCTTTCACAAAGCTGAATCCAGGGTTGCATGCTGTTACAGTCCAATGCTGTTGTGCAGGATAATTGAACCCTTAGAGATGGTACTAAAGTGGACATTTACGACGTGGAAATTTAAATTTAAAAGTGTTTTTATTGAATTGCAATCATAAAAGAATGTTAACCCTTTTAAGTTGATGGTATATTTTTGTTGTTCATGAATTTCACAGATGAATAGGCATTGAAGCCAGACACAAGTACTGAGTATTGTATTGGGAATTGATGGAGTATACACAAGTATTGAGTTGATTTCTGAATACTGCATGTAAATGGAATTGGTTCATCCCTAATAACAATATTTGTGTTACAGATTACGTCCAGCCAATTTGCCTTCCAATAGAAGACTCATTTCAGACAAACAATTTTGAAAAATCAATCATGGAGGTCGCTGGTTGGGGAATATATGACCTTGGTAACTATTTCCTAGACATTATTAATGAATACTAGGGGCTCATAAGGTCAAAAGCCCCTAATCATAAAATTTAAATAGCATGATCCATAGCGGATTACCAGTTCTTCACTACGAAAGTTTCCAGAAGATTTAATTTTAATTTATATAATATTTAAAAAATACCATTTGAATAGGCCTTTTTCCTCTAAAACACTCTTTACAATCCTGTACCATTAAGTCACTCATTTGTAAATGCTTCATTTTGTTTGTTGTTAATCGAATTTGTTGTTAACAATCCTTGAAAAATAAGATTTTGAAAGAAATTGTATAGTCCTTGAGCTAAGCAGCAATGAGGAAAAACATTATCAATGCTCAGCACCCATTTTAGAGTCAGTTAACTTTCAAAACTTACATCATAACCGTTATCTTGTTTATCCTGAAATTGAATAGATGTTTTCGCACCTGTCAGGCTGCTTTGTCACCACATTTTTACACGGCACCTCGAAGTAGATCACCTTCATCTCTTGCTATATTTGTCCCTCTTAATCAAAACACTTGATTTCGTGTAAACAAATTAGATTTTTTTATTAATTACTTATACGTGGGGAATTTTTCTGGAAAATCTTTCAAGAGAATCGTTAAAAACTTATATATTTCTTATTTTATTGTAAGGTTTTTAACCTGCTACTTTTTACCCTAGTATGTAGAACAAACGCCTTTGATTTTAACTCTCCTATAATTCTACAAACTATGAAATTACCTAAAGGTTTCTGGGGAAATTCAGCTAACAGAATACCAACACTCCCTTGACTGATACACTTTAAAATTTAATTAATATATCATCTGTACTCCGTTTGATCATTTGACGCTTCTTGTTTTAAAATCAAATTAAAACACATTTTAATGTAAACAAAGTAGGCTTTTCTCAAAACCCCAATTCATCGTCTACCGCACCCTATCACAATCAGAATGCTTTTTTATGATTTACATACATCACGCTTAGCTAGCAAATCAGTAAATTTTATAGTTTTTTTTACAGTAGTCAATTTTTTATAGTTTGTAAGGTTGGTAACGCTCCAAGTAGAATTGTTAGTCGCTCCAAGCCACAAAACATCTTATTATAGTATTGCCACCTATAGGTATATTTTTCTCAGTTGGTTAATAGTTCTTCACTCAATGTTATCATCTGTCTCTAGTTTTAAAATCAAACCATAACACATGTTTTAATGCACACAAAACAGACGTTTTACGAATCCCCATGCTATTCTTATGGAGGATGTTTTACGTTATTCCTCGTCTCCTGGTAGTTTTATAGATTCGCCGATAATTTTCCCTCTAGCAAAGGACCGAGACCTTAATTTGAGACCTTTCCATCTCAATTCCCATCCTGCGATTTGTATAACGCTCACAATTTTGCTCAAGAAATTTCGCTTACTGAATTATATAATACTAGAGATCACCCACTGGTCGAAATTCGACAAAAAATTCAGTTGATCTTGAGCTATTACCTTACCTTACCGCTGTGGCCACTCAAACCAAAGTTGGTTTTTGGCCTCCGCAACGATACGCCTCCACTCTTCCCTGTCTTCAGCTTGTTCCCAGGTCACTCCCATTCGTCTGAGGTCTTTTTGGACTTAGTCCTGCCATCTTAATTTTGGTCTTCCTAGTGGTCTAGTGCCTGCTGGTCTCCCTTCAAAAACGTCCTTAAGGGTGTTTTCTGGTCTACTTGTTATATGACCTGCCCATCTCAATCTTTGACTTTTAATAATAGCTACAATGTCGGGCTGTCCGTAAAGGTCTTTTAATTCTTGATTTTTACAGATTCGCCAAATGTCATTTTCATTAATTGGACCATATATTTTTTTTAATACTTGGTTCTCAAAGACCATAAACTTTTTTCCTGAGTTTTTGCTCAAGGCTAAATTTTCCGTTCCATATAGGAGTACCGGTTGTATTATTGTGTGGTAAATTCTTATCTTTGTAGTTTTTGATATTTGTTTGGAGCTTAGAATTTTTGATAGAGACCAGAAACTTGCTGCTATAAGTCTGCTTTCTACTTCAATTTCTTCGTTGTTGTCTTTGGTGAATTTTACCCCTAAGTATTTAAAATCAGTAGTCCGAGGAAACTCAATATCATCTACTTGAAGGTTCAAATTTTCTACTTGATTTGCTCTTGAAATAATTAAGTACTGTGTTTTTTCCTCATTGATCTTTAATCCTACTTTCCTGGTTTCTTCTCTTAGTTTTAGTAGTAATTGTTTAAGATCTTCTTTGGTTTCTGCTACAAGGGCTACATCGTCAGCAAATGCTAATACGTTGACTTTGGTTCCTACAATTACTCCTTCTTCTAATTTTCTGGTTTCCTGAAGAGCTTCTTCTACTATCAAATTAAATAGGATTGGTGAAAGCCCCTTCACCCTGCCTTACTCCTGTGGTTCTTATAAACTCACTGCTATATTCATTTTCTATCTTTACCTTGTTCCTTGTATCTGAGCAACATAACTTGATTAAATTAATTAGTTTTTTAGGTATTCCGAATTTCAACAGAATCTCCCACATCTTTTTGCGAATGATACTATCATAGGCTTTGTGAAAGTCTACAAATAGTATATGTGTTTCTTTGTTGAATTCCCAACATTTCGTTATGGTCTGTTTCAGGACGAATATTTGGTCAGATGTTGACCTGCCACTGATGAATCCCGCCTGTTGATCTTTGATTATTTCTTCTGCATAGATTTTCAGTCGGTTTAGTAGTAATTTTGAGAAAACTTTGTATGTGGTGTTTGAAAGTGCAATACCTCGATAGTTCTTACATTCATGTTTATCACCCTTCTTATGAATCGGTACTATCACAGCCTTTTTCCAATCGTTTGGTAACTCCTCATCCCTCCATATTTTCTGTATAAGTTTGTGTAATCTTTGGTGTAGAAAATCACCTCCAGCTTTAAGCAATTCTGCCTCGATTCCATCACAGCCAGCCGCTTTCCCATTTTTGAGACTTTTAATCACATCTTTGGTTTCTTGCAGGTTAGGTTCCTCTAGCAGGGGCTCTACATTATAATATATATCATCTTCATTTTCTACACTAGGGTCTTCTATATTTACATTAAGTAGATCGTTAAAGTAATTTTTCCATTTGTCTAGTGTTTCTTGTTTATCACATGTCATATCACAGTTGGTTTTCTTAATACCCGTTAGCCTATGGCTATATCCTTTTTGAAAGCATCTAATAGTTCTATAAAAATCTTTGGCATTATTATTGGTTCGGTCATTTTCAGCTTTGGTTATGAGATCATTTACATATCTTCGCTTTGCCTGTTCCTAGGGTTCTGGTTGTTTCTCTAGATACATTTTTAAATATGTTTGTAGTTTGTTCGGACAGATCATTAAGAAGTTTTAATTTGATTTCTTTTCTCTTTTTTACCAGATCTACACAATCTTCTGTTATCCACGGTTTTTAGATTTCCTTCTTCTTCTGAATCCTAGTACTTCTTCGCCTGTTTCTTTGACAATTCCCTTAATGCAGTTCCAGTTTTCTTCAATACTTTGTGTTTCTTCAATCCTTGCAAGAACTTCAAATCTATTCGACAATGTCAGCTGGAATTTCTTTTGGATATTCTTGTCTTTAATTTGTTGTGTGTCAATTTTTCTTAAACTTTGTTTACTTCTCTTTTTAATATTGAGATTTTTTGCCTTACTTTCACTAGTATTAAATAATGGTCTGACCCACATTCAGCTCCTCTGAGGCCTCTTACAACTGTGATACAATTCTTCTGTGGTCAATCTGATTTGTAGTTCTTCCCCTGGTGATACCTAGGTACCTTTGTGGATATCTTTGTGTGGGAACACTGTACTCATAACTTTAAGATTTGCGACACATGCAAAGCTTAGTAATCTTACTCCATTTTCACTTGTTGAGTTGTGTAAGCTCTCTTTTCCAATGTATTCTTTCCACAGTTAGTTCTTCCTTGCCTATTTTGGCATTTGCATCTCCCATCAAAATTTTAATGTCATAGTTAGGGATTTGGTTACACAGCTCTTCTAGTTGTCTGTAGAAGATATCCGTTTCATTGTCATCTCCGTCTTTTGTTGGTGCATAGTAGCTGATTATTGATATGTTCTTGAATTTCCCTCTCAGTCTTATCATGCACAGTCTTTCACTGACTGCCTCAAATTTTAACAATGCTCCAAGCACCTTTTTATTCAAGACAAAACCCACTCCTGCTCTATGAGTTCCATCATTTGTTCCACTGTAGTATACTGTGTATTGTTCAGTATTGACTTTTCCACAAAATGGCCACCTCACTTCTTGCAGGGCCACGATATTCATTTCATATTTGGATAATTCTTCACAAACTATATCTTTCAAATTCAAATTCAAATATATTTATTCCACAAAAGAACAGAACAGTGTACACATAGTGATAAAAAAGGAATTAATTTCCACATAGACTATTGGTCTGTGCGTGGAAATGAGTTCATTCAGTCTCTTCACTGCTTACGACTAAAACTGAAGCTCTATTAATATGTTGTAATACAATTTAAAAAATGTTAAGCATGAATATTTCATAAAAAACTTAAAATATAAATAAACTATACTTGACAATCTATAATAGAACATCAGAGTTAATTATTGGAACACAATATGAAAACATTATAAATAAACTTTGAAATTGTGTGAAAAAAGCTACTGTTTAGGTGTTTGATACTTTTAGATGGAAGTTTAACAACAGAATACAACCAACTTGGTGATAGAATAGCCGACAGATAGATTGTTGTAATTGTGAGAAAGAAAAAATAATAATAATGAAATTGTTTCTAATGTAAGACTAAAGGTACTGTGATCTTATCAGTGAACCCCCCCCCCCCCCCCCAGACGGATAAGCCATTCGGTCACCTTCCTCTTGTATGCTGTGACACTGCCACCCTCCGCCGCAGAAATTTCAGGAGAAATGTTTCGGTAAAGAATGTGGGATATATAAAATGATGTTGATAAAAATATTCTATGGATTAATCTAGTAACTTGAAAGCCTGTATTTTGTCTGCTTCTTGTTGGATAGTTATGATTAACTTCAGAAAAATTTCATTTTTGTTAGTTTTAATATATAGAAGAAGAGACTTGATGTAAAGTTGTCTGGAATTTAAAACGGGAAATTCATTATACAGTAGTGTTGTAGGATATCTCATATTTTTATTCAAAATAGATTTAATGATGGTCCTCTGAGTAACGTTTAGGGGTTCAAGTGTGGAGGAAGAGGCCGCCCCCCACCCCAGGATTCCATATCCCAACACAGACTGCACGTAATCGAAGTGCACCATCTACAGCACCAGGGATGGCTAGTGTTCTTATGTTCCATGATCCGAATCTCAGGTCTTTTGTTCCAAGCTTAGGTCGTTTTCCAAAAAGTCCATTTGTATCCGAGGCTTCTAGTTGCGGTTTCCAAACTTGAGGTTTTTTACAAGATAGGGTTGTTGGCCCTATGCTTAACCCCCAATGTGAATGGAGGACCGCACCTACTTTTGGTCAGCGGGTCCCTCGGTCCTAGCCGGAAGGACTGCTTAAGCAGATCCACTGACCTTTCCCCTATCCGCCACCCAGGGGACGCTCCATATACGCTGAAGTAGGACAGCGCACGGTATCTTGAGCTATATAGTTATCTTGATCTTGAGCGATATAGTTTGCAAATGTTTGCTAACTAAAACATCTGTGCTTTCTGATTTGCTAGAATTTGTCATTACAACAGCTGTTTAATGATTCAATCAATTATCCTTCTCCCATAAGATTAACATTGAAACTTTGAGAGCCTGTAGGGCGTATCCCTGGGGACCGATGTGAATTATAATGCGATTGTGCTCATTTACCGCACAATACCTTTCTAACGGTATAATCAGATTTCCCCTACGATTCACAGAAGCTGAGAAAAAAGGAGGAAAAGAAACATGCTTGCCTATTATTACATAGAAGATAGATAGATAGTAGGTAAAATTAATGTTAAAATAACTTTCATTTCAATTTATTTATTCCAACAGTCTTTACGTCACAGTAGTTTTTACAATAATTGCTATTAGACGTAGATTACATCAATTTTTAATACAATATTAAAATTGAACAAATAAATTCCATTTGACAACCGACAATACATTTAAAAATTTAACAACAGTAAATAACTTAAAACTGAATATTTAGGACGCAAACAACAAAAAAGACTACCTATAATTATAACAATAATGATGACTAAATTAATCCATCTGGCCGCTGAATTATCTGGGCGTGTTAGTTTAACACAGCCGATATAAACATGAACCAACTGGTTTCCTTTGTTAGTCACTAAAATATCTCATTTACCGGACAAAACTTCAGTGTGAGATGTTTTCTGAAATATTGGCTCCTGACCTCGCTGCTCATCCACGCGACACATCACTCTCATATCTGTATTTGCGGCGTATTTCACTTGCATTCTGATTATTGATATTATACAGAATTTACATCACTATAGTGACCACATTCTTCTTTCAGACCATCGTTAACAGCTCCTATTTTAATACTGTATTCTATTGATATTATCGTCCATTAAACATAATAATAACTATACTTTACTAGGAGAGTGAAAAATTGTTTTTCCTCCACCTACTATCTAAAGCCGTATTTTACTCCTTGGAATAGAGAAGTAAAGTACTAATTTCTATCCCATGTGACTTGAATACTTAATCTTTCTACCTAGGGAAAACTCAAGTTTTTTCGTACCACGGGGCTAAAGTTAGTTACATAAGAATAACATTAAAAGAGAGATTAAAAAGAATATGAGCCACAGTCAGCTGTTACTTGTATTTGTTTCGTTACTCATTGTTGACTAATAGCAGCTGTAGCTGCTGCTCACCCACTGCTTACCATTCAGTCAGCAGTGGGTGAGCAGCATCTCTAGTACTAGAGATGGCCGTGGCAGTGTACGTGTTTGTTTACATTTCGCTTGGGTAGGCTATTAACCTAAGAAGTCCAAAACATAAGTGTAAAACTTTTGACTAGGCTTAAATTATATTTCGTTTTTTCGTGTTACTTAAAATTGATATGGCCTACCTTGTGTGCTTTTTATGTTGATGTGATAGATCCAGCTTGACGGAGCAAACGATCATATGAAGGTAAAGTTAAATTATCTACGGTAGGCCTATTAGGCCTTAATTTTTTTCGTGTAGGTGGAGGAAAAATTTTGTGTGCATCTAAGGACTAAAGTACTTTTCTCCCTCAGGGAAATTGTCACCCTCGGCTTTGCCTTCGGGCGACAACACTTTCCCTTCAGGGAGAAAAGATTGTACTTTAGTCCCTAGAAGCACAAATAACTATTTTATCATTCTGCACGAAATCAGCCTGTTTTTTGCTCTCTTAATAGTACCAAAACAGATTCTTTTTTGTCCTAGGACTTGAAAAATCATCTGGAGAATTTTTTAGGTCCTAGTACTGAAAAGTCAGCTGTTTGCTAAGTATATTAGTATACATTTATTAATGTTAAGGAGCAGAATTTTGAAATTCATACGTTATAAAGAGCATTGTTTGTAAATAACAGAAATGTAAACACTACATATTACGTACTTTGTAAATATAACCTCGAAAATACAACTTTATAGTTCATATTTTTAAAGATTAAAAGTCTACGTTCTCATCATGATAAAAAACTTTGTTCATCACCCGTATCAAAAGTGTCTTTTTGATGCTTAATCTTTTTTAAAAACTCGGCTGCGCCTCGTTTTTAAAACACGATTGCGCACCAAAAAGACCCACTTTTGCTCCTAGTGATGAAAACTACTATTATTTCTTATGTTAAATTATCTACATGCTTGAACATATAATTCTGTAAGCAAAATTCCTTGAGCAAAATTGTGAGCGTTATACAAATTGCAAGAAGATGGGAGGGGTATCAAATTAAAGGTCTCAGTCCCATGTACGAGGGAAAATTATTGGTGTGTCCATAAAGTTGCCAGGAAATGAGAAGTAACATAAAACGTCCTCCATAAGAATAGCATAGGGTTTCAAAAAACATCTGCTTTGTGTATATTAAAAATATGTGTTATGGTTTGATTTTAAAACTGGAGACAGATGATGACATTCAGTGAAGAACTATTGATAACCAATTGACAAAAAATATACTTAGGGTGGTAATGTGGTAATACTATAATAAGACGTTTATTGACTTTGAGTGACTAAATATTCTACTAGTAGGGCTACCAACCTTACAAAATATTACAAATTGACTATAAATTTTAGGCCTTAACTGAGCGTGTATCCAAACAAGGACAACATAAAAATCATAAAAAAAATACTGATCGTGATAGGGGTGCAATGGGCTACGAATTGTGGTTTGAGAACATATTTTATTTAGGCTACATTGAAACTTGTTTTTTTATTATTTTAAAACGAGAAGTGTCAAATGATTATAATGAGTGAACATGATATACTGATTAAAACTTTAAGTGTATCAGTTAACAAAGTGTTGGTATTCTGTTAGCTGAATTTTGCTAGAAACTGTTGTTATTTCATAGATTGCAGAATTGAATGAATGAATTAAATACTTTATAGGAGATAGTTAAAATCAAATACGTTTGTCCTATATACTAAGGAAAAAGTAGCAAGTCAAAAACTTTTCAACCAGTTGTGAAATAAATAAGAAAGATTATTTTATACAAGATTCTCCATGTATATTAATTTTATAACAATCGGATTTGTATTCACAAAATCAAGTGTTTTGATTAGTAGTTACAAATATTGACAGTAAGTGAAGATTTGATTTGATAAGTTAAAATTTGGCTACGAAAAATAACAAAATCAGACAGGACAGAAAACATCCTTTCAATTTTAGGAAGAACAAGTCAATGAAATTTGTGTGACGGAGTATTGTAAGTTTACTGACCCTGAAATAACAATAACAAATGCTTGATTTTTTTAGGCATAGTTAGGACTATATATAGTCCTCTCTACCACTCAACCTCAGTTCCAAAAATAAAAGAATTTGGTAACTTAAGTCAAACAAATTACAATAATGAAAAGAAAACTTAAAATATAAAAAATATAATATCACTAATGAAAATTTTTGACAAAAATACAACAGAATTTAGTTTTAAATAATTACCATTTCAAATATTCATGAAATGGGTGCTGAATGAGCAACATCCTTCAATTCTTTGCTCATTGCTGCTTTTCTATGTTATAGTAATAGACTCTCATAGTTCAAAACTTGGATTTATTTCAAAAACTTATTTTTCATAGATCGATATAGGTTTAAAAACAGATAAAATGAATAATTTATAAATAGGTGGCTTGATACGAGTAGTACAGGATTGTAAAAGAGTACTTAGGAGGTGAATGGCCTATTCAAACTGTATTGTTTGAATATTATGTAAAGTAAAATCAAATCTTCTAGAAACTTTTGTATAGTGAAGAACTGGTAATCCGCTATGGTTCATGCTATTTTAATTTTATGATTAGGGGCTTTTGCCCCTATGAGCCACTCGTAAGGAATAAAATAATTTAGAATATTATGTTTTATTACACCAGGTCTACTTTTGCTTTCTTTTAATATGTGATTGAGTTGTTGCTGATATGTCTTCCTCTTCGTTAACCCTTTCATGAGTATGGACATTCCTGAAGGTCCAAATCTAGTGTGCGTTTAGGAGTAGCCAATTATAACTTTCAAGTCACCCAAACGAGTAAGAAAAAAATTTTTTTTTTTGCACCAAATAGTTATTTTTTTGTAAGTTTATATCTCTAAAGAGTATATATATATATATATATATATATATATATATATATATATATATATATATATATATATAGTATATATATATACTCTTTAGAGATATAAACTTACAAAAAAATAACTATTTGGTGCAAAAAAAAAATTTTTTTTCTTACTCGTTTGGGTGACTTGAAAGTTATAATTGGCTACTCCTAAACGCACACTAGATTTGTATATATAGATATATTTGTAGATATATTTGTATATATATTTGTAGATATATAGATATATATATATATATATATTTTTTTTTTTTTTTTTTTTTTTTGAGGGAGAGGCGGAAAAATGCATTACGCACACAGGTGGCCAGCCTGTAGTGTGGGGCTCCCCTAAAAACGGGTTTACCCACTAAAAAACCTCCTCTACTCTTTAGGAATCTAACCTGGAATTGTTTGTCACATTACGTCAGGCTAGGCCTAAATTTGGCTTACGCCCGTGGGGCTCGCTCCTTATCCAGCCGCTCGATCAAGGGATCTGGGCCACTTCGCGGTCCAGATCGGTTTTCTTTTCCAGGAGGATGCCTCGGACGAACTGTGACAAACAATCCCAGTTGCCCTCATCCTCCAAAATCTTTTGGCAGACCGAGTCCACCGAAAATGCACCAAAGATTTGTGTGGCCTCCAGGCGGGGCCCTTCCCAACGGGGACAGCGGAAAAATGTGTGTTCCGCATCGTCGGGAACACCCGGGCAATAAATGCAGTCCGGTGAACCGGTCTTTCCCATCCGGTTCAGGTACGACCGAAAATAGCCGTGACCTGTCAAAAATTGGGTCAGGTAGTAGTCCACCTCCCCATGCCGCCGTTCCAACCATGGTTGGACCTGCTTGATAAGTCGCGCAGTCCATCGTCCTCGGGTGTCGTGCTCCCAGCTGTGTTGCCACTGCTGGAAGGTTCGGGAGCGCTCTTCTGTTCTTGCCGTGTCCTTGCCGATCTCGCCTTGTCTCTGATAAATCGCTTTCCTCTCCCCTGCCAAGAGCTTGACAGGGATGACTCCGGCGACCACCAGGACGGCAGGCTCGGACACTGTCCGGTAGGCGGAACACACCCGGAGCGCAGCTTGGCGCTGAACCCGGGCGAGTCGCAACCTGTAGGACTCCTTATCTAGAGCGCCTGCCCACACCTCTGCCCCGTAAAGAAGCACGGACTGGACCGCGGACATCAACAGACGTCTTCTGCTGGATCGGGGACCCCCGACATTGGCCATCAGCCTACTAAGGTAAGTAGGCCAACATCACTACCTTAGCGGCCTTGTCCGCCGTACGGAAGATCTGATCCCTCCAGCTTAACTTGGTGTCCACCATAACCCCGAGGTATTTGGCGGCACGATTTGATGTGACCACCTCCCTTCCCACTCGAAACGGGACGACGGTGTCGATCCTCTTCTTCGTAAGAATCACGATCTCCGTCTTACTGAGAGCAAGTGAGAGACCGTGATCGGACATCCAGTTGTTGACCACCCGCATAACTCGGTTCAACTTCAGTTGGGCCAGCTCAACGTTGCGTGCAGCAATGAGAGCTGCGACGTCATCGGCGTACCCAACCAAAGTGGTTTCCTCAGGCATCTCGGACCTCAGGAGGCTGTCATAGGCAACGTTCCAGAGATCCGGGCCGAGTATTGAACCTTGTGCGGCACCAGAAGTGACTTCCATCGTCCGCGTTCCGTCCCTCATGTCATAAATCAGGCTTCGAGAGCGTAGATAATCCTCGATGAGCCGCAACAGATATGCAGGAATACGAAAGGTGTTGCAAAGCGCATCCAACATATCGACCCACCTCGCCGAGTTGAAGGCATTCTTGACATCAAGCGTAACAAGAAGCACTACTCGGCGGGAGAAATGGTTGTGGCTCTCGGCTCTCTCCACAGCTCTCTGAACTTCGGTGACAGCGTCGATCGTTGACCGTCCCTTTCTGAAGCCGTACTGACGGGGGCATAAGTCCCCGGCAGCTTCCACGGCAGAAGTCAGGCGGGAACGGATCAGCTTCTCGAACAGCTTCCCAGCCGTGTCCAACATGCAGAGAGGCCTGTGGGACGACGGCAGCTCGGGATCACCTTTGCCCTTGCTGATCAGTACAAGCCTGGCTGTTTTCCAGGGAGCCGGAAACACCCCTTCTACCAAACAGGCATTGTACATTCTCAACAACAAGTCAGCGTTGATTGAAAATACTTTCCTTAAAGCCTCACTGGGAATCCCATCCGGGCCAGGAGCCTTGTTGCTCTTCAGGGAGAGAACGGAGGTTTCCAGCTCCTCGAAAGTGAAAAGTGGAACGTCCTCTACCCGTCCGAAGTCAACCGGCGGTCGCTGTGGATGTTCAGGAAACAACGCAGCTACGATCCTCCCCATGGTGGAGCCCTCCATGATGGAAGGTGGAGAGCGGGCGCCGAGTTTCTGTGTTACAAGTTTGTAACCCAGGCCCCACGGGTCGGAATCAACGTCGTCACGAAGTCTCCTCCAGCTATTCGCCTTGCTCCTGTTGATCGCCTGGCGGAGAAATTTTCTTGCAGCTTTATAGGCCTCCAACTTACGAACTCTGTCTGCGGGAATTCTCGCTCTAGTGGCGGCTCGTCTAGTTCTTAAACATGTTCTTCTGAGTTCCGCAATCTCTTCAGTCCACCAGTAAACGGGTTGTTTGTCGCGTCGGGGTTTCCTTCGCGGCATAGACTGGTCGCAGGCCGAGACGATAAGTTCCATCGTGGATGTTACTAGTGCCTCGGCTCCAGCCTCACCAGGATTCCCCTGCGCTCCCCGAGAGATGACTTCGGTGAACTTGACCACGTCCAGTTTGTTGGTGTTCCACCGGCGTGGCCCTTCCCGAGATGCGGAAACTCGACGATTTGCCTGATCATGCAGGTCAAACACGATGTATTGGTGGTCGCTACCCGTGTAGTCCTCCACAACCCTCCAGCCAGAGATCCTCGGAAGGAGCGACTCAGACGCAAAGGTGACGTCAGGGATCGTGCCTCTCTGCCCGGGGCGCCGAAAAGTAGGTGTGTCGCCCTGGTTGAGGACGACAAGACCGGCCCTGGCGATGAAATCCAGGATGTATTTCCCCCGGGAGCTGGTAGAGGGCATTCCCCACTCGACGGCCCTGGCGTTGAAATCGCCACCAACGACGACAGGCCCGGTGGTGCCGAGAACGCACTCCTCTAGGCTATCTATCTTGTCGCGGAAGTCCTGGACGGCCTCGTTTGGTGTGAGGTAGCAACTGAAGATAGTCACGTCCACACACCGAACCCAGACGAATCCTCGGCCGCGCCCGTGACTCCGCACCAAGACATCTCGTGTATTACGTGCCCAAAATGCAGCAGTACCGAGACTGTCCGAGATCCAAATGTTTGGGTCTCTGTCCCGATACTGTTCGCTGATAAGGAGCGCGTCAGCACCAAGTTCTCGGGCGAGCTGATCTAGAAGGTTATCAGCTCCCCAGGATCTATGAAGGTTGGCCTGGAGGATGCGAATTACAAGCCGCTGCCTTTTACCTGTTCAAGTGCGGCTTTGAAGGCACCGCACTGACCTGACCCGGGTAAGTGACCGAGGGCACTGGAGCCTGAATCCTTGCAGAGGAAGCAGGAGGGGCTCGAGGAACATTCCTTACGTTTGTGGCCCTGGCTTCCACACTGGAAGCAGTTGGCACTCCTGTCGGGCCCTTTACAGTTTCGGGAGGAGTGGCCGAAACCGAGACAGCGGAAGCATCTCAAAACTACCACCCTCCGTTTGAGCCTGCAACTGACCCAACTGACTCTGAGGTGCTGAAGGCTAAGCAGCTTATTGGCGTGCTTTTCGCCCATCTCAGCAACAGCCATCCGGAGTTGACTTCGGTTGGGCTTAGTCAGCCATACCCTCACTCCATCAGCCGGTATCTCCGGGAGTGCCACCTGGATCGCACGGGTCACCTCCTCTTCGGTGGAGAGGGCATCAAGGTCCCGAATCTCGACCGAACACTTCGGTTCTAGGGCCTTGATTGAGCCTTTGTCCCCAAGTGCAGTCTTGAGGGAAGCGGCAAAACCGATCTTGTCACTCGACTTCCCCAGTTCGAGGAGGACATCCCCGTTCTGGGTTCGCCGAATAGACTTGATAACGGTGTCGGTCTCTTCCGGTTTGGCCTGCGATCTAATCTGACCCAGAACATCGGCAAAAGATCGCCCCCCTAAGGGCTTGATCAAGATTGCCTCCGTCCTGGGCTTCTTAGGCCTGGGTTGTTTAGGCTTTCTGACAGACTTGCCAGAGGCCTCCCCAACCGGGTTTGAGACTTGCGTCCGCTCCACCCTCGACGCACTTTTCGAAGCCACCTCCGCTTGCTTCTGTCTCCTCCTTTCTTTCTTAGACAGGCGCGTCTTCCAGCCCCCCAAAGGTGTTGAGGCAGAGTTTGCTGCCAAGGCAGGACTAGCCGCCGGAGCAAGAACCTCTGCAGGAGTAGCCGCTGGAATCACGGCAGCGCCCGGGGCGGACTCAGTAGCCTGGACAGGAGATGTCTGCGATGCCGCAGTGACAAAAACCGGTCTCGGCACCGAGTCCACCTCAACAAGCTCAGGGCTTCCCGGCGAAGAACCGCTCTGCCTCTTCTTTCGCTTTCTGGCTTGAGTCTGGGACTCAGCCAGATGAGCTTGAGGCGAAGCAGACATAACTCGGTTCACAACGTCGCGCTTCTGCTTCATTGCCTTCAGCCTGATCTTCCAGCATTCCTCGATTTCGCCAAGGAAATCCTCGAGTTTCGGAATTCCGTCCTTAATCGCCTTGTTGACGTTCTTTTGAATAAGGAGAGCCTTGGCCATCTCCTTCAAAAGATCTTTCATTTTCTTCAGACATGAGTCTTCCTCCTCGTTGGCATCGTCCTGCTGCTGCCGAAGCATTTGCATCTCGAATGCCGGACGAAGAGGGCTCTTCCTGGGAGGAATTCCTTGCATCCCGGCTAGAGGTGTTACCGGCTCAGTCACCCCCATACTCAGCTTAACCTCATCCTTCTCCTTTCCGGTTACGGCCGACGATCCGGCGACACCAGCAGCCTTGAACGGGATCGGCGGAGGGGAGGCTTTAATTCCTCCCGTCGGCATCCCAGTCTTCGAGGTCGGAGACCTCTGCAGTTTTGAGCTGCGCTTAAAGGCGGCCTGCTCATTCTCCTTTAATTTCGTGTTTTGGTTTTGAAAATCCATACTTTTGTTTCACCAGCGCATCGTGCGGCAAGAGGCGGCCCTTCATTGGCCGGGAGCGGGTACACCCTCAGAGATCTACCCCCCGTAGGAGATAAGACACCCCTACCCCAGAACTCTGGGGCCCGAAACCTCCTATTTTATTATTATTTTATTATTTTTTGTAATCTTGATACATTTCATACATAATTCTAAATTTTTCATTGTTTATATCAAAATTTTCCAATTCATCAGGGTAATAATGACCATTTAGTTTTACTCTTATATTTTTTACATACATACTATCAAATTTAGAAGTATCAAATAACTGATCATTTGTTCTTGATTTTTGAAATCCAATTATAATAAATTTTGGATTATAAATATTTCTATAGATATTTGTTATATCAAAACTTAAATTCTTTCCTGTAATATTTTTTTGTTCAATGCATTGCCAATGATTAAAATGAAAATTTAATTTTTCAAATTTGCTTAGTTCATTAATTAATTGAATTTTACTTGTTGTTTTGTATTCAATTATAGGAACTCTAATAAAAAATTCATCAATTGTTATTTTACCTTCAGTTGGTAATGTAGCATTATCATAAGATCCATCAGCCTTTTTAGTTTTCCATCTAAAAATTGCATCATTATCTTCTGATCTAATAAATGTTATATTAAAACCTCCTTTGTATATTGGAATATTTACATTTTCAAAAAATCCTAATCCAAAATGAGATAAATTACCAATTGCTTCAAATTTATTTTTAAAATTTGATTCAAAACCATTATTTATTTGATTTATTTCTGATTTTGAATAAGTTATAGTACCTTTAATTGTACTTAATAGACCAGGATATTCAATTTCATCAATCAATTTATTATGTTTTCTAACTTCAATTTTTGAAAATAAAAATGGAACAAAATTATCAATTAATTTTATATTAGCACCATTATCATATGCATTTCCATCAGATTTAGTCAATTTACCAGATATATAAAATTGAAATTTAGAAGTACAAAATCCATCTCCAAAATCTATATTAAATTCAGTTTTTTCATTAGGTTCATTTAAAAGTAATTTAGATAATGGATAGAAATTTTTGTATTCAGCTCTTTCAATATCATTTACATATTTTTTGTAATCAGCCATTTATTAAGGATAAATTTTTAATCAAAAGCTTTTTTAAAACAAGTAAAATTTTTATAATTTTATGATGTCAAATTTTATAATTTTTATGTATCAATTTCATTTTTACTTTTAAAATATTCAATTTCAGTAGCATGATCAAGTATAAATTTTGCTGATATTTTTTGATGTTCTAAAATTAATTCCCAATTTAATGTAAATGCATAATCATGAATGAAATATTCAGTTAAATCTTGATATTTACAAATCAAATCAATATAATCTTTTAATTGATAATTAATGAATTCAGTAATAAAATCTATAGTTAAATTTTGATGTTGAGCAATTTTTTGCCAATTTAATTTATTTTGAAACAATCTCATCATATTAATACTCAACTCATATTTTTCAGAAATATCATCCCAATCATCTTTGTTTAATTGATTTTGGTTTCTGATAATGAATAAATCAAATGAACTGTATAGAGCCATTTATTAGGGAGAAAATTTTGTAAAACAACTTTTCTTTGAATTACAAATACAACATTTTGATTTAATTACATTTATATTTTTCAATTTTATTATCTGAATATCTTTAGAATTAGTTTTTTGTTTACATTTAAGACAATAAATCAACTCCATTTATATAAAATAATTATTGTAATTTATCTATATCATCTTTAATTAGTATTATTTCAGCATTTAATTCTTTTATGGATTCATTGACTCCATCAAATAGAAATTTTAGTTCTTTTTCTAATTTTTCTTCTAAATTTTCAACATATTTTCCAATATTAATTAAAAAATCTGTAATTTTATTTAAATCCTTTTTAGTTTCTGAATGATCATTACCAATTTTAATAATTGAATCTAAAACTTCATCTAATTCTGATTTTATTACAACATCATATTTATTTATACTTGGTTTAACATTAACAATTCTTTTACCATTAATACTTATATAATTTTTTGATAAACCAATAGCATTTACTAGATTTTCAGTCTTTTTTACATGACTTTTAAAACTTTTACTAAAATTATTAAAAAATATATTTAATTTAGAATTTATATAATCTTCTTTAATATTAATTGGATGTTTTTTCTGTCTTCCAAACAGATCAAATATATTTTGTGAATCCATATTTATTAAGGATTAATTTATTTATTATATTATCAAATTTTTTATTATTATTTAATTTATTTAATATAAAAATACATAAATGACCACAAATTGGTGGATCATTATAATTTTGAATTTGATTATTATTATAAAATATATTATCTTTTCCTAGATACTTAACTAATTCTATTGGTGGTTTATTAACTATATTTCCATATGAATCAAAATAATATTTAATTTTTTTTTTATAATAACAAACCCAATGAGTTCCATTTCCATCAAATGAATCTAAATTTATAATTCCACATTCAAATTTATTAACTTTATTAGGTAATATATCTCTCATAAATACACCTCTAAAATATTTTGTATTTTTACACAATTTTTCTAATTCACCTAATGTTAGTGGTTCAAAATTTTTTTATAATTTTGTTTCATATATTTTAATGTTTTTTTTTATCTAAACCAGATCCTTCTACATTTTTTAATTCATGATCTAACCAATCAACAAAATTTCTAAATTTAGGAATTATAGATTCTTTTACAACTTTTGCTCCCTTTCTAACATTTGGTGTATAATTTTTAAATATAGGTATATTATCAGCAAAATCTAAAATTTCTTTTAGTAATCCACCATTTTTTATTTCTTTTAATTGATTATATGAAAATTCAAATCTTTATCCTTTATTTAATTTTTTATGTTTATTTAGTTTATTAATTTGTCTTTTAGATAATAATATAATATCTTTTCCATTTTCATTAAATTGATCAATATTAAATTGAATTATAACTGATTTTTTATTTTTAAATGCTAATTTTATTTTTGATTTTTGATTATCTGTCAAGTTTATATTTGTTTTTTTCATTTATTAAAAAACATTTATAGTTTTTTATAATATAGATTAATATAATTAATAAAAAATTTATTAAAATTTTAATCCTACTTCTAAACCCATACCAAATTTTCGTTTCATCCACATAGCACCTGATGTTGGGAATGCAATTAATCTTTCACCAATTCCATGATCATTTGATGTTACTATATCCCATGCTTTATCTTGTAAAATTTTATCAGCTATTTCATTTCTAGATTTTGTATCTTTATGATCTCTATAAAATAAATCATGTTCTTTAGCAGCTTTATCTAAATCATTTATTCCAGGATCACTTCTTTTTATTCTTTTATTTAATTTAGTTCCAGGCCCTAGATATTGATAACCAGGTACATGTAATTCGAAAGGTAAATTATTTATAACATCATTTAAAATACCTGATCCATCTTTTAATAATGGTGATGAAATATTTGCCAAAATTCTTTTTAAATACTTAATTCCTTCATGTTTTTCAATTAATTCATCTAATTTATTTGATATAAAGTCTTTAATTGCTCTCTTTTCATTTAAAAAATTATTATTACCAGCTTTTTCTTGTGCATATATATAATTAATAATATTATCTAATTTATTTAAATCATCTATAAATCTATATTCAATTTTATTTTCTGTATATTTTCTGATTCCTGAACCTTCAATTTCACCTTTTAATTCCCAAATATGTTTAATTAAATTAATATATTTATCACCTTTACAAGATTTTGGTTTCTTACTATTTGGATCATTATTTTTATAAATTGAATTAGTTTCCCATAAAATCTTTGAATAATTATTTAAATCATCTTGTGTATATAAATTATTATCTGGTTTCTTTTCATAAGTTAACAATCTCCATAATCCATGTGTTCCATTATATTTTTTATCATCAATTATTAAATCATCATTATCAATTACAGTTATTTTATCACCAATCATAAATGATTTTTTATGTTTTTTCCAATATAAACCAAATTTATCATCTTTTGTTCTTGGTAAATATTTTTGTGCTAATGGACCAATAATTTTATCTAATGTTTGAGGTGAAATTAAATTTGGGTCAATAAATGTCGATTCTTCTTGAATTATTGGTTGTCTGATTGGTCTAAATGGAGTACTTGAAGGTAAATTTAATTCTTCAGTTTCTGGTATTGATATATTGGCAAAATTATTAACAATAGGTACCAATTCCATAAGGTTTTTATTTTCATTTAAGACTTCACCAATTTTATTTTCAACTTTACCAATTGCTGATGTTATAGGTTCATATGCTTTTTGTTTAATTTTTTCATAATTATCTTCAATTTTAATTTGATTTTTAAATTCTTTTATTAATTTTTTCTCAATATCATCTAATTTTTTAGCTTCATTAACAGATATTTTATCCATTTATTACAAAGAAAAATTTAGGTTCAAAACAAATCATGTTAACATAAACACAAATCATGTTAACATAAACACAAATCATATTAACACAAAACACAAATCATGTTAACAAAAACACAAATTATGTTAACATAAAAACAAATCATGTTAACACAAAACACAAATCATGTTAACACAAACACAAATCATGTTAACATAAACACTAATTATGTTAAACACAATTCATTTTACTTTATTTCTGTAATTTTCATTAAATATATAAATACTAATGAAATAAATAATACTAATAAAATAAATATTATATCAATTATTGAATCAAACATACAACAAGCCATTATCATTATTTAATATCAGAAAAATTTTTCATATATTTTCCATCATTTGATTTTTTTAATAAATTAATAGTTAAAAATCCATAGTCTTCTTTCCAACAATCATTACAAATAGTTTTAAATTTATCAAATTTCATATCTGATCCAACAAAATTATTATATATTTTTTTCATATAATGTTCATTTTGTTTAAAAATGCATAACATATTTAAATTATTTCTAATTAATTGCATATCAACTTTTGAATAACATTGTGATAAATAAATACATGATATATTTTTATGTCTACCCATTATAAAATATTCTTTAATTTTATCTTGTTTTTCTAAAATACAATCATCAAAAACTACTAATGAATTTGGTTTACATTTATTTAGTGGAATCATATCATCACATAAAAAATAAGAAATTTGTTTATTAATATTTGATTCTATATTTTTAAATCTTTTTTGTAATAATTTATAAGATGGTTGTTCTAATGATTTACTAAAAATATATAAATTTGAATATGGAATTAATCTTTTATAAATAAAATTTAGTAATAATGTAGTTTTACCAGATCCACTTGATCCTATAATTAGTAATCTAATAGTTTGATCATTTTTATTATTTTTATCATATGATTCTAATTTTATATTATCTTTTTTTTCTAAAAATTTTTCCATTTAAATAAGATGAAATTATTTAAAATAATTGGTCATTCATCCAAACTAGAATTAAGATTAGAACATCCAATACATTTAGATGGAAAATATAGTATTGGTTTAAGTGGATTTTATTCAGATAATTTTATATCAAATATACCAAATAATTATAAAAACTGTTATGGATATTCTATTAAAGATGAAGATGATAAAATTATAGATCAATATTTTGATATAAATAAAGGAAATTATACAATTGAAGAAATAAAAAATATTTTTATTAATAGTAAAAAAGAATTTAAAAAGAAATTTAATAAATTTGATGAAAATGATTTTATATTGAAAAATGATGGACCATATATTATAATAAAATCTCCTGTTAAAATTATAGTAACAACAATTATAATTGATTTATTAGGGTTAGATGATAAAATGATTGAACCAAATGTATTAACAAAAGGAATAAAACTACCAAAAATTAGACCTTTTGATGTTATTGAAATTCATTGTAATTTAGTTGATCCTAGTTTTGAAAATCATAAAGATCTTTCACATTTACATAAAGAATCAGAAATTCTATATTCATTTTATCCAAATGTTGAATATGGATAAAAAATTAGTGAAAAACCAAATGAAATTGATTATATTACTTTAAAAAATATAAATAAAATTCAAAATATTATAATATCTATTCAAGATAGTGATGGAAATCTAATAAATAATGAAAATATTAAAAGTATTATATATTTAAGATTAAAACAAAATTTGTAATATAAAATTTGTCTACATAAATAATAACAACCATAATTGATTTAATTAACAATAATTTTATATTTAATAATAAATTAATTGTATTTAATAAACAAAATAATCCTTGGTTTAAAGGAAAAGATATTTGTAATATTTTAAAATATAAAATTCTAGAAAAGTTTTATTTGATAATGTAAAAAAAATATATATAAAACTTTAAAAATATCAAGTGTAACCAATAGTTACACTTACATAATGATGATAAATTAATTTACATAAAAATTATAGATGTCACAAATTATGACACCCTAAAAATTGATGTACAAACATGTTTTTAGATGCCCTAAAACAGGGCGTCAATAAAACAATTAATGTTCAATATTTATTAATGAATCTGGTTTATATTTATTAATTTTAAAATCAAAAAAGGTAGATAAACAATAAGGATAGATGATGATAAATTAAAATTTATAGATATTTTTAGAGGGGACAATTTGTCCCCCCTATCATACAATAAAAAACATACAAAACTTATTAAAATTAGGTAGGACCCAAAATGGGTCCCATATAAATTATAATATTTATTTTAAAAATTTTTAAAGGAGGTAACCTTATCATACAATAAAAACCTAAGGGTAACAAAACATTACCCGTCTTAAACATTCAAAAATATTCATAAATATAATAAATTATATACAAATTTGAGACCCGTCTTAAAGACGGGTCTTACTTATTTTTTTTTTTTTTTTTTTTTTTTTTTTTGAGGGAGAGGCGGAAAAATGCATTACGCACACAGGTGGCTAGCCTGTAGTGTGGGGCTCCCCAAAAAACGGGTTTACCCACTAAAAAACCTCCTCTACTCTTTAGGAATCTAACCTGGAATTGTTTGTCACATTACGTCAGGCTAGGCCTAAATTTGGCTTACGCCCGTGGGGCTCGCTCCTTATCCAGCCGCTCGATCAAGGGATCTGGGCCACTTCGCGGTCCAGATCGGTTTTCTTTTCCAGGAGGATGCCCCGGACGAACTGTGACAAACAATCCCAGTTGCCCTCATCCTCCAAAATCTTTTGGCAGACCGAGTCCACCGAAAATACACCAAAGATTTGTGTGGCCTCCAGGCGGGGCCCTTCCCAACGGGGACAGCGGAAGAATGTGTGTTCCGCATCGTCGGGAACACCCGGGCAATAAATGCAGTCCGGTGAACCGGTCTTTCCCATCCGGTTCAGGTACGACCGAAAATAGCCGTGACCTGTGAAAAATTGGGTCAGGTAGTAGTCCACCTCCCCATGCCGCCGTTCCACCCATGGTTGGACCTGCTTGATAAGTCGCGCAGTCCATCGTCCTCGGGTGTCGTGCTCCCAGCTGTGTTGCCACTGCTGGAAGGTTCGGGAGCGCTCTTCTGTTCTTGCCGTGTCCTTGCCGATCTCGCCTTGTCTCTGATAAATCGCTTTCCTCTCCCCTGCCAAGAGCTTGACAGGGATGACTCCGGCGACCACCAGGACGGCAGGCTCGGACACTGTCCGGTAGGCGGAACACACTCGGAGCGCAGCTTGACGCTGAACCCGGGCGAGTCGCAACCTGTAGCACTCCTTATCTAGAGCGCCTGCCCACACCTCTGCCCCGTAAAGAAGCACGGACTGGACCGCGGACATCAACAGACGTCTTCTGCTGGATCGGGGACCCCCGACATTGGCCATCAGCCTACTAAGGTAAGTCACTACCTTAGCGGCCTTATCCGCCGTACGGAAGATCTGATCCCTCCAGCTTAACTTGGTGTCCACCATAACCCCGAGGTATTTGGCGGCACGAGTTGATGTGACCACCTCCCTTCCCACTCGAAACGGGACGACGGTGTCGATCCTCTTCTTCGTGAGAATCACGATCTCCGTCTTACTGAGAGCAAGTGAGAGACCGTGATCGGACATCCAGTTGTTGACCACCCGCATAACTCGGTTCAACTTCAGTTGGGCCAGCTCAACGTTGCGTGCAGCAATGAGAGCTGCGACGTCATCGGCGTACCCAACCAAAGTGGTTTCCTCAGGCATCTCGGACCTCAGGAGGCTGTCATAGGCAACGTTCCAGAGATCCGGGCCGAGTATTGAACCTTGTGCGGCACCAGAAGTGACTTCCATCGTCCGCGTTCCGTCCCTCGTGTCATAAATCAGGCTTCGAGAGCGTAGATAATCCTCGATGAGCCGCAACAGATATGCAGGAATACGAAAGGTGTTGCGAAGCGCATCCAGCATATCGACCCACCTCGCAGAGTTGAAGGCATTCTTGACATCAAGCGTAACAAGAAGCACTACTCGGCGGGAGAAATGGTTGTGGCTCTCGGCTCTCTCCACAGCTCTCTGAACTTCGGTGACAGCGTCGATCGTTGACCGTCCCTTTCTGAAGCCGTACTGACGGGGGCATAAGTCCCCGGCAGCTTCCACGGCAGAAGTCAGGCGGGAACGGATCAGCTTCTCGAACAGCTTTCCAGCCGTGTCCAACATGCAGAGAGGCCTGTGGGACGACGGCAGCTCGGGATCACCTTTGCCCTTGCTGATCAGTACAAGCCTGGCTGTTTTCCAGGGAGCCGGAAACACCCCTTCTACCAAACAGGCATTGTACATTCTCATCAACAAGTCAGCGTTGATTAAAAATGCTTTCTTTAAAGCCTCACTGGGAATCCCGTCCGGGCCAGGAGCCTTGTTGCTCTTCAGGGAGAGAACGGAGGTTTCTAGCTCCTCGAAAGTGAAGAGTGGAACGTCCTCTACCCGTCCGAAGTCAACCGGCGGTCGCTGTGGATGTTCAGGAAACAACGCAGCGACGATCCTCCCCATGGTGGCGCCCTCCATGATGGAAGGTGGAGAGCGGGCGCCGAGTTTCTGTGTTACAAGTTTGTAACCCAGGCCCCAGGGGTCGGAATCAACGTCGTCACGAAGTCTCCTCCAGCTATTCGCCTTGCTCCTGTTGATCGCCTGGCGGAGAGATTTTCTCGCAGCTTTATAGGCCTCCGACTTACGAACTCTGTCTGCGGGGATTCTCGCTCTTGTGGCGGCTCGTCTAGTTCTTAAACATGTTCTTCTGAGTTCCGCAATCTCTTCAGTCCACCAGTAAACGGGTTGTTTGTCGCGTCGGGGTTTCCTTCGCGGCATAGACTGGTCGCAGGCCGAGACGATCAGTTCCATCGTGGATGTTACTAGTGCCTCGGCCCCAGCCTCACCAGGATTCCCCTGCGCTCCCCGAGAGATGACTTCGGTGAACTTGACCACGTCCAGTTTGTTGGTGTTCCACCGGCGTGGCCCTTCCCGAGATGCGGAAACTCGACGATTTGCCTGATCATGCAGGTCAAACACGACGTATTGGTGGTCGCTACCCGTGTAGTCCTCCACAACCCTCCAGCCAGAGATCCTCGGAAGGAGCGACTCAGACGCAAAGGTGACATCGGGGATCGTGCCTCTCTGCCCGGGGCGCCGAAAAGTAGGTGTGTCGCCCTGGTTGAGGACGACAAGACCGGCCCTGGCGATGAAATCCAGGATGTATTTCCCCCGGGAGTTGGTAGAGGGCATTCCCCAATCGACGGCCCTGGCATTGAAATCGCCACCAACGACGACATGCCCGGTGGTGCCGAGAACGCACTCCTCTAGGTTATCTATCTTGTCGCGGAAGTCCTGGACGGCCTCGTTGGGTGTGAGGTAGCAACTGAAGATAGTCACGTCCCCACACCGAACCCAGACGAATCCTCGGCCGCGCCCGTGACTCCGCACCAAGACATCTCGTGTATTACGTGCCCAAAATGCAGCAGTACCGAGGCTGTCCGAGATCCAAATGTTTGGGTCTCTGTCCCGATACTGTTCGCTGATAAGGAGCGCGTCAGCACCAAGTTCTAGGGCGAGCTGATCTAGAAGGTTATCAGCTCCCCAGGATCTATGAAGGTTGGCCTGGAGGATGCGAATTACCGGCCGCTGCCTTTTGCCTGTTCAAGTGCGGCTCTGAAGGCACCGCACTGACCAGACCCGGGTAAGTGACCGAGGGCACTGGAGCCTGAATCCTTGCAGAGGAAGCAGGAGGGGCTCGAGGAACATTCCTTGCGTTTGTGGCCCTGGCTTCCACACTGGAAGCAGTTGGCACTCCTGTCGGGCCCTTTACAGTTTCGGGAGGAGTGGCCGAAACCGAGACAGCGAAAGCATCTCGAAACTACCACCCTCCGTTTGAGCCTGCAACTGACCCAACCGACTCTGAGGTGCTGAAGGCTAAGCAGCTTATTGGCGTGCTTTTCGCCCATTTCAGCAACAGCCATCCGGAGTTGACTTCGGTTGGGCTTTGTTAGCCATACCCTCACTCCATCAGCTGGTATCTCCGGGAGTGCCACCTGGATCGCACGGGTCACCTCCTCTTCGGTGGAGAGGGCATCAAGGTCCCGAATCTCGACCGAACACTTCGGTTCTAGGGCCTTGATTGAGCCTTTGTCCCCAAGTGCAGTCTTGAGGGAAGCGGCAAAACCGATCTTGTCACTCGACTTCCCCAGTTCGAGGAGGACATCCCCGTTCTGGGTTCGCCGAATAGACTTGATAACGGTGTCGGTCTCCTCCGGTTTGGCCTGCGATCTAATCTGACCCAGAACATCGGCAAAAGATCGCCCCCCTAAAGGCTTGATCAAGATTGCCTCTGTCCTGGGCTTCTTAGGCCTGGGTTGTTTAGGCTTTCTGACAGACTTGCCAGAGGCCTCCCCAACCGGTTTCGAGACTTGCGTCCGCTCCACCCTCGACGCACTTTTCGAAGCCGCCTCCGCTTGCTTCTGCCTCCTCCTTTCTTTCTTAGACAGGCGCGTCTTCCAGCCCCCCAAAGGTGTTGAGGCAGAGTTTGCTGCCAAGGCAGGATTAGCCGCCGGAGCAGGAAACTCTGCAGGAGTAGCCGCTGGAATCACGGCAGCGCCCGGGGCGGATTCAGTAGCCTGGACAGGAGATGTCTGCGATGCCGCAGTGACAAAAACCGGTCTCGGCACCGAGTCCACCTCGACAAGCTCAGGGCTTCCAGGCGAAGAACCGCTCTGCCTCTTCTTTCGCTTTCTGGCTTGAGTCTGGGACTCAGCCAGGTGAGCTTGAGGCGAAGCAGAGATGACTCGGTTCGTGACATCGCGCTCCTGCTTCACTGCCTTTAGCCTGATTTTCCGGCATTCCTCGATTTCTTCTAGAGCATCTTCGAGTTTCGGGATCCCCTCTTTTATCGCCTTGTTCACGTTCTTTTGAATTAAGAGGGCCTTGGCCATCTCCTTCAAAAGAGCTTTCATCTTCTTCAGAAGTGAGTCTTCCTCCTCGTGGGCGTCGTCCTGCTGCTGACGAAGCATTTGCAGCTCGAATGCCGCACGAAGAGGGCTCTTCCTGGGAGGAATCCCTTGGATATTGGCTAATGGTGTTGCCGGCTCGGCCACCTCCATCGCCATACCGATCTCCTCCTTCTTCTGTCCGGTTTTGGACGACGATCCGACACCACCAAGAGCCTTGAATGGCATCGGCGGGGGGGTGGTTTTAATACCCTTCGTCGGCGTTCCAGTGTTCAAGGTCGGAGACCTCTGCAGTCTTGAGCTGCGCTTAAAGGCGGCCTGCTCTATCTCATCATCGTTCGTGTTTTGCATTTTAAAATCCATACTTTTGTTTCACCAGCGCATCGTGCGGCAAGAGGCGGCCCTTCATCGGTCGAGAGCGGGTACACCCTCGGAGGTCTACCCCCCGTAGGAGATAAGACACCCCTACCCCGGGACTCCGGGGCCCGAACCTCCGTTTGCCCAGCACCGATACACAAAATGTGCCGGACGTGCTGGGGGTCGCACCGTGGCAATGCAGAGTCCGATCCCTGCATCCATGCCGCACTCCCTGACTAAGGTCCGAAGCGGCTGGCTTCTGACGACACACTGGAGGAGACCATCGGCAGTGCGAGGCACACATCAGTCCCTGCAACACAACAGGGACACTACCAGGACCCCCCAGCATGCGCCGGTCGAAAGAAGGTGGAAAGACACCCTTGATTCGGGGTCGAAAACAAGAAGGTGAGCAAGGTTAGCTCAGGAAAGAATAAAGACGGTGAGCTAAGACCTGAAAGATGAGAAGAAAGGCCCTAGCTCGGGAAGAACTGTGAGGAGGGTCTCACAGCTTGGCTCAGGTACCCCGGGGTTGCCAAGAAACACCCGTACAGTGGAAAGCCCACTGCCCCTGAGGGATAATAAAGTAAAATTTATAGATATTTTTAGGTTAGATATTCAATAAATTATTAAATATATTTAAATTTATTAAATAAAATATTTAAAAATATACATAAAATTATAGTATAAATTCAATATCATATGGTTATAAATTATTAATATAATTTTGATCATTTTCTTTAAAACTTTCTTTAACATAATTTTTTATTATATTTATAAATGGTTCTATTATAAAATTAAACTTATAATGATATACAAAATAATTTTTATATTTAAAAAGATATATTAAAAATTTACTTGATATTTTAGTTTTAAATAAATATAATTTTATATCAAAATCATTATTTATTAATTCTTTTGGAATAATTAAAATTTCCATTTATTAATAATTATTTTTATATCCCCAAGGTAATGTATCAATTTTATTATCACAAATAAATCTTTTATCATCTCTATTACTTAAAGCTAATTTATTTATTGTAATTGTATATATTTCATGTTTAAAACTTCTAATACAAGTCATTTCTCTATATTGTTCTTGATCATCAAATAAACATTTCTTAAAATCATCCATATGTAATGTTTTATCAACAATACTTTTCTTAATTCCCTTACATTTTACAGGATTTTTATTATTAAATTCATAACTATATAATTTTGATCTTAAACCACAATATTCTTCTAATATTTCACCATTTAACTCATCTTTAAATTTACCAATTTTTTTTTATTCTTTTCACTATAGCATTCATGTTCTTTCTTATAATCACTTGTATCAAATTCATTAATATTTTCTTTAATAATTTTATATGGATCCTTTTTAAATTCTATAAAATAACTGTCTGTGTCCATATATAATAACCTTATATTTGGATCAAACTTCTTTAATTTTTCATAATAAAATTGATACATATGTAATTTTGATAAATCAAGTACTGAAAATCCTATATAGATTGGTTTATCAAACTTAACCTTTTCTTTTATCATATGTGAAGCAATACAGTCTTTATCAAATATACTAAATGTTTTAAAATTAGGTTTTTTTGCTTGTTTTAATGAAAACTTTTCATCACCTAATTTAATATCACATCTATTTCTAACATTTTCCATAGTTTTTCCAAAGACACTATTATTCATCAATTTAAAAAAAGTCTTTTTCAAAATCTGATGTTGATTTGGATCTTAATTTAGTATTTAATTCAATATATTTTTTCATATAATCATCTTGATCAAATGCTATAACTCTATTAACTTTCTTTAATTTTAATCCTTTTTGTAGATAATATTTTAAGTTTCTTGAATGAATAACATAATCTTTTTTATCAAATAATGTTGTGCAAAGCTTATTATTATAATGTTCAGGTGCTAATGGCAAATCTTTATGGTCATCATGTAATTCAATAGGATATTCTAAATCAACATCTAATATATATCCATATTCAGCATTTTCATCTAATTCTAATATTGTTTCTTCCCATTCATTTAATGTATATGTATTAGGATTCATCCATGTTATATCTTTATAAGGTAATTTTTGACTTAAAGCCCATCCATATAAATTATTTGCATCTATATATAACATATAATTTTCAGGTTTTGTTTTATCATAATTTTTTGTATATTTATTGTTTGCTTTACAATATCTAGTTATACATTGTGAAATACCACCTCTAATACCTTTTTCAATCATTAAATACATATTATAATCACTTAGTAATTCTAGTTTAATTTTTGTTAATTTTAACATAGAATCCCAAGCTAATGATGGCGATGTTAGATAATGTGCTGGATCTAATTAATAATTTTTCAAACAAACAGATCTAAAATTTTCAAATATATCAGCTAATAAAAGAACATCTTGAATATTATATAAATCTGAATAACTACCTAATGTTTTTACTTTTAATTTATTCCAAACTTTTATATAATGTTTATAATCATCATCACTTATATTTTCATTAGTTAAACAACTATAAAATTGATCTTTTTCTAATATTTTATCATAGTTTAATTTTTCAACATTATCAATAAATTCATATGGAAATACACCTTTAGAAGTTAATATTTTTAAAGTTTCATTATCATATTCAATTATATCATTTTCTTTTATAAATTTATTTATATGCTTAAATTCTTTAAGATTTTTAGCTAATTTTTCAATTGATGTAGCCATAAATCTAAATGTATCTAAAAATGAGAATTTTATAAATTTTCTAGGTTTAAAATATAGTTCACCTTTAAATTCATAACCATAACCAGAATTTACTGAATAGTTTATATATTTTTCATCTGTATTGGCTAACAAATCAATTTTACCATATTTTTTAGCTAATTCTTTTATAAACAAATGTGTATCATAATTTGAACTATTATGACAGAATATAGGAATATTTTGAGGAAATTTTAGATTTAAATTACAATTTAAATGTGCAGCACCTCTAAATTTTCCTGTTAAATGACAATGATCTCTTACTTTTATTCTTTTATCATTATCAAAACCACTATTTTCACAAATATGACAAATATTTGTTTTCTGATAATTAATTTCTTCTTCATTAGTTAAATTCATAGGCTTTTTATTTTTTGAATTATATTTTTTAGCTATATTTTTTGAAATTTCATCTAAATATTCAAATAATTTATTTGGTACATTTATTAATTCTTCTTCATTCTTTGCTCTATAACAAATAGGTTTATACATTTTATTAGTTACTCTAGATACTCAATAAATTGTAAATCCATATGGTTTATGTTTTTGAATTTTATTTGTATATGAACAATTTGGATTATTTTTACAATTATCAATTTTTTCTAATATACTTTCAAAATCTAAATAAATTACATATGGATGTTCAAACTTTTTATAATAATTTTTAAAACTTACTCTTTGACCAGGAAATGGCATTATAGGTCTACATGGTTCTAATGATTTACAAATTTCTAAATGATTAGATAAGTCTTTATTTTTATAAAAATGAGTCAAACATCTTCTACAAATATATATTTTTTTATTTTTTTGTGTTAATTGCTTAGATACTAACTTGCTTAGATCTGTAATCAATATATAATGAGAATTGTTATCAATTTTATGGTATAATAAATCAATTTCTAGTTTTGTATTATAATGTTCAGATATTTGTAATGGTACTATCTTTTTTATCTTCATCAATTCTATAAATATTTATTGACATTGATGGATAATTATATTTAGAGTCAAATGATCTTTTTTCAAATAATTTAATATCTTTCAATGTTATTGGATAATCAAAACCTTTAAAAATATCATCATTTATATATTTTTGATATTGTTAAACTCTTTCAGCATTTTTGTTTGGTTTATCAATAGCACATCTAATTGCATAAATAAAACAATATTCATCTTTATTTTTAAAATTTACACAACATTTTTTATTCTTAATTTCATTTGGTAATTCTATATATGATCCAGCATTTAATGAATTATTTTTAGATAATTTTAGATTTAATTCAACACATCTTTTTAATGACCAACCAGAGCCTTTTGATGGTTGATTTATTTGTTCTCTATCTATTAATTTCTTGAATTGATCATCAATAAAATCATCTATATTTAAAATATCTGAACTTTTTATACAAAAATACATATTACTATTTTGAATTTCACCATTTATTAATTTTCTTTCATATTCACATTCTAAAGCCATCTGTCCTTTAATATTTTTGAATTTTTGTTTTTCTATCAATTTTTTTATTTCATTTCTTTGAGTTTCTAAATAATCATTAATATCTAAATCATCATTTGAATTTGTTAAAATATAATCTTGAAAATATCCTTTTAATGACGAAGCTTCTTGAATATTTATTATATTTTCTTTTGGAATTGGTTTATTTTTAAAATAATCATTTAATAATCCAATCAATTCATTTCTAGTTTTATTAACAATTTTAATACTATTTTTAATTGCTAAATTTTGAATATATTTTAATGATCTATATCTTAAATTATTTGGATTTTCTTTAATTTTGTTTAATCTTTTAATTAGTTCATCTCTAGATAAATTTTCATAATTTCTGACAGATATTTTTTTTGCAATTTCATTTAATTTTTCTATATTAAATAATGAATAATTGGTAAGATCAAATGTTTCTTTAATATTTGTTAATTTATCTAAAGTTTTATTTTTATAATTATATATATTATTATTTTTACACCAATGTTTTAATTCAAATATTTTATTATCATATTTTTGTTTATTTAATAAATGTTTAGTTGAGTTATAATGTCTATCATAATTTTTATATAATATATTTTTATTACAATAAGGACAATTAATATTTTTATTTGTTCGTTCCATTTATTAGAAATAATTTTTACTTAGAAATAAAACTCTTAAAAATATGAGAAGTTTTTCCACTTTTTTCTAGGTAATTTATAGTTTAAATTGTAATTTTTCAATCAATAGTCAACTTTTCACAAGTTAATTTAAATTTTCCAGAGTATTTTTTCAATAAAATCAATAGTCGACTTTTCACAAGTTAATTGAAGTTTTCTAGAGTATTTTTTCAATAAAATCAATAGTCAACTTTTCACAAGTTAATTTAAATTTTCTAGAGTATTTTTTCAATAAAAATCAATAGTTAACTTTTTATAAGTCAATTTAAGTTTTCTATAGTATTTTTTCAATAAAATTTAAACTTTTTTAAAACAAGTAAAATTATTATTTTTATCATATTTTTAAATTTTCTAGTTTTGTTATATTTTTGACATGAATTTTAGTTTCTAAATGTCTTAAATAATTATTAGTCCATTTAATATTTCTTCCACATTCACAAAATTGTGGTTTTAAAAACATTTCTCTAATACATTGTATACAAATTGTATTTTTTCTATCTTTACTATAATGATAATTATTAAAATTTGAAATATCTTTAATTTCTTTACATTTATGACATTGTTTTTCATTTAATTCAATAACTTTAATACTATCATATAATTTTTTATAATACACATCCTTACATTCTTTACAATAATAATATAACCCATCTTTAGTATTTTTGTCTTTATAAAATTTAGATATATCTTTATATAATTTACACCTTAAACATATCTTTTCCATTTATTTAAAATAAAATTTACAAATTCGTTTTTTTCAATTCATATACATAAAAATTTCCAATAATATCTTCATTATTTTGAACTTTTATACTGTAAGTAACTGGATTTGTATTATTAATTTTAGAAATTATAAATATTTCTCTAGACTAATTATTTTTATATTTATTAGAAAATGTTGATTTTTTATTTCCAATTCTAACTCTATCATTTATTTTAAATTTTGATTTGGTTATTATTTTTGGTGGTTTATATTTAAAAACAGTATCTAATAAATCCTTTTAATTATTTTTATTTACTTCAATTGGTTTCATTTTAATTGTTGAATGATATGAGTTATTATATTCTTTAACAATTTTTGGTAAAATATTTATCCATCTATAATTTTTATTAATTTCAAATTGTATTTTCATTTTTTCATTTTGTGTTCTATTATACCTTTCTATTATACTTGATTTTTCTTCATTTTCTGTATGATACAATTTAATATCATATTTATTTAATATTTCATTAAAATCTTTATTGATAAATTCTAATCCTTTATCTGTATGTAAAAGATTAGTTGATTTATGATTAATTTTAATTGCATCCTTTTAATTATTTCTTCAAATGCTTTAGAAACTGTTTTTCCATCTTTTTTCTTTAATGGTTTTGACCAAACATATTTTGAGAAAGTATCTATAACATTTAACATATATTTATAACCATCATTTTCTTTTTCATAATTTTTCATTATAATTAAATCTGCTGCCCATAAATCATCAATATCTAATGTAATTATTTTTCTTTTTAAAAATTTCTTTCTAATTGGAGCATGAATTTCATTTGCCTCAATTATTTGTTCATTTTTAGTTAATTCTTTTTTAATTATAGGTTTAACTTCTTTTTTCAAAATTTTACTTTTATTTGTTTTACAAATTGAACATTTAGTAGCAATTCTATATAATCCATTTTTCATTTCAACAATTTGTGGATTAATATTTTTAGTTTTTTTCTTACATTTGTGACAATGAATTGGTTCATTCATTTATGTATAATTTTTTTTTAAATAAATGGATATGTGTTATAGATGTCATAATCAAACTAATTTTATTATTATTGGAAATTATGTAGGATGTAATATATGTAAAAGAATTATTTATGAAAAAAAGATTAAGAGAAAAAATAATAAGAATAAACATCTTAAACATATTTTAAGAGAATTTAACCATTTTCAACCATATAAAACACAACAATTAATTAATGAATTATATATTTTATGTATTTCCAATCATTTTGAAATAACACCTAAGAGTATAAAATTATTTTTAAAACAAAAAAATTGCCTTTTTTGGCGTCAAGATGGCGACTTATTGACTGTCAAGTGACAGAAGTGACTTGTGGTGCTGTTAAATTTGACTTTTTAGTGTAGAATAGGCCTAACCTGTCTTTCGTTTTGTGTCAGAGAGATAGCCTTACCTCAGTGAGTAATAAACTGCTAATAATATAATTGCAAAATACTCACATACTATTTCATGCAAACCATTTCACTGATTGATGATACTGTGTTTCTTGTTTTTTCATGATAACATGCAAATTTGTTTAAAATCTAAAACTCGTCACTTAGGCTACGGCCACACATGGCGACTTAGTCGCCGCGACACAAACGCCGCGACAAAGAAACAAATGTGATACATTGCACGTCGCGGGTCGCCTTGTGTGGCCGCCTTCATTTGATTCAATGTATCACACTTTTTCGGCGTTTGTGTCGCGGCGACTAAGTCGCCATGTGTGGCCGTAGCCTTATTGATAATTGCTCACTACTTGTTGTCGTCTGCATCATTCTGTCTAGTGAAGACTCCCGCTCATTTTTTTTTCGCCTCCACAGCCTTCTGAATGTGACAGTAACTTATGCAAGTAGCATATACGTACTATATTTTCTACCAGCCCAAGCTAGTGGTCGCTAATAGTGGATCGAAGAGTAACAAAGTTTGCACTTAGAGGCTTTAACCTTCTGTTACTGATTTCTTTTTTGAGTGACCATGTCATTTATTATATCCCAAGAGGTATGTCCCTTATGCGTGAAATTGGTTGGTAACAACGAAAGGAAACTGCAATGTAAAGCAACATGCAACCGCTGGTTTCACAAGGACTGCCTTTCAATGTCAACATCGGTTTATAACTCATATGCGAATGATGATACTAAGAAGTGGGAGTGCTGCAGAGAAGACTGTGGTAAATCCAACTTCTGCAATGATCTTAACACTAAACTGGATACTATACTCAATAAGCTGTCCACTTTGGCAACTAAAGAGGAGCTTGGCACTATAAAAGATGGGATCGCGGATTTGAGGAATGACTTAGTAACAGTAGTGGAAAAAGTTAACGGTTTTGAAACACGTTTAAATGAAGTTGAAATTAAGGTGGATCAACTTAAAGCCATCAAGCCTGATAGTTCTTTGACAAATGTTGAGGATGTTGTAATTGAATGCAAGGAGAGATCTCGTCGAGCGAAAAATGTCCTTATCTATAACTATACAGAATCTGAAGCTCCTTCCTCATCAGCTTCATCTAAAGCTCATGATGCGGCTGTTGTTAAAGCGCTTTTACAACACACTCAGTCCAACGTGTCTGTGGACAATGTTCGCTTCTATAGAGTAGGTAAAAACAGATCTCAGGAAAAGCCTCGCCCCTTGATCCTTTGCATGCCTTCTGAGGAAGCTGCTATAGAGATTTTCAAGAACTTTCGGGAAGACAACGCCTCAGCGCCCTTAACCGGCATCTCACTTTCCCATGACCGGACCCCTCGTGAACGTGAATATATGGATAAACTTAGACACCAACTCAAGGCCCGCCAAGATACAGGTGAAGACAATATAACGATTAGGTTTAAGAATGGCACTCCTGTAATCGTCCAAAAAAACTGAGTATGTCTCACCGATGTCCAGAGTATTCACTGAACTTATACTTCCAAAACGTTAATGGACTTCGGACAAGACTTAACGATCTCGACATTTCTCTATCATGCTGCCCTTATGATATATTATTCTTTTGTGAAACCAACTTGGGTCCTGATATTGCCAATAATGAACTTAATTCCAGCTCATGTTTCACCGTGCATAGATGTGATAGATCATTATCTACTAGTTGTAAAAAGTCAGGTGGCGGCGTTCTAATTTCCATTCGTAAAGACCTGAGTTGTAACCGGTATAATATCACCTCTAACATTGAGTGCATATTTCTCCTCTTAAACCTGGGCTCAAATAAGAAAATTCTCTTGGGCTGTGTCTACCTTCCCCCAAATAGTCCAATCATGCTGTATGAGACCTTTAAGGACTCGGTGGATGAGGCTATTGAAAACACAGAACCAGACTCTGTAATCATCTTTGGTGACTTCAATATTCCTCTGTTTGACCTGATCCCGAATCAGTTCAACGTCTCCCAAGCTACTGCCTGTCTCAACGATTTGTCTGCCTTCCATAAGCTCCACCAAGTTAACCACGTAAGAAACTCCAGGGGCGTGACGCTGGATTTGATCTTCTCGTCTTTTGGCAACATGGAAGTGAGCACGGCAGATGAGATAGTTGTTCCTCAGGACTTTCATCACCCACCTCTCTCATCCACCCTTTGTATTATGAGTCCTGTTGCTGCTTCTGGCTCGTATTCTGCTTGCAATCTCAGAAAGTGTGACCTAGCAGCAGTGTTCGACACCTTAGCCAAAACTGATCTTGACTTTGTTTATAATGATTCTTTAGTAAATGACAAGTTCGACAAACTCATTGGAATGCTGGGTGACTACTCCACTAAGTTCAGCCCTATCAAACGCTACGGCTGCCGTCGTTTTCCGTTTTGGTTCTCCAAGGAACTGATTAGACTGATCTTCGAAAAGAAAATTGTTCACAAACTATACAAACAGAGACTGGATCGGGCGTTGTTCCTTCGTTTCACCCAGCTTAGAAATACATGCAAGATACTCTCAAAGGCGTGCTATAATAGCTATGTGGCATCTGTGGAATCAACAATCCCTTCCAAAACCAAAGCTTTTTGGTCGTTTGTTAAAGCCAAGAAAAGGAATGACACAATGCCATCTGTTGTCCACCTTGATTCTCAGACTGCAGGTAACGCCAAAGAGAAGAGTGAGCTCTTTGCCTCTTACTTCAGCTCGAACTTCTCCTCCACTTGTTTAGTTGCACCTGCCTTCGATTTTGGCAATGCTGGTCATCTGGGACTCATTCGTCTGTCTACTCAGGAGGTCAGAGCGGAGCTAGAAAACCTTGATACAACTAAAGGCGCTGGCATAGACAACATTCCTCCTTCGGTGCTGAGATATTGCCATGAACTCCTGATTGAGCCTTTAACTTATTAGTTCAACGAGTCATTGATGAACGGGATGTTCCCGAATTCTCTTAAAGAAGGCTATATTATTCCCATTCCAAAGACAGGTGACTCTCAGGACGTCAAGAATTACCGTCCGATAACGATTCTTTCTGCGGTCGGCAAGATTTTTGAAAGACTGGTGGTGAATAGGCTGAGGCCTCTGATTGCAAACATCACTTGTGATTCTCAGCATGGCTTCACTTCAGGTAAATCGACAGTGACGAATCTTCTGACCTTTCAAGAGTACATCTTATCTTCATTTAGAGCCAATAGACAGGTAGATGCTATCTTTATTGACATGGCTAAGGCTTTCGATAAGGTTGACCACGCCATCCTTGTCTCCAAACTTAAAGGATTTGGCATTTTAAACCCACTCTTGTCCTGGCTGGAAGATTATTTGTCCAACAGAAGATTGGTTGTCAAAAATAATAATAAAATCTCTTCTACATTTATCCAATCTTCCGGGGTCCCACAAGGCTCAATTTTAGGCCCTTACCTGTTTACATTGTTCATCAACGATCTTGTGGACACTACCTTCGTTGAGACATTAATGTTTGCTGATGATGTCAAGCTTTTTGTTGAAATCAGTAGCCCTGAAGATTCCGAACGCCTCCAGCGAAGCCTTGATGCGATTGCACTCTGGTGCTGCAAGAACAATATGTCTCTTAACCCTAAGAAGTGCTCTGTAATAAGCTTTTGCAGGAGGAAGCACCAAGCAATCATTCGACTACTTCATCATGGACGAATGTCTCCCCAGAGCTAGCGTGGTGAAAGACTTAGGAGTGCTATTGTCCAGCGATATGTCATTTCATGCTCATTTGGACATGATATGTAAGAAGGCTAACCAGAACCTAGGATTCATCACCAGATCTACACGAGGTATGAAAAATACTATTGCCCTTCGAACTCTCTACTTCAGTTTGGTTAGACAGCTTCTCGAGTATGCATCCCCCATTTGGTCTCCATTTACTCAATGTGCCAAGGACAGGTTGGAAGCCCTTCAGCGCAGATTTGTCCGTCTTGTTGGCCTGAGGAGTGGCTACGAATTTCGGGAGATTCCAGTTGGCACCCTAGCAAATGACCTACGGCTTCACCCTCTGGAGGTCAGAAGACCTGTCGCTGATGTTGTGTTCCTAGTCAAGCTCTTAAAAGGACACATTACGAGTCCAGAATTGCTGGCTGAAATTGACATCAGAGTCCCTTCATCTCGCACCAGATCCCAAGAATTATTCCACCGCCGACATCACTCTACTGTTTTTGACTTCAATTCTCCATTGGCCCGTCTCACAAGACTTGGTAATCGTGTTTCAAGTGATGTAGACATCTTCGTTGATAGTGTGCCCGTAATCCGACAACGCTCACTGGTCACTCTCCTTCAAGTTTGATCTGATTCGTGGCCACAGTTCTTCGGCCACTAATCTGTGAATGCTCGTGCTCTTGGTGGCGCCATTAATGGGCCACACCTCGCTTGTGTTGGTGCATGTCTGTTTTTGGTGGTGCCATTAATGGGCCACACCCGTTTGTGTAAGTGTTCGACGGTGTCATTGGTGATGCCATTATTGTGCCATATCTCACGCATGTTTTAGTGCTTGTTTGTGCTCGGTGGTGCCGTTGATGTGCCGCATCAGCCTGTTTTTCATGCATGTCTTGTGCTTTGGTGGTGCCATTAATGGGCCACATCGTGCATGTTATTGTGCACGTTTGTGCTTCTGGTGGATTTTTGGAGCCTTTTTGGGCAACATAGAATGTCTATGCAGTAGTATAGTTACCGAGTGTAAAATTGTAATGTGGCTCTCCAAATTTGTAAATTATTGTATGTAATATTGTATTGTATTGTGTTTGAATTATTGTTATGTATCATAAATCATTGTGATTTGTTGCATGTACTATTATTATAATTGTATTAGTTCTTCGTATTCAGCTTGCTTCAATGTAGTATTGTAGTGTTGCATAATGTCACCTTATTCATTTTGTATCAGCACCAAATATATATATATATTTTTTTTTTTACTCATTGTATTAAAGGCATGTAAATTGTATTAGGTACAGGCTATTTGTATTGTATTAGTGCATTCGTAAGTCAGTACTATGGACCGCCTAGTTACGCCATCTGCCAACAATTAATTGTAACGAATATGTAAAAAATGGTTACCCGTAAATAAATAAATAAATAAATAAATTGTACAAATTGGATATTTTACTATCAATTTTTAAACAAAATATACAATATTGATTTTGAATTGAATAATGAAGATAAAGAAAAAATTACACTATTTTTTAATAAATATTTATGTTTTAAGAAAAGTAATATATCATACAAAAAATTATTACCTATGATTTTTAAATACTTAAATATGGATTTTTGTATAAAACCTAATTATGATAATGACTTTTTAACATATCTATCACAAACAAGTTTGTGATATTTTTTCCTATATAAATGGATCTGCTAGAAGAAATTAATAATATTGGAGAATTAAGATTTAAAGAATATAAACCATTAAAAAGTTTAAATTTAAATGAAAAAATTGAAAAATTTGAAAGAATTAAAGATAAATATGGATATACAATTATTGTTGAATTAGAAAAATGTAAAGTACATTTACCAAAAAGATTTACTAATGTAATTAATGATAAATCAATTAAAGAATTAAATAAAAAAGATTTACATTTAATTGTCACTGATATTAAGACTTTTGATAATAAAGAAACTGCTTTAGTTAAATTTGAATAATTATTACAATATTATTGATACTAAACCTTAATTTTACTTGTTTAAAAAAAATTCAAATTTTATTGAAAAAATACTACTAAAATTTTAAATTACCTTATGAAAAGTCAACTATTAATTTTATTGAAAAAATACTTATAAAATGTGATAATTTTACTTGTTTTTTAAAAAAAATTATTTTGTAGAAAATTTAGGCATATTTGTTAAAAATTTCATTAAAATTGCATATTTTTTATGATAATTTGACAAAAGCTGAAAATTGGCCAAAAAGTGGCAAAAATATTGCATAATTGTATTAAAAAACTGTGAAATTTGTTTGATTTTTGATTGTCTCCAAAAGTGAGCCAGAAGTAACATGATACTATATACTTATATATATATATATATATATATAGCAAAAAAAACAAATTTTTTTTCTTACTCCTTTGGGTGACTTGAAAGTTATAATTGGCTACTCCTAAACGCACACTCTATATATATATATGTGTATATATATATATATATATATATATATATAGTTATATATAGTTGTATATACATACTGGTTATGTTACAGGAATTGGCAAGCCTCACACGATACTGCAGGTAGTCAAGGTGCCAATCACCAACCAAAAAGCCTGTGAAATTGCGTACAAGAGTAAAGCCCAGATCTATGACTCTCAGTTCTGCGCCGGAGGAAAGATCGGCGAAGACTCTTGCAGCGGAGACTCAGGTGGCCCCCTCATGCGGCCTTTCGCCATTAACGGGCCCCCAAAATACTATGTTGTCGGGATCGTATCATTTGGTCCCAGAAAATGTGCTGCTACCAATTCTCCTGGTGTTTATTCTAAAGTTTCCTTTTATATGCCATGGATTTTGGATCACATTAGGCCCTAATGTTGTTTAAAAAAATACATAGATATTAGTTTCATTGCCTATTATGTTTTTTCCATGCTGCAAATCCTAAATTTATTTTTCGTTTACTTTAAGATATCATCATAAAGATCATTTTTATCATTTTTTGTTTTTTATATCATATCATATTGTACTATAGACTGCCAACTGATTGAAATTCTACCAAAAATCTAGTTGATCTGAACCCAAGTAATTTAACACTTTTGCAGAAATCCTATTCTTACTAGCACTAACCTAAACTACAGTCTGTAAAGCCTTTAGAACCATTTTTATAATATTTTTTGGACTACTTGACTACTCAAACTCTTTCATAGTAGCTTACTCTTTAAAAAAATTTAAGATATATTTTTAGATTTTAGATACATTTTTCTTTTAATTAAACATCCAGTTTCTTAAACCCTCTGCCATATGGTTCATAGCATATACATATGCTATCAACCTACTGTCATTTACACTAACTGAAAAACTGTCTCGCCAACCACTAAAATTCTCAGATAATTCTTGAATCTTGAACATTTTGTTGCCAATACATACAACAGGGAATTTTGTGAAAATTCCCTTGGGCCTGTCTAACCGGGGTTTCAGTAAAAGTGTTAAAAATACTATATAACTGAAACATGTGTTCTTCCTATTTTAATAGCATTTGTTATAGTAACAGCTGTCAAAATATAATGTTCTAATCAATTGTCATTCTTCCGTAAGATTTACATGTAACTGTTGAAGCCTGTAAGGCGTAGCCGATGTAAATTGTAATGGGGTTTATGGTTATTTACAGGACACTACCTTTTTAACGGTACCTACACTCAAATTTCTCCCATAATCCATGCAAGCTGAGAAAATGAGAACATTTTATGTTTGCCCATTAGTATTTATAAATTGTAACACAAAAGTCTGTTAAGGTGGGTTTACATGTAAGCATCAATCAATCAATCAATCAAATCAACTTTATTAACTTATGTACATGGTACAATAATAGCGTCAATTGGCTTAACTAATAATAGTATCCTACAAGTACATGAGTGGTTTTACATTGACATAAAAATTAAAATACAGTAACTCTAAAATAATAAATACATATAGGCCTATAATTCTGAGGGAATAAACAATTTTTTTACAGGCCGATCAGTTGTGATCCGTTTGAAAAAACTCCTCAAAGGAGTAAAATGGAAAACTTAATAAATAGCCTCTCAACTGTTTTTTAAAAGAATTCACACTGATTTCGTCTATAAACTTTTTAGGTAAATGATAAAGGAACTTAGAGCCTAAATATGTTGTTTTTTTTTCTTGAAAAATTTTAAATTATAGGGATCAACAGGACGATTTTGCCGTTTGTATGTGTGGAGGCTACTTTGTGCAACTGAATAGGGAAACTTTAATACCTTTATTGAAATGGCGACCTAACTCAATAGTAGTTTAAAGCCAAGTATGAATGAGGGATGAGTGTAGGATGATTGTGGCGCGATCTTGTAGTCTTGTTACTGACTAAGGCCGACATTCTCATTAGACAGGACTGTTATTTCATAGCCCAACAGCCAATGGTAACTGTTTAACATAGTAGACAGTTTCAAGAATGACTAAGTTAGCCTATACACAATTAGAATACCCAATTCAGTGAATAAATGTTTCACAGATTCAGTATTTTTCAATTTTAAAATTATTCTAATTGATCTTTTTTGCAGTAAAAGTAATCTATCTAAGTTCCTTTTGGTAGTAGCTCCGTAAATACAAATTCCCTAAGATAAATAAGAATGGATAAGAGAAAAGTATATTGTTTTTAAGGTTTCTATAGTGAGACATCTGCTTCAAAGCAAAAATACTGGAAGAGATTTTGTTACAAATATAGGAAATATGACTATCCCAACTTAAATTTTCATCTATAATCAAGCCTAGGAATTTTGTGTTCTGTACCTGCTCTAGAGAATCTTCATCTACAAAAATATTTGGCAACATTTTATTCCTTATATTTTTTGTGGAAAAAGAAATGAAATTTGATTTGTTTGAATTTAGAAGGAGGTTTTTACTGTCAAAGAAACTTTTTATCATCGATAGGCCAATAAATGATGAAATATCAATATTTTCCTGTGATTGCCCTGAAAAAAAGAATATTTGAATCGTCAGCATACATTCCATATACTGTTTTCTCCCTCAAGACAGGAACTGAGCACCCCAGGAAGACCTTTTATATAACAGAGGAACATCAGGGGACCCAAAATTGATCCCTAAGGGACGCCGTATTTTAGTATACGTAGTTTTGTTTATATATTTAATTTTGGGATTTGATTTATTGTCTGTGACGTACGTTCTATTTCAATATAATGTTGTCTATTAGTTAAGTACCAAGAGTTAAACCAAGTGATTTCTTTACCCTTAACACCTAGATATTTTAAAGATTTTAATAATTCGTCATGCGATACACTATCAAATGCTCGTGAAAGGTCAAGGAAGATACCAACAATTTTCTGTCTTCTATCAATAGTATTAATAATCGATTCAATAAACTCTACACCTGCAGTTATTGTAGATCTACCAGTTCTAAATCCATGCTGCTGATTTTCCAATAGACTGTTTACCTCCAGATAATTAAAATACCCCCCGTCGCAGCAGACCTGCGTACTCAGCGAATTTCCAAAGGATCTTGAGATTTTGTATTTTCCCCATAAACACCATAGGAATGAGTATGTAGGTTTGCTGCCATGGGATGTTGTTAAAAAATGTTAGTTTTGTTAGAAAATGTAATAGTTAGATAAGGTAAATATCTAATTGTATCAATATTCGACATTTATAAATTTTCCCCATGAACCCCATGGGGTTGAGTATGAAGAAGGATTGCCGCCATATGGGTGTTGTAAGCAAATATCAGTTAAACCCTACCTAGTGAATATACATACCAAATTTAATCAAGTTATTCCAATAAATAAGTGAGATGCAGGGTTTTGTTAATTCCCCATTAGAATAACATGGAAAACCTATTTTTGTATTTGTCTCCATAATCTGTTAAGCCATTTTAAAAATTCAAAATACTAAATTGTTTGTTTTTAAGCTCTTTTAAATGTTTTCAGTTAAAATTGTTGAATTTTAAAAACTAAGGTCCAAAAATGCCAAAAACCCATTTTTGTGTCCTTTGAAACCCCATAAAACCATGTTCCCATAACCCGATCATGCTGGTTTGCGAACTCATGAAAATAGACTTGGTCTTACACCTTCATACCAAATTTCATCAAAATCGGAGGTCCCCTTCAAAAGTTATCAGTACCACGGACACACACACACACACACACACACACACACACACACACATATATATATATATATGTGTGTGTGTGTGTGTGTGTGTCCGTGGTACTGATAACTTTTGAAGGGGATACAATATATATATATATATATATATATATATATATATATATATATATATATATATATATATATATATATATATATATATATATATTTACATATATATGAAAATGAACGAACGGTATTTTTTGCCTCTGGAGACCTCAAAATGAAAAAGAAACATGATCCCGGGCTTAGGTCTTACCATGGCTACTACCGTAATAGCGTATTCCCTATAGGGAAATTCGCTAAAATTGGTTGTATACTATACGCTCAAATATTTTTGAAAAACTGGTAGTAGTGAAATGGGTCGATATCATGAAGGATCAGAACAGTCACCTTTTAGCGAATTTCCCTATAGGGAATACGCTATTACGGTAGTAGCCATGGTAAGACCTAAGCCCAGGACCACTTTACTTTTTCATTTTGGGGTCCCCAGAAGCCAAAAACACCATTCGTTCATTTTCATATATATGTGTGTATATATATATATATATATCTATATATCTATGTGTCCGTGGCACTGATAACTTTTGAAGGGGACCTCCGATTTTGATTAAATTTGGTATGGAGGTGTAAGACCAGGTCTATTTTCATGAGTTCGCGAACCAGCATTGTCGGGTTATGGGAACGGGGTTTTATGGGGTTTCAAAGGGGTCAAAAATAAGTTTTTTGCATTTTTGGACCATAATTTTTAAAATTCATCAATTTTAACTGAAACCATTTAAAAGAGCTTAAAAAACAAACAATTTGGTATTTTGAATTTTTATCATAGCATAACTGGTTACGGGGAAAATCAAAAAATGTGTTTTCCATGTTATCCTTATGGAAAATCAAGAAAACCCTATATCTTGCTTATTTATTGACATAACTTAATCAAATTTGGTATGTACATTATCTATATAAGGTTTGACTTATACTTGCTTACAAAACCCATATGGTGGCAAACCTACATTACACCCCCATGGGATTTATGGGGAAAATAAAAAATTGCCAGAGTTTGATACAATTTTGTGTTTACATTCACCAATTATTGATTAACTTGGATTTTCTAACAACACCCAATGGCAGGAAACCTACATACTCGATCCTATGGTGTTTTTATGGGGAAAGTAAATAATCTGAAATTCCATTGGAAATTCGCTGAGTACGCAGGTCTGCTGCGACGGGGGTATTTTAAAGATTTGAATTACTTTGGCGATTTTCAATTTATCCGGAAAAATTCCAGAAATCATTTTTGTCGAATAGAAGAAATTACACAGAAATAAAACGGAATGACCAACTAACAAGTTCAAAATTCATATCCGAATGCTCAATCGTCAACATAGGAGTGCCACAAGGAACAGTCCTAGGTCCTTTATTTTTTATTCTATATATAAACCAATTGGCAGATGTCCCAGGAGAAGGAAGTGTAATATTATTTTCAGATGACACAACCTTTTATAACTCTCATCCAAATTTTTCAGATTTAGACATTTCTAATTTTATCCAAATTTCAAACATTATCAATTGGTTTAACGAAAACAGTTTAAAAGTTAATAACAATAAAACAAAGTTTATATAATTTAATAAGAATAAAACAAAAGTAACAAATCCTTACTTATTATTAGATGATACAATTATTTCCTCTTGTGATGCAACTAAATTCCTTGGACTTACAATATCTATAGATTTATCATGGACCTTACATATAGAAGAACTATGTAAAAAGATTAGTAGTGGAATTTTCATGATTAAAGTTCTTTCAAAATGCTGCAAAATTTATGTCACAAAATTAATATATTATGCTTATGTTCAGTCACATATTTCATATGGACTTATGTTTTGGGGATTAAGTAAAGATGCGAAAAAAGTATTTAAATTGCAAAAGAAAGCCTTAAGGACCATTTTTCATCTACCTTCTACAAAATCATGTCGTCCCCTCTTTCAAGAACATAAAATTTTAACACTAGCATCTTTGTACATTCTTCAATCTGCTTGTTTTGTGCACACAAATAAATCAAAATTTCAACTGAGGATGAACGTACATAAACATAACACAAGATTAAAAAATTCCATCGAAACTCCAAGTTGTAATTCAACATTTTATCGAAAAGGTTCGGAATATATGTCAATTACGTTGACATGACGTTCCACTCTTCACAATCGAGGAGACGGAAACCTCCGTTCTCTCCCTAAAGAGCAACAAGGCTCCTGACCCTGAGGGGATTCCCAGCGAGGCTTTAAAGAAAGTATTTTCAATTAATGCTGACTTGTTGTTGAGAATGTACAACGCCTGTTTGGTAGAAGGGGTGTTTCCGGCTCGCTGGAAAACTGCCAGACTTGTACTGATCAGCAAGGGCAAAGGTGATCCCGAGCTGCCGTCGTCCCACAGGCCTTTCTGCATGTTGGACACGGCTGGGAAGCTGTTCGAGAAGCTGATCCGTTCCCACCTGACCTCTGCCGTGGAAGCTGCCGGGGACTTATGCCCCCGTCAGTTTAGCCCTTCAGAAAGGGACGGTCAACGATTGACGCTATCACCGAAGTCCAGAGAGCTGTGAAGAGAGCCGAGAGCCACAACCATTTTCTCGCTGAGTAGTGCTTCTTGTTACACTTATGTCAAGAATGCCTTTAACTCGGCAAGGTGGGTCGATATGTTGGATGTGCTTTGCAACACCTTTCGCGTTCCTGCATATCTGTTGCGACTCATCGAGGATTATCTCTGCTCTCGAAAGCCTGATTTACGACACAAGGGACGGAACGTGGTCGATGGAAGTCACTTCTGGTGCCGCGCAAGATTCAATACTCGGCCAGGATCTCTGGAACGTTGCCTATGACAGCCTCCTGAGGTCGGAGATGCCTGAGGAAACCACTTTGGTTGGGTACGCCGATGATGTCGCAGCTCTCATTGTCGCACGCAACGTTGAGCTGGCCCAACTAAAGTTGAACCGAGTCATGCGTGTGGTCAACAAATGGATGTCCGATCACGGTCTCTCGCTTGCTCTCCGTAAGACGGAGATTGTGATCCTTACGAAGAAGAGGATAGACACCGTCGTTCCGTTCCGAGTGGGAAGGGAAGTGTGGTCCAATCAACTTGTGCTGCCAAGCACTTCGGGATTATGGTGGACACCAAGTTAAGCTGGAGGGATCAGATATTCGGTACGGCGGACAAGGCCGCTAAGTAGTCACCTACCTTAGTAGGCTGATGGCCAATGTCGGGGTTCCACGATCCAGCAGAAGAAGTCTGTTGATGTCCGCGGTTCAGTTCGTGCTTCTTTATGGAGCAGAGGTGTGGGCAGACGCTCTCGATAAAGAGTAGTACAGGTTACGACTCGCCCGGGTTCAACGTCGAGCGGCACTCAGGGTGTGTTCCGCCTACCGGACAGTGTCCGAGCCTGCCGTCCTGGTGGTCGCCGGAGTTATCCCTGTCAAGCTCTTGGCACGAGAGAGGAAGGTAATTTATCAGAGACAAGGTGAGATTGGCAAGGACACGGCACGAACAGAAGAGCGCTCCCGAACCTTCCAGCAGTGGCAACACAGCTGGGAGCACGACACCCGAAGACGATGGACTGCGCGACTTATCAAGCACGTCCAACCATGGGTTTAACGGCGGCCAATTCTTGACAATTCACGGCTATTTTCTGTCGTACCTGAACCGGATGGGCAAGACCGGTCCACCGGACTGCATTTATTGCCTGGGCGTTCCCGACGATGCGGAACACACATTCTTCCGCTGCCCCCGTTGGGAAGGGTCCCGCCTGGAGGCCACACAAATTTTTGGTGCATTTTCGGTGGACTCAGTCTGCCAAAAGATTTTGGAGTATGAGGGCAACTGGGATTGTTTATCACAGTTCGTCCGGGGCATCCTCCTGGAAAAGAAACCCGATCTGGACCGCGAAGTGGCCCAGATCCCTTGATCTGGATAAGGAGTGAGCCCCACGGGCGTTAGCCAAATTTAGGCCTAGCCTGACGTAATGTGATAAACAATTCCAGTTTAGAATCCTAAAGAGTAGAGGAGGTTTTTTAGTGGGTAAACCAGTTTTTAGGGGAGCCCCACACTACAGGCTTGCCACCTGTGTGCGTAATGAATTTCTCTCACCTCTCCCTAAAAAAAAATAAAAATAAAATAAAAAATCGTAAAAAAGCGTCATGTAATAACTCAAAAGTGAGTAAAAATTCTCGTACGGGACGGACATCGGAGCGTATTCCTAGTTATATATAACCTAAATATTGTTATTTTTCATGAAAATTAATACGTTACAGCACGGTATCTAGAATTATACAGGGTTAGGCAAAAGTCTGGATACCCCCAGTTAACTTTTTAACGCGTTGCAGTAGGAAAACCAAACTCGGCACATGTTTACAACATCAAAAACTGCACTTTTTCATCAACTACACAACTTTGCCCCTGCCCCCAAAATGGGGTATTTTGGGGGCAGCCCCAAATTTTCAAATGTAAACCCCTATCGAGTGACCCCTCATTTTAAACGGTTTATCAAGAGAAATTAAATGGCGCAAACCGGAGGTCGATATCTCACCCCTAACCAAAATGGCAGCCATTTCAAAATTTGACATGGGCAAGCAAGTATAAGTATGGACACCCCCAATTAATTTTTTAACACGTTGCAGTAGTAAAACCAAACTCGGCACATGTTTACAACATCAAAAACTGCACTTTTTCATCAACTACACAACATTGCCCCTGCCCCCAAAATGGGGTATTTTGGGGGCAGCCCCAAATTTTCAAATGTAAACCCCTATCGAGTGACCCCTTATTTTAAACGGTTTATCAAGAGAAATTGATTGGCACAAATCGGATGTCGATATCTCATCTCTAACCAAAATGGCAGCCATTTTAAAATTCGAGAAGGGTAAATTGACTTTACATTGGCTGCCATTTTGGTTAGAGATGAGATATCGACATCCGATTTGTGCCATTCAATTTCTCTTGATAAACCGTTTAAAATGAGGGGTCACTCGATAGGGGTTTACATTTGAAAATTTGGGGCTGCCCCCAAAATACCCCATTTTGGGGGCAGGGGCAAAGTTGTGTAGTTGATGAAAAAGTGCAGTTTTTGATGTTGTAAACATGTGCCGAGTTTGGTTTTCCTACTGCAACGTGTTAAAAAATTAATTGGGGGTGTCCATACTTATACTTGCTTGCCCATGTCAAATTTTGAAATGGCTGCCATTTTGGTTAGGGGTGAGATATCGACCTCCGGTTTGCGCCATTTAATTTCTCTTGATAAACCGTTTAAAATGAGGGGTCACTCGATAGGGGTTTACATTTGAAAATTTGGGGCTGCCCCCAAAATACCCCATTTTGGGGGCAGGGGCAAAATTGTGTAGTTGATGAAAAAGTGCCGTTTTTGATTTTGTAAACATGTGCCGAGTTTGGTTTTCCTACTGCAACGCGTTAAAAAGTTAACTGGGGGTATCCAGACTTTTGCCTAACCCTGTATAAGCTAATGGTAGGTGACATCAACAGCTGATTGAAGAGGTCCTGTCCCGTTGACGTCATTATGTTTACATTCCATAGATATATACTAATACACCTGGATTGGTAACTCCGTGTTGCGAAAACGAGCCGTTACCCCCACCACTAGCCAGTATTCGTGGTCAGTGTTGCCAACCCTGTGCGAGTAATCATTTACTGTAATTTAAATAAATAAATTAATTAATCAAATAAATTACAGTAATACTGTAACTTTTTAGTCTTTCTCACCTATGAAATGATAAATTTCAGCCTTTAGAATGTGCACTAATACATCCTAAAGCTGCAAGTACAGAACCATCTTTCATCGTCATAATTATGTAATTGAACATTTAAAAGAATGTAAACAAACAAGAATGCAGCTGACGCACCAACAACAATCGTGTCAGCTGATATTCAGCGCGGCGCGGCGGCGGCGCAGCGGCGGCAATACTGGCTAGTGGTGGGGGGAGCCGGCTCGTTTTTACCGCTATTCCGCCATTTCAGTTATCGGTCCAGGTGTATTAGTATATATCTATGTTACATTCGCGTAGAAGTTCAATCTGCTACTGCTGAAGCAGAACTAACCCAGTAAAACCCATGCGACCGTTTCATCGCATGAATAAAGATTAGGCCATTGCGCATGTGCCAATAATGAACGAATCTTCATTCCTTGGTTCTACTCCCACTCACGAGTACTGAACTGATTCAAAACAAGTCAACTGAGTTAAAAGTTAGTGTTAGAGTTAGGTTCGTTCGTCCAGCCCGAGCTTAGCAGATTGAATGAATGATTAAATTTATCTGTCTATGTTCGAATCCGTCGTATCCTCTTAGTTTCGACTGTAGTCCTGTGTGTTACATTATGCTGAATTAAAATTAATTGATACTGTATTATATCTAACTCGGGCTTAACTTGAGGTACGGTACTTTTCAAGCTCACTTAGGGGAAGGTCGGCTAGTATCGGACAGCGGGTAGTATCGGACAAACGCTGTTTCCCAGCTTTTGCCGCTAGAGACAGCACTGACTAGGACATCAGCAGAAGCACCAAGGAGAAAGACTATGTTAGCGCCATTATGCGTTTCGTGCCTCAATAACGTCTGCACTGTGACGTTTATTTTTGTTTTTGTGACAATTTTCTGTGCACGTACGTATGTTTGAGACATCAGTGTGCTAAACTGAGTAAATACTTTTATGATTCAACACCACTATTTGATAGTAAGGAGGCTTTACTTTGTTTTGTAGGTGAATGGTTATTTTAGTTTGGGTTATTATGGAAGTGGTAGTCAAAATGGCGGACCATGTCAGTCGGGTAGTATCGACAAGCTCGCGTCGGGTAGTATCGGACAGAATGGGTAGGTTGTAACCTGTTTAAATAATTGTAAAAAACTTAACATAATCAATAATCAACTCCCATTATTTATTTTTAGGTTTTCGAACATCATAATAGAGAAAATGAACAAAATAAAAAGCACAAAGGTAGACTTAAAATATAGATACTGGGCCAAGGCCTTCAAAGGAGGAAAATAAGAAGTTTTGAAAAAGACAAAAGACATAAATGTAAAAAAAATTACAAAAAGGCAATTACAGTTTGAAGAAAGAAGTAGGTATGAAACACATTGCATTATTTGTGATGAGACATTTCAATAAAGCTGGATACAATGTTCACATTGCAAGGGTTGGCTTCCCGAAAACTGTGCTCAGCTTGAGGACATCCCATCTCTATTATAAGTGTATATGATATTTGTGTTGGGCACCAAGCTAAGAAGACAAGACTTTAAATGGAAACACCAACAATGTTTTGAGCCAAAATGATCTTAATTTGTGACTTTGAAACTCAATTTCCTTTATTTAGTCTTAAGGTTATCAGCTAAAAAAACTGATAGTGAAAACCAATTTTGTTATACTTATAGTTAAGTTTTTTATAGTGTTGAAACAATATGTAACGATAAAAGTGTGTTTTCAGACTGCAAGTGGTATTATTTTAGCTACAAGCAGTTGTAGTTAACCCGTCCGATACTACCCTCCAAAAGTCAAATAGGCCCAAAAGTAAGGTTTAGAAAAAGGTGTGGAAAAAGTGATACATTCATTCATACAATAATTATCTATATATTAATACGCAAGCATGTTCATTTCCTCCTTTTTCTCAGCTCGTGTACATCGTAGGAGAAATCCAAGCTTACCGTTAGAAAGGTATAATCCTGTAGATGAGCAGAAATACATTCTAATTCACATCGGAAACCAGGGCTACGCCCCACTAGCTTTCAAAGTTCCAATGTTAATCTTATGGAGAAAGGAGAATTGAATGAATCATTAGACAGCTGTTGTAAAAACAACTGCTAGAAAATTAGGAAGAACAGATGTTTTAGTTCTAAAATGTTTTTAAGCTTCTTGGGTCCAGATTAACTGAAATTTAGATCGAATTTCGATCAGAAGGCGATCTCTAGTTATATTAAATGTGTGTATAAATAACATTTCAAACTTAGATATTTTGCATAGTAAATTATCATTTCTTTTTATCACTAATTAGAAAATCGAAAAAAAAGCTTAAGTGTCCGATACTACCCGACCTTCCCCTATAGGTAGATCACTTTGTGGATAATTTCCCCAAGGTATTATGGGAATACTATTATGGTAATAAATAAAGTGGTCAACCCTCTCACTTAATCCTTATTTGGGTATGAACCATTCATGTGTAGAGCTGCGTCAATATGTGTCGTATTAAGTCTGTAAATTTATACAATATATTGGGTGGCGAGAGGTAAGCGCAAGCCCCTCAGGGGGGATCGGGGGTCGGCTCTCATTAGAGGGGCGGCGGACCTTTCCCCAAGACCGCTGTGAGTCAGTTGCTTCGGGCAACTGCACTGTGTGATGGGTATCACAGCCTGCACGGGGTGCCACTGCCCTAGCTAAAGGCGGCGGAATCTAGACTTGGCGGTCGATAAATAGCCCCAGAGTCGGGGAGCAGCGACTCTGGTAATAAGGACCTGGGGCGGAGGTGAGTCACATCGGAACGGCTCAGCGTCCACTTCAGCGGCAGGCGGAGCGAGAGGGTCGCGGTACGGCTGCTGCACTGCCAACCCAGTTCTGGTATGTGTGCAGCGGTTCTGGGGTTCTACTGACGGGTGGAGTGCAAGGAGCACGGAACGGTCGTCACACTGCTAACCTCGTCTGTTTCAGACTTCAAAAACATGGCAGAAAGACAACAAATGGAATCTACCCCAGGTGGGTCAACGCCTCGGGTGTGAATCCCACCCCTCCCTTGTGGAGGGCAAGCCCGTGGATTCTGGGGAGGGCAACTTGGCCTGCTGGTATTGACGTCTCGAAACTTCGTCTTGGTGGGGGGCACACAAGCTGAGGGAGCGGAGACTTCGGTCGGGAGTTCCCTCGCTGAGTCCGCCCACACCAACCAGAGTTCTCTCGACATGCTCGAGTGGGCACACCGATCCGTTTCGGACGGTGCATCCCCCTCGAGTTTCAGTGTCGACAAGTGTACCCTGGACCCCCGAGCTGAGGAGGCGGAAACGCACGACCTTGGTATGGAGGTCTAGGAAACTAATACATCTGTTCCAGGAACCGATGACAAGCAGGACTCCTTCAAGTCGAGGCAGCGGAAAAGCGAAGCTAGGAAGCTGATCAAGGCTAGGAAGGAGGCTGAGGGCACGTGGCTGCCCTACGTGGAATGGCGAAAGACAAAAGGTCTTCCCAAGAAACACGCGAAAGAACGCGAAAAGGAAGAGGGAGGACGGGACTCCTAGCCCTGCACAAGACCAGCAGGGGCTCTGGGATCTCTCGCTTGCGACGTAATACTAATCTGGTTGTTGCAGAGCAGGAGAGAGCAGCAGCAGCAACAGACCCCGAAGCGACCCAGGAGATGGCATGTGCCGCCGGGGGCGTCAGGAGCTGCCAGCCCCTGCGGACAATCAGCTGACTTTCAAGGACCAGCTCACCAGCTGGAAAATGGCAAATTGCTCCCGTTGATTATCCTGATTCCAGGTTCACCGAGGGGCAGTTGAGGACTCTGCAGGAGATGTTGTTCGAGAAGGTGATTTCAGCCACCACTCCGCAGCAGATCCTGAGGACATATCCAGAGAAGCTCCAGAGGGCTCCACATATCCAGAGGGCTCTTGTCATCACTTGTGGTAGCGAGTCACCCGGGCCTGGCTTCTTGAAGTGGTTCCTGTTTGGGTCCGATCGGGGAGGGGGGGCCTGGTGTCATTGTGGGGGATTACAAGGATCTCCTGCGTGTCACCAAGGTTCTCCTTCGGACCGATTGGATTCTCGCCAAGAAGGAGCCAAAGGAAATTTTTAACTGTGTCAGCAGGCAAAAACCCAGGAGTCTCTACGGTGATTGGCGGGTCATCAGCTGAAGGAGAGAGGAGGACAGCCAGACTCTCGTGCTTGCGGTTGACGGCGGTTCGGCCAAGACACTGAGGGACCAAGGCTTGAGGATCTTCCTGGGTCTGAAACAGGGTGCAGCTCAGGGTTCTCTCTGGGGCTCCCCCTTGATGATCCGGGTCCTCCAGGCGAACATCCAGCATAGTAAAGCCGCCACGGCGGTACTATGCGAGACCATATCCAGAGGGATGGTCGACTTTGTACTGATCCAGGAACCCTGGGTCAGGAACACATGATTTCAGGCTTGGGGGCCCCTAGAGGGTGGACCATTCTGGTCATGTCAATAACCCCAGAACCTGCATTTGGGCCTGTAACGGGATCAAGTGCGTGCCGGTTCTGGAATTCTGTTCCAGGGACGTCACTACGGTCAGGACTACGTGCAGTCCTTCTGGAAGACACCTACTGTTGGCCTCTGTCTACATGCCAATGGGACATCACACAACCCCCGCAGGAGGAGGTCCGGAGGCTGATCGATCATGCGATCGGTTCTGGTACCGACCTCTTGCTGGGATGTGACACCAACGCACACAACACGGCATGGGGCTGCAGGAGGAACGATAATAAGGTAAATACTGTTAGATAATCTAGTCTCCAATGGACTCATGATCGCCAATGTGGGGTCGGAACCGACCTTTGTCAGTCGAGTCGGACAATCGGTAATTGACCTCACATTGTATACAGAGGGGATGAGGGCTGAGATCGCTGATTGGCATGTGTCTCAGGAGCCATCTCTCTCTGATCACAGACACATAAAATTTATGGTAGGAAACTTTTCACCTGAAAAGAACACGTTCAGAAATCCCAAAAGGACGGGACTGGGCGAAATACAAGACTGTTCTGCAGAAGAGAATAGAGGATTCAGGTCCTCTGTACTCCTGCGTCAGAGACACAAATCATCTCTACTTGGCTGCGGATCGCCTGTGAGGGGACATTGTGTCCTCATTCGAGGACTGCTGTCCACTGTCGGCGGGACGGCAGGGTAAGTCTGGGTGGTGGAATTCGGAACTTGGAAGCCTAAGAAAAAGGGTAGGGCTCTATTCAAACGGGCGAGTTAAGTAACTGCTGGGACGCTTATCACAGATTGCTCACCCAGTACAACATTGCAGTCAGGAGAGCAAAGAGGCTCTCTTGAGAAACTTCTGCAGTGATCTCGAAGGCGTCTGTGAGACTTCAAGGATCCACAAGATCTTATCGAAAGATAGGCCCTCTTGTCTTGGATCTCTTGAGGGTCCGGATGGCATCATGGTTCATAACCCCAGGGATGTGCTTAAAATCATGGCAAGCACACACTTTCCAGGGAGTATAATCACCCGGCCAACTGATGAGGTGAGTGCGAATGTGCGGCGGGCCAACTTCACTCGATGGAGGGTGGCGGGTCGCATCGTCACTCACAGTCGAATACGCTGGGCAGTCAACACTCTAAACCCTACAAGTCACCGGGACCTGATCAGGTGAGGCCCGTCTTTCTTCAAAAGGGATTAGAGTTTTTGCTACCAGTTCTGACGGTATTGTTTAGGGCCAGTTTGGCCCTGGGACATATTCCAGCAGTCTGGAGCAGCTCTCGGATAGTCCTTCATTCCAAAACCTGGTAAGGCTAGGTATACGGATCCGAAGTCCTTCCGCCCAATTTCACTGTCTTCTTTTCTGCTGAAGACTCTGGGGAAGCTGGTATCAAGGTATATGGGGGAAACGGCGCTTAGGGCTCACCCGCTCCACGAACGCCAACACGCCTACTTACCAGGAAGATCATGTGAGTCTGCCCTACATCAGCTAGTAAATAGGATCGAAAAGTCGCTAGAGTGTAAGGAAGTTGCACTTGGGGCTTTCCTAGACATTCAAGGTGCCTTTGATAACACTGAGACTCAGGCTGTCATCAATGCAGCCACAGCTCAAGGTTTCCACGAGGTTGCAAGGGGATGGATCGAAGCCCTCTTGAGAAATAGAAACGATCACCTCAACAACGAGGAGATAGTGGCAAGAACAACTCGAGGTTGTCCCCAGGGTGGGGTCTTGTCTCCACTCCTCTGGAACCTTGTGGTAGACGATCTCATCAGAACTCTCAATGAAAGCGGTGTATACGCACAGGGATACGCTGATGACATAGTGGTTCTGGTGTCAGGTATGTTCAACGACACAGTCAGGGATCTCATGAATGGGGCTCTGAGGTCTGTTGGACGCTGGTGCGAAGAGGTAGGTCTTTCAATCAATCCTTCAAAGATTGTGGTGGTTCCTTTTACGAGGAGGAGGAACCTGAGAGGGATCGACCCCTTAGTACTGCAAGGCTCAAATATAGAATTGCAGAATCAGGTGAAGTATCTGGGGGTAACTCTGGACCGGACGCTTCACTGGGGACCACAATTCCAAAAGGTAATAGACCGAGGTAAGTGGTCTCTCATGGCATGCAGGCGATTGGTGGGAGGGACATGGGGAGTGAAGCCAAAACTGATGCACTGGCTTACGTCTCTGTGGTCAGACCTGCCATTACCTACGGTCGCTTGTATGGTGGCCAAGATGGACTCGGGGGCGGCGGTGAGGGGATTGGCGGGAGTTCAAAGACTCGCCTGTCTCCTCAAGACAGGAGCCCTGAGTTCCAGTCCTGGGGCTTCCCTGGACTGTCTTCTCAACTTGTTGCCGATTGATCTTTTCATCAAGACCACGGCAAGGAAGCTGCTCATCGACTCAAATGTGAGAATCTTTGGATAGACACTGGAGAATTCCGGGGTCACTCTCGGATCGTTCTGACTGTACAGGGGAATGTTTTGGACATGCCCTCGGACTACATGTCGGTCAAATATGCCTTCGGTAGGTCATTTAGGGTCCTTCTTCCAGCGAGGGAGGATTGGCTGTCTGGAGGAAACCCTCTTCCACCTGCGGATCTGGAATGGTTCACAGACGGGTCCAAGGTAAGAGGAGGAACAGGAGCTGGAGTACATGGGGTGCAAGCGGGGGTAGGGATTCGTCTCCCTATGGGGATGCATCCCACGGTGTTCCAAGCGGAGGTTGCTGCGATAATGGAGTGCGCCAGAGCAAACCTGGTGCAAGGTGTCAGGGACAGGAGCATTTCCATTTTCTCAGACAGCCAGGCAGCTCTAAGGGCTCTGGACTCCTGCGAGTTCAGGTCAAAGATCGTCTGGGACTGCTTCACCACAGTATCTGCGCTAGGTAGATGCAACAGCGTGACGCTCTGCTGGGTCCCTGGTCACACAGGGATACCTGGGAATGAGGCTGCGGACGCCCTTGCCAATGCAGCTTCATCTTCAGAATTTACTGGTCCGGAGCCTTTCTGTGCTGTCTCTCGTGAGTATGCGTGCCAAGCGGTCATGTCATGGGCGAGGGAGGAGCATCGTAAGGCCTGGTTCAGACTTCCTCAATTGAGGGTAAGTAAGCTCATGCTTTACTCTCCATCTCGGAAAATTGCCTCCAGTATTCTGCAGTTGGAGAGGGGGCAAATTAGACAGGTAACAGGGCTTATAACAGGACATTGTTCTTTAAGGAAGCACCTGCAGCGCTTGGGTCTCTACAAACCATGTGTCACCAGACCCGGTATGCAGGAGGTGTGGGCAGTCTGAAGAAACTGCTGATCACGTGCTGTTTGACTGTGGGGAGCTTGAAGAGGCTAGAGAGAGGGCCCTTGGAGGACTACGGAGGGGCACTTTCCTTCCTCAAGAGGAGCTTGTCTGCAGGATACAGAAGTTCATCAAGTTTCTAAACAGGGATGAGCTCTGAAACTACATTAGGGGAGCGCAAAAAGCCCTTGCGGCTGACGCGCCTTGGGATTAGGTCCGCCCCATTGAATGAATGAATGAATGAATGAATGACAATATATTGTTTTTCTTCTTTTATAAAAGGTTGAGACCCACATAGCAAAAAAAGCTTGATTCGAACTTGATTCAAGCTTGATTTTTGAGGCTTGAAGGTTTGATTCAAACTTTACCAATCGAGCCTGAAAACTTGATTCAAACTTGATTCAAGGCTCTTAGTCACCGTGATGTGAAATCGATTTCAACTTGAATCAAGTGTTTCATTCAATTCGTTTTCAAGTCACTTTCAAGCCTTTAAAGTCTTGCCTAATCTTTTCAAGTCTTTTTCAAGCATCTTTCGAGCCCTTTTCAAGTGTTTTTCGAGCCTCTTTCAAGCCTTTTTCAAGTCTTTTTCGAGTCTCTTTTGAGCCTTTTTCAATGGATTTTCAAGTCTTTTTCAAGCCTTTAAATATTTTCAAGCCCTTTTTAAGCCTTTTTCAAGGGCCTTTCGAGCATTTTTCAAGTGTGTGACGAGCCTTTTTCAAGCCTCTTTCAAGTACTTTTCAAGGCTCTGTCGAGCCTTTTGAAGACTCTCTCGAAAATGTTTCAATTGTTTTTCAAGTCTTTTGCAAGTCTTGCGATTCTTTTTTTAAACCTTTGTTGAGTGGGTTTTGACGATTGAGAAAAATTATTTAAAAATAAATGTTTTAGTAGCAGAACAAAGGGCCAATGCTCATTTTCGTCATTTTGAATTTACTTGAATTTTCCCGGATATGTAGTTTGTTACGGAAATTCAATATGTTCAAATAAAAATTGTTCTTTCGGGTTCCGACCTTTTTCTAATCACACAATAACGAGAAAGTCGTTCACTCACCATTGGTTGCCAATATGTTCGAATATGAGGGACAAGTAGAGAGGATGGCTGCTCGGCGTCCTTGGGGAGAGGGAGCTTACCCAGGCCTGGGGTTGCTGAGGGACTCTGGTCGATCTGGGTGTCCGTTGTGGGCGGTAGTCCATCCAATTAAAGCGAGAGTGAGAACGGTGGTCAATCACAGTTTATTCACTCGATTACGACACTGACACTACGCGGCGCGGCGGTGGAAAATACACGAGAAACGAACGAATTCGCACAGTTTTCAGTTGACGAAATGTAATTTACAAGCAAACAGTACTTGAGAGAATGGCACAGGGGCCGAAAGAAATTTATAGAGATGAGAAATAACAAGGACAAACGAGAGCGCGTATACCGAGAGAGTTCTTCTTCAAGACTGACAAAATTATTTTGGAGGGGGTAGACGCGGTACCCAATGTGTCCTAGAGGGATAGCCACAATTGTACATCACGCCACAATTCTAGTCCAATGAAAAGCCAGGAAAATCAGACCATTCCTCGGTGAAGCTGTGTGTGTATAGGGCCTATGTGCCGTTGTGTGTGTGAGGTATTCAAACCGTCTGCTCTAAATCTATCTCAAATATGAGATGCCACTAAAATACTGAGACATATTAAAACTAACTATATTATTTACAAAATTGGTAAATGTGTTATCTAAATACTAAACAACCTTTATACATTTTTTTGGCCTCGTTCAAATATCTTTTAAGTCTTTTTTGTTCTTCTGCAGCTGATATTACACATTAAAGTGGAATAATACATCACGTGGTTAGTGTAATTTATTTAGTTTAGTTTAAAACAGAAATTAGTTAAGTACAAATTAATTAGATTAACTACTTAAGTAGGGGGAGTATCTCGATTTTTAAATTATTTGTAGGCCTAATTTGTGAAATTGAGTTAGGCATATGTAAGTTTATTCCATATTCTCAGTAAAATTTAAAAGTAATTTTTATAAGTTCTTTTTTCGGTAAATTTTTGATTATGTACTCAGAGTACATAATCAAAAATTTACCAAAAAAAGAACTTATAAAAAATTACTTTTAAATTTTACTGAGAATATGGAATATACTTACATATGCCTAACTCAATTTCACAAATTAGGCCTATAAATAATTTAAAAATCGAGATACTTCCCCTACAAATTAATTAGATTAGTAGTTAATCTAATTAATTTGTACTTAACTAATTTCTGTTTTAAACTAAACTAAATAAATTACACTAACCACGTGATGCATTATTCCACTTTAATGTGTAATATCAGCTGCATAAGAACAAAAAGACTTAAAGAGATTTGAAAGAGGATACAAAATTTATAATGGCTTGAATAAACACAAGACAAAAAACTTACTGAAAAATAGGAACAGTAAAATACACATCCGATAACTTCGGAGTCTGGTAAGAAAGTAATGGCGTTGGCCCGTCTCGTCCCGAAAAATCTATACAAAATCGATGAGAAATCGATCCTCGGGAGCCGCGCACTGCATTGTGGGACTGCGTTGGACGGGTTGTGATTGGTCGGGACGTCGTGCCGTGAATCGGTATCGATTCGAGTTCGATTCGTAAACGAGAATTAAGTTTAGTTGGATAATCAAATTCAAGGCTTACATTGCAATTGAAGGGAGAGGTAAGTTCAAGCCTTCTTTAACTTTTTGGTGCTCTCGAATCGGAATCGATTAGATGATTAAATTCAAGGCTTACATTGACATTAAAGGGAGAAACAAATTCAAGCCTTGATTATCTTTGGTTATTTCGAATCGAACTCGAATAGATGCTCAAATTCAAGGCTTACGCTGCAATTAAAAATCGAGGAAAAGTCAAGGCTTGATTCAAGCTTCCTTGCTTAACACTGCCTTAGAATGATAGTTATTTAGGCCTACCATTAAGTCTCCTAAGCAAAAACCATTGGCACATGGTTAAGATGAGGTCATGCCTTTCAATTTGTTATATTGTCTTATTGTTTGCTATTAGTCTTGGAGATTTTCAATTTTATAATAGAATCTTTACATTTCTTGTAATATTAATTATTTTGTATGATAATTGTTAATGAAATATTCTGTGTATAAATAAATAAATTCAAAATAAAATCAAAATTAAAGTTAGGCTATAGCCTAACTTTAATTTTGATAACCTTTCTGGTATTATAATAGCAGAAAGATTATATATATTTAGAAAAATGTACAAAAAGTAACACTGTCTCCTTTAACCATCATTCCATCAATAGCCACGATCACCTAGTGCTGCCCCTGGTTCTTCTGCGGGAAAAGATTTCTTCCTATTTTCCCTGGGAAAACAATACAAAAGAGATGGTTAGTCTAAAAGTATATTTTTACTTGACCAGTAATTTACACACTCTTAATTTAAAGTGTCTTTCAGCACTTAACAAAACTATAAATTATTAAACTTGACTGAAGTGTAAATGGCAGTAAATTAACTTTAACCCTCTGTCGGGCATTAATTTTAAAACAAGGAAGTGCTTTCACGAAGCTTACCTAGAAATAAAAAAATAGACGGTAATTAAATAGAAACATTAAAGTGTTGATAAAAATGCAAAAAAAAACATGATACCGTATACGAATTGTCATTATTATTTAATATAGTAATAATAATGATTGTAACAAGTTTAATTTTTTTGTATTATGAAAAAATTACAAGTAATAGAAAAAACTTTAAAAATATGATATTCATTATACAGTCAAACCTCGATAGTTCGACTATTTGTGGACTTAAAAAGTGTTGATGGTTAATGGTTTTCCACTTTAATCCTTTACAATTATCTTGTTCAAAATAAATGTGCGGTCGAAAGACAGAATTTTATTTCTCACCACAAGGAAAATTCCCTCAATACCTTCCTGAATTCTCCGATTTTCTTCTCAATCAGATGATATTTTAATTTCGCCCTTAAAATTCAGAGTAGAAAATAGCACAGATGATTGTGTTACGTCCCCTACATGCCATTGGAAGGGATTCTTGTTACATTTCAATGATCTCAAAAGTCTAAATTGGAATATTTGTATACGAAAAAGCAAAACATTGGCTTAAAGTGACATAAGAAATTAAGCATCTAATGTCTCAGTGATTTTGATCAGTTGGATTCTTGGCATGGGAGGAACGAGAAAGAATGGAGACTTAAAATTTGCGTTTTGACCGCTCATTTATTTTGAACGTGGTATAATAAAGAATCAACGTGGTTCACAGAAAATTTTTATTCATTTCCCTGACTTTCACTGACCATTTACCATTGGTTTCCCTGACGCACAGATTTTACTGAAAATTATAATACTACATATTTACCAAAAAAATATTTCTGCTTAGGCAATTTAAATACAGAAAATCCTAAATAAATGTAGTAACAAATTGCAAAAAGTTAATTCTTCAAAAGTGTGGTGTTCTAAACAAGTTTCTTGATTCTAATTTCTTGCATCTGGTGTAATTGAAGTAACCGTACGCGGTAAAGGATATACATTTTCTCATGATGTTGGTATTGACATTTTTTTCTTGGAGAAAATGGATATTGCTGGCAGGCGATTTTTAGCTGAAACCGACTAAACACTTTGAGAGCAACAAAGAGTATTTGTGCTTGTAATATACATAAGATTTTTCCTATCACCATAATTGCAAAGGATTAAATTTCTCATACAAAATATAATATAAGTACCGGTAATGTTTGATTTTCTTTTTGAACACACCAACAACTATCAAACATAACTTTTAACTAAAAATAGGAATTACTCAATGATAACAATGAACAACAGCTATGGTACGGTTTGTAACAACAGCTAGTTAACATTAATACCTATATTTGATTAAGTGTGCAAGAATGTCTTTTGCCACTCTAGAGCGGGCATAAAATGAAAAGCGGAAATAATCTGTTTTGCTTACTGTTTATATTTGTGGCAATGTGATTATATGCAGTGAAAGGAAAAGATTGTTGGAGTTTGGATCATTAAGTCTTCACTGTAGGTATAAAAAGCAATTAAGTTAATTAACATTGAATCCCAATACACAAAGTCAATGCTATTACTTTCAGATTAAAGTTACATCGAATATCAAGATTAAAAGTATAACTGACAAAAATTTATTTAGCCTACAAGGAGTTCATAGATTGTATAATTTCTTAAATTTAAAAAGTAAAACTTTGCATGAACAGAAAAAAGTACTCTACCTTCAATTCTCCTAAATTTTGGTTGCATGAGCCAGTTTCTCACAGACTACTGGATCTGGCTTTCTCCGCATGCTGGAATTTTCGCAAGCAAACATCTGTAAAAATTGTACAATGTATTAATACAACATAGATCATTATGAAGTTTTTATATGAAATTAAATCATTATTGCGGATATTTTCCGTCACTGATTAGAAAAACAAATTCACAACGCTTCAGGAACTGGAATCTGAACCCGTCTTTAGGTGGAAGAATTACCTAGAACATAACAAAGCTATGTAAAAACACACCAGGCAAACCTTTAGAAGTCCATGCAAACCTGAAAACAGAAAAGGCAGTCACAAAACTTAAATAAAACACAAATTAATGCACAAAGCTTATACAGAAAACTGTGAAATCAGTCAAAAACAAACACTAACAAGTCAAAAAAGAATCAAGGAATGAAGAGTCGTTCATTATTGGCGCATACGCAAATGGCCTAATCTATTCCTGCGATGAAACGGTCGCCTAACCCACGGCCATCTCTAGTACATATACTAGAGTAGTACTATACATGTAGAGTACATGTACACGGCCAAACACTAACTTTGACTTTACATACAAATTTATGTAAAGTCAATGATACTATAGATGGCCGTGGTCTAACACATAAAATCACACTAAAAGCAATGTGTAACTACCCTAATACAGGGTGAGGCAAAAACCGACTTATTTTCTTTTGCGCACCGCTCAGCGACAGGACATCTGAGAAAGGTGGGGGTAGGCTTGTTGGAAAGCAAATTTTATGCCATTTTAGTAGTCATGGAGTAGTGGTCGGCTAACCTACATGTTTAAACCTACATTAGGCATGTTTAGTAAAGCGCGTTCGTTACCGGGGCGTATTTTGTACGTATCGTCAGCAAACATTAAAATGTCTTTATCAGCATTTAAATCAATCATTTGCCTGTCGAATATTTTTTGCTTTGCATGGTCAGTGGGCTTTAATAACTGAACACTAGCCAATTAATTGGTATGAATGGAGATTAAGATCGAAAAGCAAAATTGTGAAACGGAGGGGTCAGCCATGTTCAAGGCATCTCGCTAGCATACCAGTTAGCGTCTTGGACTCTGGTTCAAGAGGTCACTTGTTCGATTCCCGGGGCGGCGGGGCGTCCTCAACAATGTGATATGGATTTGAAATACTCTCCCTTAAAAGCATTTAGTATACTTTGTACAATTTTCTCAAAATGCTTCTGGCGTAGACCCGAGAGAGAGAGAAAATAATTTATTAAATAAATTACAACTGCCCACATTAGTGGGTTGCCTAGTAGACACAGTATACAATAAAAATTTCTTAATTTACGTTGGAATTTTGTTATGGTTTCTTAGTTCTTATTATATAAGTGATTTCTAATTATGTAAATTGATCCTTTTAATGTTCTTTCTACTATAGTTTTGATTGTATTATTGTTTAAATTCAAATCAAAGATCACTAGCTTGTTTTCTAATGGGCCGACGAGGACTGTTTTCCACACAGCATCCATGTTCTCTGCATCCGCGCTGAACGTGGACGCGCGGCATGTTGGCTTCGTTTTCAACTCAAAACAAGTTTATCTAAAGTTAGTAACCCACTGCATAATTGTGCTAAGATACGGAATTCTAAATGTTGACCTAATTGAGAGAATGCACGAAACTATGCTGCTGAGTAGCAGTGATTGAACCACCAATATTGAAATACGTCTTGATAACGAAATAGCGTTGTTCAGGCGACCACTACTCCATGTCTACTAAAATGGCATAAAGTTTGCTTTCCAACAAGCCTACCCCCACCTTTCTCAGATGTCCTGTTGCTGAGCGGTGACAAAAGAAAATAGGTCGGTTTTTTTTGCCGCACTCTGTATAACCATATAACCAAAATTTCACTTAATACAGTGGAAGCAACAGAGTTTAGAGAACTTCGAAATTGCATGGTTCATACACCGAAGCCTGCTTTGTCAAAAAAGGGGAAAACATAGATGGGCTGTTTTGTTGATATCAAAACAGCAAACAGCAGAAAACTAATTTTAGCCTCTCAACTCAACCGACTCAACCCAACCTCTCAAGTCTCAACTCAACCTCTCAAACTCAAAAATGGCGACACACAAACGTAAAACGTAATTCCATCGTAAAGTGACCTGCAAACCGTGTGCGGGATGTGTCCGAGATCCCTTTTTGAAGTTATGTTTCTGTTCGTATAGTGATATCTTTATTTCTCATGACTAGATAGTATTTTCCGTGAGGACTATATGCCTACATTATTGAAAACGCTTAATGTAAATATTGTCGTTGCAAGTTGCACTGTATAGGCCTACGTACAACTCTTAGATTTAAGGCCTCTGGAGACTTTTGACTTTATTTAGTCGCATGATGTAAGCATATTGGATCTACTTTGATATTGAATAGGCCTAAGCTGTAACTTAGATTTATTTAGCTATGCTGTATCAGGCCTGAGACTTGAAAGCTAATCTAGCTTAACTTGCATTCAGACTCCCAGTAACTTAAAAGGTGAGTCCTAAAACTTTAATGACACATCCAATGTCTAGCTTGAACCTCCTTATTTATGTTAGTAAGCAATAAACTAAGTTAATTGCTAAATTTAGTTTTACTTTTTATGCTTTTCTATATATTCTCTTTTAGAAAATGCAATGCTTTGTTTAATAAGCAATGGGGCCTAGGCCTATTTAGGATGTTACCACAAAAATGTCTCTTTTAGTTTACCATTGAGGTACTTAAGCCTAGTTAGTCATCTTGTCTGACTGTGTCATAAGGCCTGATGTAAGCTTACGGTAGGCCCTAGTGCTTTTTCCAAAAACATCGTTTAACATAAAACTTTCATAACAAATTCAGTTAACTCCGTTTGCCATTTAAAACTAGCCTACTCAGGGGTGGTCTGGCGAGGTTGGCGATCGCCGAGAGCCCCGGCCCTCCCTTGACTAAAGGGGCCCCCGGCTGGGATTCACAAAACTGCTAAAATAGCCTAAGATTCCAAAGATAATTTGGAAAAATTGATATAGGCCTACAACAATAATAATAATTTTTAATAATAATAATTTTATTTCCAAAATAGATAGGCCTAAAATAATTAAGTACACAACAATGTTTTTGGAAAATGAAATAAATTATTTTCATCACACAACTTGAAACATTTAAAAATTTATAATAGGCCTATTTAACCCTGGAACTGCCTAACAAATTTCTTCAAATGCCAGGGTATTTTTGGGCAATTTGCATGTATATTTTAAAAAATTCGCAAAAAATATTTCTTACATGACTATAATGATGTATTATACATCATTTTTTTTTCAGAAAAGAACAAAGAATATAATGATAAAATTTACTTTGAAAATACTAACACATATCTTTGTAATTATTTTATACATATATAATGAAAAAAAAATTTAAACGTATCCATATTTCATGGGTCATGTACAAATCACAAAAGAAGTGATACAGGATTTTCAAAATATACATTTTGTAGCAAATTTTATCTACTTTATGGAAATAAATATAGTTTTTAGAAACTAAGTACAATTTGAAAAACATACTGCAAGTTATGGGGAGCGTATCCATAGTAACGGTATACTCCCAGTAGGAAAAAATGTGCACAAACACTCTCAAACAAATAAAAAATTATAAGTTGTAATACACTTTTTATTATTTGAACTAACCTAAACAAATATGAAAACTAAGGAAAACTCATTTTATTGTTATTCCAAATAATGGTAAAATAAATATAAACAGTAAACAGGTTAACCTATGACACTACTGCACAGATGCAACAAAGAAGTAAAACAGCTGTTGAATTACTTGCTGCCAACGTGATAAAACGAAATAACTGAAGTAGGAGCATCTGGAGAAACTCTTTGGCTTTACATTAACTATAAAAACAATTCGAAACGATGATCAGGAGCGTGTATATAGGGAAAAAATCAGATCGGTCACATTGTAGCCGTTGGCACTTCACAGTAGGGGGCCGGTCGGCTACAATGTAGACGACTGGCAGTTCCAGGGTTAAATGTTTTGTTTGCTTTTAACCACAAATAGGCTATATTTCATGTCCATTAATGTAATAGGCCTACTTAGGCCTAGGCCTATGTTAAAAACTTTTTTGTAGACATACTCCATTTAGGTCATTGTGTCTAATATTTGGCTTTCACTTTCAAATTATGATTAGGTACATCGCATCACAGTTGGACACTACAATGGTATTTAAGTTAAGTTAAATCTTGTATTTTACAACTAGCCGCCCAGGCCTACGGTACTTGAAATGATATGAGGTAGTAGTCAGGCTTGGCTATAAGTTCTTCCAACAATGATTTCATAGATAAGTTTAGTTTGAACTGGGAAATTTTAATTTTATAACTAGGCCTAAAGAATTTGTTGATCGTATGTTCACTAATATGTAAGTAATATTTCTGATTCATTTTTTAAATGTTATTAGAAATATCCTGTTTAAGTTTTGACGCTAAAACTAAATTTAGGCCTATGTTAATCTTTGATTGGCCACTGGAGCAAGCTTTAAATTATAGTCCGTTTTTTAAACCTGATCCTTCTCCAGAAAATTGGGGTGGGTGAGGGGTTTAAACTGTAAACAAAAAATTTAAACTGTAAACAACACATTTAAACTCGTGACAAACGTGTGTCGAGTATCAGATTTCCTCAAATAACGTTTTAAATAAGTTATGATATCTTTCAGTAACTCCTAGTCAGCTGTTATATTTTTAAGCCAAACCTATTCCTTGTTAAAAAGTAACAGTTCTAAAGTAAACTGATTAAAAAACGTCTGCTACCAATAATATTGTAAAACTGATACACATTATGTTGTGATGTAAAATTACCAGCTGGTATGCAACAGTGAAATAAAACAAAAACCACAAAAAAAACCAACAAAAAAACCAAAAGACTTCAGCCAATGGGATAGTACCGTAGCAAGTATAAACAAACCCCCTCCACCATCTCTCCCTTGAAGGATCAGGTTTAAAAATACCCCCCGTCGCAGCAGACCTGCGTACTCAGCTAATTTCCAAATTAGTAATATTAATTTTGACCAGCTAAACTTGTAAACAAAATTTCATCACGGTCTCATAAATAGGGAAATAGGCCTAAATGTCTATTCTCCTTAAGATAAATATAGGGAAAGATTATGCAGGTATGCTGCCTTGGGGGACACTAAAAGAAGGTTTTTAGCATAGAAAAAATTTATTTCGACCAGATAAAGCCATATAGTAAGTTTCATCAATATCTGTCCATAAATAAAAGAGTTTGCCTATTCTCCATATGATTAACATGGGAAAAGAGTATGCAGGTTTGCTGCCATGATAAGTACAAAAACCAAGATTTTTTACCTTAAATGGATGAATCTCAAACAAATGAAGCTAAATACCAAGTTTCATCCAAATATATATATATATATATATATATATATATATATATATATATATATATAAATTTTAATGACTATTATTTTTTGTCTCTGGGCACCTCAAAACAAAAAAGTAACATGGTCCCGGGCTTAGGTCTTACCATGAGACCTACGGTAATAGCTTATTCCCTATGGGAAATTCGCTAAAACGGACTATAGGTCTATTTTTATGTTTTCTTGAGTTGATATATTTTTGTCACATCCCCTGTTTCAAAGTACTTACGGGTTGTTATGAAACTAAGGGCCAATTTGAGGAAGGTATAAAAATAAAATTCAAAACAACTTATTTATTGGTACCGTACCGGTAGTATTAAAAGTAAATGTAGGCTAGGCCTAATACAGAATAAAACCTTACACATATCTGAGCTTAAAATTACATTTAAGACTGATTTTCCTGATTTAATTTCAGGAAGACACAAAGAATTTTCCCCTCGATTATGTTTTTTTTCTTGATAAAAAAGTGATAAAAAATGGTGAAGTAAAAAGTTATAAGATGAATGTTGAAGGTAAATGCAATTACTAACATCTACATTTAAGTTAAAACGAGTTTATATTGATTATTGTTCTGTAGACTGGAAAATGTGCCTTATTTTAGTTTCAATCTCAAAAAACCCACTTAAACTTTCTATATTTTTAAAGATTTTTTTTTTTTTGTTTTACCACGCTGGACGGAGGAAAAAATAGCTCTTACCCGCACACAAAAGTGCGGGCCCTCTACACCACTTTACTCAAGTGGCGAGCAGGGGTCTCCAGCCTCTTTATGACATCAGACAGCAGTGATGTCGAGGTCCCGCCTCAGGGCGGCTTGGGGTATGCGATTGTAGTCTCTCGCTACCCAAGGGCATACCTGCTAAAATAACCCCCAACGCGTGCTGTCACCACATCCATTGCAATCGACCCGAGCGTCTGCTCATTGCGACATTGCAATGTGTGGCCTCTGTCCCTTTCGGGTTTCTTCAGTTGGTGATCAACCTCTTGCTGTCCTAGGTTCTGGGGTCACTCCAGACACCCATCTCTCCTCTTCTGGCGCAGGATGGACAGAACGAATTCAGGCTGCCCTGCAGCATCTTCCCCACGATGTTGTCCGGGGTTACATGACCGCCAACTGAGTCGGCGAGGGCAGTCCGTTCTTCATCAAAGTGACGGCACACAAAGAAAGTGTGGTGCGCGTCGTCTCCGTCATATCCGCAGTACCTGCACCTGGGCGAGTCAACCTTGCCCATTCGGTGAAGGTACAGACGGAAGTAGCCATGACCTGTCAGGAACTGGGTGAGGAAAAAGTTTACCTCCCCGTGGTTGCGGCAAACCCATGGCTCCAGGTTCCCGATAAGACGCCATGTCCACCTTCCAGTCGTGTCTTCATCCCATCGACGCTGCCAGATGGCCATTGTTTGGCCACGAGCCAGCTCGGCAGCCTCCTCGCGATCTATCTCGGGGGCACGCCTAAAGATGGCCTTCTTCTCTTGTGCCAGCAGGTCAATGGGAATGGCTCCCGCAATGACCAGCACGGCTGCTTGCGAGACTGTTCGGTACGAGGACGCGACCCTGAGCGCGCCACGTCTCTGTACCGCCAGCATGCGAGTCCGGTATTTCTTGACTTTCATCGCATCTGCCCAAATCTCTGCTCCGTAGAGCATGATGGCCTGAGCCGTCGACAGCAACAGCCTCCGTTTCGACTGGCTCGGTCCTCCGACGTTGGCCATCAGCCTTCCAAGGCAGGACGTCACTTCGGCTGATTTGTCACACACACCCCTGATGTGGTCCCAGTAGGTGAGCTTGTTGTCCAGCACCACCCCCAGGTACTTGGCCGTCCTCCGCGTCTCGATCACTTCGGCACCCACCCGCATTGGGATGATCGTGGGGATCCGCTTCCTCGTCAGCATGACTATCTCCGTTTTGGAGAGAGCCAGCTGAAGGCCGTGATCGCGCATCCAGCCCTCCACCAAGCGCATGACCTGATTTAGCCTCATTTGGGCCAGCTCTGCGTTTCGTTCGGTGATGACCGCTGCCACATCGTCAGCGTATCCCACGAGGAACGTTCCATACGGCATCTTCATCCGGAGCAAACTGTCGTACGAGACATTCCAGAGATCTGGTCCCAGCACCGAGCCCTGGGCCGCCCCAGAGGTGATGGTCCTGATCACAAAACCACGGTCCGTCTCGTACATCAGCCGCCAGTCCCTTAGGTAGTCTCTCACCATGGCGAGGAGGTACCCAGGTATCCTAAATGTTCTTGCAAGTGCGTCCAAGATGTCGCACCACCGTGCCGAGTTGAAAGCGTTTTTCACATCAAGCATGACCAGCAGCACAATGGGGCGGGCCGCGTGGCACGCTTGATTTGCTTGTGTCACCGAATCAACAACTTCCGAAATGGCACTAAGTGTCGAGTGGCCCTCCCTGAACCCGTGTTGTCGGGCCGAGAGGTCCCCTGCCGCTCGTACTGCCTCGCCGATTCTCGGTTTCAACAGTCTCTCCATCAGTTTTCCCGCAGTGTCCAACATACACAGAGGGCGGTAAGATGATGGAGCATCCGGTGGGCCTCTTTTCTTGCTCAGCAGAACGAGCCTGGCCTGTTTCCAGCGGGATGCGAACACCCCCGCTTTCAAGCACACATTGTACATGTTCAGAAGGAGCTGAGGGCAGCATTTGACCACCAGTTTCAGCACCTCTGACGGTACGTTGTCTGGGCCCGGGGCCTTCTTGTTCTTCATGGAGCTGACTGCTCTCTCCAGCTCCTGCCGTGTGAACAGTGGGATCTCTTCGACGTTCACCCGAAGAGGGGTGTCGTCTCTGACCTCATGATCTGGGAAGAGTCCGTCCACAATCATCCGCATCATCTCAGCCTCCATCGGCACATATCCAGATCTCTGTGCGAGTTTCTTCATGACCAGCTTGTACCCGTGTCCCCAGGGGTCGCTGTTCACGTCCTCGCACAGTGCGCTCCAGCAACGCGCCTTGCTCTGTCTGATCGCTTTGACTAGCTCTCTTTTTGCCGCTCTGTACTGGCCCGACCTCTCCGCCGCTTCGGGTCTTTCCCGGGAACGCTGGGCTCTCCGCCTGAGTCTCAGGCAGTTTCGCCGCAGCTCGGCAATGTTATCGGTCCACCAGTACACTGGGCGCTTTCCCATACGTGCCTTCTTGCGGGGCATCGACGCGTTGCAAGCACGTTGAATGAGGCGTGATGTGGCTTCCACCAACGCCTCTGCGTCTGCCCTGCTTGGCTGGTTCTCTGCTGCCTGAGAGATGTCCTCCGCATTGCTGCGCAAGACCTCTGTCAGCCTCCGCTCATCCAATCTCGCCAGGTTCCAGCCGAGCGGGCGCTGGTTATTGCTGCGTTGTCCTTGCCTTCTCTCTGTCAGCTCGAAGGTGATATATTCGTGATCACTTCCTGAGTAATCACCCATCACCCTCCAGCCAACGATTCGGGAAGCCAGGCCTTCAGAAGCCAGAGTTACATCGGGGATCGACTCCCCGAATCCTGGCCTCCGGTAGGTCGGCGTGTTGCCCTCGTTCATTGTCAGCAGCCCCAGCCTAGATGCCATCTCCAATAGCAACCTTCCACGAGTGTCTGTGTGTGGCATCCCCCACTCTCTCGCTCTGGCGTTGAAGTCACCGGCAATGAGACATGGACCGTGGATTGCCTGAATTGCGTCCTCCATAGCCTCGAGCTTCTCAGTGAATCGTGGAATGCTGTCATTCGGGGAAAAATAACAGCTCACGAACGTGACTCCGTTGCTTGTGATCCAGGCGAAGTTTTCGCCGTTTCCACTTCTTCCGATGGGGACCGCGCGCGAGTCGGGTACCCACAACGCTGCCCATCCTGTGCGGTCAGGGAACCATAGTGGACCTTTAGCCCTGTGGGGTTCGCTCACGAAGACAAGATCTGTCCCTGTCTCGCGCACAATTTGGTCCACCAGGGAGCTTGCCGCGATACTCCCATTTAGGTTTCCCTGGATGATCCTCAGCGTCCACGCCTATCGATCTTCTTTGAGGCCAAGAGGTCTCTGAAGGTCCGACATGCACCGGAGCCTTGGACATGGTCCGACGGTCGCCCGTCGGTTGCCTTCTTGCAGGTGTCACACGAGGGTGCCTGGTCACAAGTGTTCGACTTGTGCCCAGTACCACCGCACTTCCAACACGCTTCACTGCGGTCCGGACCTTGGCACTCCCTTCGAGTGTGGCCGTACTCCAAACAGCGGAAGCAGCGTGAGATTTCTACTCGAGTTCTCACTCGGCAGACAACCCACCCGACTTTTACCTTGCCCTTTTTCAAAAGCTTCTGGCCGCTGGAGGCATCGAGGTCAACAACCGCCAGCCTCTGCTCTCGGGCATTGGGTTTGGTCAGGAAGACTTTGAAGTCTCCCATTCCTTCCCCCATCTCCCGCTTCAGGGCAGCACTTACCTCGTCCTGCGTGGAGGATGAATCAAGATCCAAGATCTCCACACGCAAACGGGGGGCAATGCTCTTGAGCTTGTCTCCGGCTTCGAGTGCCGTCTTCACCGAATCAGCAAACTGGGCCTGCCCACGGACAGATCCCAGCTCGATGAGCACACTACCGTCGTTGGTCCTGCGGAGTCGACGAACCTCCACACCCGACTGCTCAGGCTCGACGTCCCTCCGCAGTTTCCCAACCACGTCAGCGTAGGACCTTCCTTGACCCGGCTTGATGATGAGTACATGCCTCATTCTCGCCCCAGATCTGGTCCCCCTCGGCGCCACCTTTTTGGGGGAACCGCGAGGTGGCGCCTCTTGGGTGGCAGCCCGCCTCTTTGACTTCCTCCTTCGGGCAGACTTTGACTTTACCTGAATAAAGCCATCGTCCACCGTTTTGGGGGAATCGGGTGCTTGTGATGGTAGAGGGGCCTTGTCGCTTTCTTTAGCAACTGCTGGCACCTGAGCACCTTTGGCACTCTTCCCACCCTTTTTCTTGTTTTGAGGAGAAGTCATTGTAGACCTCTCCTCCATCTCCCTATTCTGCATCTCTCCTGGCATCAGAGAGGGCGTCTGGAGTGAAGTCATCACAGACTTCTTACTACGTTTTGTCGGCGGTGACTTCTTGGACGCTCTGTCCACGATCTGACGTTCCGCCTTGAGGGCATTCAGCCGGACCCTCTTCAGCTCTTTCATTATGCTGACGGCTTCTTCGATGTCCGCAACAGCCAGCCGAACACCATTACTGATGTTCCTTTGGACAGCCATCACGTCACGAATCTGCCCCAGCACGGACTCGATCTTCCCGATTCCTTCGTCTTCTGCCAGATCGCAATCAAAAAGCTGCTTGCGGATGACGTCCAACTCAGTGTCGAGCAGCCTGAGAGGCGGCGAGCCATCCCAGGGGCTGCTCGGATGTTGCCGTTTCCGGTCACCATCTCTTTTCGGAGTCGCTGTCTCCGTTGCCACATTCTCCGAGGGCAGCCCGACCGCCAGGGGTTCAGGCGCCACCTTCGGACTTTCGGCCCTGGTGTCCGGGGACTTGAACGGGGCCGGCGGAGGCGCATTGATGACCGCATTAGCCACCTGCGTCTTGTCGCTCCCCGTGTCATCGTTCTTTTTGACCCCAACGGAAGCCGGAGGGGTCCTCTTCAATCTTGTGCTCCGGTTGAAGGGCGAAAAATCGTCCCTCAAACTGGAGCTCAAAACGTTTTCGACATCATCATTCGCCTGTTGGTGTGCCATCGTCATGCTTCAATTCAATTTTCCATTTTGTTTTTTTTGGGTCCCCGGTCCATAGGAGTGTTGCCAATCGCTCCCAAGTGTCATCCACGGTCCGAGACCAACAAATGTCAGTCAAACCTCCTCGGACACCCATCACCCGCCTAGCACAGTCGCAGGATCAGGAATATGCCCATGGCTCTTGAGACTGCTTCAGACAATTTTGATGCACTGCTTTCAGCGTGGCGGGGGTGCTTACTTGCAGTGGCCACCTCCTGAGGCCAATTCGACCTCAGAAGCTCCACTAGTTTTGGCTCGGAGTTCGCAAAGATGGCATGTCCCCACTAAGCGCCCCCCAAGCACCCCGACCAGAGTGCAAGGGGGGGGGGCTCAATCCCAGGCGTGTGGATGAGCTCGGAACAGGGCCATTTGCCATGGCGGGCCATGGCGTTCCCGGGTCCCTGAACCGCCTTCGTGTTTTTCAAAGACAGCCACTCCCCTACCTCTTTTTTACAAACCTCCACTAGACTGCCCATTTTTTTTTTTTTTTTTTTTTTTTTTTTTGCTCTTGAAGGGGCAGGAGGCACTTTCTTCAGGGAGCAAGACAGAGGAAAAGGAGAGAGGGAAATGACACCATGCAAGGCTCACGAGGGGGCCCATGGAGGGTTGAAAAAAGAAGAGGTAGTCAAGAATTGACCAGAAAAGAAGAAAGATGGCGAACTAAGACCTGAAAGATGGGAAGAAAGGCCTTAGCTCTGGAAGAACTGTGAGAAAGAGTCTCACAGTTTGGCTCAGGAACCCGTATAATATTTAAAGATTATTTATTATTTTTATTTATAAAATAGAATAAAATGATATTAAAGAGTATAAACTTTATATTAATGTAAATTTCTAAATTATTTAAAAAAAACTTATATTTTTTAATATAGAAATTGTGATTGAGTGAGCGAGGTAGGAAAACGACGTGAGCGAAGGGGAACTAATACCTGTTACCTGTTACCTGTTACCTATGATGTCTTCGCCGTAGTCGCAGGGGACCAGGGAATCGTCAGAAGCTTCTTTCTTGGAGTCGATGACTAGGTCCTGAAGTCCGGGCCAACAGTATGGTCATCGATGAACTCCTAAATGGAATAGTATGGCCTATCTAGGAGATAGTTTTTGAGCTCTTTTTCTAAAATGTGTTTTTTATTTATTTGTTTAAACTTTTCTGGGAGCAAGTTGTATATTTTTGAGCTCATGTATGTGGGGGTTATACTGGTTTTTTTTAGTTTGTGCTGGGGGATATTAAGGTTATGATTTGATCGAAGGTTGTATTTATGGCACTCTTGTCTTTTTTTTGTTATATTGATTTTAGATAGTTTTATTAGTTCTAGGATGTAGAGGGAAGTAATGGTAAGGATTCTGTTGTTGATAAAGTGTTGCCTGCAGGATTGCTGCTGATGGAGATCTTCAAGGATCCGTATTGCTTTTTTTTGAAGGATCAGAAGTTTCTGCTGGTGAGTACCTCCGGCGCCACCCCATGCGATGACACCGTATCGGAGATGGGATTCGAAGAGGGCATAGTATGCAGTTTTTGCTGTTTCTTTGTTGGTGATAATTTTAATTCTTCTCAAGGCATATAGGATCGAGGATAGTTTTCTGTGTAGGCTGTCAATGTGGTTGGACCAATTTAGATTATTGTCTAAGACAATTCCCAGAAACTTTGTTGAGATGGTGAGGTCTTGGGGTTGTTGATTTGTAGCTGTGATCCTGTTTGTTGGGGTGAAATTTATAGAAACTGTTTTTGAGGCATTAATTTTTAGGTTTATGGGGTCACAAAAGTTTTTTGCCTGATTTAGCGTTTCTTTAACTTTTTGATCAAAGTGGTTTGGAGTGGTGGCTGAGATTATGGTTGTGTCGTCAGCAAACATTATACAAGTTTTGTCTTCTGTTATGTTCTGGGGGAAGGAGTTTATGTAGACAAGAAAAAACAACGGGCCTAAAATTGAGCCTTGTGGGATTCCTGATATTGTTTGTTTCATGTTTGACCTCACCTTAATTTCCATATTTTCCCGTAGGTATTCGATTTCGACCTGCTGTTGTCTGTCGGATAAGTAGTCCTCAATGCTTTGCCAGTGATGTTCATTTCCTTGAGTTTTTTTATGAGGGTGTTCCTTTCTAGGCTGTCAAATGCCTTCTGGAGATCTAGGAAGGTACCAGCTGCAGACTTTCCCTCCTCCCAAGCTTTGGATATGTTTTCACAGAGTTGGTTTAGTGCTGTGTTCACTGACTTTCCTTTTCTGAAGCCATGTTGGTTATCAGATAGTAAATGAGAAGTCTCAAGAGTAGTAATAAATAATAAATAAAAAACTAACAAGTAAAAAAGTTGTATCAATTAATAATGCAAGGTGCAGTAATAATAAAATGTATTATTACAATGATAATAGCCAGGGATTCCCTTTATTCACGACCCATCTGTGAGCGGGGGGAATGTGAGCCAAGAGAAAATGTCGAAGGTCTTTAATTTTTCACCCGACTACACCAGCAGTATTGCGCCACACGTTGTTTGAGGTTATACCGGCTTCATAATCATTTCTAAAACTACCATTGCTAGTTTTGCTGTTACAATTATAAATGAGTTGGGAGTATTGAGCAAGGGGGACAGCAATCAATTTACGCACAATTTCTTAACTGTAATGTGTTTATAGCGTCATTTTAAATATGACGATTACGATGCTGCCGTCCACAACACGTCTTCCATGTAACTTCGGCCGAGCGCCATTGACATGAACGGGAGAAACGATCCACAGCGATTTGGCGGCAAATTAAAAATACCCCCGTCGCAGCAGACCTGCGTACTCAGCGAATTTCCAAAGAATTATTGTTTCAACATCAAAGAACTTTGTGGCTATCTTATATAATTAATAATCTTTACAAGGAAATATAATATATTTAATGGCATGATATTTCTGAGTAAATTAACAATTTATATATTAATACATATATTTTAATAAATGACTTTTTTAACAGTAATAAAAGTGCATATACAGAGCTTCCATGCAAAAGGAATGATTTGTTTACAAATAGCAAAACATAAACATTTCAAATTTGACAAATATGCAGAAGACAGCTGATCAGCTGATTAGGAACAGATACCTTATTATCTCCATCTCTCTTGCTCCCACTATACACCTATTTTCCATGAGAATACCATGGGATTTAGCATGTAGGTTTACTGCTATGTGGATTTTTGATTAAATCTCAATTACTCACCACCTAGTGAAGGTTCATAAAAACTTTTATTAAGATATGTTGATAAATAAGCGATATATAACTTTTTAAAGATTTACCCATAAGAATAACATGGGAAACTTGATTTGAATTTTCTCTATAACCAGTTAAGCTATTTTAAAGATTCAAAATACTAAATTGTTTGTTTTTTAAAGCTCTTTTAAATGGTTTTATTTAAAATTGATGAGTTTTGAAAATTTAGGCCCAAAAATGCCAAAAACCCATTTTTGACCCCTTTGAAACCCCATAAAACCCCGTTCCCATAACCCGACAATGCTGGTTTGCGAACTCATGAAAATAGACCTCGTCTTACACCTTCATACCAAATTTCATCAAAATCGGAGGTCCCCTTCAAAAGTTATCAGTACCACGGACACATAGATATATATATAGATATATATATATATAGATATATATATACATATATATGAAAATGAACGAATGGTGTTTTTGGCTTCTGGGGACCTCAAAATGAAAAAGTAAAGTGGTCCCGGGCTTAGGTCTTACCATGGCTACTACCGTAATAGCGTATTCCCTATAGGGAAATTCGCTAACATCGCTATACCTTTATTTTTGGTCCTCTACAGATACGGAAATAATGGCGAATTATTCTGAAATTGATCTGAATATTACTTGATTTCTAAATATAAATGTTTTATGAAAATCATTGGCATTTTACATATTTATTTTTGTGAATTTCCCTTTAGGGAATATACTATTACGATAGTAGCGATGGTAAGATCTAAGCCCGGGACCAAGATACTTTTTTGTTTTGTGGTCCCCAGAAGCCAAAAGCACCGTTTGTTCAAATCGATATATATATTTTTATATTTATCTGTAGAAGACCAAAAATAAAAGTATAGCGATGTTTTGAATTTGCCGCCAAATCGGTGTGGATCGTTTCTCCTGTTCCCGTCAATGGCGCTCGGCCGAAGTTACATGGAAGACTTGTTGTGGACGGCAGCATCGTAATTGTACTGAGCAAATGTTGGGCCCCCAGATACTAATATTTGATAAATAAAAAAAATAGGAAATCGATGAATCATAAAAAATTGTTGTCAAACAAAATTTCTTTGCTAGCAAATTTTAAATCCCGGTCTTTTATTTTCAGTTCTCAATACCCTTCACACTTCGCTACAAATTACTTTCCAGTTTTTAAGAAAATAAATTTACAAATAGGTCAAAATTTAAAAGTTTTATTTAGAAATTTAGTCATATTAGTTTGATCCAAAAATTTACATTTATTGTATTAGTACTGTAAATTACTAAATCACCCAATTAATAAGAAGAGCATATAAGTAACTTAATAGGAACATCAAACTGTGATACGATAATAGATACCTCAGTCCCTTCTTTCATTAATCCCCCCTTAGATATTTCGGGGGGGGGGGGCTTCAGTCCCCAAAGCCCCCCCCCCCCCGGCTAAGTGCCCGTGAGCAATTTGCTGCTGTGAGTGTTTTTCGCGTCACATATAAGGAAGGAGTGTTCTGACATGTTAACAGAAGTCTTAAGTTATTCCAGTCCTCCTATACATTAGCCCTTCATGAAAAGACCATAGCCATAAGCAATATTTTGTAGCTTCACTTTGTTTTTGCAGCACTGTAAAATAACTAGCTTAAAATTATAACATTGATTGAAGTAACTTGGGTGCGACTTATATTTTCAACCAATAGGTAACAAAAATATTGGTTGAAGAATTTATTCGGTAGGCAAAGTCAATTCAAATAGGCCTAGTGGTCATGGTGACAATAGTTCTAATTAAAAAAAGTTACAAGTTAATTAAAAAAGTTAAAAATGATGATGGGAAAGGCTTTTAATGAGATGGGTATATTTCCAGTTCTTAAGCTTTTACTCATACCAATTTTATGAATTGTCCTTCTTGGTTGCTCTAGTAGGGAGGACGATGAGAAATCAGTTAAATGCCTAATGGGCTTTATAATGTCTGTAGAATATAATTATGATCTTTGATTCTACAACATGATGTTGTGAAAAGATCTTTTATTAGGTCTACTGTTTTTATAATGTCGTTATTTTTTCTAGTAAACAATCATGTACAATGGAATTGGTCTACCTACTGCAAGAGGTTCTGGAACAAATGGCTATGTTCAACGCAACTGGGCTGCTGTTCGGAAAACTAAGGACAAAGTGAATTATAAAACTGAAGAGGAGTTAGAGAAACTAGATGCAGCTAACAATCGACAACCAAACAAGGAAATTTTAGACCATGAAAGAAAAAGAAAAATTGAAGTAAAATGTATCGAATTGGAGGAGATGCTAGAAGAACAGGGGTATGTAGTTATTCTTAAGTTGTTAGGGCTTACGCATAAAAAATTGGACTAACACAGAAAGGGCATAAAATAAGCTAGGCCTACATTCTTTTTTTGGTAATTACCTGTTACCTCAGACGTGTTGTCTTGCTGACCCTTTCACAGTGCATGAAATTTGCTTAATGAAGGAAAGAAGGTTTGAAGGTATGAGCTGGGTGGTAATGGATAGTGATACAGGGTGATTCATGAATAAGTGCAGAAATTTCGGGAGCTGAACACAGAAAATAAACAAAAAAATTACGTATAAACATATGTCCTGAAATCCTTTGTGTAGCCTCTAGCTGCCATTTTGCTTTTTACACGTAATAATTTTTATTTCCATAACGGATTGATGGACGAGAAGATCCATGAAAACTGCCGCTTCACTATAACGGAGCTTTCATTATCTTTCCCTCAAGTTTCAAAGACTGCTGTTTGAAATTGTTACGGATTTTGAACAGGTTGAAATTTTGAATAGGTTGTTACAGATTTTGAACAGCCAATTGAAAGGTGCCAGATTTCTATGAAGAGGGAATCGCAAAGCTTGTTCACCAGTACGACAAATGCCTTAATCTTATGGGCAACTATAGTTGCTCTTCAAACTGTAAACAATAAAATTTGTTTCTGGTACTTGGTTTTTTTTATAGTCCAAAACGTTCTTTACTTCCTGAATAGCCCTCGTATATCAGAAAGCTAGAGAATTAAGCAAGAAAATTAATTGTAGGTGATTCTGTGGGATTTTCTTTCTCTTAATATTATTCTTAACCCTTTCCAGTCAGGCTTTAGAAAGTTTCACAGTACTGAAACAGCCTTGTTGAAAATCACTGATGACCTATGATTCTCCATGGATCGTAGTCAATGTACACTACTGACGTTATTTGACTTTAGCAAGGCTTTTGATACTGTGAACCATGATATCCTTCTCGCTTAGCTGAAACTTAAAGGATTTTCAAATACACCATTGTCATGGATGAGATCATACCTTCAAGGCAGAAATCAGTGTGTGTCATGACATCCTAACTTCTGACTGGGGACATGTTCCCTGTGGCGTTCCCCAGGGTTCAATACTTGGTCCTCTTCTTTTTACAATTTACACAAATGACATTTCTTCTGTTAAAACGCCAAGTTTCATTCTTACACTGATGATCTACATATTTATTATGCTCATTTCAAAGTCAGCAGGTTGAATGAAGCTGTGACTGAAATGAACAACGATATTGACAGAATTGTTCAGTAGGCAGCAAAGAACAGACTTAGACTAAACCCAGACAAAACAAAACCAATGACACTAGGGCACTCACGACTCCTCAGCAAAGTTGACATGAACAATGTACCCAACATTGTTGTCAATGGGACAATTTTGCCATACAATGACAAGGCCGAAAGTCTTGGTTTTACTATCACTAATACACTTGACTGGACTGATGCAGTATTGAATACCTATAAAAGGGTATTTGCTGCTATTCATACTCTGAAAAAGATGCAACGACCTTTACCTTTCCACGTCAAATTGATTTTGATAAAATCACTTGTCTTCCCACATTTAAATTACTGCAACACTGTAGTCAAAGACATGACTGTGGCGTTGACCTCAAAATTACAATGAGCTCAAAATTATTGCATTCGATTTTTGTACAATCTTCAACGAGATGACCGCGTATCACCTTTCTACATTCATTCATCTTTGTTAAAATTATTAGACATCCAGCTGTTGTGGATAGTCATGATCACACACACTGCAATCAAACTTGGAATCCCAAATTATCTTGTGATCAATTTTGAATTTTGAATTTGAATGATAGCTTGGAGATTGAAAGGCTACTCCTCTGCTCTACCTTCCTTAAAAGATCACTAACTATCAGGGGAGAAAGGATATCCTCTTGAGGGTAGCCTTTTTCCAATATGTATTGTACCTGTGTAGTCAGTCACCTTCCATGTTTTTTTCTGCTGTGCATGAGTACCACTTTGTTTGTGGTCTGACAGTGAAGTTTATCATAGTGGCTGATGAATTAGAGGGCATTAAATCAAAGGGCTCTTGCCAGCCGGGTAATCAGTTTTGCGTTACTGGTAACGATTGGTGGACATGTGGTTGCCTGTAGTGTCGGTACTCCAAAGTTCACAAAGCAACCAACCACACACTGTTTCTGTCGCTGTTTGGCACCATTGCAGGACACATAATAGTAGGCATATTAGCTTTGCTTTGAACAAGATGAGAAGTGTACAAAATGAATGTTGGATCATGTGAAAGGTGGTAAAAAATTTGTATCAGCAGTATACAAAATATCAAACATTTAGTCAGGCCCATAAAGAGTCTTACCTCCTCACTCTATGCGTCTTCCCACTTTTAAGATAGAAGATAACAAAAGGAGTTATACACTGCCTAATACTATCTCTGAAATTTTGTTAAGTAACTGACAAAACATGGGAACATACATTGAGGACACAGTGATACAAAAGCACATGAAAAGCATGGTGGTGGTTCTTCACGGTTAATAGCGCAACCTAAGTTAGAGTATTTTTATGAATCGAATACCTCTTCCCACATTTTAATTACAAAAGAAAGACTTCCTTTTTCAAATTAATTAATTTTGTTGGTCACCCTTAGAAAATAATCATACTGGATGATTAAAGGCTCACGTTTATTTCAGATGTTCCAAAAGTGAGATTGACATAAAAGTTGCTGCTTACCGTACCCTGCTACTGGGGACCGATAACACTGCTGACGACAAGCCTCGGGATGAATTTGGCAGAGTTATGTAAGTTGCATATATTATTGTTCAAGTTGTTTTTAATTGCTGTAATGTTTTGTAAAGGATTCGTGGAAGCATTCTATAATCAAAGTTCAGGATATAATGTTAGCAATACCGTATGGTCAAGCAAACGTTGTTATATACACTATGTGAATAAACTTTTCATAGCATTTATGTGAAACTGGTAATTTTGACCATGTCCTTGAACCTAAATACGCAGAGTCACTCTATTCGTTATCACAGTCCAATTTTACCTTCAGCTGAAACATATCACCACAATACAAAATAATCACCTATCAACGTTTACATGATAAGGTAAAATGGAGAAATAGAATTGATATCTACAATTCTGTATCTTGCAATTAATATACATCACGGTTGATCTACGCTGTATTCGGTTAATTCATATACAGCTATAGTACTGCAGGGTGACGTTACCGCCGAACGGAGACGACCGTCACCGCCAAACGTAGAAGACCTTCACCGCCGAACGGAGAAGACCTTCACCGCCGAAAGGAGACGACCGTTATCGCCGAACGAAGACGACCGTCACCGCCGAACGAAGACGTCCATGTCCGCCGAAAGGAGACGCTCATGTCCGCCGATTGAAGATGCTCGTATCCACCTAACATAGACGTTCGTCACCGTCAAACAAAGATGTCCGTGACCGCCGATCGAAGACACTTGAGTCCGCCGACCGGAAATGGAGTGTCAGCTGAACGGAGATGCTCATTCCATCGATCGGAAACATTTCGGGGACGTTCGTTCATGTCGATCTAAGACATATCCGCCGACAGGAGATGCCTCTGTTGGTCTTTGGACTTGATGGTCATCAGGTCTGCTTACTGTGTTGATTGAATCCACCAGTCTTCGTCAATCATGTCTGCCGACCGGGGCGATCATGTTTGCCTTTATTAGGCAATCATGTCCGCTAACCGGAAACGACCGAGTCTACCGATCGGAGACACTCGTTTCCGCCGAACGGAGACCCTCGTGACCGCCGAATGAAGACGCCCTTGTCCACCGGTTTTAAGCGATCATGCTTACCGACTGGGGTGATTTTGTGTCCACCGGCCTTAGCCTTAGACACCTTAATTGTGTGTGCTTCCTGTATCAATCATGTCTGCCAACCGGAGCGATCATGTCATTCAGTCTTCGTCAGTCACGTCTGCCGATCGGGGTGATTGTCCAGTCTTCGGCGGTCATGTAAGCCGGTCTTAGGCATTGATGTCCGCGAGTTTTGGTGGATTGTGTCCACCAACCGAGTCGAGCATGTCCTTGGACTTATGAGGTCGTGTCCACCAGTCTTCGTCAGTCATGTGTCCGCCGACTGAGGCGATCATATCCACCAGTCTTTTATTGCGATCGTGTCCGCAGGTCTTAGTCGATCATGTTTGACAACTAGGGCGAACATATCCGCTAGTCTTAGGCGGTCGTGCCTGCCAGTCTTCGGTGGTCGTGTCCGCCGATAGGCGATCATGACCGCTGACCAGGGCGATTATGTACGCCAGTCTTTGGCGATCGCATCCGCCAACCGCGACGATCATGTCCGCCGGTCTTAGGCAAGCGTGTCCACCAGTTTTTAGTGATGGTGTCCGCCGACCGGGATGATCGTGTCCGTCGCTCTTAGACAATTATATCCGCCTACCGAGACCGGAGGCGGTAGACCGGCCAACCGGAATCGTGTCCGCCACTCTTAGGCGATTATATCCGCCGACAAAGATGATTGAGTTTGTTCGCCGACCGGGATCGTGTCCGCCGCTCTGAGGCGGTTATATCCGCAGACCGGGATGATCGTGTTCGCCGGTCTAACGCGATCATGTCCGCCGATGTTTGAGTCTACCGATCGGGGGTGCTCGGCCGATTGGAGGCCCTTGTCCCTTACCTTTGTGACGTTTTTCGGGCCTCAATTTAATAAAATCAATAATAATTATTATTATGAATTGTTATAAACGTTTTGAAGTATATTTGACTTGACAAAATAGTGGTATAACTGGCGGGAAAAACGTGAATTATCGGCGTGAAATGTGGGAAATATGCCGGAATTTTGTGAAGTTAATTTTGTGGACACCCTGTACTGTAAGAGACACAACTCTTCAGCTTGGATACATCACGGTTGATCTCACGCTTTATTCAGTTTTCATATACAGCTATAGTATTGTACACCACAACTCGTCAGCTTCATTCATCATATGGTCAATGTTGTTAGCTGTTAAAATATCCTTAAGAGCACATAACAAAATACAGTGGAACCTCGCTACCATAAACCTCAGTAACACAATTACCTCGATAATCAGTCACATTTTCTAGTCCCCAAAAAATTCCTATAATACTCAACGAATAGGCCAACCTCTATAATAGCAAGAATACTTTTCCTTTAAAACCTCAATAACACGTATTTTTGTCTGTTGAAATGACCTTATAATCAACCTCTAGAACTGGTAATTCAACATTTTTTAACCTTTATAGTACAACTTCAACCTCAGTAACATCAATATCTATATATATATATAATACGTGATGCCCTTTTTTGTGAACACTACTCCTCCCTTATTTCTGGACCAATTTTAAAGTTTGAGGTGTCAAAAGAATGGTCTCAGTTCGTAGTTTTGCAATAAGGGTTTAGATTTTTGATATTTTAATTCTGAAGCCCACGGAAAGCCTTCAAAGTTCATTTTTTGTCCCAAAGAATATGGGGAACCATTTATATATATATATATATATATATATATATATATATATATATACATCGTATGGCTGTCATAACCAGCTACCATCTTAAAAAAAATAATAATAAAATAAATAAAAGATGTTCTGCAGTGCAAAGCACCTGCGTCAATACATTTATAATAAAACTAAAATAAACATTAATGCTTAATGATCTCTCTATAAAGCTAAATCCAGAGTGCTAAGCCATTGCAGCCCAGCTTCACTTGCACAATGAAGGCCCATCAGCCCTTCCGGGAAAGCACTCAAAGGGCACTCATTGACTATGTGAGTCATAGTCTGGAACTCCTGGAGTCTGAACTTTTTGCGGAAATTGAAGAGAATGGTCCCAACATAGAAGAGAATATTGAAGCTCCTGAAGAAAACATAAATATAAACCCCCCTTCTGAAGAAGAAATTAAACAGGCACTGAAGGAAACAAAGAACTGGAAAGCCCCTGGAAGTGACAACATTACCCCGGAGGTTATGAAAGCTGATCCAGAGTTGTCAATAAAAATTTTAAAACCGTTATTCCATAAAATTTGGCACGAAGAGTCAATGCCAAATGATTGGAAAACAGGCTTACTTTGTAAACTGCCAAAGAAGGGAGATATAACAAAATGTGAGAATTGGAGAGGTATTACTCTATTATCAATTCCTGGCAAAATATTTGCAAGAATTATTTTGAACAGAATAAAAGAAGTCGTTGAAAGGAAGCTAAGAAAAGAGCAAGCAGGCTTCAGAAGTAACCGTTCATGCACTGATCAAATTAATACAATGAGGATAATAATCGAACAAAGTAATGAGTTCAGAGTTGGCTTATACCTCGTATTTATAGACTTCATGAAAGCCTTTGACTCTGTAAAAAGGGAGAGTATCTGGATGGCACTTCGGAGCTTTGGGATCCCAAACAAAATAATAGTGCTTATAAAGGAAATGTATACAAATTACCATTGTAGAGTAATTCATAATGGTAACCTAAGTGATCCTCTGGAGGTGAAGCTAGGAGTTAGGCAGGGTTGTGTTTTGTCACCAACTCTCTTCTTGATAGTGCTAAACCAGGTTTTACAAAAAATCACAGAGAAAGGAGCTAGAGGTATATCCTGGGGTCTCCAACAGAGGCTTGAGGAACTGGCCTTTGCCGATGATATTTGTTTCTTGTCCCATAGATTTGATGACATGACAGGAAAGTTGCAGGATTTGGAAAATGAACAATCTACAGGTTTAAAAGTAAATGTTAAAAAGACAAAATCAATGAGAATAAATATTGCAAACAACAACAGATTCAGAATATTAGATGAAGAAATTGAAGAGGTGGACAGTTTTACATATCTGGGAAGTGTTTTAACAGGAACCGGAGGAGCTGATGAAGATGTAATTTCAAGAATTAAAAAAGCCAATGCTGCTTTTGTACAGCTCTATCCAGTGTGGAAGACTAGAGACATTTCAACCAGAACAAAGTTAAAGATATTTAGTAGTAATGTTAAGTCTGTGTTGTTATATGGGTGTGAGACTTGGAAGGTAACTTCATATTTAACCCAAAAACTGCAAGTTTTTATCAACCGGTGTTTGAGAAAAATACTGAAAGTATACTGGCCCGAGGTGATCTCTAACAAAGAGCTGTGGAATGCTACAAAGGAAGAACCTGTAGATGTGCAAATCAAGAGACGCAAGTGGCGGTGGATTGGGCATACTCTCCGTAAAGGTCAAGATGCTGTAGAGAAGCAGGCCTTGAGTTGGAACCCCCAGGGACATAGAAGGAGAGGAAGGCCAAGAATGACCTGGAGAAGAACAATAGACGAAGAAATAAAAGATGCAGGGAAAAGCTGGAGGGAAGTGAGAGCCTTGGCTGCCAACCGAGTCCGATGGCGTTGTTTCATAGAGGCCCTATGCTCCGTGCAGGAGTGAAAGGAAATAAGTAAGTCACTCCTCCCTTATTTCTGGACCAATTTTAAAGTTTGAGGTGTCAAAAGAATGGTCTCAGTTCGTAGTTTTGCAATAAGGGTTTAGATTTTTGATATTTTAATTCTGAAGCCCACGGAAAGCCTTCAAAGTTCATTTTTTGTCCCAAAGATTCTAACATGGGGAACAATTTATATATATATATATATATATATACATCGTATGGCTGTCATAACCAGCTACCATCTTAAAAAAAATAATAATAAAATAAATAAAAGATGTTCTGCAGTGCAAAGCACCTGCGTCAATACATTTATAATAAAACTAAAATAAACATTAATGCTTAATGATCTCTCTATAAAGCTAAATCCAGAGTGCTAAGCCATTGCAGCCCAGCTTCACTTGCACAATGAAGGCCCATCAGCCCTTCCGGGAAAGCACTCAAAGGGCACTCATTGACTATGTGAGTCATAGTCTGGAACTCCGCTCCACAGCCGCATGACTGGTCTTCTGTCATTCCCCATTTGTATTTCCAATAATTACATCTTCCCACTCCAGTGCGGAATCGATTGAGAACAGTCCACTGCTTCCGAGGAAGATCCATACCACTTACTGCTAAGGTTGGGTCAGCAATCAAAAAGTGATTCCAACCTTGGAAAGAGTCCCAGGAGGAAGTCCAATCGGTATGGATTGAAAAATTTGTGTCAGTCAACTGGGATGCTGTCCGCAGTGGTGGTCTTCGGGACCTCAATCTGCCCGTCTCCGGGGTAGGTAATCATGGATGGGTAGGTGTGGAGCAGATAAGATCTTAATATATTCCCTAATGAGTGCATCCCTTCGTCTGGTTTCAGGTGGAGCGATATTACACCGGACCAGGAGCCAGGGGACGGGGGTTGCCATGAGTGTACTACTAATGGCTCTCATAGCCCTGATTAGCTGGACGTTGATATCCCTGACATGCACACTGTTCAACCACACGGGAGCACAGTACTCAGCAGTTGAGTAAACTAGGGACAGAGCAGTGGTTCGCAGAACTTGTGCGTTAGCTCCCAATGTGGAGCCAGCAAGGTGATGGACAATGTTAGTCCTGGTTCTCACCTTGGTTGCTGTCTTTTGTATGTGGCTTTTGAATGTCAGGGACCGATCTAAAGTGACCCCCAAGTACTGTGGGTTTTCATTGTGCTTTAGCTCAACACCGTCAAATACAATTTTAAGCCTTTGGTGGGCCATTCCTTGTGCTGATAAGCCATAGCTATATCATCTGCGTAAACGAACTTAGAGGAGCGAGAGTCTGGAATGTCGGCTGTATACACATTAAACAGCAGTGGGGCGAGCACTGACCCCTGTGGCAGACCATCCTTTAGTTGCCTAAAAGTACTTTCCTTTCGTCCCAAATATACTTTAATCATCCTGTTGGAGAGCTTTGAGTTGAGGAGATGCAACAGGAAAGGGCAAAGAATCAGGTTGTAAAATTTAATAAGGGGGCCTTTTCTCCAGTGTCATAAGTTGCAGTAAGATCTAAGAAAGCAACGGAGGTTTTCGGTCTTCGCTCAAACCCATTCTCGATGAAAGAAGTAAGGGCTAGAACCTGGTCACAACAGTTGTGCCCAGGTCTAAACCCAGCTTGTTCGACGGGGATGCTGGAATCGAGAACAGGGTGGATTCTGCTGTATATCAACCTCTCGAGCAGCTTGTAACAGACACTAAGAAGGGCTATGGGTCGGTAACTTTCGGGCAGTTTTGGATGTTTACCAGGCTTCAAGACAGCTATTATTTTGGATTTTCTAAATATACCAGGCAAGTCGCCGGTTTCCATTATGGTGTCAAAAACTGCAAGAAGCCACTGTCTAGCCTTTTTACCCGAGTGTTTTATAAACTCCGGGAAGATTTCATCCAAGCCTGCTGTTTTGCCAATTGGCATCGCATCAATCGCCGCATCTAGCTCATCCATAGTGAAAGGTCTAGAGACTTCCAATGGTGCTTGCCGACTTTGCTTTATTTCATTTAGCTTAAAGTTCACCTTCCTGTCCGCACGGGTTTAGACAAACAGGAGAGGCGTTTTGCAATATCACAAGGGCGAGGTTGCGAGACAGTGTTTTTATAATTTGCTTGATTTCATTTAGCTTAAAGTTCACCTTCCTGTCCGCACGGGTTTAGACAAACAGGAGAGGTGTTTTGCAATATCACAAGGGCGAGGTTGCGAGACAGTGTTTTTATAATTTGTTTTACCAGTGGAGAGCTTTATGAGAAGAGACCAGGCTTTGCGACTACTTTGGGTGAAGTTCATGTTCTCAACAGTTTTCACCCATTTCTCTTTCCTGGTGTTGTCGAGAGAGTAAAGAAGTTGGTCCGCTACATCTCTGTCAGCAGTATCAGTGAACTCACTGTAAAGGTCTTTGCACTCTTGACTCCAACCTGGTATATACTCTTTCCTAAAACCTCTTAGAATAGACGCTTTAGCGCAAGACAGAACAAGTTGTGTGAACCGATTGTAGTTTTAGCGAATTACCCTATAGGGAATACGCTATTACGGTAGTAGCCACTTGGTAACTACTTGGTAAGACCTAAGTTCTTACTTGGTAACAACTTGGTAAGACCTAAGCACGGGACCACTTTATTTTTTCATTTTGAGGTCCCCAAAAGCCAAAAACACCATTCGTTTGTTTTCAATATATATATATATATATATATATATATATATATATGAAACATATGTGTGTCCGTGGTACCGATAACTTTTGAAGGGGACTTCCGATTTTGATGATATGTGGTATGAAGGTGTAAGACCAGGTCTATTTTCATGAGTTCGCGAACCAGCATTGTCGGGTTATGGGAACGGGGTTTTATGGCAGGGTTGCCACAGACATTAAAAGTCAGGAAAAGTCAGGAATAGTCAGGATTTTTGGGTTTTGGTCAGGAAAAGTCAGGAAAAAGTTTGAAAAAATGCCGAAAGTCAGGAAAAAATAGGGGAAAAGTGCCAAAAGTCAGGAAAATTTGCAGTGGCACAATCCAACCATCTCGATTTTTGACCGCTCTCATAAATCAGAATTACTAAGTAGTTGGTAAAATTTATTAATTTTATACATCAATTACCTATCCATAATGTATATTTCTATTGTGTTTTTTAATTTTTATAATGTTAGTTTTTACTTTGTTATTGGAACACTTTGTTTTATTTTCAGCCAATTTCTCTACATGGAATATTAGCGAATTTCCCTATAGGGAATACGCTATTACGATAATACTCATGATAAGACCTAAGGCCGGGACAGTATAACTTTTTTGTTTTGAGGTCCATGGGATTCAAAAACACCGTTTGTTCAACTTAATATATATGTATATATATATGTGTCTGTTTACACAATAAATTTTGAAAGTCACCTTTTATTTTGATGAAATTTGGTAAGGTGTAAGACAGCGTTCTTCATGTTAACGTCGGAAACCAGGTTGATCGGACAGTCGGAACAGGGTTTTATGTTGTTTCAAAAAGTTCAAATTAGGGGTTTTTGGTATTTTTCACCCTAAAATTTTTAAATCATCAATTTTCAAAGAGACCATTCAAAAGAACATTAAAATGTTTTCCATTTCATTTTTATGGAAAACCAATAAAACCTGGAATATTGCTTATTTTTTAACATTTCCCAATAAAAATCTCAAAAGGCTTAATTAATGCTATATGTAAATAAAAAAATTTATTTTCTTTAGTTAATTGACTAAACCATTGGAAATTCGCTGAGTATTTTGCTGAGAAGGGGGTATTTCAATAACAATTTTAGCGATGGGTAACTTTTGGGATAGAGGAGATTGCATTAAAAAAATATTCCAAAGGAAATTCACTAAAAACAAAAACGAGTCTTTATTTTAAACCCCCGCGGTACCAAAAAGTCAGGAAAAATCTCTCAGATTGGTCAGTAAAAGTCAGGAAAAGTCAGGAAAAACGGCCTCAAAAATTCTGTGGCAACCCTGTATGGGCTTTCAAAGGGGTCAAAAATGGGTTTTTGGCATTTTTGGACGTAATTTTTAAAATTCATCAATTTTAACTAAAACCATTTAAAAGAGCTTAAAAATACAAACAATTTAGTATTTTTAATCTTTAAAATAGCTTAACTAGTTATAGAGAAAATTCAAATCAAGTTTCCCATGTTATCCTTATGGGTAAATCTTTAAACAGTTATATACCGCTTATTTATCAACATATCTTAATAAAAAATTTTATGAACCTTTACTAGGTGGTGAGTAATCAAGATTAGATCAAAAACCCACATGGCAGCAAACATACATGCTAAATCCCATGGTATTCTCATGGAAAATAAGTGTATAATGGGAGCAAGAGAGATGGAGATAATGAGGTATCTGGTCCTAATCAGCTGATCAGCTGTCTTCTGCACATTTGTCAAATTTAAAATGTTTATGTTTTGTTATTTGTAAACAAATCATTCCTTTTGCATTAAAGCTTTGGGTAAGCACTTTTATTACTGTTAAAAAAGTCATTTATTGAAATATAAATATTAATATATAAATTATTAAATAAAAATAATCTATTCAGAAATATAATGCCTTTAAATATATTATATTCCCTAGTAAAGATTATTAATTATATAAGATAGCCACAAAGTTCTTTGATGTTGAAACAATAATTCTTTGGAAATTCGCTGAGTACGCATTTCTGCTGCGACGGGGGTATTTTATTTTAGGAGGGATGAACCTGATGCCTTTGTCAAGCCTGGTGGAGAAGGCCTCCCACTCAGCTTTGTTAAAGTTCCACCTAGGCCGAGGAAAAGATCTTACGAGAGGAATTTGGATTCCCACTGATATTAGTACAGGCCTATGCTGAGAATGAGGAAAGGCACCAAGGACCCTCCTGCAAGTTGGTGTGGGTGTTGTTGATCGGTCACAAGAACAAAAGCACAAGTCTGGAGAGTACCCATGACGCCATTGAGCTGAATGGAAAGTGTGTGGGTCTTTGGCATTAAATACCAGGAAAAAGTTGTTATTTTCAGCCCAGCTTGAAAGACGAGTGCCGTTGTTATCATCGGACGAGTATCCCTACTGGGTATGATGACTGTTAAAGTCACCTACATATACCACAGGATGTTCAAAAGTTGGAAGAACTGTATCTGACCACTGGATGTTCGGCGGTTTGTAGACATTTACAAAGGTAGTCTCAGATACCTTAACAGCAACAGTAAATGCGCTGTTCACACAACTTTTGTGGGAGACTGACACGTCGTCTATGTCTTGCCTAACGTAAGTCGCTACGTCATAGACCCTGTGTCCTATTGCATCCACAAGCCTATATCCTGTGATGTTGCCCCTCACACTGTTCTCTAAGTCTTCTACATGTGTTTCTTGTGCGAGGACATCAACATTATTTTCTAGCAGCACCTTGCTGAGGCAGTCACTGTTGGATTTGCTCAGACACTCTACGTTAAAATGACAAATATTTAAAACTGAGCCTATATTTCTAAAGTGGCCCTGGAAAGGGCCGTTGGGATTAGGTCTGGCAGCTGGCATAGCTGAGAGATCGATCACTTGCGCGATAGTTCAGCTGCCAAAAATTGTTGTTCGTTTAGCTCCACCCGTGGAGTACGTGCAACTTTAATGGAATGCTGCGGACGCGAACAACATCACCCCCCACACACAATTTATATTGAATTGCTAAATAAAACAGCTGTTGATAGTTAAACAAACAAACACATATGTTAAGCTCAATAGAAGCAAATTGAACTGATACTAAAAATTAACACAATTTCATACTTTAATACAAGGAGTGTCTAATCTGAGGTTTTAACCTTTTCTCAAAATTGCATCACATCTCAAAACGAGCATCACATCTCAACACTATCACATTGGGAAGTTGGAGAATTGGTAATGAAGATCGATCGATGAAACACCAATGATGTTCTATATGATCTTCACTATAATTAATTTTTTTTTAAAGTAACTCTGTTCATTACCATGGAGCAAAGTTTGATCACCACGTACCCTAATAAATGCAGCGCATTGCGCTGCACAGGCCCCCTAGTAATAATCTATACGAGAGGTCAGCCTTGTGCAAGGCATCTGGCTAGCCTACAGGTTAGCGTCTTGGACTTTGGTTCAAGTTGGACTTTGGTTCAAGATGTCATGGGTTCGATTTCCGGGTTGTCCACAACAAAGTGATGGGTTTGGAATACTCTCTCTTAAAAGCATTTAGTGTCAATTGTAAAATTTCCTCAGCAAAATGCGTCTGGCGTAGACACAAGCAAAACACTAGCTTGTTTTCTAGCGGGCCGAAGAGGACTGTTTTCCACACAGCAGCATGGACTCTATCCATGTTCTCTGGCGTCCGTGCTGACCTTGAACCTTGGAGTTGGCTTTGTTTTCAACTCAAAAAAAGTTGATCTAAAGTTAGTAACCCGCTGCATAGTTATGCTAGGATACGGAACTTTTAAATGTTGACCTAATTGAAAGGATGCACGAAACTGCTGCTGATGAATAGCAATGATTGAATCACCACTATTGAAATACGTCTTGATAACTAACTATAGTAAGATGCACGAAAATAGTCCGATGGAAATTTTAACAGCTGTGTCCCCCCTCACCCCCTCTCGCCCTGCAATGTTGTCATTTTTAGCGAATTTCCCATAGGGAATAAGCTATTACCGTAGGTCTCATGGTAAGACCTAAGCCCGGGACCATGTTACTTTTTCGTTTTAAGGTGCCCAGAGACCAAAAATAATAGTCATTAAAATTTATATATATATATGTATGTGTCCCTAGACACGATAACTCTCGTAAAAATGGTCCGATTGACACCAAATTTGGTAGAGATGTGTAATCCTACGTTTATTCGGATGAGTTCGAAAACCAGACATATTGACCTACCGGAAGGGGTAGTTTTGGGGGGTTTTGTACCCCAAAAATGGGTTTTTTGCATTTTTCATATGTAAATTTAAAAAATTTTAAACTTTTATCTTGAACATTGGATTTAGCTAAAAAAAACACACAATTTAGTATCTTGAAGCTTTGTTCTATCTCTATTGGTTACCGAGATATTACAAAGTCTAAAAACAGTACATTGTCTTTTGGGGCTGCAATGTTAATCTTATGGAGGATAATGATGTGTTAATATTTTACTTATTAACCAATATTTTTGTATGAAACTTGGTATTTAGCTTCATTTTGTTGAGATTCATCCATTTAAGGTAAAAAATCTTGGTTTTTTTACTTATCATGGCAGCAAACCTGCATACTCTTTTCCCATGTTAATCTTATGGAGAATAGGCAAACTCGTTTATTTATGGACAGATATTGATGAAACTTACTATATGGCTTTATATGGTCGAAATAAATTTTTTCTATGCTAAAAACCTACTTTTAGTGTCCCCCATGGCAGCATACCTGCATACTCTTTCCATAATTATCTTAAGGAGAATAGACATTAATTTATTTCCCTATTTATGAGCACGTGATGAAATTTTGTTTACATTTTTAGCTGGTCAAAATTAATATTACTAATTTGGAAATTCGCTGAGTACGCAGGTCTGCTGCGACGGGGGGTATTATTAAGTTTACCATGTGTAATACAGTATAAACATGTGTTTCAGAATAAATTTGGCAACAATGTTTCGACTCTCATTGGACTATTTTCATGAATTCTACTATAGCGTTGTTCAAGCGACCACTACTCCATAACTTCTTAAATGGCATAACATTTACGTTCCAACAAGCCTAATTCCACATTTCTCAGATGTCTTGTCGCTGAGCAGTGCGCAAAAGAAAATAGATCGGTTTTTTTGCCGCACCCTGTATATATATGTGTATCTATATGTATATATGTATGTATGTGTCCCTAGACACGATAACTCTCATAAAAACGGTCCGATCGACACCAAATTTGGTAGAGCTGTGTAATCCTACGTTTATTTGGATGAGTTCGTAAACCAGACATATCGACCTACCGGAAGGGGTAGTTTTGGGGGTTTTGTACCCCAAAAATGGGTTTTTCGCATTTCTCATATGTAAATTTTAAAAATTTTAAATTTTTATTTTGACCATTGGATTTAGCTCAAAAAAACACACAATTTAGTATCTTGAAGCTTTGCTCTATCTCCATTGGTTACCGAGATATTACAAAGTCTAAAGACAGTACATTGTCTTTTGGGGCTCCAATGTTAATCTTATGGAGAACACTCTTGAGAGTGCTGAGTTCAATGATTTCAATAACAATAATAATATTAGCAGCTCTTATGCAAGTTAATAATTTTTCAACATATATATATATATATATATATATATATATATATATATATATATATATATATATATAAAAATTTTAATAACTATTATTTTTGGTCTCTGGGCACCTCAAAACGAAAAAGTAACATGGTCCCGGTCTTAGGTCTTTCCATGAGACCTACGGTAATAGCTTATTCCCTATGGGAAATTCGCTAAAAGTCTAAAGACAGTACATTGTAATTTGGGGCTCCAATGTTAATCTTTTGGAGAATAAGGATGTGTTAATATTTCACTTATTAACCAATATTTTTGGATGAAACTTGGTATTTAGCTTCATTTGGTTGATATTCATCCATTTATTGTAAAACTTCTTGGTTTTTGTGCTTATCATGGCAGCAAGCCTGCATACCCTTTTCTCATGTTAACCATATGGAAAACAAGCAAACTCGTTTATTTATGGACGGATATAGATGAAACTTAGTGTATGGCTTCATATGATCGAAATAAATTTTTTATGCTAAAAACCTACTTTTAGTGTTCCCCATGGCACGCTCTCCCATACCTGCATACTCTTTCACTATATTTATCATAACGAAAACAGACATTTATTTTCCTATTCATGAGCACATGATTAAATTTTTTCTACAGGTTTATCTGGTCAAAATTAATATCACTAATTTGGAAGTTTGCTGAGTACGTTGTTTTTACGAACGCACCAAAAAGAACTAAGGGCTGAGAGTTACGTTCATCTTCAGGACGCATTAGGTCGAGATGACAAGTTAGGACAAGTAGGGCAGGTAGTTATTTTACCCTCCACTTTCACAGGTGGGGGATTCATGCACTCTCGCACTCAGGACGCGTTTTGCTACATCCGCAAGTTTGGTTCGCCCTGACCTCTTCATTACTATTACTTCAAATCCCAATTGGCCTGATACCCTTTCAGCAATTAATTGATGAAAATCAGACCGCTGTTGATCGCTGTGACATAACATCGCATGTATTTCACCTCAAATTAAATTTCTAATGGAATTACTCAATAAAAGGAAGATTTTTAGGGCAGTTCGGTGTTTTATGTATTCCGTAGAATAACAAAAGAAGAGGTTTACTTCATGCACATATTTTACTATGGTTAGAGGATACTATTAGACCTGACGATGTTGATCGTATCATATCTGCCGAGATACCTGATCCCAATCAAGATACAGAGCTTTTCAAAACAGTTAAGAAACAAACGCTGCATGGTCCATGTGATGCTTTTAAAGTGAGAAATGGGAAATTACCCTGTATGAAAGAGGGCTGTTGTAAACGTTACCCTCGGAAATTTACAACAGAAACAGTGACTGGAGAGGACGGATATCCAACCTATAAGAGGAGAACTCCAGATGATGGTGGTAATCTTGTTGTTGTAAAGGTTTGTGGAGAAAATGTTACCATGGACAACCAATGGGTAGTTCCCTATTCGCCAGTACTATCCAGAATGTTTAACATGCACGTAAATGTTGAATCCTGCAGCAGCGTTAAAGCAATTAAGTACATTTGTAAGTATATTAACAAGGGGAGTGACCAGGCCACATTTGCAGGCAGTGATGAACGAGATGAAATTAAAAGATTCCAAAGATGACGTTATATTAGTACCTCGGAGGCAGTGTGGAGAATACTTTCCTTCCCTATTCATGACAGATATCCTGCCGTTGTACACCTAGAAGTTCATCTTCCAAATGAACATAGAATTTACTTCCAATCAGGTAATGTCAGGGAACAAATGGATCGAGGTACTACCTTGATGGCTTTTTTTTGACATCTGCCAAACAGATGAATTCGCAAGTATTGTGACGCGCCTTCATATTTCACATATACAAATTCAAGAGGCTGGACTAGAAGACTCAGAGGTCAACCAGTGAATGGGCATCCTGGAGTGAGGCGGGATAGCTGCATTGTAAGGGTATACACTGTTCACCCCAGCTGTGGTGAGAGGTACTACATGCAAATGTTACTGCATGTAATTAGGGGCCTTACGTCTTTTGAGGCTTTGAGAACAATTGATGGAGATTTGCATCCAACGTTCCAGGCTGCTTGCCGTGCCCTCGGGCTTTTAGAGGACGACGCCTGCTGGGAGCAAACCATCAGAGAAGCAGCACCATCTGAAAGTCCAAAAAGCTAAGAGATCTATTTTGTGTTTTGATTGTGTTTTGTAACACAAGTGATCCTCAACACTTCTGGATGACGTTCAGAGATGATTTATCTGAAGACTTTTTGAGAGAGGCCCAAAGACTGGATGTCAACATAACAAATGAGAACTCTCCTAATTTTTATGATTCATGTCTTTCCAAATTACAAGAAATTATTTTAAGAATTGGTGGTTCAATGCTGCATAGTTACAATTTACCTTTGCCTGCATTACCCATAAATAATCAATTAAATATTGATTATATCAGAAAGACCACATATACAACCTGGTAGAGCTGAGACAATATGTTGACAATAATTATCCTAAACTAACAAATGAACAACTTGAAATATTCAACAGAATTCTCCAAAGTGTTCATCAACCAAGCAGAGATAAAATTTTTTTCTAGACGCTCCAGGGGGAACAGGAAAGACATTTTTGATGAAACCAATTTTAGCTCTGGTTATATGTCAACACAAAATAGCTTTGGCTGTGGCATCATCTGATATTGCTGCAACTCTTCTTCCTGGAGGAAAAACAGCTCATTCCATGTTTAAGATTCCTATCAATAGTGACCAAAATGATTTCCCGGTCTGTTCGATATCAAAGAACATGCCAATTGCCCATGTGATAAGAGACTGCTCCCTTATAGTGTGGGATGAGTGTACAATGGCCCACAAGCACAGTATAGAGGCATTGAACCACACTTTAAAGGATTTAAGAGACTGCAGAAACGCAATAGGCGGTGTAACTTTATTATTTTCTGAGAACTTTAGACAGACACTTCCTGTAGTCGTCAGAGAATCTAGAGCCGATGAGATAAATGCTTCGTAAACAGGATCCTGGATTCGGGCAAAAATACAACGTTTATATCTGAGCGTTAATTTGGGAGTTCTGAATGGCCTTGGAGAATGAGGCAGAGGAATTTTCCGAACTCCTTTTGAGCATCGGCGAAGGAAGACTAGAAGAAGAAAATGGCCTAATCACTATTCCAGATTCTCTTGCCACTCTGGTCCAATCTCAGGATGAACTAATACTGTGTGTATTCCCAAATATTGAAGATTTACTCAGTAAGGACATAGCTTGGTACTGTGAACAGGCTATTTTGACAACAACAAATGAGCAAGCAGCATCAATTAACAAGAAGATTTTGGCTCTATTTCTTAGTGAGGAATGAACTTATAAATCCGTGAACATCCTCCTCAATCAGAATTATGCAGTTCCAAGTTACTGGAACTGGATCCATCCCCGACCAAGTTTCTGGAATCAAATACAGCTCCAGGTTTACCTATGCATGAGCTAACTCTGAAAATAGGTGCTCCCATAATATTGCTGAGAAACTTAAGTCCACCTAAGATGTGTAACGGAACTCGGCTACGGGTTACACAACTATACCGACATGTCATTGAAGCTGAAATTTTAACTGGGTGTGGTGCGGGGGAGTCTGTATTCTTTTCAAAAATACCCTTGATACCCAGCAACTACCCTTTTGATTTCAAACGAATACAATATCCAGTAAATTAGTTTTTTGCAATGACAATAAACAAATCGCAAGGACAAACATTATCCTCAACTGGCGTTGAACTGAGTGGCTCTGGATGTTTTTCCCGTGGCCAGTTGTATGTAGCATGTTCCAGAGCCCGATCTTCACACAATCTGTTCATTCGCTCTCCAGGAATGTATTATGTTGTACATTGTACATTGCCTGTACAGGAACTGTACAGCCAATGTTGTCGATCAAGAGGCTTTAGATTAAAACATGCATTGTTCAAGGAACCACAATAAACGTTTAAAATTGTCATCTCTGGTAGGAAAATCATAAAAAACATTGTTTGTTTAGTTTTTATAAAAAAGTTGATAGTTTCTTGATATTTTTCAGTTAAAAGCATTTTTCTCAAAAATATACATTTTTAATGGTTTTATGTTTTAATTCCAATACATTTATTAATTGTAAAATTGTACACAGCAGTAAAAAGTCTGGACATTAAACTGTTGTAAACAATATTAAATAGATCACATATATTAATTTTTATGTATTATTAAATTTTTAACATTCCGTACGAAGGACGGGTCATTCAGCTAGTTTATACTTTAAAATACCCCGCCGCGCTCATACAACTCTACCCACAACATTTCTTCAATTCCTTCAAATATAAACAGAGGTGACTCTCTGAATGGGCTTTGTATTCTTAAAACCCCTGACATTTACTCAAATTATTTCACTGATTGAATAGTGACTAAATTAACTCATTGTGTAACAAGATAAAAATTAAGGGAATAATTTCATGATTTTGTGCAATGTAGGCCTAATAAGATTAAGGGATGTTATTTCATGATTTTGTGCAATCTTGGATAAAAGTTATAAATACAGTTATTTGATCAGTTGACTAAATCCACTCATTGTGTAATAGATAGAATTAAGGGAGAGATTTCATGACTTTTTGCAATCTTGGATAAAAGTTATTAATACAGTTATGAATTTATATTTGCTGTAATTGTCACAAAAAAGTCAATATAAAGATTGAGATGGGCCCATTTATAATTAAATGTTTAAATCCTTGGTTTAAATCAATGGTTAATAAACGACTTTCAGTGTTTTAAGCCGTGTCAGCTGATTTTGTAAAAAAAGTAATAAGTAATTGCGTTCTGAAAATGCATCAACAAACATAATACATTTTGAACATTTTTTAAGAGTGTATTTGTTGCGCTGTTTTCATTCAAAAAGTGAGTCTCATTTCATTAGATACATGCTGGAATGCAACATTGTTGTAACCAATCAGAAGTCATAATCGCGTTTTACAGCGCGAAAACTGTACATGAAAACGTCCATATACAAGGGCTCTTTACTCTTAACAATTGTTATTGAACAATAAATACATTGGATAAACGTGTCAAGATAAGATGTCTTTGAAAAAATAAAATATTTGTATTTACGAAAAACTAAATTAATAAAACAAAAAAGTAAGTACTTTCACTTAAAATAATAATATGAAATGTGTTTTAGTTGGAGTTACTTCACACTTTTTTCTGTGATTTTAATCTAGCAAATGAATCAATAACTGTAGTTAAGTCTATTGAGTATTACTGTAAATTCATACTTGGAGACAACCATTTAAATTAAACACTTTAACTCACGATTATGTGTTACAAGTTGGTAGAAAACACAATTGAAGTATAGGCTACCTACTACACACCACAATGTTTACATTGGCAACTGGCATTGGTGCCTGACGATGACGCTGCCAAAGAAGTAGGCATAGGAAAGTGGCGTACGAGGTAAACACGGGAGGGTGAAGCGAATGCCCACGGCCGCGACCGCGAGCAACGACACGACATTACGTTCACTAGACCAATAGGAAAAAAGCGGCACGGAAAACTCAGTACAGCAGTGTAGTGAATACATTATTAACTTTTAGCTTTTAAGGCTCCGGTCTACCTGAGCCCGAACGACGTTACCGAATGCCGCCTCACGGCCGTTATAGCGCTAGGCGAGTTTGATGGCTGCAGAGGTTTAGGGGAATCGTGTTTTTAAAATTAACTAATTATGATAGAGATTGACTCTTAACTTTTTCTAAAAGTATAAAGACGGATCTCGACTTCTCTGGTTTTAGAATTTTTAAATAAAATTTTCCTCCACCTACTATATAAAGACGTATTTTACTCCTTGGAATAGAGTAGTAAAGTAAGGTATTTTACTCCTTGGAATAGAGTAGTAATTTCCATCCCATGTGACTTGAATACTTAATTTTTCTACCTTGGGAAAACTTAAGTTTTTTCGTACCACGGGGGTAAAGTTAGTTACATAAGAATAACATTAAAAGAGAGATTAAAAAGAACATGAGCCACAGTCAGCTGTTGCTTGTATTTGTTTCGTTACTCATTGTTGACTAATAGCAGCTGTAACTGCTGCTTAGGTACCTGCTGACCATTCTGTCAGCAGTGAGCAGCATCTCTAGTACTAGAGATGGCCGTGGCAGTGTACGTGTTTGTTTACATTTCGCTTGGTTAGGCTATTAACCTAAGAAGTCCAAAACATAAGTGTAAAACTTTTGACTAGGCTTAAATGATATATTTTTTCATGTTTTTCAAAAATGATATAGCCTGCCTTGTGTGTGTGTTTTTTTTATGTTGATGTGCCTGATCCAGCTTGACGGAGCAAAGGATCAAATGAAGGTAAAGTTAAATTATGTACGGTAGGCCTATTACGCCTAAATGTTTATTCGTATAGGTGGAGGAAAAATGTTGTGTGCATCAAGGGACTAAAGTACTTTTCTCCCTCAGGGAAATTGTCGCCCGAAGGCTTCAACACTTTCCCTTCAGGGAGAAAACATTGTACTTTAGTCCGCTAGAAGCACAAATAACTATTCTTATTTCAGCTATAACTGTCTAAAATCACCTGTTTTTCTAGATTTTTAACTGAAGTTTCCCATTAGTTTTCATGAAACTACCAAAGTGAGATTACCAATGTGTAACAAAGGAAATTTAGCACCGTAATTATTCTTTAATGTGACACCTTAGTTATAGCTCTAGGCTGCATTTAGCAGAAGGTAACTGGATTCTAAAAAACCCCTTGCATTTGCATCGAGAAAAACATATCATTTTAGACAGTTTTAGCTGAAATTAGAAATTTTATTTAAAAATTCTAAAATTAGAGAAGACGAGATCCTTCTTTCAACTTTTAGAAAAAGTTTAGAGTCAATCTCTATCTCAATTAGTTCATTTTAAAACACGATTCCCGTAAACCTCTGCAACCATAAAACTCGCTTAGCCCTACGGCAGCAGCCGCGAGGCGGCATTCGGGCTCATGTAGACCGGAGCCTTAACTTTAAGGTGCTCAAAACTAATAATAAAATCGGCATTTAAAAAACCAATCAGATATCCTACAGAATTATTCTTCGAGGAATCCCAATTGCATTTGCGCCAACTCTTTGTCAAACAGCCATTCCGTATGTGCCGGATGTTACATTTTCACTATTAAAATGTTAATATTGACTTTAAATATGACTAATTATCCATTTTAGAACTTGCAGTAGGTAAATAAGGTTGGCCTTAATAAGGGGTGTAAGTTTGGGTATGTTTCATTAATGAATAAACAAATAAAAAATTATTTTGTCGTGTAACGGATGTTACACAATTGGGAACAGGCAACTGTAGTTTATGGGTATTCTACTAAAATTCAGTCCATCCAAAACATCAATGGAAATGTCAATTTTTGTCAGCTGTGTATAACATATATACTTCATTTTCAACCACAATTTAAAACTCTTCAAATATTACAATAGTTTATACAAATTATTTTCCTTTGTAACGGATGTTACATGGATTTTGTAACGGATGTTACAAAATTTTCCCCTCTGGTAAAATTACCAATAAAATTAAATGCAGTTACAAATTTCAGATTTAAAACATAAGGTAAGGTATATAATAAATAATGAGTTAGATTTTTATGCAAACAATTATTTATTACTGAAGATTTTATAATATAAAATTTATTTACTCTTACATAGGAACTCACACACACACCTTGTACATCCTAAATCAGATAATACAGTGTCATCACTTAAGGCTTACTAACTGTCTTATACATTGTATTACTTAAGTATGGTCTCTATTAAATTTAAAGAACTTATAAATCGGTATAATGTACCGTGCGTAGTAGTTGTACAAACATTAAACCAAAATATCAAAGCAACATTACAAAAACAACTTCACTGAATAAAAACTTAATACACGTAGGCTACTCTCTTTAAGCTTAAGTTATTCTTTCACTTTCTTTATTCTTTATTTTCTTAAAGGCCTACAAGTTGTACCTATAACGTAAGTATCTGGTACTAATTCCGTAAGGAATTTCTTGTGAGCAGCACAACTCTTTTATTTATGAACCGATTTTGATGATTTAGGTGTCAAATTAAACGGAATTCGCTGTGGACATCATGGAATAATTTTTGTCACCCTCAATTTAATTTGCTTCGCCCCATTGGACTTTAAAGTTTCAATGTATTTTAAGTATAAGACCAAATTTAGTAATTTTACCTAACATATGATTCATTTCATGAAAACAAACAGCTGTCTTCATAAAAGTAATCTCTCTCCCTTCTGTCATTTTGATTTATTTAGTTTTTTTGTTAAATTATATCAGTTTACTTTCAAATTCAAATACAACGATGACTGACGAAATGGGATAGTATTTATTATCATGCAGTTTTCATTCAGAGTATTAGGGAGCAACAATTAGTTTATTTAATTGTGGGATTGTATTTTATTTTCATTTCATACAAGTTTCACACCATCTGCCTAGCACTCAGACTTGAGCTGTATTCGTCGAGTATCGACTGGCAACGACTCGTATCCTCAAATAATCTTGTATTAATTTAAGTTACTTAAGCTTAACATTAGTCTACGGTACCAGGATACTTTACTAAGATTAGGTATGGGTACTCACAATGTACCCTATTACCTGCCAACTTTATTTCAGGTGTTGGTAGAATTATCACTGTCTGTTCGAAATAAACATACTTTTCTCCGTCCTCATTGATTTTAAAATGTCGGTGTTCATTACTAATGGCAGTGAGGAACAAAACACCCACTTCTCCATCATCACAAACTGAAGTTTGACACACTGCTGCATACGTAAAACTGCTTCTACTGGTAGTGTACTTGACGAGCACATGTTTGTTGGGGCCAATTTGACTTTCTTCTATTTTAAGTGAGTTTTTTCTTTTTTCTTCATCTGACATTTTTTCTTTGGCTTTATCCTGTTGTCTTTGTTTCTTTTTGCCTTTTTCTAGGTGCTCTTTCAATTTCTTTTAATTTTGTTTCTTATTAAATAGATATTCAGCCATCCTATTTTTAAACACAGGTGGGGTTTTACTGGTATCATCTTCTTGGCTTGACTTCCCTAGCTCCTGAAAAAATACAACTCTTTTCAGCCAAAAAACTAGTTCTCCGCAAAAGGATTCAAGAGTGTTATACAAGCTAGCAGTAGCCTGCTTAGACATTCAAAATTGTATACAGGCCTGATTAAAGTGGTAGGCACATACAGTGTAGGCCTAAATTCCTATTAAAATTAGTACCGTACCTCTAAATAAAAACAGACCAGCAAGGCAATGCAAAAGTTCTATTTTCATGAAATAATCGGACTAATGGTTTAATATTATTCAGAATTGCTGGTAATCTCTTAGAATTCAATACAATTAAGATAATAATTGTAAATGTTTCAAGAATTTGTTGTAACTGTTCTAAAAATGGCTATAATTAGCAGGTTAATGCTTGTAACGTCCGTTACGTAACGGATGTTACAAGATTTAAAACTCTTACAAAATTGTAGTTTAACATACATATGTAATGTTAAGGTACAGACTAACATGTGCACACCTTAACTTTACTTTTGGAAACTTTCATTGTTTTTCTTCAAACCATTCATACAAAAAATAACTTTTTCATGTTTTTGTGTAACGGATGTTACATGCAACCATCTTTTTTACAACTTAAAAAAAAACTCATAAAAAATCTTACCAGTAGGGGTCTGCGGTGCACCGAAAATTCTGTACAGGTACGGTACAAGGCAAAATACCGTCATCGGTTCGGTACGGTAAAGGCATCGGTACAAATCCGGTTCGGTACAGATTACCAAAGTAAAAAATATTAATGTATCTACTACTTATATTTGACTTTAGAAAAACAAAATTATTTAATATTTTGTCGTTATCTCTTTGTTTTTATGGATTAACGCTTAAAAAGAATGACTTGACATCGTCGCTCAGCAAAGTCAACTGACGAACGATGTAGTAGCGTTCGCCGACTGCCGAGTCCACGGATAGGAATACAGTTTACAATTCGCGGTCCAACACCATTTAGACAATCATGTTCTCGTTGGCAACAGCGCTCATAGCGGCTGATCAAGTACATTAGCTCTTTATTCAATGACAACTACAACAAACTACAGTGTTATGAATGCACGCCGCCAGAGACGCTAGCGTCAGTAAGGACAGTTTTTTATGAGAAGTGACGACAACTGTCGACTGCCCAGTGCCGATTGAAAAGATTTGTCCTAACCTCTAACCTAAAGTGACTCGGATTGGCGGATTAGCTGAATGCAATCAGGAAATAATACACGACCGCTTTTCGCAAAGAGTAAGACCACCCAAAAGCTGTTTGTTCCTATGAATTTATCGATCAAAGAAAACTACGAACATTCCAAATTTTTCAGTTTGTTTAGCCAACACCACATTGGCTTTTAAAATCGTTATATATGTTCAGGATTGGGAAAACTGCTGTAATGTAATAGACAAGGGCTGTTTCATTAGTGGGTAAAACGATGTAAAAATTAGTACCCAAAACGTCACTAGCCTGATCAGCTGGTACATGTTATTCTTATGGACATCAGATTGATTACGTCACCGGCCTGACTCAAAAGCGGCATTTTCTAACATCCAAGGAATGAAACAGCCCTTCTTTTTTCATATGTTCTCATAGGTTTAGATGTTGTATAAACATACTCTTTGGCGTTTACTTTCTCTTTGTACTTTGCCTACTTTTGTTGGATTGGTTCAATTGGTTATTTTATTACATTTGCTCTGTCACTAATCAGGCTCACTAGCCTACTAATACATCACGTCTTTGTTTAATGACAGTTGCCCTGGAAGTTTTATGAAATAAGTTTAGGATTTGAATTTAACAAAATGTGAAGCACAAATCGTTTAGTTGTAAATAAATACTTGTAATAATGAGTGATTCTAACACTGGCGGTACCGCTCCAATGATGGCATCTGCCGCTTCCACAATAGGCCTAGCCTACTGCTGCTACGAACACCTGCTAAAATCAATTTTTTTTTATCAGCCAAAAATAAATAATGTTTTCAATTATTGTTGTGATGCTGCTACTTACTTCATGTTCATTTTTACTACATAGTATTAAACTGATATCACCAGCATACATGCACAAGTGTGAAGTACAAGGACTTAAACATAAGTGATTATGATATTTTTCCTATTAAAGTTGTAACCTAGCAAAATATGGTAAATAGGTATTTGAAGTGTTACCCATCGATATTAATACTGCTAGGCCTATATTGATAACGCGTACCGTACCGTACCGATATTGTACCGAGAACCGAGGTACACAAAAATTGTACCGTACCGAACCGTACCGACCTGAAAATTGCTGTACCGCAGACCCCTACTTACCAGATCATTCATTTTGGTGGTGTCTCTTGATCATAACCTCTTCTGCAAACTGGTCACAGTCTAGTGTGCAAGTGAACTATGGTGCCTCCAACAGAGAACTCTAAACTTCAGCATTTTTACACAGGGTAATCCGTGTCTTCAATATAGCAACTTCGGATCGTCAAAAAAGGCGGTAAAAATAAAAATATAGAAATTTACTCTTTTGATGAATTTTATTTAACTCATACCTTATAGTAATGCATACTTAGTTTATTTATAATATTAAAAGTAAATTTTTCCTCAAATTCCACTTTTATACGGAATGGCTGCAAAACAGTATTGGTCTACACTTACTCGCATAAAGACATAGTTTTAACACCTATTGTGCACCAATACAATACCAGGAGAGCCGCCAACGTGGGCCTGCAAGTCCCTAGGGTCTTCAAGTCAGTAAATTTAACCAATCCCTTTTACATTGCAAATTTTTTTATTCAGGAATATTCCACAAGAGATAAGGGACTTGCAGGTATCACTGCCCGGCGGTTTTCAAACGTTATGTCACCAATTGGCTGATGGGGGTTGGCCTGGAGTGCACTGAAGCTCTCATCAGTTCCGAGTATAGCTCCTGAAATACACTCACTACTGAAATTCGTAGCACAATACTGACATAAAATACGACACTAAATACTTACTGACAGTGGGGTCTTTTTAAAAATTTATTAAAAGCGTATCTTCTCTGTATTTATATTATTTTTGTTTTCTTATTGTTTTGATTAGCATTTAATTAGTTGTTTCCATTTATTAGGTATTTAGTTAGCTTATTTTACAGGTGTAGTTTGACAAAAATGTAGCTGAGAAAATATGTTTAGCATGAATGTTAAAAATTTCATTGTGAAAATATTTTGTATAAATTGCATAATTAAGTTATTTACCTATTATTTTAACTCGTCCCACGCACAAGCCCATATAAATGCCGATGTGGGACTATTTTTAAGTTCATTTGTAAATATCTTTAAGAAATTTTTTGAAATAAATTGATTTGATTTGAGCGTCAATAGTTAAACCGAGGAATTTTGTGTAGTCTTCAACCTCCACATCAGGTAGTGTTTCTGTGACTTCCTGTTTATTACCAAATGTCAGCTGCTTTGTTTTGCTTGTGTTTACCGCTAGGTCGTTGTTATGACAGAATTAATATGCCATATTAATTGCAATAAATGCCACAGCCAGGTCTTCTGGGGTCTTGGCTGAAAGTAGCAGAGTTTTGTCATTGGCACTTCGACTTTATAGAACAGTTTTACATCATCCTTTTTCACAGAATTCTAATACTATTCTCTAACACCCGTGATTTCTTGTCTAATAGTTTTGTTGATCTTGATGTCACATCTTCGGTGGCTATTCTTTTCGGTGTTTCTAATCATTTCACTGTGTAACAAAGTAGGTTTTTCATGTTTATGAATTAGGATTTATGATCTAAAATAACACTTGCACTATTGTCCGATACTAATTCCTCTTACATATTTGGTATGCACACTGCCAAGTTATGCTGGATTTTCTAAAGCACATTCGTTTGCATACCAGGAATTCGCTCGCCGATGTAGGACAGCAGAAAACTCCCTCCTGAACAACTCAAAGATGGAGGCCTGAGGAGAATGTTTTGGTTTTTTGTAATAACTATTTTCTATATTGGGTTAAAAATATTAAATATACCTATATTTAAAGTTTGTAATATACTGTATAACTAAACAATTATCACAATATTTACTACTTTTGGCGGGGAGAGGAAGAAGCACTTTCAATGCCAATCAAAAGTAACGCTATCATCAGCTTTATTTTACACAGAATTTTATGTGAGTAACTAAATTTATTAAAACTTATAAAGTATTCTGTTTTTTGGGCAGCCAATTTTGCTTCTAGTGACAAAAAGAACTATTACACTAAAAATATTCCTAAAACATATTTATAAATTATTTTATTTTGATGTTATCGCAAGGTACCAATATTGCACAACCACTTTTTATATTGTGAAATGAAAGAGTAAAATATGCAAGAATGCAGAAGAGTTTTACCTATTTAAATTTAAAATTATATAACAAGTTACCAATGTAAAAAACCTGCACATTAAATCCTACCAGAAGACTTTGAGAATAATTTTAACTGAAACTCGTATCTATAGTATAAATTACTTTTTTCAATTCATATTAAATAACTAGGTAAATGTAATTTAAAAAATTATTGTATTTGCTTTAACATTGTAATGTGTCAAAAAACACCAATGCAATCATAATTATTATTATTGCTAAGTGGGGCAACTGTTGAGTAACCTACAATATTATAATAAAACATTTTTAATGTAAAAAAAAAATAATTGCCCTGTGGACGGATTTGAATTATAATGTGATTCTGCTCATCTACAGTACAATAACTTTCTAACGGTATACTCGGATTTCTCTTATGATTCACCCAAGCTGAGAGAAAAGGAGAAAAAGAAGCATGCTTTTCTATTAATATATAGATAATTTTGCTCCAGAAGTTGAATAAAATTATTTAAAAAGATTACGGGGTCAAAGAGTTTTATGGTCCTCCTCAGGGGGTCATGGGCTGTTTTGACATTCCCTACGATATCGTTTAACTTTAACTTTACATAATTCAAGACACCGTTGTGAAAGATCATAAACAGTTGGTGGCATTCACATAGCGCCAAACCATTGACTAATGCCACAGATAAAATCAACGTTGTCTGTGAATGAATTGTTAGTTAGTGCCAATGTTAGAATTTTAGTCCCGTAGGCGTCGTCTGCATGCCACAGTGTTCAAGAACGACAATGCATTGTGAAAGATGGATAACCCAATTTTGTTTTAAAAACATTCATCACCAACAGTAATTCTAAATTCGAACGCAATAAAAATGAAAGCTATGTACACTCTGCACTCAGATATATTACCTCAGCAAAACATTTATAAAAATAAATTTGTAACTGCTCACCATGTTCAGTTTTCTAGCCAAGTAGAATTTTACCTAAAATGAATTCCAAGGACATAACTACTAATCAACGTTTAAATTTCAAAACCTTAACAGTAAAAAAAATACTCTGGTATTCAACAGAAACAAATAGTTTTAGTACCGAGCGTATGCTCGGTTAAATTATTAAGCGTCACTTTCCTTTCTCAGACAAAGCTCGTTCGCTTGGCTCATTCGCCAGGCCCCAGTGTGCCCACTTTGGCATAAATTTGTTGAACGACATATTAAAGATGCAAGGTAATACACTGGTTTATATCCACAACTAGTGGCTCATTGGGGCAAAAGACCAGATAAGGCAGGGCGCGCATTACTTCTGAATCGGCTCGGATCGGCCGGAATCGGCATTTACCCGTGCACTACATCGGAGTCTCCGGATCGGAATCGGATCGTAGAGCGCGAACGCGTCCACACTTTTCGCCTGCTCCTACTCATGTTATTCATCTGTTTCTGAATAAGTGCAGGTGGATTGGTTTGGTCCTCTTACACATACAACACACAGATCACATTGGTTTATTCAACAACGAAATTTTCAATATGTGACCGGCCGGTGAGGCGAGCACCAGAGACAACGGCCGTCTATCGTCTATCTGGTCTTATCGCGTTATCTTACGTACCTTATTTTAAACACCGGTTTTACCCAGTTCACTGACCACTTTGGGGTTAATTTCACTATTGCTTATTATAAACATGCGTCGGGATTTTAACAATTTTTATCAAGCCAATTTTGTTAGGTTTTTTTATTTGATAACATATGTGTCCTAGTGTTAAAAATTAATAAAATTGCTTTTGTACACATGAAAAGTATCTAATTTGTAATGTGACCACAGTTTAGAACGAGTAGGCCTAACCAAAATAATAAACAAGTTTGAGACTGGCTACGCTTGGTAAAATAATTACCAAGAAAATATGTAAGAAACTAATGTAAATTGTTTATAAAAAGGATATACTTTGTTGATTTTGTATATTTTGGAATAAATAAACTATTTTCATTTCATTTGTTGAAAGGTTTTCTGATATAATAATTTTTTACTTGATTCAAGAGTTTACTGTAAAATAATACATTTTAAGGAGATTTTAATTAATAAAAGTTTGTGTGATAAAAAATTATAAATATCTAGGTATAAAATAATATACTTTACAGTCTGAATGACTTGACTAAGTGTACAAAGTTAATCCATGGACTTACACTCTGTATACTACTCTGTTCTCGTGGCGGGAATGAGTAGGTAGCGGCGGGGACAGACCCCCCCGCCGCCCCACACCATCACCAACCTTCGGGTCGCTTCGGCAATTCCGTCAGAAATCGCCTCCTGGAGCGAATAGTCAAAATGCCGACGGCAAATGCCGATCCGTGCCGTCCCGATGCAGTGCGCGCGTCTCCATTAGATTACACGCAAAGCAAATTTACTCGCCGAGCCGATTCCGGCCGCCGAGCCGAGCCGATTCCGAAGTAGTGCGCGCCCTGCCTTATAGTATTACCACTATAGGTATATTTTTGTCAATTGGTTATTAATAGTTCTTCACTCAATGTTATCATCTGTCTCTTGTTTTAAAATCAAATCATAACACATGTTTTAATGTACACAAGTGAAATTAGACGTTTTACGAATCCCCATGCTATTCTTATGCAAGACGATTGACGTTATTCCTCGTCTCCTGGTGGTTTGATAGAGTCGCCGATAATTTTCCTTCATGCATGGGACCGAGACCTTTAATTTGAGACCACTCCCATCTTCCTGTGATTTGTATAACGCTCACAATTTTGCTCAAGAAATTTTGCTTACAGAATTATATACGGTACTAGTGGCTCATAGGGGCAAAAGCCCCTAATCATAAAGTTAAAATGGCATGAACCATAGCGGATTACCAGTTCTTCCTATGAAAGTTTTCAGAAAATTTTAATTTAAATAATATTTTAACAATACCGTTTGAACGGACCATTCGCCCCCAAAGCACTCTTTTACAGTACTGTACTATAGGCCACCCTTTTGTAAATGCTTCATTTTATCCGTCGTTAAACTTATAAAAATCTACGAAAATAAAATTTGAAAGAAATCATAATTCTTTGAGCTATGACGGATTTTTAATATAACATTAAAAGCGGCAGTGAGAAGAAAACATGATGAATGTTCAGTACCCATTTAAGAGTCAATAAACTTTCAATACTTTGTATCACCTCTTTCGTTGTCTTTTTTGTCCTAAAGTTAAACGGATTTTTTAGCACCTGTCAGATTTTTTATTATTTTTTAGCCACCAAATATAAACACAGCGCCTCAAAATAGATCATCTTCACTTACTGTCCATATTCGTTCCTCCTAATCAAAAATCTTGACCTTGTGTAAACAAAGTAGACTGTTTTTAAAATCATACATGGAGAATCTTTGAAGGAGCATATTTTAGAAAATAATTCTTCTTATAATTTTCTCATTTTGTTGTAATGTTTTTGATTTGCTACATTTCCCCGTAGTATGCAGGACAAAAGTCTCTTCTATAATTCTGCAATCAATGAAAATGTCCAAAATGTTTCTGGGAAAATTAAGCTAACAGAATACCAACACTTATATTATTATTAGTTGAATGATACACTTTAAGTTTCAGATAGCGTATCATTGTCACTCAATATGATCATTTGACACTTTTCGTCTTAAAATAAAAGCAAATCATTAATGTATGCGTTTCTCATACCACATAGCCCATTTATTAGATGCCCGGGTGTTCCCGACGATGCGGAACACACATTCTTCCGCTGTCCCCGTTGGGAAGGGCCCCGCCTGGAGGCCACACAAATCTTTGGTGTATTTTCGGTGGACTCGGTCTGCCAAAAGATTTTGGAGGATGAGGGCAACTGGGATTGTTTGTCACAGTTCGTCCGGGGCATCCTCCTGGAAAAGAAAACCGATCTGGACCGCGAAGTGGCCCAGATCCCTTGATCGAGTGGCTGGATAAGGAGCGAGCCCCACGGGCGTAAGCCAAATTTAGGCCTAGCCTGACGTAATGTGACAAACAATTCCAGGTTAGATTCCTAAAGAGTAGAGGAGGTTTTTTAGTGGGTAAACCCGTTTTTAGGGGAGCCCCACACTACAGGCTGGCCACCTGTGTGCGTAATGCATTTTTCCGCCTCTCCCTCAAAAAAAAAAAAAAAAAAAAAAACCACATAGCCCATTGCGTCCTTATTACGATCAGAATGCATTTTATGATTTGCATACACACACAGTTTTTACAATTTAAATTATCATGACAACAGTAAAAATGAGCAGTCAATTTGTAATGGTTTGTAAGGTTGGTTACGCACCGAGTAGAATTTTTAGTCGCTCGAAGTTGCTCAAAGCCACAAAACGTCTTATTATAGTATTACCACTCTAGGTAGCCTATATTTTTGTCATTTCGTAATTACAAATTCTTCACTCAATACTATCATCTGGTCTCTCGTTTTAAAATCAAACTGTAACATATGTTTAATGTGTACAAAGCAGACATTTTTCGAATCCCCATGCTATTCTAATGGAGGACGTTTTACGATAATTTTCCGATAATTTTCCCTCGTGTATGGGACCAAGACCTTTAATTTGAGACCCCTCCCACCTTTCTGTGATTTGTATAACGCTCACAATTTTGCTCAAGAAATTTCGCTTACAGAATTATATATGTAGATTGCTTCTTGAGGTGTGAATTATTTTATCATCTTCCCTCAATGTTATCATCTGTGTCTCGTTTTAAAATCAAACTTAACACATGTTTCAATGTACACAAAGCAGACGTTTTTCGAATCCCTATGCTATTCTTATGGAGGATGTTTTATGTGATTTCTCATTTCCTGTTAACACTATGGACACGCCGATAGTTTTCCCTCGTGTATGGGACTGAGACCCTGTAATTTGAGACCCCTCCCATCTTTCTGCGATTGGTACAACCATAGATATGGTACAACGCTCACAATTTTGCTCAAGAAATTGGGCTTACAGAATTATACAGGGTGTCCAGCTTCCACCTTTACAAACTTTTCCAGGTTATTAAGCATGCCAAAACAAACAGAAAAATCACATAAACATATGTCCGGAAATGCTTCGTTAAGTCGCTAGCCGCCATTTTGTTTTTTACACTTAAGAAATTTCATTTCCGTAACGGGTTGTTGTATGGAGTTCACATTTGGCATGTACCTTAATCACACCAATGCGCATTTTTAGAAAATATATTTTTTTTCCGATCCATATTTTCAAAATGGCAGCCATTTTAAGTTTTTAAGCTCAAATATCTCAAAAACCGTAAATTTTATAAAAATTTTACTAGACACAAAAAAGTTTACAAATTAAATTGTCTAAACAGTGATACCAAGTTTGTAAGGATCCGGCAACAAATAACGGAGTTATGGTGGTTTTCCTGTAGAAAAACACTGATTTTGCACTATGATTAATGCCAATTTAGGTTATTTTAAGAGAAAAATCTCAATAACTCCGTTATTTGTTGTCGGATCCTTACAAACTTGGTATCAATGTTTAGATAATTTAATTTGTCAACTTTTTTGTGTCGAGTAAAATTTTTATAAAATTTACGGTTTTTTAGATTTTTGAGTTTAAAAATTTAAAATGGCCGCCATTTTGAAAATATTGATCGGAAAAAAATAATATTTTTTCTAAAAATGAGCATTGGCGTGATTAAGGTATATGCCAAATATGTACTCCATACAACAACCCGTTACGGAAATAAAAATTCTTAAGTGTAAAAAACAAAATGGCGGCTAGCGGTTTAACAAAGCATTTCCGGACATATGTTTATATGATTTTTCTGTTTGTTTTGGCATGCTTAATAACCTGAAAAAGTTTGTAAAGGTGGAAGCTGGACACCCTGTATACTGTATAGATATACAGGGTGTCTCTGAACTCCTTACCGACCTTTTAAGGTATTATTCCTGGACCAAAGACAAGTCAAAATATCATATTTAAATTGTCCGGAAGTCTTTAGTTACTCACACAGCCGCCATTTTGTTTTTTTCACATAATAATTTTTATTTCCGTAACGGATGGTTGTATTCAGTTCATATTTGGTATGAATCTTTATCATACCAATGTACATTTTCAAGAAAAAAATTAATTTTTTCCACTGTATATTTTCAAAATGGCGGCCATTTTAAATTTTCAAACTGAAATATCTCAAAATCGGTAAATTTTATAAAAATTTTACAAGACACAAAAAAGTTGACAAATTAAATTATCTAACCAATGGTACCAAGTTTTTAAGGATATGACAAACAATAACGGAGTTATTGCGATTTTATCCATGAAAAACATTGATTTTTCTGTTAAAATGGCCGTTTTATAATGCAAAATCAATGTTTTTCATGGATAAAAGCGCAATAACTCCGTTATTTGTTGACATATCCTTACAAACTTGGTACCATTGGTTAGATAATTTAATTTGTCAACTTTTTTGTGTCTTGTAAAATTTTTATAAAATTTACCGATTTTGAGATATTTCAGTTTGAAAATTTAAAATGGCCGCCATTTTAAAAATATACAGTGGAAAAAATTAATTTTTTTCTTGAAAATGTACATTGGTATGATAAAGATTCATACCAAATATGAACTGAATACAACCATCCGTTACGGAAATAAAAATTATTATGTGAAAAAAACAAAATGGCAGCTGTGTGAATAACTAAAGACTTCCGGACAATTTAAATATGATATTTTGACTTGTCTTTGGTCCAGGAATAATACCTTAAAAGGTCGGTAAGGAGTTCAGAGACACCCTGTAGATTATCAGCTGATTTTTCTTCAACTTAGCTTAATGTGGGGACGAATGAAAAACAATAAAATGTACGATACATTACATGAAAAGGTGTTTCAACTTTTGGAATAACAAGGTGGTGATTTTTTAATCGATAGGTTTTAGACAATAGCCCGACGGTGGTTTGGTTTGCAGACGCCGCGCCGAGGCCTGTCGCTATTGTCGTGTGATGACTCCGCGCCGCGCGGCGGTGATGGTCGGCGCGGCGGTGGAGCAGCAGCACTGCAGGATCAATGTGCGGCAGCGGCTGCGCCTCGTGTCCCATGACGACTATCGAATCATCCATCACATGCCTGACACTCGCTCGGCTCTGTCGTCGCGATTGTTCAATCCTTAAGTTGGCCAAAAACACAATTATCTTTTAGTGAGTTAAGTTTTTAGTTATTAAAACTAACGGCTTGGGGAAATCAAGGATAAAAATAATTGTATCTGGTCAAATGCGTCTCCGGGCACTTCAATTGTACTTCCACGCAAAATAATTAAATATTCAATTTTGGATGTAAATTGTTGCAAGCTTATTTGGGTGAGAAATTGAATTTGTAGGCCATAAACATATACACTAATTAAACACAGATAAAAAGTTGGCAGGATTAGCTTACTTTTGTAATTTTGTTATGTTTTAATTTAACATTTCACATTTCCTTCCTCCCAGCTTTTATACAATTGAAGTTGAAAAAAATGCGAACATGTTATATTTAGGTAGGATCTTCATTGTGTACAAGAGTTAACCGTCATCTTCACCTTTCGGCTGGTAGCCCATTGTTGCTCAGTTGGCAATGTTAACCATTCGGCTTTTATGAAAAACATGGTATTTTATTCCCCAGTTTCGGACGCCGTTTTCAACCGATTTTCTTTAAACTTGGTAAGTCTTTAGTTGAATAGTTATATTAAGTCCCTCGTACATCAAAATCTTGAAAATTTAACAAATAATACTTTTTGTGACGTAGCAAAGTAAATTGATTGTCTTTAGTAATATTTTTAAGCTCTCAAAATTTTGAGGTGTGAGGGACCTATCATAACTATTCAACTCAACACTTACCAAGTTTAAAGGAAATCGGTTGAAACCCGGGTCCGAAACAGGGGAATAAAATACCATGCTATACAAGAATGACGTGGAAGGAGACGTGGAAGGACTGGAAGAAGACATGGAAGGAAGGAAGAGTTAAAATGAAAAACGTATAGAGCAGTAGACCATTAATAAATTAAACATAAATTAAAAATAACAAATATAGTAATGAAGAACAAAGAAAGAAGAAATAAGTAGGAAGAAAAAGAAATAAGAAAATTTTCAAATAAGTTTAAAATGAAGAAAGAGTTTTGAGAAAATGAGTAGATGAAATTGTAATTAAATGAAAATTTGTAAAATTGTCAAAAAGTGCAAAAACTTGAAATTTGTTTTGTAAATTCCCATACATTGTGAAACTTTGTCAGAGGAATAAATTTATTTATTATTATTATTATTATGTTTTCCATAAAAGCCGTATTGTTATCATTGCCGACTGCGCAACAATGGGCTACTGGCCCAAAGGTGAAGCTGACTCGTAATACCCACTGTCTGAGAAATTTCGCGATAACGCGTCTATGTAATCTCCAAATTGTTGGATCCGATATCGACTCTCGACCGGACCGGCGATGTTCGCGTCGCCGCGGCGCGTCGCCCGTCGCGACGTCAGCCAGTAGCGATCGAGTCTTCCACACGTGCAGTGCCTATATCCAAGTCTTCCGTAGTCAGTAAGTGTGTGCGATGTCGTGTGACGATCGTGTGTCCGAGGGCTCGGCCCTGGTGTGGCGGCGGATGTGGGGCCAGGCCCTGGGGTTCGCGCGGCCCCGGTGCCAGCGGTGTCGCTCCCGGCAGACCCTCCTGCCGCTCGCCGACCTCCAGCTCTGCCTCATGCCGAGGAAGCCCTCCTGCTGCGCCGCACCCGCGCTCCGCTCCGTCGTCAGGTACGGCGGCACAGTAACAAGAAATATGCTTCAGCTCTTGTTTAATAAAATGCATTCTTACGCATTCCATCGATTTACAATGGTTTGACTCTTCGCATCAGCCAGGATGCGCCAAGTTCGAGGCCAATTCGGTGATTCCCTGGCCAGTCGTGTACCAAGAACTCTCCTGTGTCATCGTGGAAAATCCGCAAAAACCGCAAGGATTTTGTGAATGCCTAAAATTAATTTATGTAGGCCAGCTGTGTGGGATGAGTCGGACAACAAGTACAGTAATTAAACTGGACACCTGCTTGTGAGGGTTCATATTCCAACACTGCCTCCCCGTGCTCATTCGTAGGCCATCTATAATCTTAATTGACTTAAGTTGTGATATCTCTGACCACGGCACTTGCAGATCCATTATGTCGCCATCCATCAGTATGTATAGACAATGCAGTGTAAACAGGTGAAATTCTTCAAACAAATCTCCTCTGTTTTTAATTTGGCGATTCTACTAGTCTGAAGAGTTGTTAAATATCAATGTTTGTGAATTCCTTTTTTTATCGCCTTTAATTTGCGACTCTATTATTTCTTTGAGGTTTACTTAGCAACATTGTTCTAGAGCTCTTGTATCCCTGAGTATTTTTATTTGACATGCATAGTAAAAAATTACTGACTCCTCGGGGTCCTTCGCCATGAAAGTATAGGGATTGTAATAATGTTTTTATCCCTCAATTAAAATTTCAAGATTTGAATCTTCTAACCAAATTAAATAACATTTTAAAACCAGTTCCACATTTTCCAGGACCCTTAATTATATGTTTAGTCACGTAGTCCTAGCACGAACCAAACAATTGATATATTAAAAGTAAAATGTTATTCTATAATTATTTTATATATTTACAGATCAATCAAAGAAATGTAACTAATTTGCTTGATTACTGAGCGGAAAATGAGCTCTTCGTAAAAGAAACTATGCGAGCCCCTAAAGCTATCTCCAGCCCATTTAATATTCGTCTTCTGTTTTCAGAATTCTACCCTCAAGGTTATTATTTCTCTTTGTTTTATTTGTTTCCCAAAATGTTGTAAAATGAAACCTGTAATAGCTAGTATTGGGTAATTTTCCCAAGGTCTCTCTTCTGCTACTTTACTTAGTAGACTAACTCAAACGGGTAAAAAAGTAATTATGAAAATAATTCGTAAACATAGTGCAGTAATGTATTAACAAATAAAAAAAAAAAAAAAAAAAAAAAAAAAAAAAAAAAAAAAAAAAAAACAGTGTGTATATTAAATAAGTTTGTTCACGGTAATGGTTAATGTGTCTCAAAACTTTCTACATACATCATACTTTCTTCAATTAGGTTCGTGACTATAAACTGACAGTAAAAATTTCAGTATTTGCCTGAATCTAAATGTTGACAACATAAAACGAAATCCCTCAATCACATACTCACATAATAAGAAAGTTTGAAAATTCCTTAAAATAATACATTCTTAGCGTAAGTATTTTCCATTGTTATTTTCCAGTACTTAAAAAATATCATAATATGGATAATGTGGGCGCTTTAAAGGGCTGAGGGGCGAAATAGTATATTTCATAACAAGAGTGGAAAGTGTCTTTTCCGGGCCGAGATCGAGTTTACGCGCGAGGCTTTAGCCGAGCGCGGAATTTCGATCAAGGCACGGAATAACACTTTCTACTCGAGTTATGAACGATATTTTCATCACACTGTAGATAATTAATAATAGTAATTAATTAAATAATGCAAGTTTAAGAAACCACCTATGGATGCTCAATTGATTTCCGCAGAAAACAGTGATTCTGTTTTACACAGCTGATTTCATTATTGAGAACAGCTGATTTAGGGAATAATATACTCTTAGCACTGCTAGCGCTACTTGTGTCAGTAATCATAACTAATTACTAGTGTGGGAAATCAACAGCTGATTTTCCCTCTCTAGAGAGGGAAAACAGTTTTTCTACATTGTGACAGTAAGCAACTTTTGGATCCAGTGGGAAAGGGTTGCGTACATTGATTGAAGGGGCTCTCCTATATCAGCAAAACACAAAATGGCATCACCCTCATGAAATGGATGGTCCTAAAAAGTTGTATATAACAAACAAACGAAAAATAGTTTCATGTTTTTGGAATATAAGAATTACCATAAGTGAACTTAAAAGTCTGCAGTACCGGCCGACTCAGATTTTTATTCCCATAAGACTAATTTTAAATTTCAAACATCGGCTATGCTTTTAATATTGGTCCGAAAAAGATTAATATTTATGTTTTTTTAAAAGGAAAATTAATACCTAGGACCCTGTAAAATTAAAATCACGATTATAGAGCGATTTATGAGATTAGATCACTGAAATAACGCGTCCAGCACTTTCAAACTAAAATGTTGAGGATACTTTGTTGTTTATTTATCAACAATCAATAATAGGCTATAAAACTCTTGTATAGAAAATTAAAAGTTTAAATTATCAATTGTTCAATTAATAAACAACAAAGTATCCTTAACATGTTTTGTTTGAAATGCTGGACGCGTTATTGCAGTGGTTTTATATAATAAAATCGCTCTATAATTGTGATTTTGATTTTACAGGGCCCTAGGTGTAACATTTTCCTTTAAAACGACATAGAGATTAATACTTTTGGGCCAATATTAAAGGCGTGTCGGATGTTGGAAGTTAACATAAGCAGTGGGAGAAAAAATCAAAGATTGGCCTACACTGCAGACTCTTAAATAAGTTTGGTAAAATGTGTTAAATCACTATTAAAAACATCTCATTTCGTGCCTTATCATCGAGTGTTATGACGCAAGTATTTGTTTTATATAGACAATTGTAATGTAGAAATTAATTTCAGCGCGGCTCTACGGTTACTGTAAGGCCAAAATAGCATTTGTGTCTTAAACCTCGTTATAGCTTTTTATGGCTTCCATACAGAATGTATATCTCCTACTTGGTTGCCGTAAGCGCTCAGTATCTTTTAGCAGTGATTCTAAAATGTCTTAATACAAAAATGTTGACACGTATTCATTTGTTATGGAATAATTGCCATCATTAATTACAATCTTTTTATGTCAATTATAAAGTTTATACCGATCTAGTTGTCTATGCTTGAACAATTTCATTACCGTAACAATGATCTCGTGTTCCCTCGGTAGACTTATTCTGGGAAATAATGCATTTCTTACAAGATAATCCTAATTTATAGTAAAACTTGTTATTGCTTCAATTTAGCATAATTATTTAGAAAGCCTTTAATATTAAATGCTGTATGCCTACACTCCAAAAGGAAATAGTAAACTTTAATTCCATTAACATAAAAAACTTATTTAACAATGTAAATTTATCACCCTGGTAATTTTTTTTATTTATACTAGCTACAATCATTAACTATTTGCATTCATTTATGCTTTACACATTTTACTGGTGGCCTTTGGAAAAATCGTCTAAGCTTTAAAGAAGTGGTAAAATGTCGAGATTTTCGGCCTCAAGATAAGTCGCCGGGTCAGATCTGTAAAGCTGCTTACGGCACTTGATTGCAAACGCCACACCTCGAAACTCATATCTCGAGGTTTAAAGTGTCAAGAGCCTTTCAGTAGTCTTCAGTGTAAAACGGCCGAATAAAGGAAGGATTAGGCCTATAGAATGCAGTTTTTACCCTATTGGTTTTTGTGCCAGGGCTAGAGTAGCGTTTTTTTTTTTTTTTTTTTAATCAGAGGAATATTCGTACTCAAGATAAGGATGGTATGATTTACGAGTAATTCGGGGCTGGTTCTTGGATATCGAGAAAAATAACTGCTTTTAAAACATTAACTACAACTTGAGATATACTAACTGTGTAGTGAGTGTGGCGGCCGGCGGGATGAGCAGTGGACGGCTGCGCGCGCAGCCTTCCGACTCAGAATTGTCCTGTCCGTATCCCGATATGTGTAGCCACCCCATCAGAATGTTGTCCGTGTCCTTTCCGTTTCCTTTCCGTATCCTTTCCTGCTATGTGTAGCCGTACCTAGTCGGCCTACGTTTCTCTACTTTTACAATAAGGCGCTGATAAGTGTCGATGCAATAAGTACGATAAGCGTTTGATCCTCGTGTGATTTTCTGATTGTAAAATATAATATACTCACTAGTCAACAATAGTATTTTAATAATAATCGAACATGATTCGATCTTTAATCTAATTGGACGCGTACTCATTTTGTTGATGTATTGTTGATGTATTGTTATTCTTTGTAAGATTTTTTAGGAAATACATAGGTGCATTATCCGTGGTTTCAGTCGTGAGGTCCTATTATAATTTACAGAAATTAACATGTTATACTCAGTCGCTTCCCTTGGCACTTGTGTCCTAACTAAATTAACGGAATCATTATTTTTTATTTATTTTTTTTGTCTATGTAAAAATGGAAAATGGTAGATTATGCTTCCAGATCGCTGAGAGGTTATAAGGCTCTAGTAATTGCTTGAAATGCGTAATAATATAGACCTAACTAAGCATCTTAAAGTGTTTTTTCGTTTCCTCCATTTTTTTTCTTTCCCGTGTATGCAAATCAAAACAACAGTACTGTACACACGTTAAAGAATTATCAGAGTTGAATAAAGCATGGTTTGAGAATGTTTTCAGCCTTCAGTTCAACATTTCAGTATACTTAATCAAAAGTTCAAGGTGTGCAATTTTACTGTCGTAGTAGCGTCGTCTAGCCAATAGTCGATTAGCCTATTTAAATCGTCGTTGTTTTTCAAATAGTTTAGTTTGTAGGATGATGAGTTTGGCTGCCTCACATGAGAAGTGTTTTTATTTATTTATTTTTTGTGTGAACATAAATCCCTGAGTGTCTTTACGAGGTCTAGAGGAAGATACAAACAACTTACGGAGGCTGATCGCTCGGCCAGATACAATTCGCCAGTGGTTGGAGGGTCGACGAAAAGATACAAATTCGCCAGTTCTTGGAACCAGCGCTTATTCCCTCGGGGAACCCAGGAATGTGGCCGGTCCAGCTCTTCCTCACTGGAGTTGAGTGTTGTTCCCGACGCGACCGAGTCCTAAGCAATATTGTTAAATTGTTTTCTCCCTGAAAAATCGCATTAAAAATAATATGAGATTCTAATGAAAAAGAAAAAGTTAACTGAACACTTTATGTACATACCGGCCAATGTGAGATTGATTAGTCATTTAATTTCATATCATTAAATAATAATTATACATAATGAAAAAAATATTTTAAGTGTCTAGATATGAAACGACTGAACGGATCCTGGCAATTTTTGTGTAAATACTGATTACCCATGGCCCCTAAATCTATTGATTTTCGTGAGATATTTAGAACACTCCCTTGGCTCGTCCTCTATTAACTTACATCTTAACTCGTGGCTTAAACGCTTTCATAATACAATCATTGTATAAACTACTATTAATTTACTCGTAGGTGATGCTTGAGTAACATACATTAGCTTACAACATTCCCATGGCGACATACCTACGTACACACTCCACCCCACATCATCTATATATAACATAACATAATTAACTAATGATGAACTAGATTACTCAAAATTGTTTTTGAAGATTGTTTGTCGGAACTTTGGTTTCCGATCGTTGATTTTTCTTAAGGTGACGTTTAGGCCGATTTACCATTCCGTTTAAATATTGCCAGGATAATAAACACGTACTTGAACCGGGGTCATCTACTGTTTCACCGCGCCGAGGGGCTGCATGCGGATTCCTGGAACTGGCGAATTTGAATCTTTTCGTCGGTAAAGCGACAACATGTCGTCGTAGCCAATTTTACCTGCGGCCGCACCATACCTGCTCTGCTGGGGTACGACATTGTGTCGTCGCTGGCGTCGCTGCCGCTTGAGGCGGGCCACGACACAATGTCGTACCCCGAGAGGGGAGGTTTAACGAGGGACTGACAGCTAGAGATCAATGACACTTCGCCTAGGAAAGAAGTGAAATTATCAAAATTGTAGTTATTATTAGATATAGATATATTTTATAGAACTATGATAGCGTAATACCGGCCTGATCATTGGTGTGATAAAGGTTCATGCCTAATATAAACATAATACACCCATCCGTTAAGGAAACAGATATTATTAAGTATAAAAAGAAAATGTCAGCTGGCGCCTAACAAAGCATTTTAGGACATGTGTTTCCATATTATTTTGATCCAATTATCTAAAAATCTATAGATAAAGGGTATCTATAGAGCGTAAAGATAGAGGGTATTTAGATAAAAATTTTGAATTTAACAATATATTGGTCGAAAAATCAATTTAGAAAAATCCTCAACCCCAGGAAAATTGTTTCTAGTTATAAAGTAGAACTTTAAAAAGCGACATTAATTAAAAAGCGACATTAATTTAATAATTGCCACAACACTTGGAAGGTTAAAATATCAATTTCCAAACATGCCATTTTGATTTATGTTTGATGACCAAAACCACTTAAGTCAGGTTCTGCACTGCACTTCTGATTAAGAACATTTATCTTTGGTGATAAAGTTTATTTGAATAATATATTATTACTATGTCGTAGCGAATATGTCGTCGCTAAGGAACACAAGTAAATTATACTCATAAACTATTTCTGTACACGTCAACTGTCCTGAAGGTACAAATTTTCAGTTCCCGAAACGTCATGTTTAAAGTGTATTTGTATTTTGTAGTGCAATGTTACATAAAATAGGATAATTATTATCCAATAATCTTGGACACTGGCGGAGTAGGAGAGTATAGGAAACCCGCCGCGCCGTGTTCATACCCTTATTTGGGTACAAAGACATCCAAGGAAAATATAATGATTTAAAGTGAAGCATATTTAAATTATATGCTAAATTCATTACCGTCTAAGAAATTAGTTACATCTTTGACTATACAGGGTGTCCAGCTTCCACCTTTACAAACTTTTCCAGGTTATTAAGCATGTCAAAACAAACAGAAAAATCATATAAACATATGTCCGGAAATGCTTCGTTAAGCCACTAGCCGCCATTTTGTTTTTTACACTTAAGAATTTTTATTTCCGTAACGGGTTGTTGTATTGAGTCCATATTTGGCATGTACCTTGATCACACCAATGCTCATTTTTAGAAAAAATATTATTTTTTTCCGATCAATATTTTCAAAATGGTGGCCATTTTAAATTTTTAAACTCAAATATCTCAAAAACGGTAAATTTTATAAAAATGTTACAAGAGACAAAAAAATTGACAAATTAAATTATCTAAGCAGTGATACCAAGTTTGTAAGGATCTTACAACAAATAACAGAGTTATTGAGATTTTCTCTTAAAATAACCTAAATTAGCATTAATCATAGTGCAAAATCAGTGTTTTTCTGCAAGAAAACCACAATAAATCCGTTATTTGTTATTGGATCTTTACAAACTTGGTGTTATTGTTTAGATAATTTAATTTGTCAACTTTTTTGTCTCTTGTAACATTTTTATAAAATTTACCGTTTTTGAGATATTTGAGTTTAAAAATTTAAAATTGCCGCCATTTCGAAAATATGAATCGGAAAAAAATAATATTTTTTCTAAAAATGAGCATTGGCATGATTAAGATACATGCAAAATATAAACTCAATACAACCAACCGTTACGGAAATAAAAATTCATAAGTGTAAAAAACAAAATGGCGGCTAGCGGCTTAACGAAGCATTTCCGGACATATGTTTATATGATTTTTCTGTTTGTTTTGACATGCTTAATAACCTGGAAAAGTTTGTAAAGGGGGAAGCTGGACACCCTGTATACCCTGACGTGAATAGACTTCTCATGCACATGCACGTTTGAAACCTTTTCAAGGTGTGGCGATTTTCTGTGGCGTACATGAAGTACTCAGAGCCCATTTTCTAAATAGGCCGAGTAGGCCGCGGCCTAGGGCGGCAAATTTTTGGGGGGCGGCAAATTTTGAAATTAATATTTTTCTATGTCTAGTACACTTAATTGAATTTGCTGTATATGTTGGCCTAAGAGTGTTTTTGCAGTCAGTTGGTGCTGTTCAGATACAGAACAAAAAGTTCAGATTAAGTCAGTTTTTGTCAACGTTATTTAATAACATTGCCTCTATGTGAAAACCCCTGATTATATTTTAGTGTTAAGCTTTTAGCGTCCAGTAGTTGAAACGAATTATACTATTTCTATATCGAAAAACTACTTTATTGTAAGATTTCAGTAAGGAAAGATAAATAGCATAATCAATGTGGGGTGTCTGCCGACGCCGAGAGAGCAGACCTGTGCGCCAAAGCAAAGCCTACACCTCAGGCTATGCAGGTAGCCAAGCCGAGAGAGAGTGAGAGAGGAGATTAGCCAGGGTACGACATTATGTCGTCGCTGCCGCTTGAGGCGGGCGACGACACAATGTCGTACCCCCGAAAATATTTTTACTGCGCCCCAACGGGAGCAGGTAAAATTCAGACACAAAGTCGTACAATCCTTTTCGTCGACCCTCCAACCGCTGGCGAATTTGTATCCAGCCGATCGCTCGCAGTTCAATGCATAGATCGGGTCAACGTAGTTGTCGCACGAATAACTATTAAACAAACTCACTTATAAAACAATAAATCTATATATTAATAGGCAAGCATGTTTCGTTTTCTCCTTTTTTTCTACGCTCGTGTGTATCGTAGGATAAATACGCGCATACCGTTAAAAGGTATAATCCTGTAAATGAGCAGAATTACATTACAATTCACGTGGCTACGCCCTATAGGCTTTCAAAGTTCCAATGTTATCCTTATGGGAGAAGGATAATTGATTGATTCATTAGACAGCTGTTGCAAAAACAAATGTGAACAAATAACAAATCAGGAAAAACAGCAGTTATGACATATTGTTTTAACTAATTGGGTCCAGGAGGTTCAGATAAACTTAATAATGTTGGTTGAATTTCAACCAGGAGGCGATCTCTGGTAGTTATAAATTTGTATGCTGATTTCAGTGATAAAAATCAACATTTAATAGGTGGTAGGGCGTTGAAGTATATTAACGCTCTATTTAAAATCTTTAGTCTAAAATCTTTAATCTTTAATTAAAATCTTTAATTTTATTCTTTAATCGTGGGAACCCCAATAGTTGAAATCAGAGTGTTATAATATATATCAATAATGTCCACATTTACTACTCTTAAACAAGTATTATCATATATTCTAAAACGAGTGAGGGATATTTATATGCATGTAATGTACAATCTCAAAATCGGCTGAAATAATGTTTCCAAACTTTGTAAATAACGTAGTTTTGGGATAAAAATAATATATACAGGTCTCTTTGTAAGGAAAATATTCTGTTACAACCTTTAATTGAAAATATAAAATCCTAAATAATTGGTCTTAAAAAATCAAAACAAAGAAATTATGAAAGCTGGTTTAACTGTCAAAGTATACAGACCACGTGTTCCAGTGTAAAATGTAGTTTTGCATCGTAGCTAGTTGATGATGAACTAGTGGACTTGTTGCTCTAAATCGAGTTATTCAGAGTGGATTCTTATTTATGTTTAGGCTTGTGTAATGCAGTTCGTTAACCAGTGTATCCTCCATATAGTTTAACATAACTTCTTTGGTATGAATGGACAGATTCTCTCGCTTGCATGCCGTGTTTTCTCTATAGAGCTGTTAACCTTGAAAGTCTTTTTATTTCCATCAATGTAAATTTAATGAGGAAATACAGAACTTAAAGGGCCTGCAGAGCCCTTCTGTTTGGATGGAGATTTATGAAATTTCTTTAGAAACACTTGACGCCGATCTCTATCCAATGACACCACTAACATGTTTGGTTAAAAACTGTAGGAGTTCCTTGTACAAAAAAAAAGAAAAGAAACATTCACGTATTAAAAGATTACGAATAAAAACAATTTGTTCTTTTTTATCGTACTTTATACTCGTGATTATGAACGTTTATAAAGGATAAAACAACTGAGCAATTTGTACAGTTAATATTTAATTTAAAAAATAAAAGAATTAGTAACAATGTTTAAGTTAGCTGTTCATTATAAAAATAGAATTTACATGTTAGAGATTCAACATTTGGTTCAACAAAAATATACAAAAGAGTGCAGCATCCATGGGCATACATTAAAGCAGTTTGAAAGGCGAGTGAGCGGAGCGAACGAGCTCGTTTTGAAGAGAATTAAGGCTTTTTGCTCTTGGCATTTCAGCGATCTGACTCACCGATATTGATAGGCCTATTACTTCGAAAAGTTATTTAAGTTTACCTAGCAGTTGCTCGGCCCCCAGGTAATTCCGATGTAAATCGGCATTATTATACTGACGGCATTATCGCAATAAGTTTAAATGTAAAATATATTTATCCCGTGCTGTGCTATCAAGTTATGTTAATACTTTACAAAAACTCCACCACCCTGCTCAGAAAACATCATCTTAGCCGTGCAACGTACGTGATTTACTTGTGTATTTTGATTTTCGTATCGACGTTGGCAGCACTGTGCGGCACTGTCATTTATATTGATCGTAGCTCTGTTTACGTGTGGAAGCACCACAACGGCAACTGCCGGATCAATAATTTGCCACAAGTGCTAGTATCTCCTCCTGCTGCTATGCTGTCGTGCTGTGTAACGCCGCGGCCGGTGCGTGGGCGGCGTGATTCACTACGAGCTGAGCGAGCAAACCTAGCTGGTCCTAAAAATTTGCTAGGGATTTTCAAGTTTCTTATTTCTATTTTCACGATTGTTATGTATAAAATGTTACAGTTATCCAATTAATATCACAGGAAATTTCTTTGAACCCTATGTAACGTTAACGGTTTGTTTCGTTTTAATTTTTGATACGCAATTAATTCCGTCGTATTCGTATTATACCAATGAATCATATTGCCAACCATAACTTAAGCGGAACAGATTACCAAAAGTCGCTTTGAATCTAAATTTTTACGAACATGAACCAGATTAATTTCAAAAACTGTCCTTTGTTTTATATTATAGCCATCAGATATTGAAAGTGTTTAGATCGCGTACATGTTTAAAGGGAAAAATAAACTAACTGAGTTTGCACACACACACAAATAGTAGTTTTGATCACTAGGAGCAAAAGTGACTCTTTTTAGTGCGCAATCGTAAAAATGAGGCGTAGCCGAGTTTTTAAAAACGATTATAAGCACTCTAAAAAAGACACTTTTGCTCCGAGTGATGAACAACGTTATTTTATCATAATGCAGAATTAATTACACTTAATTGGTTAAATGGTTAAAAATATTAACTATTGCAAAGTAAATAATATACAGTGTTTACATTTCTGTTATTTACAAAAAATGCTTTAATATAACTTTTGAATTTCATTATTCTGCATAGAAATTTAATATATAACACTTAAAACAGCTGACTTTTTAGTCCTAGGGCTTTAAAAATATGCCAGCTGATTTTAGCGAATTTCCCATAGGGAATAAGCTATTACCGTAGGTCTCATGGTAAGACCTAAGCCCGGGACCATGTTACTTTTTCGTTTTGAGGTGCCAAGAGACCAAAAATAATAGTCATTAAAATTTTTATATATATGTATATATGTATATATGTATGTATGTGTCCCTAGACACGATAACTCTCGTAAAAATGGTCCGATCGACACCAAATTTGGTAGAGATGTGTAATCCTACGTTTATTCGGATGAGTTCGAAAACCAGACATATCGACCTACCGGAAGGGGTAGTTTTGGGGGGTTTTGTACCCCAAAAATGGGTTTTTTTGCATTTTTCATATGTAAATTTTTAAAATTTAAAATTTTTATTTTGACCATTGGATTTAGCTCAAAAAAACACACAATTTAGTATTTTGAAGCTTTGCTCTATCTCCATTGGTTGCCGAGATATTACAAAGTTTAAAGACAGTACATTGTCTTTTGGGGCTCCAATGTTAATCTTATGGAGAATAAGGATGTGTTAATATTTCACTTATAAACCAATAATTTTGGATGAAACTTGGTATTTAGCTTCATTTGGTTGAGATTCTTCCATTTAAGGTAAAAAATCTTGGTTTTTGTACTTATCATGGCAGCAAACCTGCATACTCTTTTCCCATGTTAATCATATGGAGAATAGGCAAACTCTTTTATTTATGGACAGATATTGATGAAACTTACTATATGGCTTTATATGGTCGAAATAAATTTTTTCTGTGCTAAAAACCTACTTTTAGTGTCCCCCATGGCAGCATACCTGCATACTCTTTCCCTATATTTATCTTAAGGAGAATAGACATTTATTTCTCTATTTATGAGCACGTGATGAAATTTTGTTTACAAGTTTAGCTGGTCAAAACTAATATTACTAATTTGGAAATTCGCTGAGTACGCAGGTCTGCTGCGACGGGGGGTATTTCAGTTCTATGACAAGAAAGAAACGCTTTTGGTACTATTGAGAGAACAAAAAACCGGCTGATTTCGGGCAGAATTATAAAAAAGATGTTTTGACAACGACTATATAAAACAAATTGTATGTAGACAAGGCTTTAGAGAGTATAGTTCACTTTCTAACTTTCATAAACAGTAGCTCTGCAGCACAATGTATACCTTACCGATATTACATATTCAATTTCAGCGGAAATTTCTTTTTGATTAATTTACAAGCTTAGTTTTTATATACCTTAGAACGTTTCAATGTGAGCTCTCGTTGTTGCTCTGCAGACATCAAAGTGGTACTCTCGATTTCATGTCAAGCGTTTTGCAGCATTGTTGGTGTCACAGTTGTGATCGCTGTAGAATTCGCTCACGCCGAGGTCTCGTCCAGAATTTTGTGAGCATACTCAATTTTCTTTATGTATCCCCAGAAAAAGTCCACAGGGGTCAAAGCAGGGTTCGATTGGGAGGCAAAAGAATAGGTGAATAATTCCCTATACACAACCATTTGGAAATCTATTGATTAGCGTGTCACGTTTGATCCCTTACAATACGGTAACAAAAAACTTACTCATTTTAACTTAAGATTACCAGGTTAACCGAGCCTTGCTCGTTAGTTTTAATTCACTTTTGTTATAGTGTCATGGTAATAATGCTATTAAATTTCTACAAAAAACCATATATACCTCTTCACAGTTAACAGCTGTTTCCAAAAGACTGCTTAACATTGATGTTCCTTTATTTTTGTATACCTTACGTACGGTAGTTATTTCGTTACCAAAATAGCAACCCATTAGACTAATGGTAAAAATTACGATTTTTGAACTTAAATGTAGACCAAATTCGATTTTTCCTGGGATTGATGCTGTTTCAAAACTTATTTTTGTGCCAAAACACTCTTAAATGCAAAGTTTAAGAAAAATCTACCCGCTAGATTTCGAAATCGTGGAACACACATCCCTTCAGCCATTGCTCGTATTATATCTACTAGAGATCTAGAGATCTCTAGTAGATCTAGAGATCTAGAGATCTATCAACTAGAGATCGCCTCTTGGTTGAAATTCAACAAAAATTTCAGTTGATTTAGACTCACGAAGTTTTAAACATTTTATAACTGAAACATCTGTTCTTCCTGATTTTTAGCAGTTGTTTTTACAACAGCTGTCTTATGATTCAACCAACTATCCTTCCTCCATAAGATTAACATTGGAACTTTGAAAGCCTGTGGGGAGTAGCCCTGGAGTCTGGTGTGAATTAGAATGGGATTCTGCTCATCTACAGCACTATACGTTTCTAACGGTATGCGCGGATTTCTTCTACGATGCACACGAGCTGAGAAAAAAGGAGGAAATGAAACATGCTTGCCTATTAATATATCTATACTTATTTAATACGCTAAGGGTTTTTTTTGTCTTGAGAACTCCTCCTACAATTTTCAACTGATTTTCAAGTTTTTGGTGTCGTTGGATAGGGCTTGGCCTGGAGTTGTTTCCGCCAAAAACTGATGAGAATCTGACTGAAAATAAAGGCGTTATCCTCCATTGAAATCTCAAAATTTCCCATTTAAATAACATTGGGATTGAATAAAGCATTTTAAACATCTGTTAATAATCAGCTGTAAATACGTGTTGTTTTGGTGATTGCAGATATTCACAATATTGGATCGGTCGGACGTCAATGATTTAGAGATAAAAGTAACATTTGTATTGTATTAAAATAAAGTGCTCGATTTCGAGCAACACGTTTACTAGTAGATAATAATAGAATTGACGTTTGAATCGTTTACTTATATCTTGATAAGTGTATCAGTAGCGCCCGTTCAAAATCGCGGCATTCTTTTGTAAACACCGTGTACTCCCCAAGTGGTCATGACAACTGTTATTACTCTGTGATAAAAGTTCCTTAAAAGCCCCTTGAAAAGTTATTTTTGAATATGAGAATTTTCACATCACATCCGCAGAACATCAGTTAAAATCTATGCGAGGAATATTTAATGTAATAAAATGTATTGTAAGGCGTCGTGCAAATGGGCGGGCGGTTGGCCTTGGCGAATACCGAATATTCATTATTCGCTGGGGAGATCGCATATATTCACGAGGGTGGCGTGTCGCCGTGTCGCGTGCAGACGTGCCGTGCGCGTGCGCCCCCCCCCCCCTCCCCCAACCCTCGAGCACGGCCATCGCCAGCTGTTCCCGGTCGGATCAATACAGTGACTGCCACTGCAGGAGGCCGGAATATCGAATCATTATGGTCCGCTCCGGATATACCGTTCGTATCACTACTATCGCTATCGCTATTCGGAACATAATGAGAACAACTGGTCAAGGAACCACGCATACTTACCAACACTACAAACACGCCGACCTCGAAGGATAGCGCATAGCATGTCTAGCTTATCACAGTGCCTCGCTTTCTTTTATAAATTAATTATAGTGGTTACATTTTATAATTATTCACGTTAGAAGCAAAGAAACTCCTTCATTTTTTTTTTAAAGTTAAAACTAAGGAAAATTCCCATCAGTTCGGTCAGACCCCAGAGCTCACTGATTAAGAGTTTACTATTGATAACTATTTTGTAATTTTTCCAAATAAAACTACCCATTACCTTGACACGATGAGTAAAATGTGCTCTTGGGATACAGTTAATGTAGTTTGCTTACTCAAAGAATTTTCTCCGGTATTTTTTGGAGTAGTAGAATTATCTGGAGAAACGACGATAATCTGTTCGGTTGTGCGTCGGTGTATTGAATGTTCGAGGTATTGCTCGCCGCCCCCCCCCCCCCCCCCCAACCATGACACTACGGTGCTGGTGCTGGTGTCAATGCAGTGGCTACCGACGGGGTGAGGGGGAGGGCGCCGGTTTGACAACTAGCAGCCCACTTTATGTTGTATTTTACTAAATTCTACTGAATTATGTTAAAAACCTGTGCCTTCAATTCCAACCTCTGGAAGTCACCGGCCAGTCTCTCCGAGTAAGTGCTGTGCAATTTTCTTTACATTTTTGCAGTTTTTGTGTTTTAAGTCAATTAAGGACTGCGGCAGCCCCGTCTGGCTCTTCGCCATGTTATCTATGTTAAAGGAATTGCTGTGTACGAATTTTAAATAGATTTTTTGCGATAGAGGCATTTATTTATTATTTTAGGACGCAACAAAGGAATTTTTAACTGTCTTATGTTATTATTTTTATTTAGGTTTTAGCTTACCCTATGTAATTTTGTAAATTTTTTCATTCGTAATTAAACTTAAAAAAATTAATTTAATATAATTAACTATAATTAATAACTTGAATATAAATCATAGTTAACACATGCAGTGTAAGTTTTATAAAACGTTTCAAAAAAATATACTTAACTGTGATGTTTATAAAATTTAACGTATGTTGTAATTAGATGTAGTTCCTTACAAGAGTTCAATGAATAAAAATTTATTTCACCTTATTTTTTATATTAGGTATTTTGTTTAAAATCAGATTTTGCTTCAAAAAGTTCATAAAAATACTAATTTTATGACTGATTCCAACGGCAAACAATTATCTCTCAATTTAATGTTGCATAAAAATAATACTACTGTAATTTAATAAAAATTACCATTGATCATTTCTGTCTAAAATTGAAATTTCGTACCTAGGCCCTAATGATATTTTTACAAATAACATTAATGGTGTCTGATTTTGTGTAAAATTGAATAGTTGATTACATTTAGATAAGTTTCGCCTAGAAATATGTAATTTTTCCTGAATTTTTAGCCAGCCTCTCTTTATAATGTGCTAATATGTTACACTAAGGGTTATTTTGTTAAGAGAACTCCTCTTAAATTTTTCAACTGATTTCCATTTTTTTTAGTGTCATTGGATAAGGCTTGATCTAAAGTTGTTTCCGCTAAAAAAATATGAGTCTCAAACTTCAAATAAAGGTGTTATCCGTTATTAAAATTTGAAATTTTCCTATTATAATATCATTGGGCTTGGGTTTAGTTTTTTATATATCTGTTAATGCTCAGCTGTAAATAGGTGGATTTATAGTGATTACTGATAATCACAATATAGGATTGGTAGAGTGTTATTTATTTAAAACTCAGCGTTAAATGTTTAGCAATTGCATGGGATACTCCAGATAAATTGCTTGATATCGAGCAACACGTTTACTATTATATTACTATTTGTTCTAACAATAAATTTTTTAATTGACTTTATAATTACTTTGTAAAATGTGTAACTTAAATAATGCGACCATGACTTATCATTAACACTCTTTTACTCTACTGAAAATTTTATCTAATATCATTTTGGTATCGTGCAATGCATTAAATATAAAATACCCCCGTCGCAGCAGACCTGCGCACTCAGCGAATTTCAAATTAGTAGTATTAATTATGACCAGATAAACCTGTAAACCAAAAATCATCACAAGCTCATAAATATGGAAATAAATGTTTATCTCCTTATGATAAATGTAGAGAAAGAGTATGCAGGTATGCTGCCATGGGGAACACTGAAGTAGGTTTTTAGCATTAAAAAAAAAAATTTTTTTTTTAACCATATGAAGCCATACACTAAATTTCATCAATATCTGTCCATTGCTGAAGGAGATTGCCTATTCTCCATATGATTAACATGGGAAAAGGGTATGCAGGTTTGCTGCCATGATAAGCACAAAAACCAAGCTTTTTTACCATAAATGGATGAATCTCAACCAAATGAAGCTGAATACCAAGTTTCATCCAAAAACATTGCTTAATAAGTGAAATATTAACACATCCTTATTCTCCATAAGATTAACATTGGAGCCTCAAAATACAACGTACTGTCTTTAGACTTTGTAATATCTCGGTAACCAATGGAGATAGAGCAAAGCTTCAAAATGCTAAATTGTGTGTTTTTTTGAGCTAAATCCAATGGTCAAAATAAAAATTTGAAATTTTTAAAAATTACATATGAAAAATGCAAAGAACCCATTTTTGGGATACAAAACCCCCCAAAACTACCCCTTCCGATAGGTCGATATGTCTGGTTTAGGAACTCATCCGAATAAACGTAGGATTACACATCTCTACCAAATTTGGTGTCAATCGGACAATTTTTACAAGAGTTATTGTGCCTAGGGACACATATATATAAATTTTAATGACTATTATTTTTGGTCTCTGGGCACCTAAAAACCAAAAAGTAACATGGTCCCGGGCTTAGGTCTTACCATGAGACCTACGGTAATAGCTTATTCCCTATGGGAAATTCGCTAAAATAGAATAGGCTACAATTTTTCAAAGAAGAATACATCCTTTTTCAAGAACATAAATAGACTATTATGCAAGTCAAAGTCCTTAAATAATGTGAGGAAAGGACACCTTTACTCACTATCGGTTTAAATTGTTGTGACGTCATGAATAAGTTTTTTTTTTATTTTTATCGTAGTAATATTAAGTTATATATTTTGGTCATACATAAAGCAAAAATTTGAATAATATAACTTTTATAACAGGATTTCACTTTAGAGTTAGACACTCAAGGATGAATCCAAGCAACTTTCCAGTATTTTTCCTTGATACAAGATATCATTGAGGCAATATTATTTCCACGTTATAAATTCTAATGTATTCTATCAATAATTGGTACAGTAAAAAAAGTTAATGCCAGAAAACCTATATAATTCAATATAATGTACAATTTGATTGGTAGTAACTGTAAAACAAATTTGTGTTATTATGCATTGAAATGCAAAAAAAGTATGCAGTTTATATGTAGTTATATCTCACTCCTCAATTAACTGAGTACGGTAACGCACATTTTTCAATGTTTTCAAATTTCTTAATATTGCCCATAAAAATCTTGTTTTCTCACTTTTTACCATATCTATTGCCACTGTTTGTGACATTTATAAATTTTCAAATCAGAATAAGAACAGTTTTCCTAGCAGCATTAACATTTTTGAAACTAGAATTTATTAATTTATGACCCTGTCTAAGAATCAACTTGTCTTAGCCAATAACTAAATTACACACGGCATAACACCCATTCTACACTCATCCTTAAATCGTAATCAAAATGCAATTCTCATCATTATTACTGTTACTGGCACAGTAATTCAAATTTTTAGTATTTAAGCGTGACCAATTTCTTAATAAACAACCCGAGTCTGTTATTGAATTGTGGAATATTAAAGACCCATTAGTGTGTACCAGTGTCCACATGTCACTGACATGGATTCATGACTGACATGTGTGATTCTATGACATGGATTACTGTTATAGAATCCAATATTAGAATTTTTCTGGTATGTCACAATAAGTAATTAAATGAATTTATACATATACTCTACTGGGAAACTAGGGAAAACACCTATGGAGAATACTGTTTTCTTATGTTTAAATTATTCGACTGTATCGATGGACTGTTAAGACAAGCTCGTTCGCTTTGCTCACCTGCTAGGCCGAGCTGTGCCGCACTCTGGTTTAAATGTAATGAATCACAGGTTGGATAAGTAACTCGTTAGTTATTTCTACAGTTATCAAGTGGTTTTTGTACAATTCGGTAACTATAAAAAATTACCATTGGATGGGAAACAGAGTTTTCCCAGACATAGGACTAGCTCTAATCTATTCCTCGTGGCTCTAAACCAAATTAAAACAAATTGAAAAATTATGCCTATAAAAATACTTACATTTTAAATCAAACTTTTCAAAGGTTTGTAAATTTATTAGTTAATATTTCAATTTGTGTACAACTGCTAAGTTAATTATGCACAACTGTTAATATAATTTCAAACTTCAAACTTTAGGTAAATTTAAGTAAGTAACCTAATTATAAACTAGTGTTTCATAATTGTTTTAACAAAATTGTTTAATGGGGGTATTGCAAACCCATGCCAGTAGAAGTGTCACAAAAAAACTGCGCCAGTACTAAGTTATTATTACCAAAATTTGGTGGCCTATCAAAAACACTCTTGCAGACATTTGATAATAATTTCATCGTTTTAATTAATAATCACACTAGAGGTATCGATTAAAATGTCTGCCGGATCAAAGTTCCATTTCCCCTCCAGTTTCAATTAGTGTGATTGACTTGTCCTGCCCTGATGACATTGTGTTGTTACAGTGTGAAAGAAACCCACCAGATGGCGGAGGCGCAGCTGGAGAAGAACGCTCGACTGCGAGCGGCGTTCGGCCTGAGCGACACGTTCGTTGAGGGCAGCAGCCTAGCGCGGCGCGGCGCACCGGGCGACAACCAGGGCTACACTCTAGTGCGCACGCCTAGCCCCACACCTGTGCCTCAGCCAGACTCCACGCAGGCCAAGCGCAAACGCCGCAAGAGGGACAGGTATGCATATCCGATCAAACATTCTATTCACACATTTACAATACATGGTAAATCTTGTGTTCATAAACTCTACAAACAAAATACTACCAATGTGAAATGATTGCAAATCTAAGACACTAAGTTCCTCGGAAAAGAAGAGACAATGAGAATAAAAACATGACTCAATATACTCATGTATGGAATAAAATGCATGTGAGCACAAGAATGTTCTCAGAGCCGCCTTGAATCTGTGAGGCCTATCTGTTGTTTGGACCTAGATCTGTCTGGAAACCTGTTGAGAAATTCCATACCCCTGTAAAGTGGACCTCTCTCAAATTTATATGTTCTGTGAGTGGGGTATGGTATGACAGTCTATTTCAATGTCGAGTCCCTTAAAAATTATTACGTTTAGTTTAGTTGATCAATTATTACTACAAATTCTGTACTGCTGGTAACAGTACTGGTGAGAAAGGTGTCCCGCCAGAAGAAATCCTCACCTTTTTAATCTACTACATTTACCAAGATGTATGGTTTGTACTAATAAATTCAACATAGATCAGTGTTTTCAAATAGGGACCTCTAACAATCAAGTCTGTTTCTCCTGTTGCTGAAAACACTTCCTTTAATTTAATAAAAAAAAAAAAAAAAAACATTTTATTCTAAATACTATCAGTATTTATGTGTAAATATTATGTGGCGTTATTCACTTATTACTATCATTCTGGGTACGTCAGACTTTAGGTTCCGCAGTATTTAAAACTGAGATTCCCTGATAAATCAATAAATCTTAAATAATTTAAAGGGAAAAATATATAATCCTGTTGATTGGTAGGATAAAATGTGTAATGTAATAACTCTTTGGTTGTAATTGAAAATGTTAAGGTGTAAAAATGTAATGCACTCTTAAGTTTTATTTCTAGTTAATCAGTGGTCTATGAGCAGGGTTGCCACCCGTCCCGATTCTGTCGGGACAGTCCCGACTTCGGACCCTTACGTCCCACGTCCCGACTGAGCAGTCGTCGGGACGCATTTTGTCCCGATTTATCGTTTTATACGACATACTAATATTGTTCATAGGTATTTTTTATTAAAAGTTTTGAGTTTATGTTCCAGCGCTTAATGATTATAATGGATTTGATTCTGGCTTAGCCAAAACGACCTCTTTCGTCCTTGTTTTGTAGTAAATACTATTACATGCCGTTCCACAAAAAGTGAAACAGTTCGCCTCGTGCAACCACCTGTACTAGTGGCGCTCATGTGAGCAAGCGGCTGTCCCGTTAACTAGGCTACCTGCAGCGACCTGTCAGTGTAACGACGTGTTGGCTAGTTGGCTTCACTATTGTATTGGCGCACTATCACGGTGGTTACTTCTGTGCAGTGTGCAGTGCAGTATGCTTTTTAGTCGTTAATTATCTGTTTACCAAAATCATGGATCCTCATAATGAGACTGATTCAGAAGATGACAGTGGTAAAAAACCATCCACATCAAAATCGCCGCCAAAGAAGGTAAAACGTATGTGTAAGTTTCGAGCTGAATGGTTGGACACTTTTGGGTGGCTAGCAAAGGGGGCCAGTGAGTTCTATGCTAGGTGTAAACTTTGTAACAAAGATTTTTCAATTTCACATGGTGGAATTACTGATGTTAAGCATCATGATGCTGGTGTAGAGCATAAGAGGAGGGTAACTGCTGGAAAATCAAATACCGTACTTCAAAACTTCTTCCCAAAACAAAACAGCCCGGAAAGTGATAAAATTGCCTTTGCTGAATTAGCTACAACATTTCATTGTGTCAAACATAATATTTCATACAACTCAAATGATTGTAGCAATAAACTTTTACCGCAGCTATTTACTGATTCTAACATTGCAAAAAAAATCAACTGCGGAAAGACAAAATGCGAGTCTATTGTAAAGGAAGTCCTTGGGCCCCTGGCTGAAGAAGTTGCCCTAGATTGCTTAAAACCGTCTACTACAGAAAAAATAATGACATGTTTTTTAGTATAATGACCGATACATCTAACAAGGGTAACAGAAAAATGTATCCTATTTGTGTGCAGTATTTTTCTATCGACAAGGGTTGCCAAAATAAACTTCTTGACTTTTTTGAGTGTTCTTCAGAAACTTCAAACGCAATATGCGAGAATATTTTGGACACACTCGCAAAATTTGATTTGGACATTTCAAACGTGGTGGCTTTTAGTGCTGATAACACGAATGCTAATTTTGGAGTTAAGCGGTCGGCATACACTTTGCTTAAAGAAAAAAATCCTAACCTTGTGAAAGCCGGATGTCTTGCTCATGTACTGAATAATACATTCAAGTATGCTATGCAAAAACTTGATTTTGATATTGAAGGTGTTGTACTGAAAATTTACAACCATTTTCAGTGTTCTTCACTGCGCCGAGAAGAATTAATAGACTTTGTTGAGCAAGCTGACATTGTATGGATGGAATTAAATAAACATGTTCCTACGAGGTGGTTGTCATTTGGACCAGCCATCGACAAGATTTTGAAGGTGTTCCCTGCATTAATGGCATATTTTGTAAATCTAGGGGAAGATTGTCCCAATGCTTTGAGGAGTTTACTTAGTTTGGAGGGTTCGTATGATGAAAATTCTATGGGTAATTTGGAGTATTCAAAAACGTCTTTGTACTTGCATTTTTGTGCCAACGTTTGTTCTGTTTTTGAGAAACCAAACATGACATTGCAAAGCAGCAGCACCACAGCAACTGAATTATTCAGCATTATGGAAACTGTACAAAGCAAACTGTGCTCAAGAAAAGATGAAAAGTTCTTTGGAGCTCACATGAGACTTTCAAAAAATCGTGCTGATGAACATGTTTACAATGAAGCTGTTGCTGACTTTGAGAAGTTCTATGATAACGCGATTTCTTATCTAGAGAAGCACTTTGAATTCAATAGAGAAAACACGCTACAGAAGATCTCACCGCTGTCCTTACGAAGAGGGATTTCATACAATGAAGTTGTTGAAGCAGCCGAGTCCATGGGAATTGACAAACGTATTTCGCTAGATGAATTGTTTGACCCGTTATTGTCAATTCTAGTGACTTCACTGTTGAACAGAAATGGGTAAGCCTATTCCATAATGTAAAAGAAGAGAAGTTGCCCCAATTTTGATTCATTGTTTCATGCGCCTTAAGCATTCCACCATCAAATGCTTATGTTGAAAGAGTGTTTTCATGTATGTCTCTAAAATGGACAAATGTTCGGAATTGCTGTTCTGTTGACTTAATTAGAGCAGAACTTCTAATAACCTTAAATTTAGACATGTCTTGTTCTGAGTTTATTTCAGCTTACAAGACCAACAAGAAATTGATAAACGCTACGAGGAGCAACGAGAAGTATGTTTTTAAGAAGAAAATTCTTTAAAAATAGGTTAAGAACTCATTTTTTCTTCTACTACACAGTTGTTTGTATTATTTTTCTCTCTAACTTTGTTTGTATTGAATAAATTTAATTTGTTTTGGGTTAAATTTGTTTTATGATTTCATTATGCCTTTTGATCTAAAATTTGGCCATGTGGGTTTTTCTCGGGGGGGGGGGGGGGGGGGTCCCGTCCCGATTTTTTCATAACCAAAGGTGGCAACCCTGTCTATGAGCAAAAGAAATTTTATTTTTTATTTCGTCTTAGTATTATTCTAAATTTGGTTAGGCCTAGTTGTCAGTGTTATTTTGACACTGAAGATGTCGCAGTGGTGATGAAACGCGTCACAGCATAGAAAACAGCGACAAGGAATATCAGAAGGTAATACTTGGTTAAAAAAAGGTTATTTTGTCTTGTATTTTTTTAACATGTCCTTATTTTTTCTTCATTTTTTCCCATTCTCCTGGGTTTAAATTTATGTCCTTGTCCTACCTAAATTAATTTGATCTTAATTTTTTTTCTGGTTAAATATTATTTTTCTATTGATTACTTTACCTCTGCAGTCGTTTTCTAAGTAAAACTCTGTTCTTCTTTTATCTGTCCCTTGCTAAAATTTTGATTTCCAATGGACAGTCTGCATCTCATGTGTTGCTTGCAGATCGTCCACTCCCGATAAGAAAAAAGAGAAGAAGAAACGATCCAAGAAGCATAAGAAAGACAGGTAAACACTGCGATTTTCAACAGCTAACTGTAGAATAGGATACTGAACCTCTCCTAACATTGCCCGTATTTCTGTTTCAAGTAGTTCCCAATAATGGAAAGATAAACGATTCTTCTAGAAAGGTAAGTCATCAAGTCGAGTCTCTTTGTCTGTAAAGTAGGCCTACAATCACTGATTATAATTGGGAAGTTTTCTTGTACTCTTCATTCATGTTTTTCCATCTTTTATCGTTCCTTGTTTTGTACGAGTATAAAAAGTTTCCGGTTTATTTGATATCTTCTCTTAATTTTTTATCCTTACTTTTCTTCCAAACTTAGTTTTATTTTAGAGTTTTATTTCTATATTCAATTTGCTGAAATGTATTCAGTGCCCACATTTTTAGTTGGTTTACTTTTTAATTTCTAATACCTTAAAGTGCTTATGCCGATGCTTGTAATATCAATTAAAATAGCAATGCAATGAAGTATATATTACAAAAAAGATTAATAGACAGCAAAAAACCAACACAAAATTAATGCAAGTAAGTTCTGCATTTTAGAACAGCTTCTGTTTTGGTATTAGAGCTGCAAAAAAATCAATATGAAATTAACGCAAGTAAGTTTTTTATTTCATAAGGGCTATTGTTATAGTTTTTAATTAATTGATCAGCATAGTATCAGTAATATATGAAATAGTTACTACAATTTTTAAGTGTTCATTAGAATTTTCTTTTTTTTAGCATTCCTTGTGACTAAATCTTAAAAGTCATTATTGTAAAATATAATTTAATGGAGAAAAATGCATTACACAGTTTTAATGAATTGTAGTAACTGGTAGCTGTCCTTTGCGAGTGTCTTTGCTAAGAATTCAAAGGTTTTGGCACTCAATTGAATCAAAACATGTCTAACGAATCCATATTTTGTCTCATGTCTGCACTTCACCTTTATTGTTAGCCTACTGTCCAGTTTTAGGACATATTTTAAAAGTAAAATAAAAATTCAATTTGATTGCAGCTACATTTTAAGTACCTGGAGCATAACTACCCATGTGAGGATTTAGCCTTCATATTGTGTAAAGATATTGGCCTCATTACAATCCCTCCAACAATTCAGCTATTTTAGCAAACTTCCTCAACTATTTCACCATCTGATCCCACATACAGGATTTCTAAAAGAATTTGAAATTTACATTTAAATCAATGAGGATTAAGCTAATGGTTATCATATAATATGAAGATGTTACAGATTCTTTTAATTAATAGGTTTTGCATATTCATCTGTACTAAACAAAACACTGAATACTAATCATTACTAAAGTTTTACAAGTATTTTGACCCTAATACTGTATAACGAAGAATAGTTAATTCACACCTCACAGTTCAATAACATTTAACTGATAAATTTTATTTTGCATTAGTTTACTTAAAATGTTTTGCTATGTTAAATTGGAGGTCTTTAACGCTTGTCCAACTATGTTTGAGTTTTACCCCCTCTCTGATTCTTGTAAGTCAATGTATGTATGAGTTGTTGACAAGTCAAATGTCATTCGCGGAGACCAAAATTCTACGATATTTTGGTGATGCAAAACAGAAAACAAGACTGTACTGACAACTACTATTCTTTATCATCAGAAAAGTCCTTGATATTATTTTTTGCCCAGTAAACTAAGTCTAAAAATTGATACTGTACATGAAAATATGAAAATTTATATAATGATTGTTATTTTACATATACCATAAAAATATAAATAATTATTTTAAATAAGTTTTGTATTTAATTGATTATGAGTCTTAGCGTTACGTTTTAAATTAGACCTACGTAATTAAAATTAGGCTTACATTTTAAATTGTTTAGATCCTGTGAGTGGTTTGTTATTACGCTATCTACGAAATACATTTTTACAGTTAAGATTACTTGATAAAATAAAGTTAGGTGTCTTACAATTAGTTGATGAAATTATTTCTTTTCTGATCAAAAACATTCTCACTCATATTTGGATATCATACACTAGAATCTTATTAGAGATTACTTGATCTACTTGTTTTCAAATTGATGTAATTCAAACATAATGAATGTTGTTTTTTTCAACTCGTTGGCTCACCAGTCTTCTTTTGAAGGTAACTCTGTTTTGTGTTGTAGCTGTCAGTGTAGTGATTGTTTGTTTTCTTTGTGTGGAATAGTCACTAACCAATAGTAATTCAAGTTTGTCAGAAGTAGCGAATTGTAGGTTGTGATTCCACTACTGTTTTGCTAAGCATCGTTTTATGTGACAACTTCTAACATTTTTTTTTATCATAGTAACATTATAAGTTGGGTTCCTAGTTTATTTGAAAGTTGAATTTTATCTACTCTCTGACAAACATAGGTGTCTGTAGTCAGTGATGTCATTTACACTCTATTGTTGCAAATGTAAGATATTAGTAGATTTGTTGATTTTTTTATTTTCTACCTTTTTATGGATATTTTGCAAGATATCATTTTTTTTTTTTTTTGTTTTTTTTTTTTGAGTGATTGCTCATGTTTTTAAATCTACATTATGCCTTTCACTGCATCATAAAACAGATAAATTTGATCAAATTTTTATTTTAATAGGTAGCCTCGTGCCATGTTTGGCATTTTCTTTTTAATTCCAATTATAAAATCTGTGTTTTATAGTGGCAGTATATTGTCATACTATTGAAATATGTAACTTCACGTATCGTATATAATTTTTCAGAAGATTAATTTGTGTGCTCTTTCCTTATATTTGTTAAACTTACCAAACCTTTTTTTGGAAACTTATCACAGTTTTATTTCACATATTTATGTGCCTTAATCTGATATATTTTGTATATTTGAAAAGTATTATTAATTGTAAATTTTTTTGTATAATTGACATGAAGAGAAAAAATTACTTGTTATATAATTTAAGTATGGTCTCACTAAGTTAGATATTTTATTTCATCATTGAATTTTAAATTATAAATAAAAAATTATAATTGGGTGAGTCGGTGGCGTAGTGGTTAGCACGCCGGACTTCGAGACCATTGCAGCGATGTTGTGGGTTTGAATCCGCGTTCTGCCAGTGACTTTTATCAGTACCATTCTCCTTGTACTGTAGCGGCTCACCCCCTTACTTTGTCTAATATGATCCACTCACAGATCAATAGTCTATTTGGACGGGGCAAAGTAAAGCAAAAAGAGGTCTGCCAAGCTCTTTAAAAAATATTATTTTGGAACAAAACTAAGTTTGCTTAATTTTAATGGCACAGAATATTTATGAATTATGATGACAAATTTAATTTCTTTAATTGTTTAAAACCAAATTAAAACCACTGACCAAACAGAATATATTAGCAGACACAATAATTCTAAATCTTGTCACAATAATTAATTTGTCTCTTTACTTTAAAGCTACAAATTAAAATGTTCAGATTTTTGCACATTGTTAAAATCATAACAGTGTATATTCTACCATTAATAAGTGAATTTTGATTAGTTGGAAAAGATCAGTCAATGAATTGCATAAGTTATTATATCTACCTGAATGGCCGTGCTCTGTTGTGCCAAAAGTGAGGTTAGGAAAACAATAACAAACTTCTCCCAATTTGACTTTTAAAAAACTAAGAATTTTAACTGAATTTTACTCTTACATAAGAAATTTATCGGCTCAAAAATTTAAAGGGCTATAGGACACAAACCTCATGAAGGATATTTTTCAAATCTACACTTAATTCCCTTTAATTTTACATTCAAATCATGAAGATTGGTTAGGTGGTTACTGAGAACATAGCGTTTTAATCGTGCATTAATATACACAGACTATCGGATTGTTACAATTCACGATCAGCAGTTTTTTGTTAAAATTTTTTACCAAACATTTAGCATTTTCTTTCACTATTTAGCTAAAATTTTAGAAATTGATTACAGAAGAAGCCCCCTCAACCACACTAGGGTACCAAAACCTTGGACGGAATTACTTAAAGACTAGTTAAATAAATATCTGTGTAAATAAGAAAGTAAATGGAAGATACCAGGAGTCTCAAAAGTCCCATAACAATATAATATTTTTTATGTGTCCGTCTAAGACTAAGCAGTTTTGTGATTAATCTTTAGGCATAAAAAACTATTTTTGGAGGCTAATAACTGTTACCTCACATTTGAGGCCTATTGAAGGAGTCTTGAAAATGTATAATGTAAGCAAATTATTTTTGGAAAAGAAGGATAGACCTTACCTTTTAAAGAAGTTCAGACATGCCATAGATACATATAAAAGTACACAATAACACAATATTTCAACCCATTAAGGGTCTTCTTCTAGTGAAAATTGGAGTGAGAGTGGGTTTCATTCTTGTTTCACTCTCTCTTAAATCTTCACCCGAAGAAAACCCTCAATGAGTCACAATATTGTGTTATTGTGTACTTTTCTATGTATCTATGGCCTGCCTGAAATTTTTTAAAAGGTGATCTATATGTCTATCATTCTTTCCAAAAAAACAACATCCTGCATAGAACCTAACAAAAACTAACTGTAATTAGCATAGGTTTACATGCATATCAAATTATCTAGGTCAGGGCTTTATTATTAGTAGAATACAGTTACATAAACCCGACCTTGAATAGATGACTGAGTAAAAAATGGCAGGCAATCATACTTTGTCTTTAAATCGTATCGCCCAAATTTTAAATGCAATAAGTTCTGGCGTATGTGACCTTTTAAGGTTGTGCGTATGGTTTGGATATGTATGAATTATAAGAGCCTTAAAATAATTTATATCATAACAAAGTCTTATGAAGTTTCCCTCTATACTTCCTCTTATGACATCCCTTTGCTGTATAGAAAATGTCAATGGGCCATGTCATTTCACACATAATTAATTTTTAAGATCTTTGAATTCATAACAATATGTCACCAACCAGATTTTAAAAGGTCGTACATGTCAGAAGATTGTTTAATTTTTTTTATTTTTGGCAATATGATTTTTAGGCAAACTTTGATCACCTGCCATTGTACTCCATAATCTTTTCAAGGTCGGGTTTGCGGCATTGTACTCTACTAATAAAGACGTTTAATTTAATGAGCATGTCAACCTATGCTTATATTTAAGATTTTCAAGACTTCCTCCTTGACCCTCCCCTGAAGTGTGAAATGACAAATATTAGCCTCCACATATGTTTTATGGCTAAAAACATAATATACTTTAAACATTTATAATCGTAACTTTTTGATTAAAAAAGTTCCAGGACTTTTGGGACACCTGATACGGTATATTGTAAAATGAACATTATTAAAATGTCTGCTAAATAAAAGAAGGATGAACAGTTTTTTATTATTTTTTTTGTCATATCAGAACATTGGCTATAACAGCGGACTATAAATCTTTCCGAGCCATAATCCAAAGGGCAGTTTAAGCGAAAACGTTGGGCAGTTTAGAGTGCTTCTACTGTATGTCTGAAAAATATGGTAATGCTTGTAGGCTATAAAAACTTTTGAGGTTTATATATTTTTTACCAATTAATTTTTATTGTTTTAACAAATCCTGTTGAACAGCTTTAACATGCAAAGTATTCATAATCAGTTGATAACACAAATTTTTACCTTAAATTACTAAAGCTTAACTTTTGTAAGTAAAATGTTTTGAACATTTTTGTAAACAGGTTTATGTAATCATTTGCTGTATTTATTTCCTCCGACTCTCTGAATTCAATTACTTGTGCAAATTGAGCTGCATTGCTTCCGTTTGGTTTATCTACCTCAATTCTGTACTTAAACTACCTCAATCAGAAGAAAACTTGAGACTTTTATTTACAGATCTGAGTCTGAAAAGCGAAGTTCTAAAAAGAAACGTTCATCATCAAAAGAGAAAAAGAAGAAGAAAAAGCGGTCTCGAAGCTCCTCGTCTTCATCGGACTCCCCATCTGATTCTTCCCATTCAAGCAGGTAAACTAAGTGACATCTAATATGTATGATAATTTTGTAAACTCGCCACACTAAACATGCCAAAACATATATTGTTTTATAATTAAAAGATTGTCTGTTTAAAGTACTCTAGTCATCTGTAAATTTCAAATTTGTTTTCTTTAAAAATACCTGGCAAATTTTGACTAAAAAAATAAGAAATCACAATCTAAAACTAATTTAAAATGTACAAAAAGTAATTTTATGTCCAAGTAAAAATTTATAACTTTCATGATGTTATTCAGTCACCATTCAATAAACTCTGTGTGGAACGAAAGATGATTGGATTTAGTTTACCAGAACAGATTGTAATTAAGATCTTAAGTTGCTAATAAGAAATTAGGAGGGTGAATGATAATGCATTGTTGCCTCATATGGGACGAGAGGAGTTAGGAAAGTTCAATTTCTAATTATTGGGCAACACCCACCTGGTTTGAGTAGTTGTAGCGGAGATCCTTGTCAAGTTTAAAAACACACCACACACAACACAAAAACCGGATCACTCGCTACCGTCCCGTATTGTCCCGTATTGTGGTGTGTTTTTAAACTTGACAAGGATCTCCGCTACAACTACTCAAACCAGGTGGGTGTTGCCCAATAATTAGAAATTGAATAAATACCCCCCACCTACAAATAACAAATCATGTCATTTAGATCTAGAGTTAGGAAAGGTCGAGAACGCTTACTTGGGCACACAAACTGGCAACACTGTACAACCAGCGTTGGCTTGTTCATGCTTTGTGAACTCATTCAATAAAAGTTAAAAGATAGTATTGAATAATACAACAGACAAAAGAAATAACACAAATATAAAACATCTGATACTGTCTTAAATAATAGCCACTGTTAATGTGGCAAATAGTTTATAATGTTACATTGTTGTGGTTTGGTGAGACATTTGCCCTAGAACAAATAAGTGGCAAATAAATCAGTTATGGTCAAAAAGTAATTTTTTATCATTCTGCACGAAATCAGTCTGTTTTTTGTTCTCTCAGTAGTACCTAAACCGTTTATTTTTTGTCCTAGGACTGAAAAATCGACTGGAATTTTTAGGTCCTAGGACTGAAAAGTCATTTGTTGGCTAAGTATATTAATCATTTATTAATTTTGAGTTGTGGAGTTTAAAAATTCAAACGTTTTAAAGAGCATTGTTTGTAAATAACAGAAATGTAAACAATGCATATTACTTTATAAATATAACGAAAATTTAACTTTATACGTATTGTTTTTTTACAATTAAAAGTCTTAATCTGCATTATGATAAAAAACTTTGTTCATCACTCGGAGCAAAAGTTCTTTTTGATGCTTAATCTTTTTAAAAACTCGATTGTGCACCAAAAAGACCCATTTTTGCTAATAGTGATGAAAACTACTATAGTAATGCAATTTTACACAATTAGTCTAGTAAAATTAGCTAAAAAAATAGCTGAAGTAATTGCAAACTAATATATTTTGACTGATTTTTATGTAAAATTACCTGAGAAAAAAGATGGTGAAAATTCTACCACTCTCCGATGCTGCGCTCGCCTGCTATGGCCTATTTTTCAAAATTGCGGCTTTACTTTTGTAAGTTTTTCTGAATATCTTTCAAACCGTTAAAGACAGCTACATTTTGTAAATTAGTAAACTTTAAAAAATTAAGTTTTGCACATTTTGATATATAATATGTATTGGTTGTTATATTTAATAAGGGTGATATTGCTCTTAAAAGCTACTTTCAATTGTGGGCTTTTAAGTGAATTTCTTTCGTTGGAAAACCCATATTACGGTGGTGCCAAAGGTTAGATATAAGCCTTTAACCGTGTTAACTTTTTACTACAGGGTCCCCAGATACCAAAAACACCATTCATTAAAATTTTAATATCTACATATATACTTATTAAGATACATATATAAATATGTACTTGAATTCCGAGAAGCCGTTAAACCTGTTAACGAAACGTCAGATTTTGATCAAACTTGACCTGAAGGTGTAAGAATAGGTCTATTTCCATTAGTTATGTCGATTGGAATTATCAGACTCTGGGAAAAGGGTGATATACAGGTTCAAATTTGTCTAAAATCAGCCCAAAACCGGGGTTTAACCTTACTTTAGACAAATTTGAACATGTATATCACCCTTTTCCCATAGTCTGGTAATCCCAATCGACGTAACTAATGGAAATAGACCTAGTCCCACACCATCATGTCAAGTTTGAACCCGTTAACAGATTTACTGGCTTCATGGAATTTAAGTACATATTTATATATGTATCTTAATAAGTACAGTAAACTTCCCCTAATCCGGCATCCTATGATCCGGCACGCTCGATAATCCGGTCCGACTTCAAGAACAATTATATTGACAGAAACAAAAATAACAATTGAGCGTTCTTGTTTGTCTGGGATCGAAAGTTGCCGCGAAGCAATACTGTATCGTACAAAGCCTATTCCACAGTCTAATATAAGTAATTGGGAGACAGTCATTCACTCATTCATGCGCACATGGGTATTTGGGACAGTCATTCATGGGTGACACTCCGTCACTTAGGTTGTCCGCCTAAACCACCCTGGGACTTACGCAAGGAACCAGTGGCTTGGAGCGCTAGTGTGGATTTACTAGCGCTTGTAGTGGCTGGCATCCGAGTTAACACATGCACAGGTGATTGTATCCATCAGCTCAACAAGAACACAGCTGACAATAATGCCATTGACTATACAATGCTGATAACAATCAAAATTGTCAAATTAAATACCAATCGTATGATACTGGACGAAATGTATTTTAGCATTGGTTGTCGCTCACTGGAGTTACATTTAAAGTTCCAGCCCATGGTGAGAACGGCCGGGACTCCAGTCACGCCATTTCCATCCGCTTAGAGCGCTGATTGCCCCGTGGACAACACTTAACATGGAGCTTCGATACGAGTCTCGTGACTGTCTCCCAATAACGTATTAGACTGTGGCGTATTCCGTTTTAGAATGCGTGGAGGAGAGACGAGTCGTCTTCAGCCTACATTGGGTGACATCGTGTAATTTTGGGATAGGCCTAGCGTCACTATAGCTTTGTTTACATTTCATCTCCATGTTCAGTCTGCCAGCATTAGTCTCTGTAATATGACACTGTTTGTAAATAAATTTCAAAACCTTTATTGAATAACAACAAAATTACCACTAAACTAAATGATTCGATTAGTTATGCTATAGTACATAACCTCCATTACTGTATCCGAGTTTTCCCGTATTCGAGGTGGCCTCGGTCCCGATTACTATACCTCGGATAATTGGGCGTCTACTTTACTTTACTCTTTTGAGTTTCATAATCATGTTCTTCTATTTTTCATTACCGTTGAGTACGTTATGCAATAGTTGTATTCTTAAAAAGCTGTTTTAACAATAAAATACGTGTTTTATAGTAATTTTTTGTTTAATTTACATTTTTCCTGGTATTCATCCTGTAATCCGGCATATTTTGTAATCCGACACATGTCAAGTCCCAAACGTGCCGGATTAGAGGAAGTTTACTGTATATTTATGCAGATATGAAAATTTTAATGAATGGTGTTTTTGGTATCTGGGGACCCTGTAGTAAAAATTTAACACGTTAAAGGCTTATATCTAACTACTGGCACCACCGTAATATGGTTTTCCAACAAAAGAAATTCATTTAAAAGCTCACAATTGAATGTAGACTTAAAGAGCGATATCACCCTTATTAAATATAACAACCAATACATATCATATATAAAAATGTGCAAAATTTAATTTTCTAAAGTTTACTAGATTACAAAATTTAGCTGTTTCAACGGTTTAAAAGATATTCATCAACAACTTTTAAAATACAACCGCAATTTTGAAAATTTACCATAGCAGGCGAGCGCAGCGCAGGAGAGTGGTAGACTTTTCACTATCGTTCTTCTCTGGTAATTTTACATAAGAATTGGTCAAAATATATTACAGTACAATCTCGTTCATCGGAACTAATGTGGCGGACGGCCGGTTCGGATGTCAAAAAATTCCGATCAAGCGGAGGCCGTCGTGAGTCATCATTTCCGCCCGTACGGTAACCTATCGTGATTGTATTCACTCTTGTTTTTAAGGCACACTAGAGATTTTATGAAAATAAGGCACTCAAACTTTGAACATGGTAACAAATGAACCTATAGGAATAAAAACAACGCAGGAAATAAAGATCCAAAATCATTATTCTCATATTCCATATTTATATTCCACTCATATTCCAGCAGTCAACTGACTTCCACGTAACACAGGTGCAGTTGCGACGCGAGACAGACTTAATGACAGTTTGGGAAGCGGTCGAAACGGATGTTCACTTCCTGCCCCCTTCCTCTTTCTATTTTTGTGCAAATACTCCACGGCCTCGTAAATCACATCGATACGTACAGATTATATAATTATCTAACGCCTGTTGACGTTAGACGCAAAATGTGATACTTCACTGTTGTGCGGATAGAACGAACGGAAATTGAAGGCGCTAAAACGGAAAAATTATTTATTTCGTAAGAAAAAAAATTAATAATATCCAGATTTTCAGTTCCGATGAAGCGGAGTTCCGATGTCGCCGAGTCCGATGAACGAGAGTGTACTGTAGTTTGCAATTCCTTCCAAGTACGGTCATTTTTTTTGAGCTAATTTTACTAGACTACAATCCTAAAGAGCATTAATAATTTTGTATGAAAATTATAGGGGTGTGCGAGCAGTGATTTTCAAAATTGAATTAAAATAAAACAAAACAAAAAATTCTGTTTTTAGGTTTTTTTTTTATTTATTTATAAGTGTAGCAATTGATCAGTTTAGCTTGCCATCAACATTGTATGACAAATATCAATTTCATGGAATAATTGGTTTATTTGTTATTTATATGACAAAAGGCCTCCTGGTTTATGATAAACATCATATATGAATTCATTGTACTTTTTTTAACCCAGTTACCTGGCCTCGCCTCAAGCGGCTTACCCTGCCACAACAACTTCCTTTTAACCAGTTAACTGACCATTTTTTAACCATAACATCTCATTACATTTCTAACAATTACTTACACATCACTTGTGAAAGAAAACATATTACTGTACTATGATTTAAATCATCATTAATATTGACGAAGGTCATTACATGCTAAGAGTTATTTTACCCAAAACAACAGTTTAACACCACCTCAAAGAACAGCCATCAACTTTACCCAAGAAAATTTACAGGGAAAATACTCCTACATTTATTTTCTACAATGCATTTATGAGTAATCAGAGCCGGCCTTAGGGCGGTGCGAGCGGTGCGGCCGCACCGGGCCCCGCGCTTGTAAAGGCCCCGCGCTTACAAAGGCCCCACGCAATGAAAAGGAAAAAATGACAAAATTTAATCATAGCGGTAAGAAACGGCCGTTTTCTCGTTTGTTTTTGTGTCTTAAAGTAGCCGCGGCTGGGAGACTGACGTCGTTTGTACTGGTAAAAAACCGGTTAAAACATCTCAAAAGTGGTTACATTATATACGTCATTTAAAATATGTAGCATTCTGAACATTCTTATTATAATAAGAGTTAACCATTAATGATTTGTGTTACAATTTAATAACTCTTGGAATATTCTTACATTTTTTGTGCGACATAGGCTATCAATCTAAATAGCCAACATGTTTGAATTGTCAAAACAATACTTTTTTCGTAAAAAAGTTTTTCTTCAAAACAACTTACCTTAGCCCAGATAATTTTTATTGTATAAATTTCCATTTATTTGGCACCACTAGTTTGTCAAAGAGTTCCTCTTTTAAGTACCAATCAATGTATGGATCAGTCTCATATAGGTTAGAATATAGGATATTTTCGAATTCTAACAAATGGCAAACCGCCGACAGACATTCATTTGCTAATTTATTATTTGATGTAGTGTACATCACTTTTACTAGTCGTCTAGTCGAATGAAATGTCATTTTAAAGAGGAAGAAATATAGCGAGATGTATGTAGCTTACAGGTTGGTAGTACTGATGATCGCATAGTGTGCGTCTCATGTTGTTTACATTCTGTCTTAGGCCTTCTTCTTTCACGCTTCTTGCATTTCCGGGACAACTTCTTGTTGACAGCATTACAAATTACAAAAATTTGTATACAGTTTATAACGTTCTAAAATAATTTGTAATCCATTTTTGAAATTTTTTTATTTGAACATAAGGACGAAAATATACTAATGTTGTGCTGGTATAAACTTCACTTTTATTGCCTGTTTCAAAAATAATCTCATACGTTACCATTTACAAATTTTTCAATATTCCATATTCGTTCATGATAAGTAAAAAAATGTCTTCCAATTTATTATATGTTTTTGTAAGGAATAAAACTGTCTAAAATATTTAGATAGTAAAGTTTACATTCAATTTTATATTAACTCACACACATTGTTTTAACGAGGCTGTTTTTAGTTTTGCAAGAGAAAATTCCAATTTTTTTACATTTATCCTAAAACAAACTTTAAAATAAACTAAGTTAGTGTTCTTTTGCTGTATTTCAATTCTACTATTTATTCCGAACAATAATGTTATACAGTTAAAAATTATCTTTTCATCTTGTGATACAAGTTAATAAACTTGTGAAATCTCATAATTGGCAAGTTTTTAGTCACTCAAAATCCTTATTATTATAATTCTTATGTTTATTAACTTACTTCATTTTAAATTATAGGTTAAACAACATATTGTTCTTCTTTTGATTTTGTCAGTCTACCGGACCCCGGATTGTAGTTTCAAGGAATTTATTTCAAAGTTAGATACTCTATTACAGTACATTGCAGCCAAGCCTAAACTTTTCAAACATGTTGCTCTGGCAGGTGATTTTAACGTTGATATTTTGAAAGTTAACGATAAGGAAAGTAAGCATTTTTTAGATTTACTTAGATCTTTTGATTTATATCACTGTAATATCGAGCCAACTAGAAACCTTGCTTGCCTTGATAATATTTTCACTAATATTCAGAGAGATCTGTTTCACTGCTCACTTATTGAGGAAGGGATTATATCAGATCATGCAGGAGTTCTTGTAAAGTTTTTCCTTCAATCCATAAATAATTTTGATAGACTTGCAAGTAAAAATGTTGAAAGTTTACATTATAAGCGTTTGCTATCCAAAGTAAGGCTTGACAACTTGATGTATAATTTAAGCTCTATAGATTGGTCGGTTTTGTACAATATGTATGATGTAGATATTGCATTCACATATTTTTTAAATTGTATAGTTTCTAGTTTTAATGTTGCTTGTCCCCTTGTAAAGTTTAAAACTAAGAATAAGGAGAAAAGTAGGCAAAAATAAAAAAAATGGTTTTCACCGGAACTTGAAACAATGCGCAGGCACTTAATGTTTTTATATGACAAATGGAAGTTCAGCAAACACATACAAAATAAGATTATTTTTAAGAAGTACAAAAAAGTGTATACTAATTGTATTAGAGAAGCTAAAATTGCATCTAACAATCAAGAAATTGCACAATCAAAAAATAAATGTAAAAAGGCTTGGGAAATTATTAGGAAAGAATCTGGGCAAGTCAAAACATTTAGTAAAGTGCTATTGCCTGCCAATACATTAAATAAATTTTTTGTTGGAGTATCAAATAATGTGCCAAATATGGTCAACAATATGTCACATATTGACATGTTACAAAAATTTAAAAAGCCAAGTATCAACCCTGAGAATGTCTTCAAATGGAAATTATTAGATAAGGAAACTGTGCACACCATAGTATGTAAACTTAGCAATTCTCGTAGTGAAGACATATATGGACTCTCCAATTTTCTTCTTAAACAGATTATAGACATAATTCTTGTACCTTTCACAAACCTAATTAATTTAGTGTTAATCCAAGGTGTATTTCCTGATTGTTTGAAAACTTCAAAGGTCACTCCAATTCATAAAAAAGGTGACAAGAATTCTCCATCTAATTATCGCCCTGTAGCTTTAGTGCCAGTTTTAGGTAAGGTGATAGAATCATGCTTACTTCAACAGTTATACACCTATTTTGATAAAAATAATATTCTGTACACAAGCCAGTATGGTTTTAGAACCAATCATTCAACATCAATGGCTGTAGAGGAAATAGTCAATTACATTTTAAGAGGATTAGAAAATAAATTAGTTGTTGGTTCTTGTTTAATAGACTTACAAAAAGCTTTTGATACAATTTCACATTCAATTTTATTTGACAAACTTTCTTATTATGGTATAGACAACAGTGAATTATCTCTTATAAAATCATATCTTGGAAACAGAAAGCAATTCGTGGCAGTGGATCAACATTTTTCTGATATTTTAGACGTTAAAGCAGGGGTTCCTCAAGGCTCAGTTTTGGGCCCTTTTCTTTTTTTGGTTTTTATCAATGACTTTAGTTCCAATGTTCCGTCTCATTCAGTACTCTACGCTGATGATACCACATTAGTCTGTGAAAATTTCAATTACTTAATAACTAAACCTCAACTCAACAAGGCTCTTGAGTGTGCTCGGACTTGGTACACAGCCAACAATTTAACAGTAAATGATGATAAAACCGAGTTTATTTATTTTTCACTTAAAAGGGAGGACATTTTTGATGGTGTAAATCAATCAGTAAAATTATTGGGCATACATATAGACAATAAGTTAAGTTGGGAAACCCATATCACTCATCTGTGCTCAAAACTAGCAAGAATTACCTACCTTTTGAGGAAATTAAGTCTTTGTGTCAGTTTTGAAGTTTTGTTACTAACCTACTATGGGAATTTTCATTCACAGTTGCAATATGGTTTGCGTCTCTGGGGCGGTTCTCATTTTGCACAGAAAGCATTTATTTGGCAGAAAAAGGCCCTGAGGGCCATGTTGCGTTTGCAGGAGCACAAATCCTGTAGAGGATATTTTTCACAACTTCAAATTTTAACATTGCCATCCATGTACATTTTATGCAATTTAGTTAGCATAAAAAACAATTTTCAAAATTATTTTTGTCACTCACATTTGTACAATACCAGACACAAAAGTAACCTTGTAACTCCTCAAATTAGGCTTTCGAAATCTCTGAACTCCCACATGTATTTGCAATATTCTTTTTACAATAAACTGCCTATATCAGTAAGGGAACTACCAATGAGAACATTCAAGAGAAAAATCATGAATTTTTTAAAGCAGAAAGAATTTTATTCAACAGAAGAGTTTATGAATTGCATTATATCTTCTTCAGATTTTAATTAGAGATTGTGTGTTTTCATCAGTGTAGTTTGTTTAACGAAATGTCAATACCTATGTATTAGGTGCACTGTATGAATTATGACTTTGCCTATTGCAACTTTTGTATTGTTTAATGGCTCAATAAAGCTTATTGAATCTTATTGAATCTTATTGAACATTGAGCTTTTAGTGCCAGGTTAGGTTAAGCTTTGAGAGCTTAATGCCAGGTTAGGTTAAACATTGAGCTCTAGAGCTCTAAATGTCACGATAAGTTCAAGATAAAACCCTTAATGCCAGTTATAGACGTTTGGGGTTTTAGAGAGGTAGAAAAAGTTTGAGTAGGAGGGGATGAGGAGGTAATTTTGGGGAGCCCCGCTCTGGAAGTTTGCACTGGGCCCCGCACATTCTAAGGCCGGCTCTGTGAGTAATGTTATGTCATGAGTGTCTTTGATTTCAAAAACTTGAAAGGTGACTGAGTTATTTTTCCAGGTATTGAAATAATAGACTGTAATTTTATACATATATTATTTACAGATTTGTATTTAAAAATGTATGATCAATAAATATGTTAATTAAGGCAGTAAAAACTTTGACAAAAACAACAATTAATAAGAAAAATCACTACACCATAGGTGACACACTGAACTACACTCCGGGAACCTAGTAGCACGAGCGGTGACGCATTTAGCTTCCCCTGTGCTACGTGATACTATGGTTTCAACTGATTAGAAAAGGTTGTGGGGGGGGGGGTTGTTTGGAGAGCTCAATGAGTTCATGTTGGTTACTGGAAAGAGACACGTTAGGTCAAAGTAGGTAACTCTTGCGACTGCCGACCGGCAACAACGCATATTTAAAAAAAAAAAAGTGCCCGGAGGAAAAGTCCGGTTTGACACCTATGCAGGGTTAAGTATTTCTGTAAAAAAAATAAAAAACATAAAGGGCTTCCCCTTATATGATGTTGATTATTTTTATCCCTAACCAACTCAGTGTGAGTTGGACGAACTAATTTATATTTCATTTTTGACAGAAGAAATCATCACATGCTTCATCAATTAATTATTCTGTCATAAAAACTGTAAATTTATTATAAATTTTGTTCATTGATTTGCATCTGATTACTAGAATTATCTATGCAAATGTATATAATTTTTTCATTATGAAATTGATTATTCTTGTCTTACTTGCCTCTGTATTTTTACTAAGATTTTTTTCAGTGATGAAGAAAAAAAGAAAAAGTCAAAGAAGAAGTCAAAGGTTACCGAGGTGACTATTTAAAATTAAATCCATTTTATTTAAGGTATATCAAATGAATTGCTTCAAGGTTAAGTTTTAGCTATTTTTTATTTTTTTATTTTGTTAAACAGTGACAAACGGTCATTTAGAAAAAAAACATTGTTGATAGATTTTAGTTGTGCAATTGTATATGCTCATTATACGAGTATTTAAATTGAATGGGTAAATTAATAATTCAGTTTTAATCACAATTCCATTAGTTCTATTCATTACACTTAAAATGTTTTTACTTCATGTATTATTTAAAATGTGAAAACGCATACATAAAAATACCATTCAAATAATTTTATTTGTAAAATTCCTACTAAAATTCAATTTCAGAATAATTATTAACATCCATGAATAAATTATTTCAAAGATAGAAAATTCGTGAGTTACTTAACCTTGAATATGTTCATTTTGTAATGTTTTAATTTAACAGATATGTAATGTTATTGCTAAAAGTCATCCTTAGCAATAAAACCCCAAAACTTCTCTATACTGATACTAGTTAGGCTATGCAGTTGAAACTTGCCTCTAAAATTTTATTTTTACTGTTTTTCAGTGCATCTACTGAAAGTTTATCTTTACATCCAAAGAATGTCTATTGAACTACATTATAACTTTTAGTGCGTTTAGAAAGCACGCTTGCTGAATGCACATTCATATGCTCTATATTTAAGGTTAAAACCTAAAAAAATAGTTACTTGTTACTCTGGATATCAGTATGGAAGGTTTTGTCGCTTAAGATTTAAGTGTTAAAAGTTCACTCATAACACTTTAAGTTAAAGAAATATACTTCATTTTTATTTTAAAAGTAGATCAAATCTGAATTGTTGTCTTGAAACGTTTCCTGTTGTAAATATTAAAAGAAACTCTATTGTCTCTGCAAATAACGCCAGCCTTTATAACGGACGTTAACCAAAGGAAATGAACAATAATTGTAAGTATATTTTTGTGTTTTCACCTAACCGTTATAATTCTTTCTCCATTTATAAAAATAGTATTTTTCAGTTTCTAATCTAATAACATTAGATAGGAATCAGTCAACACTTCTCATTGGGTTTGCCAGAAGGTAAATTAGGCTACTTTGATTTTCCTAGAGTACGCTGGTTGAAGGCAGTTTAATACAAACTTAGATAATATATTTAGCCTATATAATTCATTACAGCAGTAACTTTGTTTAAAACACACTTCCTTTTATTATTTTACTCCATGTGTCGTGTGGATACTCCTTAAAAGGTTTGCAAGACAAATTTTTAAATCAAACTTTTATTCCTAAAATCAAATCTTTTCGTCAATACAAAAGAAAACAAGAAAACATTGTTAATATTTTGACATATATTTCAAGCTTTGATCAGTACACTTTAATTTCAAGCTCAAGCAATAATGCGGTGAAGCCTAGTGTTTTTTTTTTACTTTTCTAACAGCGATTGAGCTATCCCAGATTATCAAAATCATTTTCTTTTAATATTCTCATGTATTTCCGACAGGTTCATCAATGATTATTGGTAATGTTGATGCGTACTGTATCATTTCCACCCTCTTTGGTTGAGTTATCCTTGGCTAAACCTAACCTAAAAGCCTACTTTTGGTTTGTTTTTAAAAGTAATTTATTATTATCAAACAAAAACATAGTGTAGATAGAAACTAACAAAACGTTAAATTAAAATTTAATTAGATTAAATTGTTTTTGTAAATTATTTTAACTTCCCTAATTTAGGGAAAAATTATAAATTAATTTCTCTCTTTTATTATTATTAATTAAATCAATGACTTCAAAAAGTGTAATTCTTTTAATGTGAAATTATAGCTTACTTTCCAGTGGTATCAGTGCGTACCCAGTCAATCCACGAACACCTTTATGTAGAACAGTCATGTACAGATAGTTGACGAGGACTGAGTATGGCACACTTGTATCACTGTCCGCGCACTCCGTACGGTGCAACTGTTAGACAACGTGTTTGTTTATTATTGAACCAACCATGTCAGCTGCTGCTCCAGTTCTTTATTCCACGATCAAATACATTAGATATTTTGAAGTGCTATTGAATCCGCACGGATTGGTGTATTTATCAAATTATCTTCCAAGATTCTGTATTAAAAGGTAATTTGCAATAATTGGTGATAAATAATAATTGGATGAAATAGTTCTTTTATTTTTTACGGTACAAACCCGACAGAAAGGTATAGTATATAAATTTAAAGAAAAATTCCTCTAACGTTTGGCTCTAGAGTTACTTTGATATTTTTAAAATCATTTTATTACCGATTAAGGTTACACTAACCCAATCTACATATTTTCTATGTAAAATGTTGAGTTTAATCAAACTTATTTTTAAAGTAAATTTTGTCTTAACTTGTGTTTTTTTGTCATTTACATTATGAATAATATTTTTTGTTATGCAGAATGAGGCTGTAATGTCTCATATTTTTATAATAGAAAATGATGCACCAAGGTTAAGTTTTAGGTAGTTTTGAGGTATCTGTGTGAAATTATGAATTAATTAATACTGTAGCTAGAATATTTGCGGCGTTGCATGTTTAATATACAGTTTGTTTTTGTGTTTTTTACTTATTCCATTACTACGTTTAGTTTTACTGATAAAGATTTTTTTCTTGACTCATAACCTTCTCCAGGCAAAAACAAGGTATGTCTCATCATTTGAGTTTAAATTAAACAATACCGAAAGTATTTGATTTTATTTTTCTACATAATTTAAAAAATTACTTAAAACGTGGGGGATGCTTTGTAATTTGCATGTTGTGTCAAGTTTGTCAATCAATGATCTTTCACAAATTAGAACTACTAAGTATCATAACCCAAAGTGTTTAAGTTGTTTTGTTTTATTTTCTAAACAGATTTATTAATTTTAAAACATCATCTATCATTTGAAACTGAATAATGTTAAATTATCAAGAGTTTTAACTATCTTATTTGCTTTCTGTGCAGAAAACCAAAAGTTCTGGACTGAAAAATAAATCAAGATCTGATTCCAAATCCTCCAGAGAAAGGTAAGTTATCTAATTTGTTTCAAATTACTTTATGTTGTCAGATTGAATGTTTTTTTATTAACTTATCTTATGTTACATTACGAACATTCAAGGATTAGGTGTATTGAACATTCACTGAATATAGGAATTGCTCTGAACAGTATATTTATTATTAATGCTTCGAACAGTATAAGTTTATTTGACTAAATAGTTGAAACCAGTCTAAGACTATTTCTCACATCATACTTATTAGGTGTCTAAAGGTCTTTCAGAAGTTACGATAAAGAGTTTAGCAGACTGAGAGTGATAAAGAGTTAAGCGAACGTCTGCATATCATCATTATCTACTTTGTTACTTAGTTGTCAAAATATTTATTAGTAAACTTATAAATATAATTCAGGAATTAAATAGTTGGTTTGAAACTTATTCTAGACAAAACACAACTGATCAAATTCTCAGCATAAAATCAAAATAAAGTAAATGATTTTCCAAATTTGGTTCAATCACAAAAATTCTTAGGTGTACATATTGATGAAAATATAACCTGGAAAGTTCATGTGGAGTCTATTAAGAAAAAAATTAGATCCATATCTTTTGTATTCCTCCACTTAAGGGACTGTGTCCCTATGGAGACTATGAAAGTAGTCTATCATGCATATGTTGAGTCTAATCTGTTTTAAGATATGGCTTGGTTCTTTGGGAACAAGCCTCAGGCATCAAAACTGTATTCCGATAAAAAAAAGAATAATTCGAACTATGACAAATTCTCATCCAAGAAGTTCCTGTAGAGACCATTTAAAAAAATTAAGAATTCTAACACTCACTGAATTATATGTATACGAAACATTAACCTATATTCACCAGACAAAAATGTCTTTGCCTGACTCTGTTAAATTTCAACATAGTTATAGTACTAGAAATGACACAATCTTCAGACTTCCAAAGCACAGATTGACTCTTTTTGAAAAAAGTCCTCTCTACGCTGGTTTAAAAATGTATAATGAATTGCCACTAAATTTTAAATCAATAAACAATAACCATTTTAGAGATACTTTAAAGAATGAACATACAAACAGAGCTTTTTATTCATTGCAGGAATTTTATGACAATCCTTTGGTTTAATTAGTTATTTTTAATTTTTTAAGTGTACAATGAAATAATGTTGCATAAGTTTAGAAACTTTTTAGTTTTATTTATTTTTGACGATGGACCAATTCTGTATGTATACACATGTAAAGAATGTTACTTGCAAATAAAGAATGTCTATTTCTATGTCTAAATGTGAGCTAAACAAGACACTATCTAGCAACAATTTTTTCATGGACTAGATTCAATTCTAAGAATGAGCAATTGTAATACTATTAACTTTCCAAGTCCAGCGTCATACCATAAATACAGGGTGTATCAAAAAGAATCATCCGATTTTATAGGTTAATAATTTTAAAACTAATGATCATATGGACTTGGGGTTATTTTTATACTAAAGGATAACTAATAAGTTTTTTTTTACATACAATTTACAGGTGCTCAATATGGTCCCATTTAGATGCACAGCACATGTCTAAGCAAAACTCAAATTGGACCCACAGCTTAGCTAGCATGTCTTGGGTGTTTAATTTGATGGCTGCTCTGATGCGGTTCTTCAGTTCAACCATTATTTTTGGAAGAGTAGGGGATATAAACAGTTTCTTTTACAAACCCACACAAAAAGAAATCATATGGGAGAGTTTTTACTTGATACTTACTTACTTGATTCTTGAAGTAGTCCCACTGGAATCGCTTCTGCAACGTGGTCATCAGGTTTGGCATTTGGATCAGGCTCCGAGTAACATTTCCTCAACATTGTAGTACGCTGTATCAATCAAGTGATCCTTCAATAAAGATTTGAACTTGTTCGGGTTTGTTTCACCGATGGTATTGAGTGGTAGCTTGTTGTAAATTTTTACTCTGCTAAAATAAGGGCTTTTACTTGCCAGAGTTGAGTTAATTTGTGGAACGTGGACATTTTTGAAATGGTAGGCTTCCTCAAAGATGGATCGGCCATGGACCTAGCGATTCCACGGTAATCACTGGCCGACAAGGTCACCAGACCTTACTGTTTGTGATTTTATTTTGTTGGGGGTTTGCAAAAGACACTGTTTATATTCCGTCCTTCTAAGAAACATTGGTTAAACTGAAAAACCAAGTTAGAGCAACCATTGAATCCATCAAAAGACATGCTAGCTAAGGTCTGAGACGAATTTGAGTATCACATAGACTTGTGCTTTGCATCTAAAGGGGACATTATTGTGCACCTGCAAATGGCATGTAAAAAAACTTTATTAATTATCCTTTAGTATAAAGTAGCCCTATGTCCATATGATTATTAGTTTTATAATTTTAAACATATAAAATCGGATGATTCTTTTCATACACCCTGTATGTTAAGGTTTCTCTATCTTTATGTTGTTAATAATCTTGACACCTGCTCACACAAAAGGGAAACTGTATTGCTGCGAAGGATTACCAAAAATTACACAAGGCATCCCAAAACGTTTAAAATGGTAAAATATTTTTTATTGGTTAACTTATGGCAAAGATATTTTTTAATACAATTTAGGCATGAAAGACTATTTTGGAGGTTATAATTTGTCATTTCACTTTGAGGGAAAAACCAACTGTCAGGAAGTCTCGAAAATCTTAAATGTAAGGCCGCTATTTACATCACATGATAAGTCTTCATTAGTTGAGAATAGTGCCACAAACTTAAATTGAACTTTCAAAGTCCTTAAAAAGGATAAACCAGTCAAAAACGGCAGGCCATCAAACTTTTTGTTAAAATAGTATTTCCGAAATTAGAAATACAATAACTTAAGAAGAGTCTAACCTTTTGATTTCAGCTTGGTGGCATTGTCTTACTAATGAATACCTTTAATTTGATTTACAAATGCTTAGATTTGAAATTTTTACATTCACAAGTCTTCATCAGTTCCTTAGATGTGTGAAATGGCAAATTTTAAACAACACAAATAGTTTTTATGTCCAAAAAGTACATTAGAAGTCTGATTTTCCTAGTCCTAATTGTCCGAGCCACCAACTTAACCCAGGCAAATTTCCAAACAATGAGTACAAAATATTTTTACAAATTATGACATTTTTTATAAAGTGTATTTTAAAATTAATAAATTATGTTGCTGCTGAATGAAGCACTTGCATAAAATGACTACTACTAGTTTGGTTAGGAGTACTTGTTTGGCAGTCGATTACATGAAGATAATTTTCTCATTTATTACTGCATTTGTGCTAGTCTGTTTCTTTCACTCAATAACAGTCAACAACGGGAGCCAGACTGGGGTCCTGCCCGGCTTGTTTGCAGTAAGTTTCAGTATCAGTGTCGAGTTTTAAGTCTTGTCGTTTCATGTTTAACAAGGATAGGTGACAGAGAGTGGTAAGGACTTGGGTAAAAGCAGACTACCTTTAATACCGGACTGCCATAAATATGTAATGTAATTCGGGGGTGGCGATACAAACCGTTTGAGTTGGTATCGGCCCGAATGGTTCAGTCTTCGCTGGGATCGTTCCAGGGGTCGTTGTAAGCCTCGTGACTAAAATTGCGGACTTGAGTGGTTGTGCTGATCTCAGTCAGGAGAACAGTGTCATCAGTGGTACTGAGAGCAAAGGTTAGGTCCGACTCATCATCGACCAACACAACCGGGGACGGACGGACAATAGTGATACCTGAAATTAACGGCCCGACAATCGTCGGCAGGGACCCGGGTACCCCAACGGTCGTTGGTAGGGATGCGGGTGCCCAACGGTCGTTGGTAAGGAGTCACTAGGGCGGGTAAATCAGTATCCCCCACAGTCGGTGGGGATTCAGAGCTAACGGGGTCGATTCGGTATCACCACAATCGGTGGGACACAAAAATTACGGGGACGGGTCGCTCTTTCCGCAGCCGGTGCGGAGTCAAAAAGAGCGGGGACGGGTCGATTTTGCCACAGCCGGTGTGGACTTAAAATTTCGGGACGGGTCGGACCCCCAACGGTCGTTGGCAAGGATACTGAGTTCGCAGGTAGGGCACGGTATCCCAGCGGTCGTTGGCAGGTATACTCGGTCAGCGGGTTAGGACGGGATCCCAACGGTCGTTGGTAGGGATACTGAGGTCGCAGGTAAGGCACAGTATCCCAACGGTCGTTGGTAAGGATCCTTGATCGGTAGGTGTCAACGGGATCCCAACGGTCGTTGGTAGGGATACTGGGTTCGCAGGAAGGAAACAGTATCCCAACGGTCGTTGGTAAGGATCCTTGGTCGGCAGGTTAGGACGGGATCCCAACGGTCGTTGGCAGGGATACTGAGGTCGCAGGTAAGGCACAGTATCCCAACGGTCGTTGGTAAGGATCCTTGAGCGGCAGGTGACAACGGGATCCCAACGGTCGTTGGTAAGGATCCTTGGTCGGCAGGTTAGGACGGGGTCCCAACGGTCGTTGGTAGGGATACTGAGGTCGCAGGTAAGGCACAGTATCCCAACGGTCGTTGGTAAGTATACTCGGTCGGCGGGTTAGGACGGGATCCCAACGGTCGTTGGTAGGGATACTGAGGTCGCAGGTAAGGCACAGTATCCCAACGGTCGTTGGTAAGGATCCTGGATCGGTAGGTGTCAACGGGATCCCAACGGTCGTTGGTAGGGATACTGGGTTCGCAGGAAGGAAACAGTATCCCAACGGTCGTTGGTAAGGAAAACGAAGGATAGGTTTAATGAACGGGACAGAAGTTAAACTTGAATCAACGTACGCAATATCGAACACAAAATTGTAACACAATGAAACTTAAAATAATAGCAGTACTAACACAAGTACCTGCAATAACGGGTAAACACAACTGAATGAAATCTAAAGAAAGTAGAACTTCTACACGTGGATCGTGCTCGTGCACAAGTCTGCAGCTAAGTTTAAAGACATGAAGAATGGTGGTGATGTAGAAAAGTGCGGCATTTTATTGTCTAAAAATTTATTTTAATGAGTTAATTTTTGTGTGGGAAGAAGATAGGACACAGCTTAAATTGGACTGTAAAGCCTTGAAAAGTATTGATGAGCACTTATTCTCTGTGTTTGAAAAAGACTTCAGTACACAGATAGTCAAAGTATAACAGACTTTTTAGTGGTTTTTGTGTGTGTTTCTAGTTTCTATCAAGCTCATCAATACTTCCAAAGTGAGTTAGCTGTGTCCTATCTCTTTCCTACAATAATGTTGAATCCAATGCTTTTCCCTAAAATCCTTTTTTTAACGAGTTAAGAAATTTTTTTTTTTTTTAGTTTTGATATGTTCCATGATAGATTTTTAATGCTTTTCTTGTCCTTTGTATTATTTGAGTTGTCTGTTTCCCATTGTAGTTCTGGTGTTTCTTACACTGAATAATTAGATTTCTACTGCACTCTCTACATTTATTTGACGTAAGTTTGACAAATTAATAGAAAAATATTTTACCAGTCAGGCATTTTTGGGACACTTGGTATAAAATTAAATAAATTTTTTTTTATATATTGTTCATGAATATTTTGAGTTTTTAAGGAATCCTTTTTTGACCTGTTTATACTGTTACTTATGTCTAGAGCATATCTAATTAGAGCTTGCCATCTGTACAGTTTTATTTTAACTTTTTCAGTACTCCTGATTCTGTTGCTGATAAAAGCCGATTAACTTCTAAGAAAAAAGCATCAACTAAAGAAGAAAAAAACAAATCAAAGAAAAGGAGAAGTAGCAGTGATGTAGAAAAGAAAAAAGACCAATCATCCAAAAGCAGAAAATCGCCTGCTTCACATCGAAGTCGAAGTCGGTCGTCTACTGTTCGACCAAAGGTGACGAGTTCCACATCACGCAAGTCCAGGAGCAAGTCTAGATCTCTGAGCAGAGACAAGTCAAAAAAGAGAAGAAATAGTTGTAGGAGTGTTTCACTAGATAGAACTTCATTGAATAGTAGATCAAGGAAAAAATTTAAACGATCACATATGAGTCCCGAGAAGAAAACATCAAGAAGTATTTCAAGGTCAAGGTCTAGAGATAAGACTCGCCGTCGGCAAAGCCGAAGCCCTAGCCCTTATAAGAAGAAACGGGACAAGAGTATTTCCCCATCTCCTTATAAAAGTATTAAAGATAATAAGAGGATGGATTCAAAGTCAAAGCAAAAGTCTCGAAGTCGAAGTAGATCTTATAATTATCGGGAGAGATCCTCAAGCCGTAGTAGGAATCTGAAGTACAGTAGACCAAATGTGAGAGATAATAATGAGAGGAGAAAATCTCCAAGACATGAAAGATCTATAAGCCCTCAAAAACCCAGAAAGGCTAAGGAGACAACACCAGCAGAAAATAATCACACATCAAGTAAAAATGTCTTTAAAAGAAGGCCCAGAAGTCGGAGTCTGTCTTTGAAAAAATCACCAAAAAAATCCAACAAGGATAGATCTCCAATTGACTCATCAAGATCTCGGAGCAGAAGTGAATCCCGACTTAAAACATCCAAGGTAAATATCAGGAGTGAATCGAAGGTCGGAGAATCCAAAAGCCATAGTAGATCCAAACTAACATCTCCCAGAGTTCGTAGTAGAAGTGGCTCAAAACATAAACATAAACCTCGAAGTAGAAGTAGGTCTCCAAGGGTTAGGAAGAGTAGATCTATTTCTCGCAGTAAGTCTGGGAAAAAAAGAAGAAATAATAGCTCTGGAAGTTCAAGCTTGAGTTATTCCCCAGCAGAGAGAAATCCAGAACGCTATGCCGATCTTTTACCCAAACCTGTGGTTAGACTGCACGAGTCCAGTGAAGAAGAAACAATAGATGATAAAGACAAGGACGAAACTGAAGATGAGCGGGAAAAGGAGCTGAGAACTTTAAGGTGAGATATTGTTTTGGTATGGGATTTTTCAAAAGGAAATGGGACTATTGTTATTGTTGTTAAAGAATTTCAGTAAAATAATTTTATTTTTATTTTATATTTATTAAATAGGCTTCGATGAGTTTAGATTTATTATATCTCATAATACTTCATCTTACTTTTATCGATGAAATTCAGAATTGTAAATTTCTCTTACGGCACTGTTCACACCAAACACAACCTCAAAAACTTCATAATGACATATACATATTATTTTTGTCCAAAACAATCAGTTCCGCCAACCTATAAAACCAAATAGTCACGCAGGAACAAAAACTGTCCACTTAATGCTTGAATCTGAGGAAAAGTCAGAAACAACAAGCAATGCCGAATGACATATACATGATGGATGACTGCTGTCCAAGTATTGTAGCTCATTTTATGATGCGGTAGATAGGTGTTTAAATGGGCTAACTTACTAACTTACTACACCCATCCACTTACGCACCCAATGGTTGTAAATGCGAAGTAAGAACAGTGATTTAGCTTACTTTGGTTTTATTTTTAATAACATTTTCTACAAATGGCTCAAATTTTTCTCAATGAATAGAAGTATGTAGACAACTGAAACTTTATATAGTAAAACACAATCAATGTTTGTTTTATAATTGCATGATTTAGGGTCTGGTTTGATTTTATGTTGGTTTAATTATTAAACTTAAGCAAATTGCTGGTATCGACTATAGCTTGAATTTCATTCAAATACTGATGAAAAAAGGTTTAAGACAAAGTGGATGATTGAAACATTCGGTTTTTGTAAGATATATTATGCCTAAAAACCTGAAAATATTAGATTAAAACTGGATTAGGAAACTCAGATTAAGCATCTGTTTTAAGATGATGAATTTGCTATAAATATAATTATATATCGCTTTGTTTTTTTTTTTTGTTTTTTTTTTTTTACGTGTAAACATCAAATACCATGGCTTTCATTGTTGTAGTTGTATAACCATTTTCAAATATATTTTATAATAAATAGTGTAGCTAATTTTAATTCATTGAACTTACTTCGCTCCTTCATAAATTCTTTTGGCAAATACGATCAGATTTAAGTATTGAAAGAGTACAATGGAAAATATTTTCTATTTGTAAAACTTTTTAACAACTAAAAATACTGTTATACAGGATATTAAAGTCAGGGTTGGCAGCTAAGGCTAAAGAATCATTGGAGAAGAAACTGCCTAAACTTGTGACAAAAGAAGCTCCACCAGAGGAGCCTAAAAAATGGGATAAAGATAACAAAAAATTACCTGAAAAAGATAAAGAGGAGAAGAAAACTCTAATAAATGAGGAGACACAAGAGGTTAAACAAGTAGAAGCCACAGTAGAAAGCAAACGAACACCACCGTTGATGAACCCTGCATTGGCTCGAGTTTCCACCAATGGCCCGAAGGCAAGGTATGGTTCTTTTTCTTAACTTTATTATTGCTCTTTTATATTATAAACTGGTTTAGTTTGTCTAAATACTGGTTCATTATTGTGAACAAAATAAATGACATAAATTTTTCACCCACCTTTTAAACAGTAGGTCCATAACTTTGATTTACCGTAGGGGAGACCGGGGCTAGTTGGGTACACTTTTGGCCCAAGAATTTTCTAATTTTTTGTATGCATGTTTGAAAAAAACCAAAAATACCTATGTGTAAAGGATCTTTTTGTCTACATTAAGAACGGAAGTTTACTTAGGCCGGGGCACCTTGGTACACTAATATTAAAGAATTCAGGTTAACAAAAACAAGATAATATTTAAATGTACAAAACTTTATTTGTAACTTTACAGTATATTAATAAAATACTTAAATTTAAGGCTTCTAAATTGACAGGTTTTCTTGCGTCAGATATATGTATATATATATAGCTGTCCGGTTGTCAGTCATTGAAATCTGCATTTCAACTTCCGGAGCTGCGAAAGCATAGTATATTGGAAAAAGAACAAAAAAGGTTGTAGCATAAGTTAATTAATAATTATCTAATAATCTATAAATTATTAATCTAATTTAATTGTTTAATAATTTCTATTTGTTTTAATATTTTCCAACTGAATTATTTTAATCAAATGGAGCTTTCCCCATTTGACTTTCTAACACATATAGGCTACAACATGTAACACTTTTCCAATAACTAATTTTTTTGTAAAAAGGCAAGAAATGCATGTATTATTAGGCTACTTAAATGTAGATAAATTGATTCATACCAGGTTCCATTTCATCTACATTTTCGTTGGTCGCTCTTGCAACATCTAATCAGCATTTTTTTTTTTTTCAATATCTTTGTAGAGTGTTTAGAGGTATTTCATAATGTTTTGCTGCTCCTTTCAAAGTCATTGTCCCAGAAATAACTTTATTTACTGGTTTTTAATTCAATAGTAATAGTCATTTAATGAAAGTAATCCCACGAGTGGTTTTTCATTTGTAATTCCTCACCATATTGTAAAAATGGTAAAAAATACTTAAGTCTGTCATACTTTTTAAAATTATGTTCAATAACAATTATCAACATTTTGTTTGTCTTCGAAAGTAGGCCTACTATAATGTCAAATGCTAATAAGTTTTGTTATAAGCTTCCCAAGTTTTATATATAAAGCTATTATATTTGCGCCGTAGTATTAAATTAAGTCCATTTTCGTATGATAATGTATCATAATAAAAATCCTGTTTTAGGTGAAATTTAAACTAATTTTTTAATAAAATCACGATTGGGCTAGTTGCTACACCGTACCAACTAGCCCCGTCACTTGTGTACCCAACTAGCCCCGTCACCATATTTTTTACTTAAAGTGCCATACAGCTTGAGTTTTTAGTGCACGGCCACACGGGCGTTTTTTTCACGCACGAACGCAGCATGAAAACACGCGAGAAAAATGAGCAGCATTAAATGTAATGGGGTATGCCACACGAGGTGTGTTTTCCCGCCATAGCTTTTTAATTATAATTAAATTATAAATTCACGCAGCGTGAAAATAAGCTAGTATTTACCGCGTGAAAAAACGCTCGTGTGGCCGCAGCCTTAGAGATAAAATTAGATTATATACAGCAAAGTGTAGCCAATTAAATAATCTATAAGACTATACTACAGTGCATACCCTACTATAAATAGGTATTGATTTTTAATTGACGAACTAGGACATATAAAAGTTACTCACCAGCAAGAAAAACGAAAAACATCACTTCCTTCCCTCAATAAGAACGGCAATATACTGACAACTCGCCTACGGCTCTATGGGGGCTCCGCCCCCATGCCCCCTTAGGGGTGTCCCTAAATTCGTAAATTAATAAAAAGTCAAGTATGAAATTGGTTAGTTCCACGGAAGAACTGAACAGCCAAGACAGTAACGAAACCGTCTAATTCACACAATTCACAACCGATAGTTAAAAAAGCTTTGAAAATCTCATATGAATCGGTTTTAATAACTCTTCGTAGTTAAAATCTGTTAAAATATTTTGAGTGTGATATAATGATTATTTATCCTGGGTGTTATGCTGAATGGAGGGTCCACTCCCTAATTTGTTGCCCCAATTCCGTAATTTCTGTAAAAACTTAATGCAGTGAACGGGCTTGTTGAGGGTTCAACTCCAATGTGTTCGCTGAATTAGTTTGTAAATAAAAAAGGCGAGTATTAAACAGGTTAGCTTTACCAAAGAAGTGCACAACCAAGACAGTAACAAAAGGCTAATGCACACTTCTCACAATCAATAATAATTAAAGCTTTAAATTCATAAAAAAATTGTTGCAATAAATCAGTGAAAACAATATAATTAAATTAAAACGAAATAAAATAAAAAAGAAATAAAATCTGATAAACGACATAGAAATCACAAAAGACTCCAAAGTTTTAAAAAGATTCCCTAAAATCCGAGGAGGAACTTACTGAAAGTATGTAAATTAGTAACACCCGCCCCGACAATAGCTGAATTCATATTTTTAATAATCTCTTAAAAGGAGGTACGGTCCCCAATTTCAAGTTTTCGGTAGTTTTCGGTAACTAATCTGGTTTACGAGATACCAAAGGTCTCCTGAGTTTATCATCCTCTAATAAATCTGTTTTGAGAACTAATGTGTAGAGATATGGCAAAAGGTTCTGAAAACTGTAAGCCATTAATAAAATATTTCAGTCATATTCAGCAACATTTTTTGATAGGACGAATCGTTTTGTCAGTAGAGTAGAAGAACTGAAAACGCGATTGCACAAAAATTAGTCTGGAGATTTACGCAATTGGTGCGATGTACAACAAAAAGTCACAGGAACAAAATCGTAGTTCATCCAATTCAGTACCGTAGTAGTCTCAAATCTATGAAAGGCCTAACCGTTTAGCCGCTAGAGCTGAAATACTAAAATTACGATTTCTCTAGTTGGCCAAAAGCCACTACTTATTTATCACAAAACTGGGAAAAAGTGAAAAATGTATTTTGAGAGTAAACGGAAAGAGATAAGGCAAAGTATGTTAGAATCAAAATTGTAGATATTAAAAAGACCTATAAAAGTTGTCATTTAAACATTTTTGTAGGACAAACCATTTAGTCGCTAGAGCCCTAAATCTAAATATAAATTTCACAAAAATCAGTTTGGAGGGTTAACAAAAAGGGTTTGGATGTACGGCAAAAAGTCAAAGGATCAAAATTGTAGATCATCCAATTCCCTATCGTAATATTGCTCTCAGATTTCAGATAAGACTGACCGTTAGGCCGTTAGAGCTGAAATACTAAAATTACGATTTCTCTAGTGTCCCGGAACCGGTATTTTCCCACTACTTATGTTCACAAAACCCGGAAAAAGTGAAAAATGAATTTTGTGAGTAAACGAGTAGAAATACGGCAAAATATATAAGGGGCAAAATTGTAGACATTAAAAAGATCCCCTACGTTGCTGACATGTTTCGTTGTTATCACAACATCTTCAGAGCATTCGTAGTCGTCAAAAGTTAAAATTAAACAACACAAACACGAACATTGAGACACACACGCATACGAAGAGTTACATGAATTGATAGGCCTATCATGGCGACACGGACGGTCCCGGCGCGGGTATTGACTGTCATCAATTGCGCCCATTGAATGATTGCAGTTTAGAAGTATTACATGTATGTGGCAAAGGTAGCAAATTAAATACACTGGAGGAATTAGAAATTTACAAAATGTTTCAAGACGATGAAATAAATAAACAGCATATCCTCAATGAAAAACTGCAATTCAGGTCCCACTCGATTTTTAATGTCCTGCTACATTCACGGAAGTTATCACCTAGTAACCTTTGCTCTACTGATAACCCCAGTACAAGTAGTGAAGTGACCTAGGCGCCGCAGTCTGCTACCCGCGCCGGGACCGTCCGTGTCGCCATGATAGGCCTATCAATTCATGTAACTGTTCGTATGCGTGTGTGTCTCAATGTTCGTGTTTGTGTTGTTTAATTTTAACTTTTGACGACTACGAATGCTCTGAAGATGTTGTGATAACAACGAAACATGTCAGCAACGTAGGAGATTTTAACCTTTTAATGTTGGATGATTGACGGAGGTAAGATTACCATTAATTGTTCAAACATCATCCAGGGGCCACAAAATGGATTTTAAAAAGATCCATCGAAATAAACCTTAAAAAAATTTTTACAACCATCCGTTTAGTCACTAGAGCCCAAAAACCGAAAACGGGGTTTCATTAAAAACGCTCTCGAGGCAAAACGGTGCGAGATTTGATAAAAAGTCACAGGACCAAAATTGTAGATAATTAAATTCCCTATTGTAATATTGTTCTCATATTTTAGATAGGACAAAGCGTTTGGCCACTAGAGCCAAAATAGTAAAAATTCAATTTCAGAAATCCGCCATTTTGATTTTTTTTTTTTTAGTAGGTTAAAAATACAAATTTGCAAGTTTAGGATTTTATACTTAGCATTGACCATTCAGGCTAGACGTATGCCAAATTTCAAGTCTCTAGGTTAAATCGTTACGTCAGAAATTCATATCCCATATAAGTGAGTCAGTCAGTCAGTTACACATAGGGCTGTAAACAAGTAGAAGCCACTGTAGAAAGCAAACAAACACCACCGTTGATGAACCCTGCATTGGCTCGAGTTTCCACCAATGGCCCGAAGGCAAGGTATGGTTCTTTTTCTTAACTTTATTATTGCTCTTTTATATTATAAACTGGTTTAGTTTGTCTAAATACTGGTTCATTATTGTGAACAAAATAAATGACATAAATTTTTCACCCACCTTTTAAACAGTAGGTCCATAACTTTGATTTACCGTAGGGGAGACCGGGGCTAGTTGGGTACACTTTTGGCCCAAGAATTTTCTAATTTTTTGTATGCATGTTTGAAAAAAACCAAAAATACCTATGTGTAAAGGATCTTTTTGTCTACATTAAGAACGGAAGTTTACTTAGGCCGGGGCACCTTGGTACACTAATATTAAAGAATTCAGGTTAACAAAAACAAGATAATATTTAAATGTACAAAACTTTATTTGTAACTTTACAGTATATTAATAAAATACTTAAATTTAAGGCTTCTAAATTGACAGGTTTTCTTGCGTCAGATATATGTATATATATATAGCTGTCCGGTTGTCAGTCATTGAAATCTGCATTTCAACTTCCGGAGCTGCGAAAGCATAGTATATTGGAAAAAGAACAAAAAAGGTTGTAGCATAAGTTAATTAATAATTATCTAATAATCTATAAATTATTAATCTAATTTAATTGTTTAATAATTTCTATTTGTTTTAATATTTTCCAACTGAATTATTTTAATCAAATGGAGCTTTCCCCATTTGACTTTCTAACACATATAGGCTACAACATGTAACACTTTTCCAATAACTAATTTTTTTGTAAAAAGGCAAGAAATGCATGTATTATTAGGCTACTTAAATGTAGATAAATTGATTCATACCAGGTTCCATTTCATCTACATTTTCGTTGGTCGCTCTTGCAACATCTAATCAGCATTTTTTTTTTTTTCAATATCTTTGTAGAGTGTTTAGAGGTATTTCATAATGTTTTGCTGCTCCTTTCAAAGTCATTGTCCCAGAAATAACTTTATTTACTGGTTTTTAATTCAATAGTAATAGTCATTTAATGAAAGTAATCCCACGAGTGGTTTTTCATTTGTAATTCCTCACCATATTGTAAAAATGGTAAAAAATACTTAAGTCTGTCATACTTTTTAAAATTATGTTCAATAACAATTATCAACATTTTGTTTGTCTTCGAAAGTAGGCCTACTATAATGTCAAATGCTAATAAGTTTTGTTATAAGCTTCCCAAGTTTTATATATAAAGCTATTATATTTGCGCCGTAGTATTAAATTAAGTCCATTTTCGTATGATAATGTATCATAATAAAAATCCTGTTTTAGGTGAAATTTAAACTAATTTTTTAATAAAATCACGATTGGGCTAGTTGCTACACCGTACCAACTAGCCCCGTCACTTGTGTACCCAACTAGCCCCGTCACCATATTTTTTACTTAAAGTGCCATACAGCTTGAGTTTTTAGTGCACGGCCACACGGGCGTTTTTTTCACGCACGAACGCAGCATGAAAACACGCGAGAAAAATGAGCAGCATTAAATGTAATGGGGTATGCCACACGAGGTGTGTTTTCCCGCCATAGCTTTTTAATTATAATTAAATTATAAATTCACGCAGCGTGAAAATAAGCTAGTATTTACCGCGTGAAAAAACGCTCGTGTGGCCGCAGCCTTAGAGATAAAATTAGATTATATACAGCAAAGTGTAGCCAATTAAATAATCTATAAGACTATACTACAGTGCATACCCTACTATAAATAGGTATTGATTTTTAATTGACGAACTAGGACATATAAAAGTTACTCACCAGCAAGAAAAACGAAAAACATCACTTCCTTCCCTCAATAAGAACGGCAATATACTGACAACTCGCCTACGGCTCTATGGGGGCTCCGCCCCCATGCCCCCTTAGGGGTGTCCCTAAATTCGTAAATTAATAAAAAGTCAAGTATGAAATTGGTTAGTTCCACGGAAGAACTGAACAGCCAAGACAGTAACAAAACCGTCTAATTCACACAATTCACAACCGATAGTTAAAAAAGCTTTGAAAATCTCATATGAATCGGTTTTAATAACTCTTCGTAGTTAAAATCTGTTAAAATATTTTGAGTGTGATATAATGATTATTTATCCTGGGTGTTATGCTGAATGGAGGGTCCACTCCCTAATTTGTTGCCCCAATTCCGTAATTTCTGTAAAAACTTAATGCAGTGAACGGGCTTGTTGAGGGTTCAACTCCAATGTGTTCGCTGAATTAGTTTGTAAATAAAAAAGGCGAGTATTAAACAGGTTAGCTTTACCAAAGAAGTGCACAACCAAGACAGTAACAAAAGGCTAATGCACACTTCTCACAATCAATAATAATTAAAGCTTTAAATTCATAAAAAAATTGTTGCAATAAATCAGTGAAAACAATATAATTAAATTAAAACGAAATAAAATAAAAAAGAAATAAAATCTGATAAACGACATAGAAATCACAAAAGACTCCAAAGTTTTAAAAAGATTCCCTAAAATCCGAGGAGGAACTTACTGAAAGTATGTAAATTAGTAACACCCGCCCCGACAATAGCTGAATTCATATTTTTAATAATCTCTTAAAAGGAGGTACGGTCCCCAATTTCAAGTTTTCGGTAGTTTTCGGTAACTAATCTGGTTTACGAGATACCAAAGGTCTCCTGAGTTTATCATCCTCTAATAAATCTGTTTTGAGAACTAATGTGTAGAGATATGGCAAAAGGTTCTGAAAACTGTAAGCCATTAATAAAATATTTCAGTCATATTCAGCAACATTTTTTGATAGGACGAATCGTTTTGTCAGTAGAGTAGAAGAACTGAAAACGCGATTGCACAAAAATTAGTCTGGAGATTTACGCAATTGGTGCGATGTACAACAAAAAGTCACAGGAACAAAATCGTAGTTCATCCAATTCAGTACCGTAGTAGTCTCAAATCTATGAAAGGCCTAACCGTTTAGCCGCTAGAGCTGAAATACTAAAATTACGATTTCTCTAGTTGGCCAAAAGCCACTACTTATTTATCACAAAACTGGGAAAAAGTGAAAAATGTATTTTGAGAGTAAACGGAAAGAGATAAGGCAAAGTATGTTAGAATCAAAATTGTAGATATTAAAAAGACCTATAAAAGTTGTCATTTAAACATTTTTGTAGGACAAACCATTTAGTCGCTAGAGCCCTAAATCTAAATATAAATTTCACAAAAATCAGTTTGGAGGGTTAACAAAAAGGGTTTGGATGTACGGCAAAAAGTCAAAGGATCAAAATTGTAGATCATCCAATTCCCTATCGTAATATTGCTCTCAGATTTCAGATAAGACTGACCGTTAGGCCGTTAGAGCTGAAATACTAAAATTACGATTTCTCTAGTGTCCCGGAACCGGTATTTTCCCACTACTTATGTTCACAAAACCCGGAAAAAGTGAAAAATGAATTTTGTGAGTAAACGAGTAGAAATACGGCAAAATATATAAGGGGCAAAATTGTAGACATTAAAAAGATCCCCTACGTTGCTGACATGTTTCGTTGTTATCACAACATCTTCAGAGCATTCGTAGTCGTCAAAAGTTAAAATTAAACAACACAAACACGAACATTGAGACACACACGCATACGAAGAGTTACATGAATTGATAGGCCTATCATGGCGACACGGACGGTCCCGGCGCGGGTATTGACTGTCATCAATTGCGCCCATTGAATGATTGCAGTTTAGAAGTATTACATGTATGTGGCAAAGGTAGCAAATTAAATACACTGGAGGAATTAGAAATTTACAAAATGTTTCAAGACGATGAAATAAATAAACAGCATATCCTCAATGAAAAACTGCAATTCAGGTCCCACTCGATTTTTAATGTCCTGCTACATTCACGGAAGTTATCACCTAGTAACCTTTGCTCTACTGATAACCCCAGTACAAGTAGTGAAGTGACCTAGGCGCCGCAGTCTGCTACCCGCGCCGGGACCGTCCGTGTCGCCATGATAGGCCTATCAATTCATGTAACTGTTCGTATGCGTGTGTGTCTCAATGTTCGTGTTTGTGTTGTTTAATTTTAACTTTTGACGACTACGAATGCTCTGAAGATGTTGTGATAACAACGAAACATGTCAGCAACGTAGGAGATTTTAACCTTTTAATGTTGGATGATTGACGGAGGTAAGATTACCATTAATTGTTCAAACATCATCCAGGGGCCACAAAATGGATTTTAAAAAGATCCATCGAAATAAACCTTAAAAAAATTTTTACAACCATCCGTTTAGTCACTAGAGCCCAAAAACCGAAAACGGGGTTTCATTAAAAACGCTCTCGAGGCAAAACGGTGCGAGATTTGATAAAAAGTCACAGGACCAAAATTGTAGATAATTAAATTCCCTATTGTAATATTGTTCTCATATTTTAGATAGGACAAAGCGTTTGGCCACTAGAGCCAAAATAGTAAAAATTCAATTTCAGAAATCCGCCATTTTGATTTTTTTTTTTTTAGTAGGTTAAAAATACAAATTTGCAAGTTTAGGATTTTATACTTAGCATTGACCATTCAGGCTAGACGTATGCCAAATTTCAAGTCTCTAGGTTAAATCGTTACGTCAGAAATTCATATCCCATATAAGTGAGTCAGTCAGTCAGTTACACATAGGGCTGTAAACAAGTAGAAGCCACTGTAGAAAGCAAACAAACACCACCGTTGATGAACCCTGCATTGGCTCGAGTTTCCACCAATGGCCCGAAGGCAAGGTATGGTTCTTTTTCTTAACTTTATTATTGCTCTTTTATATTATAAACTGGTTTAGTTTGTCTAAATACTGGTTCATTATTGTGAACAAAATAAATGACATAAATTTTTCACCCACCTTTTAAACAGTAGGTCCATAACTTTGATTTACCGTAGGGGAGACCGGGGCTAGTTGGGTACACTTTTGGCCCAAGAATTTTCTAATTTTTTGTATGCATGTTTGAAAAAAACCAAAAATACCTATGTGTAAAGGATCTTTTTGTCTACATTAAGAACGGAAGTTTACTTAGGCCGGGGCACCTTGGTACACTAATATTAAAGAATTCAGGTTAACAAAAACAAGATAATATTTAAATGTACAAAACTTTATTTGTAACTTTACAGTATATTAATAAAATACTTAAATTTAAGGCTTCTAAATTGACAGGTTTTCTTGCGTCAGATATATGTATATATATATAGCTGTCCGGTTGTCAGTCATTGAAATCTGCATTTCAACTTCCGGAGCTGCGAAAGCATAGTATATTGGAAAAAGAACAAAAAAGGTTGTAGCATAAGTTAATTAATAATTATCTAATAATCTATAAATTATTAATCTAATTTAATTGTTTAATAATTTCTATTTGTTTTAATATTTTCCAACTGAATTATTTTAATCAAATGGAGCTTTCCCCATTTGACTTTCTAACACATATAGGCTACAACATGTAACACTTTTCCAATAACTAATTTTTTTGTAAAAAGGCGAGAAATGCATGTATTATTAGGCTACTTAAATGTAGATAAATTGATTCATACCAGGTTCCATTTCATCTACATTTTCGTTGGTCGCTCTTGCAGCATCTAATCAGCATTTTTTTTTTTTCGATATCTTTGTAGAGTGTTTAGAGGTATTTCATAATGTTTTGCTGCTCCTTTCAAAGTCATTGTCCCAGAAATAACTTTATTTACTGGTTTTTAATTCAATAGTAATAGTCATTTAATGAAAGTAATCCCACGAGTGGTTTTTCATTTGTAATTCCTCACCATATTGTAAAAATGGTAAAAAATACTTAAGTCTGTCATACTTTTTAAAATTATGTTCAATAACAATTATCAACATTTTGTTTGTCTTCGAAAGTAGGCCTACTATAATGTCAAATGCTAATAAGTTTTGTTATAAGCTTCCCAAGTTTTATATATAAAGCTATTATATTTGCGCCGTAGTATTAAATTAAGTCCATTTTCGTATGATAATGTATCATAATAAAAATCCTGTTTTAGGTGAAATTTAAACTAATTTTTTAATAAAATCACGACTGGGCTAGTTGCTACACCGTACCAACTAGCCCCGTCACTTGTGTACCCAACTAGCCCCGTCACCATATTTTTTACTTAAAGTGCCATACAGCTTGAGTTTTTAGAGATAAAATTAGATTATATACAGCAAAGTGTAGCCAATTAAATAATCTATAAGACTATACTACAGTGCATACCCTACTATAAATAGGTATTGATTTTTAATTGACGAACTAGGACATATAAAAGTTACTCACCAGCAAGAAAAACGAAAAACATCACTTCCTTCCCTCAATAAGAACGGCAATATACTGACAACTCGCCTACGGCTCTATGGGGGCTCCGCCCCCATGCCCCCTTAGGGGTGTCCCTAAATTCGTAAATTAATAAAAAGTCAAGTATGAAATTGGTTAGTTCCACGGAAGAACTGAACAGCCAAGACAGTAACAAAACCGTCTAATTCACACAATTCACAACCGATAGTTAAAAAAGCTTTGAAAATCTCATATGAATCGGTTTTAATAACTCTTCGTAGTTAAAATCTGTTAAAATATTTTGAGTGTGATATAATGATTATTTATCCTGGGTGTTATGCTGAATGGAGGGTCCACTCCCTAATTTGTTGCCCCAATTCCGTAATTTCTGTAAAAACTTAATGCAGTGAACGGGCTTGTTGAGGGTTCAACTCCAATGTGTTCGCTGAATTAGTTTGTAAATAAAAAAGGCGAGTATTAAACAGGTTAGCTTTACCAAAGAAGTGCACAACCAAGACAGTAACAAAAGGCTAATGCACACTTCTCACAATCAATAATAATTAAAGCTTTAAATTCATAAAAAAATTGTTGCAATAAATCAGTGAAAACAATATAATTAAATTAAAACGAAATAAAATAAAAAAGAAATAAAATCTGATAAACGACATAGAAATCACAAAAGACTCCAAAGTTTTAAAAAGATTCCCTAAAATCCGAGGAGGAACTTACTGAAAGTATGTAAATTAGTAACACCCGCCCCGACAATAGCTGAATTCATATTTTTAATAATCTCTTAAAAGGAGGTACGGTCCCCAATTTCAAGTTTTCGGTAGTTTTCGGTAACTAATCTGGTTTACGAGATACCAAAGGTCTCCTGAGTTTATCATCCTCTAATAAATCTGTTTTGAGAACTAATGTGTAGAGATATGGCAAAAGGTTCTGAAAACTGTAAGCCATTAATAAAATATTTCAGTCATATTCAGCAACATTTTTTGATAGGACGAATCGTTTTGTCAGTAGAGTAGAAGAACTGAAAACGCGATTGCACAAAAATTAGTCTGGAGATTTACGCAATTGGTGCGATGTACAACAAAAAGTCACAGGAACAAAATCGTAGTTCATCCAATTCAGTACCGTAGTAGTCTCAAATCTATGAAAGGCCTAACCGTTTAGCCGCTAGAGCTGAAATACTAAAATTACGATTTCTCTAGTTGGCCAAAAGCCACTACTTATTTATCACAAAACTGGGAAAAAGTGAAAAATGTATTTTGAGAGTAAACGGAAAGAGATAAGGCAAAGTATGTTAGAATCAAAATAAATAATAATAGGTTACAATACCTTTACGTCTTCAATCCAAAACATTTGTCTTCAGATGACTAGTTTCGGGACGTGCGTCCCATTTTCAAATCTTGCGTCAAAAGTTAAAAAACACTGTCAGTTTTCGTCAAATTTAAAAAACACATTACACTTACTACACACAACACGGACATAACGAACATACAAAATAAAAACATTTAAACGCGATTCACGTGTGGCCGGCCAACGACAAGTTCAGACTGAGCGGTGTCGCCGGTATCGAACATGCGGCCGCGGCGAGGACACGGTCAGCCGATGCCTGCTTGATTACGTGGACACTGGAGCGGTGTTATCAGCTGGACTTTACTATCTATGGTGCTGTTGTTACCTAGTGTTGAAATTCTATCGAATAAAACATTTGACCCAAAGTTTAGTTTTTCGTTCAATACATCATTAGGCGACGACTTTATAGCTTTGTAGATCTCGTAGCTTTCTAGCACGTTCATCACGGGGCCTTTATTACATTTGTGTAATATTTTTAAATTATCACTACAGCTGTCAACATTATGATTTTCATTAATCAGGTGTTCCGCAAACTTGGATCTCTGTGTCTGCAACTTTGGTTTAGGCAGGTGTTCGCTAAACCTTTTTACAAAGGAACGCCCAGATTGGCCTATATACATTTTTGGGCAATCACTGCAGGACAATTTATAGACTCCCGTATCGTCAAGGCTGTTATTAATGCTATTAGAGCTAACTTCTTTAAAGTGACGTTCAAGTTTATTTGCAGTTTTACTTGCCAAAATGATGTTTTCTTTCTTTAATTCATTTTTTAAAGTGAAGTGCAGATGGTTGCCAAACTCGATTGACACAAAATTGCGGTCGGTTTTGTCAGTAGGTTTTTTATGTTTCTGTTTGTTAATGATGGTATCAATTATGTTGCTATGGTAACCATTTTTGACAGCGATGTACTTTAAAATATTGTATTCGTTATTATAATCATCCTGTGACATTGGAACTTTTAATAATCTATTGACAAAACTATTATAAGCAGCCATTTTGTGGGATTGGGGGTGGTTCGAAGTGGCATGAATGGTATGATCGGTAGTAGTAGGCTTTCTGTAAATTTTGAATTTTATTTCATTGTTATCTTTCATCAGTGTTAAATCTAAAAAGTTTATCAATTCGTTTTCCTCAATTTCAAGGGTGAATTTTATGTTCTGTGAAATGCTATTTAAATAATTATTAAATAGGGTGAGCTGTCTTGCATTTCCGTTAAATATGACAATTGTATCATCAACGTATCTTCTGTAGAATTTTATTTTGTTTGCAAACTTGTTTCTGTCAGATATGATAAACTGATTTTCAATGTAGTTAAGATATATTTCTGACAGTACACTGGACAGAGGGGAACCCATGGCTAAACCATCTTCTTGTAGATAAAAATTTCCATTAAACGTGAAATAATTTTGTTGCAGGGTAATTTGTAACAAGTTGATTAATTCATCAATTGTATCAACACTAAGATCAGAATTAGTTAGTAAGTTGTCTCTTGTAATATCTAGTGTTTTGTTGATTGGGATGTTTGTATATAAATTCACTATATCAAATGAAGCTAATGTATATCTGTTTTCTATTTTTAAGTCTTTCGTGAGGTCAATTAATTCTAGGCTATTTTTGAGGCTATGGTTGTTATCAAGTTTGATATGGGTCCTGAGTATTTTATCCAATTTCTTTGCAAGTTTGTATGTTGGGGCAGTCGTAAAATTCACCAGTGGTCTTATAGGCATCAATTCTTTGTGAATTTTGGGCAAACCTCGCAACACTGGAGCTTTGGGTTTAATCATTTTTTAAAAGTTGGTTTTGCTTCCTATTAAAATGTGTTCAGATTGATTTAAGGCGTTTTTTATTGTAGTCTGGAACTTGTCGGTAGGATCAACAGATATCTGCTTTATATTATTACCATTTATAAATTCGAGCACTTTCTCATTGTATTCATTTAGTTTCATGATGACAATAGCTTGGCCTTTGTCCGCTTTAGCTATGATGCAGTCATTAGTAGTTAATTTCTCTTTTATGGCCTTCACAATGCGTATCTCATGTTTTACAGGATTATGTTTATGTTTATTTTTTGATGAAAGAATGGACTTAATTTTCTTATCGACAACATGCCTGACGTGATTTCTGGAATTTTCATCTTTAATAGAACTTATTGCAATTTCAGCATTTAATATTTCGGAAATCAAGTTTTTGTTCCAGTTTCCATTTTGAATACTATGTTTTAGACCTTTGTTTAGTACGCTTATTTCATCATCAGAGAATGATAAATTTGTACAATTATGTATCCTGGGAAAAAATTGATGATTGATTATAAATTGTTCTATGGGTTTTGATTGTTGTTTAATTAACCGTTGTAGTTTACTTTCTTGGGTTTTCTTCTTTTTGAAAATTACTTTGTTGACCTGGTTGTTAATATTTCTGAACACGTTTTCACATTGGGCAGAGTTTAATACATTCAAAAGTTCTATGTGTGTTCTCATAAGGAGGGTGTTCAGCATGTTCTTTTTCCTATATAGAAATTTAATTTCACTTTTTATCCAAACAGATTCTGCTATTGATTTGGCCTTCTTGGCCGCAAAACTTTTATTTCTGATTTTTACTTGTACGTAATTTGGAATGATGTTCAGGTCCAAGCATGTTTTGTTAAACTTTATGTTCTGACATGTGTTGAGTAACTTTATTTTGACGTTTTTGAATTTGTGGGCAATTTTAGCCTGACTGGCGTCTAATTTATTCATGTTTGCCCCCTGGATTGATGATGACAATAAATAATAATAGGTTACAATACCTTTACGTCTTCAATCCAAAACATTTGTCTTCAGATGACTAGTTTCGGGACGTGCGTCCCATTTTCAAATCTTGCGTCAAAAGTTAAAAAACACTGTCAGTTTTCGTCAAATTTAAAAAACACATGACACTTACTACACACAACACGGACATAACGAACATACAAAATAAAAACATTTAAACGCGATTCACGTGTGGCCGGCCAACGACAAGTTCAGACTGAGCGGTGTCGCCGGTATCGAACATGCGGCCGCGGCGAGGACACGGTCAGCCGATGCCTGCTTGATTACGTGGACACTGGAGCGGTGTTATCAGCTGGACTTTACTATCTATGGTGCTGTTGTTACCTAGTGTTGAAATTCTATCGAATAAAACATTTGACCCAAAGTTTAGTTTTTCGTTCAATACATCATTAGGCGACGACTTTATAGCTTTGTAGATCTCGTAGCTTTCTAGCACGTTCATCACGGGGCCTTTATTACATTTGTGTAATATTTTTAAATTATCACTACAGCTGTCAACATTATGATTTTCATTAATCAGGTGTTCCGCAAACTTGGATCTCTGTGTCTGCAACTTTGGTTTAGGCAGGTGTTCGCTAAACCTTTTTACAAAGGAACGCCCAGATTGGCCTATATACATTTTTGGGCAATCACTGCAAGACAATTTATAGACTCCCGTATCGTCAAGGCTGTTATTAATGCTATTAGAGCTAACTTCTTTAAAGTGACGTTCAAGTTTATTTGCAGTTTTACTTGCCAAAATGATGTTTTCTTTCTTTAATTCATTTTTTAAAGTGAAGTGCAGATGGTTGCCAAACTCGATTGACACAAAATTGCGGTCGGTTTTGTCAGTAGGTTTTTTATGTTTCTGTTTGTTAATGATGGTATCAATTATGTTGCTATGGTAACCATTTTTGACAGCGATGTATTGAACGAAAAACTAAACTTTGGGTCAAATGTTTTATTCGATAGAATTTCAACACTAGGTAACAACAGCACCATAGATAGTAAAGTCCAGCTGATAACACCGCTCCAGTGTCCACGTAATCAAGCAGGCATCGGCTGACCGTGTCCTCGCCGCGGCCGCATGTTCGATACCGGCGACACCGCTCAGTCTGAACTTGTCGTTGGCCGGCCACACGTGAATCGCGTTTAAATGTTTTTATTTTGTATGTTCGTTATGTCCGTGTTGTGTGTAGTAAGTGTAATGTGTTTTTTAAATTTGACGAAAACTGACAGTGTTTTTTAACTTTTGACGCAAGATTTGAAAATGGGACGCACGTCCCGAAACTAGTCATCTGAAGACAAATGTTTTGGATTGAAGACGTAAAGTTATTGTAACCTATTTTTATTTATTGTCATCATCAATCCAGGGGGCAAACATGAATAAATTAGACGCCAGTCAGGCTAAAATTGCCCACAAATTCAAAAACGTCAAAATAAAGTTACTCAACACATGTCAGAACATAAAGTTTAACAAAACATGCTTGGACCTGAACATCATTCCAAATTACGTACAAGTAAAAATCAGAAATAAAAGTTTTGCGGCCAAGAAGGCCAAATCAATAGCAGAATCTGTTTGGATAAAAAGTGAAATTAAATTTCTATATAGGAAAAAGAACATGCTGAACACCCTCCTTATGAGAACACACATAGAACTTTTGAATGTATTAAACTCTGCCCAATGTGAAAACGTGTTCAGAAATATTAACAACCAGGTCAACAAAGTAATTTTCAAAAAGAAGAAAACCCAAGAAAGTAAACTACAACGGTTAATTAAACAACAATCAAAACCCATAGAACAATTTATAATCAATCATCAATTTTTTCCCAGGATACATAATTGCACAAATTTATCATTCTCTGATGATGAAATAAGCGTACTAAACAAAGGTCTAAAACATAGTATTCAAAATGGAAACTGGAACAAAAACTTGATTTCCGAAATATTAAATGCTGAAATTGCAATAAGTTCTATTAAAGATGAAAATTCCAGAAATCACGTCAGGCATGTTGTCGATAAGAAAATTAAGTCCATTCTTTCATCAAAAAATAAACATAAACATAATCCTGTAAAACATGAGATACGCATTGTGAAGGCCATAAAAGAGAAATTAACTACTAATGACTGCATCATAGCTAAAGCGGACAAAGGCCAAGCTATTGTCATCATGAAACTAAATGAATACAATGAGAAAGTGCTCGAATTTATAAATGGTAATAATATAAAGCAGATATCTGTTGATCCTACCGACAAGTTCCAGACTACAATAAAAAACGCCTTAAATCAATCTGAACACATTTTAATAGGAAGCAAAACCAACTTTTTAAAAATGATTAAACCCAAAGCTCCAGTGTTGCGAGGTTTGCCCAAAATTCACAAAGAATTGATGCCTATAAGACCACTGGTGAATTTTACGACTGCCCCAACATACAAACTTGCAAAGAAATTGGATAAAATACTCAGGACCCATATCAAACTTGATAACAACCATAGCCTCAAAAATAGCCTAGAATTAATTGACCTCACGAAAGACTTAAAAATAGAAAACAGATATACATTAGCTTCATTTGATATAGTGAATTTATATACAAACATCCCAATCAACAAAACACTAGATATTACAAGAGACAACTTACTAACTAATTCTGATCTTAGTGTTGATACAATTGATGAATTAATCAACTTGTTACAAATTACCCTGCAACAAAATTATTTCACGTTTAATGGAAATTTTTATCTACAAGAAGATGGTTTAGCCATGGGTTCCCCTCTGTCCAGTGTACTGTCAGAAATATATCTTAACTACATTGAAAATCAGTTTATCATATCTGACAGAAACAAGTTTGCAAACAAAATAAAATTCTACAGAAGATACGTTGATGATACAATTGTCATATTTAACGGAAATGCAAGACAGCTCACCCTATTTAATAATTATTTAAATAGCATTTCACAGAACATAAAATTCACCCTTGAAATTGAGGAAAACGAATTGATAAAGTTTTTAGATTTAACACTGATGAAAGATAACAATGAAATAAAATTCAAAATTTACAGAAAGCCTACTACTACCGATCATACCATTCATGCCACTTCGAACCACCCCCAATCCCACAAAATGGCTGCTTATAATAGTTTTGTCAATAGATTATTAAAAGTTCCAATGTCACAGGATGATTATAATAACGAATACAATATTTTAAAGTACATCGCTGTCAAAAATGGTTACCATAGCAACATAATTGATACCATCATTAACAAACAGAAACATAAAAAACCTACTGACAAAACCGACCGCAATTTTGTGTCAATCGAGTTTGGCAACCATCTGCACTTCACTTTAAAAAATGAATTAAAGAAAGAAAACATCATTTTGGCAAGTAAAACTGCAAATAAACTTGAACGTCACTTTAAAGAAGTTAGCTCTAATAGCATTAATAACAGCCTTGACGATACGGGAGTCTATAAATTGTCCTGCAGTGATTGCCCAAAAATGTATATAGGCCAATCTGGGCGTTCCTTTGTAAAAAGGTTTAGCGAACACCTGCCTAAACCAAAGTTGCAGACACAGAGATCCAAGTTTGCGGAACACCTGATTAATGAAAATCATAATGTTGACAGCTGTAGTGATAATTTAAAAATATTACACAAATGTAATAAAGGCCCCGTGATGAACGTGCTAGAAAGCTACGAGATCTACAAAGCTATAAAGTCGTCGCCTAATGATGTATTGAACGAAAAACTAAACTTTGGGTCAAATGTTTTATTCGATAGAATTTCAACACTAGGTAACAACAGCACCATAGATAGTAAAGTCCAGCTGATAACACCGCTCCAGTGTCCACGTAATCAAGCAGGCATCGGCTGACCGTGTCCTCGCCGCGGCCGCATGTTCGATACCGGCGACACCGCTCAGTCTGAACTTGTCGTTGGCCGGCCACACGTGAATCGCGTTTAAATGTTTTTATTTTGTATGTTCGTTATGTCCGTGTTGTGTGTAGTAAGTGTAATGTGTTTTTTAAATTTGACGAAAACTGACAGTGTTTTTTAACTTTTGACGCAAGATTTGAAAATGGGACGCACGTCCCGAAACTAGTCATCTGAAGACAAATGTTTTGGATTGAAGACGTAAAGGTATTGTAACCTATTATTATTTATTGTCATCATCAATCCAGGGGGCAAACATGAATAAATTAGAATCAAAATTGTAGATATTAAAAAGACCTATAAAAGTTGTCATTTAAACATTTTTGTAGGACAAACCATTTAGTCGCTAGAGCCCTAAATCTAAATATAAATTTCACAAAAATCAGTTTGGAGGGTTAACAAAAAGGGTTTGGATGTACGGCAAAAAGTCAAAGGACCAAAATTGTAGATCATCCAATTCCCTATCGTAATATTGCTCTCAGATTTCAGATAAGACTAATTGTTAGGCCGTTAGAGCTAAAATACTAAAATTACGATTTCTCTAGTGTCCCGGAACCGGTATTTTCCCACTACTTATGTTCACAAAACCCAGAAAAAGTGAAAAATGAATTTTGTGAGTAAACGAGTAGAAATACGGCAAAATATATAAGGGGCAAAATTGTAGACATTAAAAAGATCCATCGAAATAAACCTTAAAAAAATTTTTACAACCATCCGTTAAGTCACTAGAGCCCAAAAACCGAAAACGGGGTTTCATTAAAAACGCTCTCGAGGCAAAACGGTGCGAGATATGATAAAAAGTCACAGAACCAAAATTGTAGATAATTAAATTCCCTATCGTAATATTGTTCTCATATTTTAGATAGGACAAAGCGTTTGGCCACTAGAGCCAAAATAGTAAAATTACAATTTCAGAAATCCACCATTTTGATTTTTTTTTTAGTAGGTTAAAAATACAAATTTGCAAGTTTAGGATTTTATACTTAGCATTGACCATTCAGGCTAGACGTATGCCAAATTTCAAGTCTCTAGGTTAAATCGTTACGTCAGAAATTCATATCCCATATAAGTGAGTCAGTCAGTCAGTTACACATAGGGCTGTATAGTTTATTAGATTCGTGGAGGGGATGGGTGGGCGGTAATATACAAACCATGTAAGTTTTAACTGGCCAACTTAATCCGTTCGCTCAAAATGGCGGGTGTACCAACTAGCCCCAGTCTCCCCTACTTTTTCTCAGTTTGTGAAAGTCTGATAAAATGAGCCCATGATTTGTTTTTTCGGAAATTAGTCCAGATCCAGTATTATTTTTATTGGGCTTTATTTCTTGAATCAAGCACCACTACCTTTGCTAGATCCTAAGCAATAGACCACACCAGCATCTATGTAGTGTTTTAGCTGTACAGCTTGGAAGTTTCAGATAGAAAGTTAAGATTTTCTAATTGCCAAATCAACATCTTGTAGATAGAGATGATACCAAGCTTTAACTTACTGTGCAGCAAGGTATACTTGATGTAAGCTGTCTTTTTTTATTTCTCACTAAGGATTTGATCGCAAATAATTAGATATATCAGTGTTTAACTGTTTATGTAAATTTAAGCTTTTGTTTGAGTAGTTAAAGACTCCCATCAATGTTGAAACACTCTTTAAGCATATCAACTGCTGCAGGTCTGGGTCGGAGTCCCCCGCTGCTTCATCCCCACTCGACCGAGGGGCCCTAGCCTCGCCCCAGGTGCGACCGAGGCCCCGGCACAAGCCGAGGGCCTCTTCAACCTCCTCCGACTCGTCCGACGACGACGCCCCGCGATCACACAGCAACTCCTCCAGGTCTTCATCATCTAGTCGGAGGTGGGTCTTACATTGAACAAACGGGTTGGTAGCAGTGGCAGCTCAAAATCTTGCATTGTTATACGATAGTAAGATATCATACAAGAATTTGTAATGCAAAATTTAAATTAACTTATTTTTCAAATGACATAATGACCGCATTCATATTTGTTTCAAAACCCCTTATCCTCCCACGTGTATCTGTAAGAGTCATATCAATTTTCCACTGATTGAAAATCAAGGATAGCACACCCTCTGTAACCATCACCAATACACTGAAACTGCTTATCTGCTGTTTGGTTATTATTGATAGGCAATATTACAATGTTAGTCCTTTCACTAGTCCACCGTTTTCACCAACCTGGCACCACCCCCTTGTTCAATATCTGTTGCATTAATGATTGTCTACTGAACTCGTAAATTAACACTAAGTTAACCTCTTATATATGTTGAAGTGGAGTAAAAAAATTTATTCATGAAAAAAATTATCTTAAATTTTAAGATAACTTATTGGTGTAAGCAGGCTGAATAAACGATACATTTATGTTATTCAGGGTGAATGTGACAATTGTAAATATATTTATATAAATTGGGAAGGTGAGAGAACTCACTAAAAAACTTTTTACATTTCTCCACTGTTTTAGAACCAGCATTAAACTCATTGTATATGTAGTTATTAAAACTGCCACCGCTGCAGGAACAGCAGTCTCTGTTCAGGGAAACCCATATATGGCCACAGAATACATGCTATTGAGCAGTGCGATGAAATATTTAATTCCTGGCTAAAAAAGATGATTTTCGAATGCAGTTTGGAGATAGGACCCACCAGTCATTAGGGATCTGTATGGGAATGATCACCACAAACGTGTTAATAACCATATTTCTTTTTTGCCAATATTTCATGTTTAAATTTATTCCATAACAATAATATTCATCATTCATAGAAATATATTCAAATAAAACTCTAACAATGTTAATAAAATAAACCCAACTTTGGAAACATAATGTACACTATGTAATTGGTCAGTTCTAACCAGACTGTTTAGTTCAATCTAGTTTTAAGTTTTAGTTAGTTATGGGTTATTTGTAATCTAGTTATAGGTAAGGTTATAAGATTAGTCTATATCAAAATTATATGAAAAAAGTGCAAATGAGCTACAGTAAAAAATGTATTTTTTCTTCTTTATACATGGCAAGTAAAATATTTGTGGTTGTATCTAACAAATAAGTTAACAAATTAGTTTAATAGCACGGACAGCTCAGCAAATTAGTTTGACGTTGTTGGGTGTTGATAAATTTGGTTGTGTTCCACCACAGCTCGTCGCCCAAGAGTATCAAGAGCTCGTCATCATCGTCTAGGAGCAGCAGCAGCAGCAGCGAGGGCCGCAAATCCGCATCCAAGTCCCGCTCACGGTCACGGTCTCGCTCCAAGTCCGCCAGTGTGCACAAGTCCCCCAGCAGGTACGGTCGTTAGTCAGCTAGCTTATTACAGGGTGTCTACCAACCTTGAAAACCTGGAAAATGCCTTGAATTTGAATTGTTCTTAAAAACCCTAGAAATAGCCTTGAAATAGTCCTTGGTTATTTGATTTATAAAAAAATTACTGTCACAGCAGACCTGAGTACTCAGTGAACTTCTATTGTTTTTTTTCCATTTATTTTTGTTTAATAACAAAAGTGATAATAATTAATTAATGATCCTTGCTAAAAAAAATTAATCGTATCATATTTTTAAGTTACTCCCTGCGACGGGGATATTATATCAATTGAACTATTTGTAAAGAGACTGATCATTCCCAATTTTTCATTGTGTAAAGATTCAGTAAATAGAGAAATTAATATGGTTTTCATTTTGCCTACGAACAAATCGTTTAGTTGGGTTACTGTCAGTTGATTGTCGATCACTAGGATCACAAGAATTAAAATTAAAAATAAGACGGTCATGATCAGATTTACAGTCTAAACGCAATCTTATGTCATACAAACCCAGAAAAATTTACAAGGATGTTATCCAGACAAGACTTTTTCCCTGTTGGAAGATTATTGGTAATTCTTAAATTCAATGTACGTAAAATGTTGAGAAAAGAAACAGTTGTGGGGTCTTTAGTGTTAAGAAATTGAATATTGAAATCACCACAAATAATTATTTTAGCTGCGAGCTTGAGCACCTTTTTCACTGCTTTTTCAAAATTATTAAAAAACACCTGTAACACTACTTAGTGAGGTAGTGAAAGGAGTGATAAAGTGATAAAATCAATGTATCTTTGAGTTTAACGCCAGAGATTTCTATTTCATGTTAAGCATTACTAAGGTCTATTTCACTAAATTTTAAACTTGGACTAATAAATATACCCGCACCCCCATTTTTTTAGGGTTAACCAACAGCTGTGTAACCTGAGGGACTGAACAAAGGAATTTCTTTTCCCCGCCGCTAGTGTTCACTAATACAAATTACATCTACTTTTTCAAGACTAGCTAAATGTTCTAATTCCAGTACTTTGTTATGTACATAGTGGCTGTTAATTTAAAGAATTCTTAAATTAAATTTGGATTTTGGGTACACTTTTTCCTACTAATTCTTTTATTCGAAGTTAATTATTGATTATTGTTTCCACCTGTAAATAATTATTACTTGAACCCTCCTTTTAGTCCTGTATGACTGTTTCTTGGTTTGAATCGAGTGCTGATGGTCGGTGTGTTTTCGCAGGAGCCGCAGTGGCTCAGCGGTGGGTCGTAGCAGCAGGTCGCGGTCGCACAGTCTCTCCCACTCGGACAGCTCAAGGTCGTCGCGCTCCCGCTCCCCCTCCATCCCCCGCCGCCGCGGCTCACCGAGCTTCCTGGACCGTCGCCGCATTACGAGGTACACCCACATGATCCACCGCCCTAATCCTGTTGTAACTTTTACATCTTTTTTTGCACTGTCCTCAATTATACACCAACCCCCTTTTTCAATTATTATTTATTTTCTTCCTTTGTTTTGTAAAAAAAACTATTTACACTTTTATTATTAATTTTTCAAATTTGTCTTTCATTTTAAACCGTTGAATGCTACCATAGCTGAACTACATCATTTTATAACCTTTTGTAATGATAAATTATTTGAATATGTTTTTCCAAATTATAATGTTTTATTCTTTTAGATATCGTAAAGATGTAAGCCATACAGTAGCTACAAGATACATTCTTAAAAATGTATTCCATTTCACCAGGATTCTTTTAGTGGTGAGGTTCTAAAAATAATTGTATTGGAGGGGCGTCCTTTTCAAATTAATATACATTGTACAAAGTACATTAAAATGTCTAATAGATACTTGGAACTATTTAGACACTTTGAATACCTTAAAACATTGTCATAAAAACAATAGATATATTTTTTCAAGTATGGAAGAAGAATTTTTGGCGGAAAATGTGTTAAGAAGAAATAGTACCCAAATGGAGGTTGCCCAAGTTATCTTAAAATATCTTAATGCCAGGAACTTGTAAAAGTACTAAAACTGCCTTGTCAGGTATATTTTTTAAAGAGCATTTTGAATAATGAATATAATAGAGTATTATAATAAATGTAAATGTGAAATCTTATCTCAATCCCAACATAATACAAATCTTGAATCTTGACTCTGTAGTGGTCAACATTACCACACTCAGTTTTTTCCCATTTAGAATCTCCCCCCCATTTTTTCCCCATTTTTTCCCATGAAAATCATAGCAACCGAGCCTTGCTCGTTGGTTTCAATTTGTTTTGTTGTAGTGTCATGGTGAAAAAGCTATTAAATTTCTACCAACAACCAACTATACTTCTACAGCAAGTAGTTAACAGCTGTTTCAAAAATTCTGCTTAACATTAATGATTCTTTCTTTTTGTTTACATTTCGTTGTTATTTTGTTACCAAAATAGCAGCCCATAAGACCTATAAAAATACGTTTATTAAATTTAATTTTAGACCAAATTTGATTTTTCCTGGGATTGAGGCTGTTCCAAAACTTATTTTTGGGCCAAAACACTCTTAAACACAAAGTTTAAGCAAAATCTACCTGCTAGATTCCGAGATTGTGGAACACACATCCCTTCAGACATTGCTCGTATTATAGTACAGGATTCAAATTAGGTACTTACTATGAGACTAGTTTTAGGGATTTGAAACTTTCACATTTGTGGTACAGTAAGAGCTCTTAAACTTTACCCATTAGGTTATAATGGTGAAGTTTTATGAAGTTGATTTCACTCCAACCATTCATTTGTTCAGACTGTGTGATACCAGCTCCCAATTATGGTCAGACCACGGGAAAACTGTCATGAGCAATGGAACCACGCTTCTGTAATTAAATACCGATTGGAATAATAAAATCTGTCAACAACGAACATAGCACTGAAAACATCAGCAAGTGCTACAAAATCGCATCCAAATACAGTAAATTTTGTCTAATGCAGAAGATTATGACAAAAGAACGCTAATCTCAGTCAAATATTGGTATCAGAAATCAGAAATCTTTATTATTATAAACATTGATAATACAGTGCATCGGTAAGCCTCATTAAAGCTAGACATATTACAACATTTAACACTATACATGAACATGAATACATTTAAAATTAATACAAAGTGAAACAGTAGGCCAAATACTGATACATTACAAATATTTATTCCAGTCAATTGGAAAAAAAAGTCTTGAACATTATACAACATTCAACTAAAAGCACAGATTTTAGTTTGCTCTTAAAAGATGTAACAGGCAATGTCTTTATTTTTATTGGTAATGCATTGTAAAGTTTAACTGACATCAGTGGCGGCCGGTGGTTAGGGACGCTCGGGGGGCTCTTATCATTATTTTATTTATATTTCACCCCAGTGAAGATAAGTAATGTCTGCTTCAGGAAAAACGGTTAACTCGATATGTCAATAAATTATAGTTACTCCATCAAACAGGTATAATTCGATCACAAAGTTGAATTAATTTGCAATATAGCCTAAAAATCTTAATCACAATTAATTGCTGACGAAAAGTCATCTCTGTTGTACATAACTGATAATCTGTTGTATTGCAGAGTATCAGTTATGTACAACAGAGATGACTTTTTAGGTCAATAAAATTGACCTAAAACAAGCAGTTGTTTACCGTCAATTTTATTCAGTTGATATGAATCCGTTTAATGCTTAGGTCTACTTCTTTTTCGTGACATTTGTTTGAATTGAAGAAACAAATCAGGCTGAAATAGTTTTGCCTCGGACAGGTGTGTTCTAAGAATTGAAAGCGGTCCGCTACCCCGGATGTTAAGATGTCACACACACTTCCTTTTTGCGACAGTATATTTCCGGTCTTCAAACCATGTTTACGTCTGGGTTCATGTACACTGTTCACATACTGGATTAATCCAGTTCAGTTCAGAGGAGTTTCTTATTTTTTGTACTTTACATTTAAATTCCTTATCGTACCTGAAAGCCTTAATACAATCAATTGTTTTATCAACTGTAAAGGATACATCACAATGTAAGATTATTTTGCCATTGACTATAAATACATAGTCAATGATTTTGCTTAGCAAAATCCTGCAAAAAAATATAAAAATAAAAAATTTGCATCTCATAAGACATTTTGTAGGCCTATAGTTTTATTTAATGTCGCAAATCTAATGTTGATCTTTCCAAGTACTTCATCAAATTCTATGCACGCCTTGATGTGTTTGTCACTCGTTTTATGTATCTGAACTTTTTAGTTCAAATGTTAATCTCTGAAATACCACCAACAGTTAAGGCACGATCATGAATCCCTATAATCAAGCAAGTGTTACAGAAAAACGAGTTTTTAATTTTACAGCAACAGAGCCAATTGGCCTAATCGTATAAATTTCTAAAACACTTTTGATTAAAACTATTTTTCTTTTTGATCAACTTTGCAGTTTAATAATAACTAAATTGGTCCTTAGAAGCCCCAGGAGCTTCAATAAAGTAATTCTAATATTCAATGTTTTTTCATTCTATTGCATACTATACGATTTACCTGGTGTAAATGTTACTCATCTCCAACGTCACCCATTTCACTTTCAACACAACGCACACCAATACGTACAACATTACGCACAACAGAACCCAGGCGGACGACTGAATTGCGAGGGAACTGACAGTCACATTTTTGGCACTGCTCAATTGGTAGCAGTGGCTGGAGCAGTGGCGCGCGTAGCCTAGGGCGCCGGGCAGAGCGTTGCATTAGCAGCCGTTGGGTGTGCCTGTGTGAGGGAGCCGCGCGTATGCGCGTCTCCATTTGATTTTACAAGAGCGCTAGGACGCCGTGGCCGGCGTCCGTCGCTCCGGCCCGAGCCGGCCACGACAGAATTAGAGACGTCGTCGATTTTGGATTTATTTTGGTACGATCTGTTTCTATCTTCAACTTATGACCTATACAATTGTCATTCTGTTAAATATTCTCATAATAATATTTTTGTTGGTTTATTTATTTTGATTTTTAATCAATTCTTTAGGAGGGGCGGCGTCCGGGAGTCCTTATGGGCGAGCCGCCACTGACTGACATATATAAAAGATTTTTTTGAGAGGATATGGATATGGAGGTGCCAAGTAGTGGAAGCTCTTTGAACTGGCCTCAGATCAACCGCCCATCAAATTAACTGACCGTTTTTCCAGAACAAACGGAATATGCAAACTTCCGCTGTCCGAGCTGATGTTGCGATAGTGACCTAACAAAAGCTATAATGTTACAAGAGGTCGATCATACGTTACCATAGCAGTCATTTGCTCTCTATATTCATTGCAGGCAGTGTTTACTGGGCTAACTGTTTTGCTAACTTTGTCATTTAACAGTTTGTTTTTCTTTTTTTTTACCGAACTGTGTGTTTACTTTATTAACTAATTGATAGCGTTAGAAACAATTGATCGTATTCCAACAACTTTTTTACATTTTTTACTTGTTTGATATTACCATAAAGAGGTAGAGTGATTTACCAAATTTAAGTCGGTCGATCTTGGATGTAAAGTTGGTCGATAAAGTTGTGTATCCAATGATTGTATTCAGATTGTTGAGATATTTAGAACACTTGCCTTGCCCGTGTTCTAACTTGTGGTTTAAAGCCTTCATAATACAATCGTTGCATAAACTACTGTTAACACAGCTGTATTTAAGTTAATATTCGGTTTAACTGACCTTTTCCGTTGTCTGACTATAGTCTGGTCACCTAGGGGTCAGTTAAAAGAGCTACTACTGCATAAAAAGTCGAGTTGTGGGTTTGTACTGTAGCACAAAATGTCTGTTTCAGTACTGAATTAACCCATGGTTCATGCATCTTCTTTATCAGTTAATTAAAATTGTAAATTATTTTAGCCTCCTCCCCAAAAAAGCTTCAAGCAGGATGGATTCCATGTTTCTACTTGTTTTTTCATTGTACCAATTTCAATAGGAAATAAAATATACAAGGGTTTGGTCATACATTATATTTTCTAATCTTTGATTTAAAAATTTAAAAATATATTTATTTAGAAAGAGAGTTAAGTCTCTTTGCAGATTTGTTATTAAATCTTATCATTAAACTTTTCACTTAAAAATTGTCTTTTAGCAAAAATGTTTCATGCTAATAAATATTTGAAGTATCTAAATATGTTTAATACTTCCCGTCTTTTCCTTTGCGTTTAAAAACTAACTGTAACATAATACAATTAGCAAAGAGTTATGTTTTTTTCTGATTAAAAACTTTATTGAAAAATCAGGTAGAATCCTGCAACCTTTCACAATTGGAGCCTCTTTTATAGATAATTAATTTTTTGTCTTCATAATTTCTTGATTTTGTCACTAATTATTATTCAATAATTTAGGAGCAGCAGTTCTACTTCATCAACATCAAGTTTGTCGTCTTCGAGTAGTGATGATGGAAAATAGATTGTTCATTAGGAATAATAGTTTATAATTTATCCTTAAAGTTGCAATAAATACAATTTAATATATATTCAGGAATGTTTTATTTATCTATTTGAAGGTTAAATTTTAAATGGTTATTGCTGTTAAAGTCTTCAGTTAAGGTATTGATACGGTTGGAATTTTTTTTTTCTGTACTGGTTTGAACGAACCAATCCCATGAGCGTTATCCAGTCTTTCAAAGAATCGTGAAGTATTTACATTACTTAATGTATGGTTAATACTTCATTCACAACTCCAAAACAGTGCCTTATTCTGTTGAAAATTTTTTTAACACCAATGAAAATTTTTGTTTGGATAAGAATTATACATTTTTGGATTGGAATGTCCATAAAGTTGACAATGGAAATTTTAAAGTCTATCAGTGGGGGAGGGGTCCTAGGATAAAATCATGAGTACTAAGTTTTCCTATTTTGACAACCGTAATCTTTCTATCATAATTTTATTTAACACGAGCATACGGGAAATAATTTGTGATGAATGAATTTGGGCTTTACCTTTTATTACATGTATAGATTAAGAAATCTTCAGATAAGATTATAAAATCCTCCCCCTTTAAGTAAACTCATTGACAAATTGTCCTAGTAATTAAAAACAATTAACTAATTGAAATAACTTAGTTAACCATAATGACACAAAATATGAGTAGCAATAATTAAAGCGGTAGACAGATATTTTTCTTGTAACATAAAATTTAAAAAGGGGACTAATCAACTAATTAAATACCTTTCAAAGAGGATTATTTACATTTATTTATTATTTACGATCATTTACCAACCAAGCCGACTAAGTGAAAAGAACTTTTGTTATTTCATTGTTATATTTACTAATGGTTTTATCCCCTCCCCTTGCCCTCTAAAAAAATTTTATAACATTTTATAAATTTTTCTTTTCAATGAAAAACTGGACCTTTTTGTAAATACTTGTGTATATATTATAATTGGAAATATAATGGTTTGACCCAGGTCCAGGTTTTGATATTTGTTACCACTAATGGTTTTTTAAGTCAAGTTTTAAAATTATGTACAGACATAAATTTTATTTGACATTATAACTTTAGGTAGGGTTTTTATGTTTTATTTTTTGTTGTTTTTAATAATTGAAAATCCCATAAGCAGTACATTTAAGACTGACCTGTGAATTGCCTAGCTCCACCATAGCATGCATATGTTGTAGTTGACTGTTGTAGATATTTTTGTAGTTTAGTCTTCTATTTTTAGATGCTTTTATTGTTTTACAGAAATTCATCATCTTTAGTTTACACTTTAAAAAGTTATTTTTGAATTTGTTGATCAATCAAGAGAAGAGTAACAATAAACTTAAATTGTCTACAATATTTAAAAATAAATTTGTTTACTACTTAATTCCTTTTCTAGCTTTTCCTCTGACAAATTATTAACAAATTGATTAAAATTCTCTTCCAAAAAAGTCTGAATTTGCTGACCAACCTCAAATTTATTGTAATGTACGAGATATATTAAGGTTTTACTTTATTATCTTTTGAGAACAATGTGCTCTGAAGTTATTTTTTGATAAGGATACAGTAAAAGAATTAAAGTAACTGGTTTCAACCATAAAATTATATTTTATTTGTTTTTTGCTGACACTCTTCTCTTGGTCAATAATCAGAGCTTTTCACTGTCAAATTATTTATTGTTAATTAGTCAAATATAGTATGTTAAGCTTATTTTTAATGTGTGTCTGTATTATTTGCTGAATAAATGTAAAGTTTTATTTGCACATTTACTTTTTATTTTTGCCTGTTGTCTTTTTTGTTTTGCGCTATTGTGTTGTTTTGTAGTTATATTCTAAAGGGGTCCACACACTATCGAACATTTCCGTCGAGCTGTCGGTTCCGACATCACTCCCGACATCGGCCCCGACAGCTCGGCGGTCATGACAGGTTGGATGTTTTGCGGTCTAGCATGTTGAATTTTGAAATGAATTTTGAGAGAAATGTTGCTATTCTTTGGTGGCATTTTTATTTAAACTAGCAAAAAAAAAAAAAAAAAAAAAAAAACGCTTTTGGTCAAAACGTTGGTTTTTAGAAAGAGACGATTTCAGCCACGTATGTTTTATCAACGAATTTTCAATTAGGGAACCTACCGATTGCAAAAACTTTATTATGATGAGTGATGAAAACTTTAAGGATATCTTGGGACCAATTTCTGAACGTATTGGAAAAAAGCATACTATATTGAGACCTTAAATTTCAATGATAAATGTTTCAATGATACCGTCTCGGGCGCGGAGTATAAAAGCTCCTATGTAAAGCAATGTAGTTAGATACTTTTTTAATCTTTAATATACAATTTGTAACCGCATAAATGTAGGTATACAAATACTTTGTCTTCTGCATTAGTGGCCCGGTTGAAGGGGGGCGAGGGGATAGTTAAAAAGCTATAGGCCTACGTCCCGTTTTGAGTCTGTAAAATTATGGCAAACATATATTTAATATATGCTTGGTTTCCACAAAATTAAATATAAAATCGTCAGTGAGTTTACTAACACTATTTAATTGATATTTATATAATAAAGACTTATTGGTTATGTTTCAAGATTTCATGAGGTTCTTTCCCGGTATTGTTTCATTTGATCTTAAATTTTATGTGGAAAACTGATGGTGCAAATAATCTTTCAGGTTTAAAATCCCACAATATTTTTGCACTATGAACTAATGATGAAAACCAATAATAATAGCAATTCAACAAATAAATTTACATTAATATTTTCCGATCAATATATTTTTGACACTATTTACATGGAACTGGTGGTCTAGTCAGACGAGCCGCTTGACGGTCCCGACACACCACCCGACATGTCCGCCGAGCTGTCGGGTGCGACGTCGGGCCCGACATCGGTCCCGACGTTGGAACCGGACATGTTCGATAGTGTGTGGACCCCTTAAGAGCTCTTAAAAGAAATTGGGGAACATGCATTTTTTGCACAAATTGTTCTTTATTGTTTATTAGTGTTTTAATACATCATCTTTAAGCAGGTGAAACTATCATGTATGTCATATTGAGATATATCGAAGATTCCAAAATATTGTCCTAAAAACAAAATTATTTCTATCTTACTTCAGTCTGGTTTATGGTTGCAAATTGGACAGTGTATTTAAAATAAATTTTAAAAACTTTATTTTTAAGACAGTTAAACATCTCTATTCAAAAACTGACAAGTAAAAAGATCAGAACGTTTATTTACGTTTGTTAAAGTTTTGTTTTCAATAATTCTCATCATTTGAGTGTTAGAAATGAATTGAAACCTACATTAAACGTTTAATATCACTATGGTTGTATCCAACACGTATATCAGTTTGTATAGTTATACAAGTGGCAGTTATAGTCTTCACCAAACAGTTATACAGCTACAGCTGTACTGTCCAACAAAAGTTTTGAGCAGTGCTATTTGTGTTGAGTTTCTGGCTCAAATCATGGTTATAGTATTATTTACTTACACCCTTTTGGTTTCCTAAAATAATAATCAGATCAATCGTACTTATGTCTTGAAATAATAAATTGAAGATGATGAAAAGTTTATGACCCTCAAAAAAGCTATTGTTGTTGTTTTAAACTTCAAGATAAATTTGTATTTGAAGATAATTTCCACAGAATCAGGTAAGTTTTATATATATCTTTATTTTTGTTTAATCCTGTGAATCAATTTTACTACTAGACAATTAACATTACTAACATAAACAAAGATATAAGCTTTTGACTCCTATGTTCTAGATATTTCTAGAACATAGCATGATGGTAAAATTGTGTACTAAACCGTAAACAAGGAAATTTTGACACTTGTAAGCTTGTTAAAAAAAAATACAATTTTCAGTCACGTGTGGTTGTTGTCTTGTCCCTGTTATAAAGCTTATTTTGATTGTTGTTGTTTAAAAATGCATGAGCATGGTATCCTGAAAATGTTATCCTTTGAGATTACTTGCAAATTAGAAAAATTTAATTTTTCATACGGTTTTTATATTATTTTTATGTTTTTCATATTAATCACTTTGTAATTTGCAAGTTGGCAGATTCATTTAACAAGTTACTAGAAACGATTTCAAAGCAGCTAATTAACATAGGTCTATACGTCATGCTATAGGTAGATATTTGTGTTTCTGATGTTTACAATTAATTTATACCAACTGATGTTTTCAACCAGAGAGAATCAAAAATTTTAATCGATACAAAAACTGCTTAAATAGGCCTATACAAATTGTAAGTTAGTAAACATTTTTGGTGTAGAAATAATTTTACAATAGATTGATGGCCTTTGAAAACTACACTTTTTAACAATGAATGTTTTCATTAAGTTCACCTAATATACCTTGTAAAGATTTATTAAAGTTATTTATCTTTACCATGTAAAGATTTATTATTATTAATGTGACTCATATTTTCACTTTGAAACGAAAATGATTCAATAACACTTTGCTCTTCAAGCAAAAGTCTGCTTCTGGAATTAATGGGTACTCTAAACAGGAATTACAACATCAAGAGTGTTGAATTTTTATTTATTTACTAACGGTTGCTTTGTGTACATTTCAACTTTACAAATTCTGATTTGACTCAATCTCACTGGATGAAAGCAGTTCAGCTTCCAGCCTACTAACAGCCTTGGGATGCAGTTTTCGTTGGATTTAACACAATAATACTCAAGAGTGTTGGTTGCTGCTCTTCGAGTGACACTGTTGGTCGGTTTCAGTGCCCGCAAGCGGCCAATCCCGTACCACCGACCGACGCCGCCGACGCCCTCCAGTGTGAGCAGCTGGTCGTCCCGCAGTCGTCACAGCTGGAGTCGGAGCCCTTCCCCGCCGAGCCCCACCTACTCCAAATAGACACAGCCAGCCTCAACAACAGCAATTCAATCATCTCTGAAATTCTCTCTTGTAAATCATGAAAGTTAAAGATACAGTAGACCTAGACAGGCGAAATTGTTTAAAGGGAGATTTGGAGACTTGAAATCTCCCATTCTTGAATATATAAATCATGTTTTAAATTCTCTCAAAACAAATCTTTAAGTGATCTAAAACGTTATTACAACTTTGAAGGAGGTCTTGTTTGGAATCTTAATAAAAGTACTCGGTTAAAGAGGAACAAAATAGTTTTCACGAGATCTGTCTCATGTATTAAACTTTTTTTCTCCAAGCCATCGCCTAAAAATAAATCAAAAAGATTAGTTAAAATGATATTCTATTCATCTGCAATCTGTATGGCGCAGAAACCTTGGGATGATTCAATTTTTATTGTAATATTAGTCTCACAACATACGTACATACATTAAAATCTCAAGGACATTTAATTAACTAAGGAATTAAAAAACAAAATCCATGTATAACAATGAATCAGGAAAGAAAGTCAAATAAATACCAAGTATAACAAGAACAGTTAACATTACTTTACTTCACTTTTACAAGTGACCATTCGCTTCAAAACTCTTACAGACTAAATGTTTTATTTGTTAATATGAACCACATATTTATGAAAGTTCATCTTACGATGATAGTAAAACATTGCAGATTGTTTGTAGATATCTATATTTTATCTTGTACAATTGTAGTATACAAAAAAAGAAATGGTCACCTCATAATTCCTTGATTGTGTATAAAGCTTGTGTATATTTTTGCTAGTCGTAATTTCTAGTCGTATACATTTAAGAGAATAAATATTTGAATATTTATCAGGCTTTCAAAATGATCTCGTTTATTATAGCTGTAGTAACTTTCAAAGACTTAAGTGACTTTATCTTTTGATTGATCTCTTATAATTTCAAATCCTATTCCAGATTTGCATTTTATTTTTAGAATACATTTGAAACAATGATTATATCTAGCCATGTAGGTTTGCCAATATTTTGAGCTACTGAATAAGTTAATTATTTAGTTTGCAAGGTTAGTTTATCATGTCACTTGATAAAGAATAATATAAATGGAATAAAATTGAATGTAGTATTCTACTATTTGTTTTAACCATCCACTTATTATTGTGACTTTACTGGATTTCATTAGGTCTGATTTATTTATTGTTCATCTGCTGGACTTTAATTATTTAAAAAAAAATATATATATATATATATATAAAGTAGCATAGCTTGTTTGATGATGTTATTATTTAAATGATTCTATGTTATGTTGATTTCTTGTAAATAACTGTATAGTCCTGAGAGTTTATTGCAGCGATGAAACACCAGAGCTAAATTCTGATAAGGGTTCTTTGAAAATTACATCAAACTAGTGATGGAGGATTGCAAGATGCACATTTTGAAATGTTTGGATTTTTTTATCCATTCAAATGTTATTGAACGGATAGTTCACAGTTGAAATATGAATTTGAAAAGGCCGAAAACATATCGGTTGGGAAGTCAATAAATGTAATGCATTTTTCTTCAATATACATATATAAATTGGCAAATAAATTAGTCTAATAGTTACAAATAATATTGTAAATTACATAAAATAATATTTAAAATTTATGAGTGAATTAAAAATGATTTTAATAAATTGTTGATTTTTTTACCAGCTTTTAAAAAAATTAGTCCCAAACTTGAATTGTATGTTTATAGTCAAGTCCCACACAAATATACTTTTTTGTGGGTTGCATAATTTTAGAGCTGTTTACACTAAAAGATTTTTTTAATGAGAACAAGAATACCCAAAAACTAAATAAGCCACAAGACGTGCAATGCAGGACACTGACAAGTGACTGGGAAAAACAATTAAAACTAAACTATGTGATCTAATTTGAACAGGATAAACAAATGTTTACTAAAAGTAGGCCTGGAGTTCGCAAAACGATTGTATTGTTTTTAATGAATTCATTCTAAACCCAACCATACGAAAACCAGAATTTTTCACATTGCTCATCACTTACACAGCTTGGATATAAATTTGGGAAAGCTTTACAGAATCATAAAAAGTAGATAAAAAAAAAATTATAGACGAAAAACTTTTTTTATTAGACATGAATTTTGTCCTCTTGTTCATAAAATATGCTGTAAACATAGATTCTATACACAGTTTTCATTTGTTGTTAAGGTAAACATGATTTTATTAATTTGGATTGATCTTTTCATTGCCAATAACGAAATATACCATAATGCAATATAACTAACAGGACTCTATATATTAAATGTTGTTTTTTGTTGTTATTATTTATTTTAACATTCCAAATGGCAATGTAATATTGCCAATCGAGTCAACTCTAGTCACTAGGTTAAGGTTAAATATAAGCTAGTCATCATGTCCACTGAGACTTACTTATGTGATATGTAAATTAATTAACGCAAATAACTTTATCATTCTGTGCAATCCTGTGTAATTTATTGTGTTTTGTTGTTGTGTGATTTATGATTAAGTAGTAAATTATTTAAATAGTTTGAAGTAAATTATCCTGTAATATAATTATGTATTACTGTTACTATTTATTTATTACTAACTTATTGCAATATTTATTAATAATTAATTTTTTAAAATATTAATATCAATCACTAGAAAGTGATAGTGAGCCTATGTCTTCTACTTTAATGATATTATTTAAGACGTGTAGAATACTAATAGCACTATTTTTGGAGGCTGTAATTATAAATGTTGTACAAGTACTTTTTCTTCATTTAAAAAATACATTATTTAAAAGGATAATTTTTTTAGGCGTCATGTCGTAACTAATAAGTCACCACAAAAATCTGTCCTGTCTAATATTAGGGCGGATTGTACACTATTCTATATTAAAAAATGGGTTGTTGTTGTAGAATGGATTAAAGTTGATCTACCTATAATGATTGTAAAGTTTTTTGATAGTTTTCATTAATATTTAATTAGTGATATTTTTTATTTTAAAGAAAAAGACTATACGATGAAATATTTGTTACATAGGCTTACAGGTCACCATGTAATTCTCACATACTAGTATTAAAATATCTCAACACGTTTTCTACTCAGCTGGTTTAGATCAATTTATCTGTAGGGCTTAATCATAATGCTTAGTATTTTTTTGTAACGTTTACAATTTTCAAACTCAATATTGCTTTACAGAATCGATAACTAACTGTCATGTTGGATATTTTAACAGCTGGGGAGGCTATAGTAAATTTTTTTATGTGATGTAGGTTTTGGCGTTTATTTTATTATTGTTTTTTTTAATACTATTTTAAAATACCAAACAATAAGTTAGTCTTAGTTAAGACATTTGCTAGTTCAAATACCTTAACCCTTTCATTGCTAAAAAAAATTATATAACTTTTGTAAAGTGCTGGGGAATTATTCATATAACTTCCGAAAAGTGCTAGTATTTCCAAGAGAGCGGAGGCAAGCGCATGAGATAAAAGAAATTGATTAAATTTTTGACTTAAAAGTCCTAGAGAACGGTATTTTTAATCTTGATCATATGAAGAATCTAATTTATTGAGTTAGGTCGCCATTTCAATAAAGGTATTAAGGTATTAAAGGTATATCATCTGTGTTTCAAAATAACAATCGAGACCACCGATATTTCCGTTTAAGTGCGCTGTATGCACATCGGGGGGCGTTCCTTCGCACTTTTCTGATGACAGGCAAGGCACGATATATCGTTGCTTAGCCTTTCTGGGGAGTCAGAAGATGAACTATAAATCATTCCATAGCACTAAAAGGGTTAAAAAGCTAGTTTCTCTCCAGTTATTAGTCATCAACTTTTTAATTCTTTCACTTAAGTATTTTGAGCAATTAAAATAGACAAATGATACCGTACTTGATGATCGGCATGAATCAGATTGGTAATAACAACATTTAATATATTTGTCACATTTCTTGTGACTAGTTTTCTAAGTCAAAAGTCATACAAATTATAATTGGTTAGATTTAAACAGAGGGGGTGCCAACCTAGTGATTTTACCTGGACCTAGCCTTAATGCCTATGGCCCTATTAATAAAATTTATTAATAATAATATTGGCCTGTTTAGCTTAAATTTAATGCAATACTCATTCAAGTACGATACTTCAAAGTGTTTCATCAATAGTGATAGCTTAGTGGTTTTACAACAAGGTATTTCATTATTTAAATCGTATACAAATAGAAACATTGGGCGATATCCCACCAAACATAAAATAGCTAAATGTAAAGTATGTGAAACAGTGTTATTAGTTAGTTTTTCGTGAGTGTGATATTATTGTTGCAGTGTAGTTTTAAAACCAATCAATGTTTATTTTAAATTTTAAGAACACAGTAGAGGTTTGAATTAATTTAATTTTTTTATTACATGGTAATTTTAGCATTTGATATTTTAACGTTACGGATTGCACCTCAATTTTAAACGAAAGCTGGAGTTGAAAATATTCATGTGTAGTCTAATATCACAAAATGCAAATTACTGACCATTTTTATTTTTTTTATTTTACCAATGTTTTATCATTGACTATATACACAGTCTAATTGTAAGTAATTGGAGACAGTCATGACACTGTCACTTCGTCGCTTAAGAAACAACACTGCCTATTGACAAGATGCAAACTTTTCAGGAGAGCCAAAAAACTCTCGAAGGATATAGGCGATGTTGTATTACATGAAGTGTACGATATAACTCCGCCTATCTCTAATAAACACTTAAAGCTATGAATTTGACTCTTAAAATGTTTGTTTTATAATAAAAACAATAACCAACACTATCTATGATCTTTTAAAAATCAATAGAAATCAATCAAAATGGTAAATAAGTTTCACCTTATACAGAATGACATCCCTCTCTTATTGACTACCATGCTAGAACAGAAGTGGTGGAGGTGGACATTGGCGGTGTTTTTTTAGTCAGTGAGATTGGCGGTGGTAGAAGAAATACGATAGCAGCAAATTCTGTTGGATTTTCACTAAACTATGTCGCAAGGATGCGTAAAATGCATATGTTTCCATAGAGATACAAAAATCTCAATTTTGCCAAAAATGTCACTTAGACAGTGTTGTTTCTTAAGCGATGAAGGTGTTAAGTAGACTGCCAGCAGTGCCAGACCAATGCTAAAATACCGCTAATCAGGCAGGCAAGGTCAAGCTAAAGAAATTAATTCTACATGTATCTAAATGAGAAAAATTATCAGTTGGCTTATTGAAAGACTTGGCCTTGACTGCATGTTTTATTGCTGCCGACTAAGTTACAGCAAAATAAGCAACACAACCTCTCAGCATCCTTAAAGAAGAAAAAAAACAGTCAAACTGAAGTGAATAACTTGGAATAAATAATTGCACATTATGTGTGTACTTCCATGACTCTGAGTGCTTGACCTTTAACAGTCTCGGGGGAATATAATCAAGTTTCAATATTAATCGGATGTTGGAATGTGTTGTGTTGCCGGTATAGGACGAAATGTAAAATTGGTAATGTGAACTCTTTGCCTTACAGGCTCGGTAAAGGTGATCAAAGATTTGTGCGTGAAGCACAATTCAATCTAGTCTCATTTGCCCTTTAGGCTGGCTTTCTGATACCCCATGTGGACAATGGTTATACTTTGTAAAGAGGAGATATACTTTTTCTGAAAGCTTTGCAGTTTTTTAGCTTTGTCCAGTTTGGATTGCAAATGACATATTCCAGTGTTTCTGTGAAATTTTATTAAGTAAGATAAGTTTTGTTTCATGAGACTCAAGATCGTAAATACTCATTCCATACTCTTTTTCTATCTTTATTTATTTACCTTTTAAGTATTTACCTATCAATCATTTGTTTTTAGTAACTTAATTATTTATACATAATTTATTATGAAAAACTGTTTTGTGAATGTTTGATGTGTATTAATAAAATAAAAGTGTTCAAATTGACTAATTAATTATTTCCTTTTACAAATCAAAATAAAAAGCAAATTTTCTTTATTATAACATTAAAGTAAACATATTTGTATACTGTAATTACACTACTGTACTGTTTTTGTATACTGTATTAGTAACTACAACTTGTAATGACAAAATGACATTTAATTGTGTAAATAAATCTTTCCTATACACAGTATTCCCTCATGAAAAAGTTTGAAAAATAGGCCAGATATAAAATTCAGATCTGGCAAAAACCCTATCTGGCATATCTGACCCAGATATGGCAAATCAGGTTCAGATCTGGAAGCCAGATCTGGCATATCTGGGAGTCAAATCTGGCAGATCTGGGAGCCAGATCAGGCATATCTGGGTGAGATATGGCTCATATCGGCAGATCAGGCATCCAGTTATGGCAGATCCCAGATATGCTAGATCTGGCTCTCATATCTGCCCTGATATACCAGGTCTGGGTCAAGGCTATTAAATAAGAAACAGAAGAGGTTGTCTCATTCCCATAAGGCCTATGTAGACAGTAACAGCTGGAATCGTTACGTCACCGGCCGACAATGTCCGCCCTAGCAGCGATACTAGTGAGAAAAAATTGAACTAATCAGCAGGAACTAAAATTTTCTATAGACGCGCGATTCTATCGAGGACCACAGATTTAATAATAATGCCATATTTTATCCGTCACATTTCATTATATCTTTAAATTATGATTTTAAAAAAGGTTTTAAATCATATTTTAAAGATTGTTTACTTTGATTACCGTACAATTTATTTCAGATTCTTCAAACTTACATGGGTGAATTTAGGTCTTAGTCTTAGTCTGATTAGTATCTGGACAGGGCCAATCTGGAGGTGCGAGGTCGCCAAAATATTTGCAGGGAAAAACTACTCATCATTAAATCCTAATATAAATGTTACATTTTAAGGTTTAAAAGCTAGATTATTTTATCATTTCCTTACTTTATTACAACTCATTGCAGTAGGCCTGGATAAAAAGCATCATCCAAAACATCTAGGAGTTCGGTGCACTTATGGTTAACTCAGGCAATTTTTGAACAATATTTGTTTGTCTAAATGAATTTTACAGGTATTTTAATTTAAAATTTCATAACATTGATGTTTGTTGCAAAAATCAGGTCGACATGGGGATATTGGGTATGGATTTCTTGGTTATTATACATTGTGTCATTTGTGTGAAGACAGTTTACCAGAAATGAAATAAAATATGCATGAAATAAAATACACTATGCCGGTAGTGGCGTGATTGATTTTTGGGTCTCCCTGTACATTTATTTTTTAGCCCTTTATTGCAGTAAAACTCCACAAAGATGACTCAATGTAGACTAGTCGAGTTTGATGTAAGTTTTGCGGAGCTTACACTAATCTGCCGTATACTCTATCAGACCGTGAAACATGGGTTCAAAGGAAGATCGGACGGCAGGAAGGCGATCGCTACAGTACCGATTAAGCATCGTTAAATGGCCTAAAACCCGGACCAAAGATTGTATAATACCTTCTGTCCAAAACTGTTATACCGCGGTAATGAAAAAGCGGCCGCAGTAGCACGTTATCGTGTTTAATGACCTTCATTACAGTGGACTATCGGGACGCCAAAACCGAATAAAATATAAAATTAAATTCAATAATCTTAATAATAACAATTTAAGACCTGTTCTTCTTTTAGGATTTGTAATAATTAAAACAGCCTACACATTTCACACAACAACGTTTTGATATTAATTTTAATAAATTTAATCTGTATTACTTTCTTTATCGTTATAACCTAACCACAATACTAACAGTAAACAAGGGAAACAAAAACAAAGAAAATGTAAACAAAGAAAGTTTACTTCTGATTTAAAACAGCCAGCTGATGGGTCGGCCGATGACGTAGCACAAATGTGTTGAATTTGTGAATGAGACAACCTCCCCATATTCTATTATCCTTGGGTCTGGGTGCCATATCTGGACCTAATTTGCCATATCTGGGCCAGATGGGGTTTTTATGGGATGAAAACATTATCTGGCAGATCTGAATTTTATATCTGGCCGGATACAAACATTTTCATAAGGGTTTTCTCAAAATTAATTATTTATCTGACCAGAGAAAAGACTGGGAGAGGGGTTACCAAAAGTAATAAACATATCTAAATTTGATAGATCAGAGCCAGGACTGGGGAAAACTACTGTGATGTAATAGACATTTGTTTATATTTTCTCTGTAGTCCTGGACCAGAGCTGTACGACTGATTTTTGCTGATGAATATGGCTACATATTTCACTTTGTCCCCTCATCAGTTAATCAGCTGTTAATAGTCTAAAAAAATACTTTTTGTGTCAAAATACAAGTGGTGCCTCAGAAGTGGTCTTGAATAACCATGATTAAGGTTAAGGTTCCTTTTGATATTAAATTTCTGCATCACAATTTTAATTTTAATAGGTTTTACTGAAATATTCTTTTAAGTACGGTATATCTTAAGTTTAGAAAGAGTTTCATACAAAATTAGCTTTTTCAATGAGTATTTCAAGGGAAACCAATGAAAAGGAATATGTTTTGTACATAATGAGAGCCCATTTCCAAGTGCGGGCTAAACAAAAAATGTTGGGCAATTTGTTATACGTGCAAAAACCAAAACAGGATCTCCAACTGTATAAAAATGCCGGTTGTGAAGATCTCGAAGAACCAGAAATTACTGAAGCTGAAAAGTACAAAATCACACTTGACATGCAAAATCCTAATTTACGTGACCTGTATACCAAAATTCAAGAGGTCTGTCCGGAATTCAACAGTAAAAAAACATTCCACCTTTACTGGAAGTATTCTTCGACTGATGTATTACCGATTAGCAATCACATAACTTATCTCTCTATGGTGTCTCTGATTGCAAACAAGAACAATTATTTGTACCTGATAGCGAGAGAGTGGGATGAGGTTTGGTCAAGGAACACATTGGCTACTTATGTGGCACCACCAGAGGACAGGCTGCTGGTCAATATGGTTGCTCCAAAACAATCCATATTTACAGCCACTCAAGAAGAGAAAATAAAATCCGTCAGTGCAGCAGCAATAACAGAATTTACTAGTACTTATAATCCACCTGAGCGAGAAACTCGGAGGAAATCTTCTCCAGTAAGAAAATCAAAAATCGAAAAACCCTCATCACCCAAGTCTAAATATACAAAGAAAAAGTAGCTTTATTATTTGGAAGAACATCTATTTCTTGTGTTATTTTATGTGGAATAATATTATTTTTACATTAATACTGCCTGTTTTTTAGGCCTAGTCTGAAAAATAAATTGTAATTTAATATTTATAGGAATAACTCAGGGAAGTAGTAGAGGATCGGGGGGAGGGCGGCACCCCTTCCCCCCAGCCATAATTATTAAAAATAATTTATACATAGGCTAGTTAAAAAAAGTAGGTAGCACTGGTCTGTTAAACCCTACAACCCTGGTCTGGCGTATTCGTAGAAGCATATAAGACTATACAGACAGAAGACTCTACTCTCACCTCGTCTCTTCAAAGCCTATGCGCTCCAAACGTAACCGAGCCGCAATGTGACGAACATATAACGAAATGATTAAGAAGTGAAGTAACCCGTTGATCACATGCTGGAACTCTTTAGTTGGAGCTGTCAGATAGTGAGTGTTACGAAGATTTGTCATTTGAATGAATTTCTTTACTACCGATAAAAATTTTTCAAAGACTTTTAATCTTAGTGCCCTTTACCAAAAAAATCATTAGGCCTATCTTGACGTCGCATCTGAGCTAGTCCACTATCACATGACACACCCCAGCACACTCACTTCACACTCTCCTGTGAATTCCAATCAACGTCCACCCAGACACATTAAGACACCAAACAATTTAAGTAACAAAACTTAATCATAATCTGTTTTTGTACATTTAAACTAAATCTATTTTAGATTATTTAGGATTTTAAAATGGTAAATATAGCTGTAAATATTAAGAATAAAAAAATTTAACCACTATACTAGAAGAACTTTGAAGAGCTTCTTTCTTATACTTATATTGCTGTTCAAGGTAATCTAAAAATTTCTGTACGTAGAGAATTATTTTTAGAGTTTGGTAGCTGGCTGTGAAAGAATAACACTTAGAAGCAGATGCGGATCCAGGGGGGGGGGGGCGCAACCCCCCTCCCCAACCAAAAATGAAGCATAAAAATGGTTTACAATACCTGTTGTCTATTTATAGTGATAGGGGTTAGTTTTCACACTACCACAGTTTCAGGTCCTGTTGACCCATTATCAAGTGTAAGCAATTACAAATACATCAATCCTTCAAGTGAAGTTGTCATCACAATAAAATTAAAAGGAAATACAGGAATCAACACGGAAGACACATTTACAAACAAAAAACTGGCCAGTATTTATGAAGAAAACCACTTGGGTCGGCAAGTGATGAGCCAAGACTGCCCTAAAGTTAAAAAATTTAGTAAATATATATATATATATATATATATATATATATATATATATATATATATATATATATATATATTTTGAGTCCAATTTCTCTTCCTACACCGCGCATCGAAGCCATCGCCTGGCTTCACAAGGTGGCTCCAAAACGCGGTGGTTTTAGAGATAATGACCGTGTTTTGAGCCTCACAGTGGTTTGGAGCCAACTGGCTTCAAAAGCACGGACCGCATTTCGGAGCCATCGTATAAACACAGGTGGCTTCAAAACGCTGTGAGAACGTAGAATGTAGTTGAAGTAATATATTGATTTACTGGTGTTGGCATGTTTAATGCTGCTGTAATTACTGTAATATCCTAAGAGGAGGAAGCTTAAAATAAATAAAAATTTTATTAAAAAAAAACATGAAAATTGATTTTAAAATAAATAAATGTACATAATTTTTATCTTATGAGGAAAATAAAGTTTTTGAGATATTAATATTTGTTACCATTTCGCAAAAGTTTCTTTTATACACTTTTACATTATCTTAAAATAAGCGAGGTTTTCCATGATGGCCTAGTTTACAAATAGTAAAAAATCCTTTCTCGCTACACTAGTGTGAAAAAGTTTATCACCTGCGAAAATTAATTATTATATTTTTGCTACGTAGTTGGAATGTTTACAACTGAAAGTAATGTTTACTCTCTTTTTTTCTGATATAAACAAATAAACCTTTGTTACTGTTTCACTCGGTTCCAGTGCTTTAAAGCGTTATACCATACCACCCAATGGTCCCGGGACTCCCACGATTTTCGACGATTGTGAGCGTGGCCCAGTTACTTGGTCCGAGCTTCGGCGGCGTCGCGGTCGGGGACCACGACCACGTACGACACATACGCGAGAACAGTTGCAGCCATCAGTGCGGGCGCACGACACGGGAGGGTGCTTCCCACTCCCATCAAATAGGCCTATGTACATTCAGCAGAATACTACAAAGAGTTGAATAAAATATAGAGACACGGATTATAAGATGGCTATACTGTCACATAATGTTTGTGTATTAACTCAGACCAAAATGATGTCAGTGTTTGAAAGTAAAATCTCCCTATGGTGTCATACTGTATTTTTATACAGTAATAGTCCAGGCTCTAAACAGGTTGAGCATGCACTAAAAGTCTAACGAAATTTGACTTTTGATTATTGTTGGGAACATTTAGTAGATGTAAAAAAATCGATGTTGCCACATTTGCAGAGTGGGCACAACACGGGGGACGCCCCCTAGAGGAAGTCGTTAAGTGAACTGTATTGGCATATGTCATGTTGTATATCATTTTAAAGGTATTTGAATGTAGATTCAAATTCCACAAACCCGATCTCTAAAAGTTGAATATAACACAAGTTATCGCATTTTGAAATTTCGATAATCTGCTTTTATGCAAAGTTGGACTGCCTGCCATTTCTTGCTCAAACGGTCATTTGAGGTCGAGTTGGCAACATTGTTTTCAAATCTATTTGAATTCTATCTATCTCCTCTTTGTAAAGATCCTGAAAAGTAGGTTAAAAGTTTTCTCATAAGTCTTCATTTGCCGTCTTCGATTGCTGTCCGAAATATTATTACTACAATATTATTTTCAGTCCAATTTGGGACAGCCCATGACATTTCTTTGAAATATTTAACGTAAGCTTTAGGATTAGGTTTATCAAAAAGCAATGCCGCAAAGCCGACCTAAAATGAACGATCGAGTCAGAAATGGCAGGCAGTCAAACTTTGCATAAAAAGCATTTTGCCGAAATTTTAAAACGCAATATCTCGCGTCATATTTGACCTTTAGAGGTCGGGTTTGTGGAATTTGAATATACATTCAAAGACCTTTAAAATGATATGCAACATGACATAGGTCAATAGTTTCCTCTATGACTTACTCTAGGGGGCGTCCCCCATGTTGTGCCCATTTTGGAAATGTGGTAACACCGATTTTTTTACATCTATTAAATATCCTCAACAACAATGCAAGAAGTCAAATTTTGTTAGACTTTCAGTGCATGCTCAACCTTTTTAGAGCCTGGACAATACGGACTTTTTTCTTTGACTAGTGATATGGAGTTAGTTATATGTACATATCATGGATTTAAAAGTCAGGACCTGGGGATAGAGGATTTGCTTGGTAAGCTTAAGCAATTCCTCATTGTTTCTATTAATAATATCATCAGCAGACGACGCACTATAAAATGTCACTTTTTATAAAAGTTCACTTTTTATAAAATGTCAGTGCAAAAATGCTTCTTTCTATTCAAGCCGATCTCGTTCATCTGATAATGATAAGGAAGGAGAATTTAAGTTTTGCAGCAGTGTAGGAATTTCAGTATTTGATTTGGAGGTGGTATCAATCGGCTGGAACCCATATACATGATTTTGAGCATTACCACATCCGAGATCGAATCACGTTTCAATCATATTATTATATATCTTTGTTTATAAAATCGTCTCGGAAGATAACGGTGTATTTCCTTTATTGCCAAATTTATCGTGGACGAATGCAGACACCACAAAGTATAGTAATAAACTACGTAACTTTCTGTTAACAAGCCGAAAAAACTGGTTTTTAGATATTATCGTGTATAATACAAAAGCACCAGCCTCTTCAAAACAGCGCGTGGGAAAACAACCTTACGGTATACGCAGCCCTGGTTCGATTTTGAATGCTTTGTGGAATAGGAAAAACAGAAAAAAAGTGTTTTTACTCTTTAATTTGTTCAGGAAGTGTAAAGGAGGCTACACACTACCGGACTTTATTCCACTAGACCGTACATCAGACCGAGCATCGTACCGAACATTGCACCATACAGTAAGGTAAATTTACTCAGAACATTTCCTCAAACAAGGTCTTGGACCGTGCATCGTACCGGACAGATTCACCGAGCGCGGTGATGGAAGTTTAGAAAGAGAGAGGGATAGCATTAGTGAGTGAGAGCGCCAGAGGATACGGGGAGTGGGTCTATCAGTTAAAATGTGAGTGTTCGCGACGGCGTTCGGAGCTAAATTGACCCTGACACACTATCGTACATCGGACCGATCTTTTCCTTGATGTTTCGCTATATAACAACCTCTAGCCCTCCGAGCGTTCAATATAGCACCCCTGGAGCGTTACCATTTTTTCAAAGATTTGCATACTTTCAAATAAAAATAAATAAAACATATATTTTATGACCTAGCACTATAAATGTATATATTATATGAAAGTAAATAAACTGGACTATCTATAAATAAAAAAATAATCACCCTTACTAATTGTGTCCAAAATTAGGCTATAGGTTGAAATTAAAAAAAATATAAAAAAAATTTTATGTAACTGCTCTACTTAAAAATAATTTTAGAAACAGATAATCAAAATTCCAAGATAAACATTTTGTTTAGAATTTCATGCAGTTTAAGAAAATGTATAATTAATATAAGCTAGAAGCATTCGAAAAAATGTATGTAGAATAAAACCAAATATGTCCTATGGTACTTACCCTAATCCCATAAGAACACGTGTACAATCAAGCTAGGAATATTATACTAATTCCTACTCATATTTACGTTTATAAACTCGATAATTCACATTAATTTATTCCAATAATGTAAATTAACAGTATTAGTAACACTTTTAATCATTTATAACCTTAAAACAATTGGTAAAATACATTTTTCAATGTTTACAAAGTCAGCAGTTTTTTCACAGATGTTTCATTCCATATTACAAACAACCAATCACGATACACCATTTGAAATGGGTGTTTTTGGATAGCTTAGAACCTCTTGGTAACAGAGGTAGTGTTTACGGGTCCATTTCTGTCATTCATTATAAAGTTACATCACGTTTTCGAAGAGTCGAAAAATCGACTCAAACGCTCGGAGGCCGAAAAGCTGGGGCGAAAAATCTATGAATAACGCTCGGAGGGCTAGAGCTCACGGTCCGGTGCTCGGTCTAATATATAGACTCCTGACGCACTACCGGACTTGCTGTTTTTGCCCGGTACGATGCTCGGTCCGGTGAAAAATCCATTAGTATGTCGCCGCCTTAAGAACCGCCACCTCGCCTCCGCACCCAGCCTCACTACAACCAGGACCTGGAAGCGTGTCCCATGAGGACGGGGGCGAGGAGGGGCTCACAACCTAAAAGAAAAACAAAAAAACAACAGCGTGGATGGGGTCACTCCAATGAGACTAGTCTTACCAGGCCAAGAAAACAGAATATTTATTTTACAACAAAGAAATATTATGGAAAAATATTCCTCCTAAAACACATCATTTGGAAGCTACTTTATTTACATCTATACAACCTTGACCTTGTTTATCATTTCCAAGGGGGGTCCCAACCTCAAAATTATTTTCCAAGATTGCAAAACATTTTTCTTAAAACTAAATAACAAAAATAGAATTACAAAACAACAACAGGGACAACAAATAAATAAGTTACAACAAGAATATCACAGCCGGTTTCAGTTCATGGTGGTAGAGTCAGATACGTAACGTAGAAGTCCTAGGGAGTGGAGCGTATCCCCACCGGACCATCCCAGGTTCCTCCATGCGGTGGTGCTGGCGGTGGAAGTTGTCCTTCAGGGACCCTGTGAAACAGGTGCACTCTACCAGACTCCAGAATATACCAGTACTGTTTTAATTTATTACAAGGGTTTTTGTGTCCCTTTAAAAAAGTACAGGCAGTGACAAAAATATAAAAAAAAAATAAAAAAATCAACAAGGTTTTCCATTGTACAATTTCTCCCATAAGTACACTTCTTTTTTTTGGAAATGACAATTATTTGCAAGTGTTCATTTCATGTCCATTTTGACTTTCCATACCTAGTTGAAGCATTTGATTTAACAACCAGCAGTGGTTAATGTGACAAAAAAAAAGAAAAAGAAAAAAAAACAAGATGTAATCCGGCATTAAAAGCAATAGCCTACATGTAAGTTTTCCAATTTTGGACAATATAAAAATATTTGGTTTTTTTAATAGGCCTAACCTACTTTTTCTTCAATATCTAGGTACTAATGACTTACTGTATCAATTTGGTTACATTATAAAGCATATAACAGTTGAAAATTTGTGGCTTGAAGGTACATTGCAGGCTTAAATTGCTAACAGTTTCTATAAATATTGACAGAATTTGATGGAAATGCTTTTAAAAGTTCTGGCAGAGGTTGAGGTTGCTTAATAAAATCATATGAATGCTTAAAAAATATTTAGAGACTTTGTGTGTTCAAAGTTACCCGTTACTCAACTGGTGAACCAAAATTTTTACATATTTAAGAATATGTAACACTTATTTCTTAACTATTTTCACTATTTTCACTTTGGGACAACAGAAAAAACTCAGAATTTCAGGAAAGTTACATGGCAATAGAAACAATGAAATAAAACTAAATTTAGCCCACAGGGACAAACAGGTGACTAGAAAGAAATGAAAACAGCGAAACTTGCCGGTAAGGTTTGCTGCTTTCAGTAAAACTTATTTTTCTCTGGATTTGTTTGACAGGAATGTCTTAGCCTAGTTGGGGACAAAGAAATTTAACTGCAGCAACCCTAGAAAACAAAAACATTGGGCTCAGAGGCCACAAACATGAGCTGTGACAGAATTAGGCTACACCTGGGCCTAACTTGCGCTGAACCGAACACAGGTTTTCACAGTTAAATTACACATTAATGGGGACAGAACTTTTACATGAAAAAGAAAAACTACACTTAAACTACATTATTAACAACAATAAAAAAACACTCTTCTGTTCAGCCAATGGCCTTAGGCCTAAGGTGAAAAATCCTGTGCGGGCTAAATAGCCCATCAGAATTCGTCTCACCGGGGGCCTATCCGAGGAAGGAAAAAGACTCTCATGGTCACCGACTTCTCTGAACTTGGAAAAAACATGAGAAAATCTAAAAGGGTGGTCCTAAAGCTACCAGCCCTCAAAAATGAAACACGAGGTCGGAGCCTCATTGACACAACAGTGATTTGGGGAAAAAAATACCGTTAACAGAAGAAAATGACACTTACTCATTCGTCGAGTGACTCGAAGTTAATTTTGACATACTTATTAAGTGGAACAAAAGATGTAAAGATAACTTTCATTGATGAAAATATTTTTATTGGAAAGCCCATATGCAATTTAGTGGGAAAAAACTTTATTTCATGATTTTATCTCAAACCGTTCTCCTGCTATAAATAGTGGACGGGTGGTCTGAATCACCCTGTATAGATATAACACATTGGTTCATATCTACAGTTATCAGCTGTTTTGTGCTCAATTAATAAACTCTCCATAATGGAAATTTTAAAGGGCTCTAGCGCGAAAACCGGATTTTCCCCGCTATTGGACCAACTCCAATCGATTTCTGGTGGCCAAAACCCCCATATTCAATAAAAAATCCAAAAGCCTTGGAGAGAAAAAAAACTTTGCCCGTACAAACAGTGCTTGTTTTAGTGTATAAAATAAGATTAAACAAACAATCAATAATACATAAACTTTTGATTTCATAGTGTTCTAGGTATTAAAATTTCCTCTCAAAGACATAAAGATGAATATTTCTCGGCCAATATAAACGGCGTGGTGGATGTTATAAATTTAATATTTATTAGCCTTATGGGAAAATGGGATTTAAAAAACCCAGGTGACTGGTACTGTAGACTGTTAATATCGTGTAACTATAAATATCATAGAAATCAGAAGTTTTATAGAAATCAGAAGTTAAATACAACCGCTCAATGTTTAGTTTACACTGCTTAAGAGGACGCTGGAGTCAATCGAGATTCCATCGTTCCCCCATAAGAAAGAAACATTTTTCCCCACGAGAAGAAAAATGATTTAAATGTACCCTTTGTTAGACTTAAGAAAAATCAACTAAGTAACACTGTTCTTAGCATTAAGTTATTTAACATGATTCCATGTACAGCTCGGAACCTGCCTGAACCCAAATTCAAAAAGGGGGCGGAGGGACTATTATTGGCAAACCCATTGTACTCACTCCATGAGTTTTTTGACTTACAAAATGAATATGTAGGCCTAAGTAGATTTTTTATTTAAACTGTGTGCAGTTTTTCTGTTTGGTGTGTGGTTTTTCTTTCTTTGCATGGTGAGTTTCAGATAGTCACAACACAATGAAAATGTACTTTTAGTTATAAGTTTTTTGACGTTTTCCTAGTGCAAGTTTTTTTGTTAACATGCTTGATGGAAATAAACATTCTTGATTCTTGATTCTTGATCTGAATACAACCATCCGTTACGGAAATAAAAATTATTATATGTAAAAAACAAAATGGCGGCTGTGTGAGTGACTTAAGACTTCCGGACAATTTAAATATGATATTTAGATATGTTTTTAACCCAGTAACAAAGCCCTAAAATATTGGTAGGGAGTTCTGAAACACCCTGTACAAAGTGTTTTATAATAGCTATTTTGAATATAGAGTTTTTAAAGTAACTAGTACACGTGTTGCTCGAACTCGAGCAATTTATTTTAATACAATACAAATGTTACATTTAGCTCTAAATCAATGACATCCGACCAATCCAATATTGTGAATACAGTATCTTTTATCACCACGTATTTACAGCTGATTATTAACAGATGTTTAAAAATGCTTTATTCAATCCCAATGTTATTTAAATGGGAAATTTTGAGATTTCTATGGTAAATAGCACCTTTATTTTCAGTCCGATTCTCATCAGTTTTTGGCGGAAACAACTACAGACCAAGCCCTATCCAACGACACGTAAAAATTTGAAAATTGGTTGAAAATTGTAGGAGGAGTTCTCAAGACAAAAAACCCTTAGCGTATTAAATAAGTATAGATTAAACAGATCTACCATTGGCATATATTTAATTTATTATGGTCTTAAAAATTTAACAATAGTTTTAATTTATTTATATGGTTTTACTTTAAGGTTGTGCAGCACCTAGCTTACTCTGGCGTCGGGACGGGGGCAGTAGGCTTAATTCCCATGACGCCGCTGCCACTGGTGTCGAGTTTTACATACACTTTTATATTGGCTGAATCGTATGTTTCCTACACTTGTCGTGCATCCGTTTATCACGTTTTTTTGTGGTAATACTCCTGAGCAGGTTATTTGGAATAAATCTGTAATTTTTAAGGATTTTAACCGCAATCTTTTGTTTATCTAAATGACAACATGTAGATTGTCATTTGAAGAGTGGAAAAAGTAGACGAAATAGGTTTTTGTGAGAATCATACCAAAAAACGCAGATTTCAATATTACAGACATTAAGTAATAACAAAATCCCTTGAAGAAAAAAGTATTTTTTACAATAAAAAAACTTTGATGCTGTTAGCTTGTGTAAACAACTACACCCAACTCTAGCTGTCAGTTTATATTCAAAACATATTATCTGTAATCATTTTGTGTTTGTTTACCTATTTTTGTTGATGCAAGAAAATGTTGTATTATAAAAGTAAAATGGTGTCTATTTAAATATGAGTTCTTAAAGGCCCTAATTAAAGTCCAACTATAGAGATTTTCCCCCATTGTGAATGTACTACAGATGCTGTATTTTCCTTCTTTTGAAATGAAGGAGGTACAGTAGCTGGTACCTTCCATTATTAACGACAGTGGATATTCTTGCATTGTAGGGCTGGCAGGTAATCTTCTGAATACCGTTAAATACAACCCTTAACTGATCCTAAGAAAATTTTTCTTCTCCAAGATTAGTTTTTAGCTGTCTAAAATAAAAATAAAGTATAATAAAGTATAATAAATTATAATAATTGTAAACGTTTCTAGGCCATAGTAAACAAAATCCTTCTTGAGGTTTTGCTCATCCACTCTGCATTTAGACAAAATACCTTGTCTATTGAAAGCGTTTACAATAAATTTACTGTAAAGGTTTGAAAATTTCGATATTTTTAATTTAAGGAAGTAACATAACGTTATTTACATAATTAAACCACTTTCTTTTAATAAATGACAATACATCATTATAACTGTAAACGTTTTTAGGTGCTGGCCATAATAAACCAAATCCTTTATGAGCTTTTGTCCATCCACTTATCAGCCCTGTAGTATTCCCTGTAGAAATTTAACTAAGAACCTTTTCTGTGACTTAATTTTAAGAAAACTGTCTTCATGTAGACAAATAAGTGTCTTCATGACTAAGCAAACTGAAGTTTATTGGGTTTGAGAATAGCTGTAAGAAACTGAAGCCATTCATGGAACAACAAGACACTTAACTTGTTAAAACTGAAAATAAAACTTTATCTTGCAACCAATTATTTTTTCATACTATTCGGTTTCTTTATCTGGCCAAGATTATAGGGACACCCGGTATATTAAGGAATTAATACAAGGTTAGTTGAAAAATTCACACGATATTGTCGTTATTTCATAAAACAAATGTCACGCTAAAATCATTACATCTAGACAACTTAAAAGATATGTTTTATAAAACTGTTGTTAGTTATGGGCCTATAAATTTAAAAGAAGATTCAGTTTTTTAGTTTAATTAAAATTTTAGTATATTTAGTATTTTTTAGTTAGATTTAGTTGTTTTCTTTGAATATCGGTCTTCATTGATTTCAATTGATTCAAAAAATTGGTTTTCAAAAATAATTCAATTCTCAATAAGTTCAAAAATTTCCCGGCGATTACATCTAACTCACTTCTCTCTTAAAGCTAAATTTACATCAGATGGAAGCGTAAAACATATTTATGCACTGTTCCATCATAATTAGATTTGTCAAATTATTAATTATATACAAATACTATAATGGGAAATATTCTCACCTGCCTGTAACTTATATTTAACAGTTGTAAATAATCAACATATGATTGTTTGTTATCTTGTGTAAAAAACAAAACTTAGAATAATGTTCTCTTTTAGTAAATTGTATTTAATGAAAATAAAGTTTTACACTACTTCCACTGTGTGTAATAATTGATATATTATGTTAAATGCCATACAAAATAACACACATATAACAAAAGGTTATGGGCAATAACATAATAAGTAAAATAAGTTAGTAAAAAAAACAGAGTAAAAAGTGTAAAAACAGTAAGGATGGCATCAGTAAAAATAGATACAGATGAGATACTTTGTATCCAGAAACTAAAAGATACAAGCACATTTCCAATGTGGAATTTTGAAGTGAAAATATTGTTCACTGCAAAGAAATTAATGGATATTGTAAACGGATCAGAAACAATGGCTGATTGTGGAAGAAATGTTGAACATATAGAGAAGTGGAAGGCTAAAGATGCAACTGCCAAACATGTCATATTAAGAACCATTGACAACAATGTAAAAGTTCATCTTATGTCATGTGAGGCGAAGGAAATGTACGATACAATATTAAGAATATATAAGAAGGAAACCGGACAACAAAAATGTTTATTACTACAAGATTTTTACAATTTCAAGTTTGACCAATCCAAAGATGTTAACTTAAATATCAGTCACCTTCAAAACATTGCATGTAAACTAAAATGTCTTGATGAAGAAATTTCAGAACAAATGATGATGTCTAAAATAATGACTGTTCTCCCAGAAAAATTCAAACACTTCAGTAGTGCCTGGGATTCAACTCAAGAGACAAATAAAACTCTTGAAAATCTTATATCAAGACTGACAATAGAAGAGGACAAATGGAAAATAGGCAGCAGAGAAAATGAAAATGTATCTTTTAATGCAGAAACAAATTATAGGAATAAGAAGAAACCGACATGTTTTTCATGTGGTGCAGCAGGACATTTTAAAGCTGATTGTCCAAAGAAATGGTGTTCTCGATGTAAAAATAGTAGCCATGATTATGAAGATTGCAAATTTAAACGCAAGGCTTGTCAAATATGTAAGAAAACAAACCATAAAGAAGAGGACTGTTTCTTCAGGAACAAAAATGTAAACAAAAGTGAAACTGAGAAACACAAAAGATACAACAATGCTAAAGTAGCTTTCACAAGTAAAATTAAAAAGGTACAACCTGAGGCAAACAAAGTGAATATAGAAAATGATGTCTGCAAGTTTATTGTAGATAGTGGAGCAAGTTCTCACATGGTAAGTAAAAACGAATATTTTAAAGAATTAGGTCAATGTTCTGAGACAATAAATACAGCCAAAAATGGTCAAAGTATGTCTGTAACTGGCGTTGGTTCAATTGAATATGATGAATGTGTATTGAAAGATGTGTATTGTGTTCCTGAATTGTCTAAAAATCTCATGTCCGTGAGTAAAATTGCAGAAAATAAAGGTTCAGTATATTTTGATGATAAAAAGGTGTACATTTTAAAAAACAGGGTTGAATTTCCAGAGAATTCTATTGTAATTGAGGGTGAGAAATGTGAAAATGGACTGTATGTAGTAAATCTAACCCAAAACGAGTCTGTTTTGATGACAGAAAAAGATGTTAACAATTTAGAAACTTGGCACAAGAAATTAGGTCATTTGAATCTTAAGAATCTGCAGGATCTTCCTAAAATGTGCGAAGGTATAGATTTAGGTATACAGAAGAAAAATGTTAACATGAACTGTTCAGTATGTGCTCAAGCTAAACAGGTAAGACTACCATTTAAAACTGAGAGGCAAAGAGCTGAAAGGCCACTCCAAATAATACACAGTGACTTGTGTGGTCCAATCGATCCTCCTACATATGACGGTAAGAATTATTTTTTAACATTGCTTGATGATTACACACATTTCTGCAAAGTGTATCTGTTAAGTACAAAATCAAGTTGTGAAGTGTCTATGTATATTGAAGAGTATATTTCTGAATCTGAAGCTCATTTCAATTTGAAAGTCAGTAAATTAAGATGTGATAATGGTGGGGAATTTAAGAACACTGAATTTATTGCCTGGTGTAAAAAGAAGGGTATCCAACTAGATTTCACTATTCCCTACACTCCACAATTAAATGGGAAATCAGAAAGACTAAATCTGACTTTAATGAATAAAGCCAGAGCTATGTTGTTTGACGCAAAGTGTGATAAAGAGATGTGGGGAGAAGCTGTGTTGACAGCAGCTTACCTTGCTAATAGAAGTCCCACATCAGGATCTTGCACTACCCCAGCTGAAAAGTGGTATGGTAAAAAACCCAATTTGAATAATCTTCAAATCTTTGGTAAGAAAGTGTATGCAAAAGTTGTGAAACCTCTAAAAAAACTTGACTCGAGAAGTAAAGAAGCAATGTTTGTTGGATATGCGCTAAATGGATACAGGCTATGGGATCCAGTAAGCCGAGAAACCTTTGTAAGTAGAGATGTGATTTTCACTTTTTCATTTTTCTGTGAAAATGAAGAGAACAAGAATGAAAGTATACAACTGTTTGAAAAACATGAAGAATTCATCAATGAGGAAAAATGAGGGACATGATGAACAAAGTGACCAAGAATCAAATGAGGGAGAAAATGAAGTGCAAGAAGAACATCAAGAAACTATGAATGAAGAAAGAAATCAGGATAATAATAAAGAAGGCGAAGGATATAATTTTAGACTAAGAGAAGTAATAAGAAGGCCAATAAGATATCAAGACTATTCTGATGAGGACGAAGTGCTTTTGACTTACAATGAAACTATGAAAAGTCCCGATCGAGACAAATGGCTACAAGCAATAGAGGAAGAAAAACAATCACTTGAAATTAACAAGACTTGGGAACTAGTTGATGAAAAAGAAGCTGATGGTAAGAAATTATTAACAGCTAAATGGATTTTCAAAATTAAGGAAGATGGTCGTTATAAAGCCCGTCTTGTAGTTAGAGGATGTCAACAAAACTCAGATGACATTGATTACAAAGACATCTTCAGTCCTGTTGTTGATACAAGTGCTCTGAGATTGCTTTTTGCAATAGCTGCTAAAGAAGACATGATAATCCAAACATTTGATGTAAAAACAGCATTTCTACATGGTGAATTGAATGAAACAATATATATGAAATTACCGGAAGGTTATAACGAAAAAGGGAAAGTTTGTAAACTAAAAAAGGCACTGTATGGTCTAAAACAAGCACCAAGCAGATGGAATAAAAGGCTAACAATTTTTTTAAAGCAACAAGGACTTGAACAACTAAAAACTGATCAATGCATTTTTAAAGACAAGAAAGGAAGTATCATAATAGCAATCCATGTTGACGACGGTATCGTTTTTGGAAAGGACATGAAACAAATTGAGCAGTTGATGAACAAGGTGAATGAAGAGTTTAAAATAACAAGAAATGAAAATCCTAAAACATATTTAGGGATGGAACTGGAAAAAGGGAGTGATGGTTTGTACATATCCCAAGAAAAGTACACTAAACAACTGTTACAAAAATATAACATGGCGGATTGCAAAGCGGTCAAAACTCCAATAACTCCTCAAAACCCAGAAGAAAATATAACATTTTGTGATGATTATTCAAATTACAGGGAAATGATTGGAAGCTTATTATATCTGACAAGTAAAACTAGACCAGATTTGTCATATCCCAGATAGCACAAAAACGTAAAAATCACGTGAAATTCACGTTTTCTTTTTACATTTTTCACGTTATTATTACGTAAAAAAGATGTAAATTTCATGTAAAATTCACGTTTTTTCACGTGAAAATGTCGTGAAGAGGTCACTAAATTTCACGTGAAAAAAACGTGAAAAAAAGACATGAAAATGACGTTTTTGTTTCACTTAATTTTTACCTTTTTAACTTATGTTTTACTGAACATTTTACAATTTTTTCAGCAAAATTTGTAAATGAATGCTTTTTTTTAACCATTACATTTAAAAAAAGTAAATAAAGTCGATCAAAAATTTTCCACCTTCACTCGGATTTGAACCCACAACCTTTCTGTCAGTGTCCTAGCGCCTTAACCCTCTCAGCCACTTCTGCTGTACCTCATGAGGATTTAAATTACTATTTATACATTTAATACTCAACCTTTCTTGTACTTGAGCAAGTCAAAATTAAAACTCTGGTCCAATTTGAAATAACTCTGTGTTTGTAAATAATACTCGTAATTATTTTTAATCTTTAACAACTATATTTACTATTGCGTATTAAATATTTAAAGTGTTATTAAAATTTGTATAACTAACGCATGAAATTACATCCTTTTGGAATAATGTAAAGGCTAACAAATATAGTTATAAATTGTTTGATACCACAAATTGAAATTCAAATTGTTATTTCGAAAGCTATAATTTGACAATATCTCTACATAAGTAAATCTGATACTTTGACAGTCAAATAAAATTATCAATAACTAAAAGTAAAATAAAATATGAAAATTTTTTTAATTATTTTTTTTTTTAAATATACATTTTTTACATAACTTTTAAATGCAAAAATACCTACTCTCTCGTTTACCCGTTTTTTAGATTTAAATTTTGCCACATAATTTGTACATGAGAAATATTCTATTATTCGCCTTTTTCTCATTTGACATTTTTCACATAATTTTCACGTTAAAATGATATTTATTTTTCATCAGTTTTTGACATTTACATTTTTTAACGTAATTTTGACGTGAAAAAAATATTCTTCTTTTCACCTTTTTTTCACGTTCACATAATTTTGACGTGAAAAAAATATTCTTCGTTTCACCTTTTTTCACATTCACATTTTTCACGTAATTTTGACGTAAAAAAATATTCTTCTTTTCACCTTTTTTTCACGTTCACATTTTTCACGTAATTTTGACGTGAAAAAAATATTCTTCGTTTCACCTTTTTTTCACATTCACATTTTTCACGTAATTTTGACGTGAAAAAAATATTCTTCTTTTCACCTTTTTTTCACTTTCACATTTTTCACGTAATTTTGATGTGAAAAATATATTCTCATTTTCACCTTTTTTCACATTTACATTTTTCACGTAATTTTCACGTGAAAAAAATATTCTTCTATTCACTTTTACATAATTTTTACATTTTTCACGTGAAAAAAACGTGATTTTCACATTTTGTGCTGACTGGGATGCAGTTAGCTACGAAAGTAGGTTCATGGAAAATCCTAAGAAAGAAGATATACAAAATGTTAAAAGAACTCTGCGTTACCTCAAAGGTACACAAGCAAGAGGAATTAAGTTTTGCAAGTCAAAAGGAAAAGATACAGAAGAATTCAAGCTTATTGCATACAGCGATGCAGATTATGCTGGTGACAAAGAGAAAAGGAAAAGTACTACTGGCTATGTAATAATGTGTGGTGATGGACCAGTATCTTGGCGTTCACGCAAGCAAAACATTGTGGCAAAATCTACAACGGAAGCTGAATACATTGCGGCAGCTGAGTGTTGCACAGAGTTCACATATTTAAAAACTTTAATTCAAGAGATAACAGGAAAGCAAGTCAAAGTAATTCTCTATGTGGACAATCAAAGTTCGATAAAACTGATAAAATCTGGACAGTTAAGTTTGGTGGGCAGAAGACACATAGAAGTCAAATATCACTATCTTAGCGAAAAATACCAGAATGGAGAATTTGAGATACAATACTGTCCAACTGATAGTCAAATAGCAGATTTAATGACAAAGCCTCTTTTGGCACAAACCTTCAAAAAGTTGAGAGATTCATTGACAGTTTAAAGAGTTATAACTGGCATCAAGAATATTTTCCCATTAAGGGAGTGTGTCAAATTATTAATTATATACAAATACTATAATGGGAAATATTCTCACCTGCCTGTAACTTATATTTAACAGTTGCAGGGGTGGACTGAGCCGCCGGGACACCGGGAAATTTCCCGGTGCGCCCTTCCCATCAAGGCGCCCCGGCGCCCCTCGGAGGAATTTTTTTTCATTATAAGGAATTTTAAAATATTTTTCAAGAGCACAACATTTATGAATTTTTTAAATATTTTTCTCAAACTATCAACATGTTTATACTTTATGACTTAAACATCCTTCGTTTAACTTCTTATAAATTGAAAGTTTAAATTTGATAAGTTGCTCCAACTTTTAACTCTTAAATTGTAGTTATTTATGGGAACTCTATCGTGGTAGCATTGACTCGACATAGTTGGCTAACCTGTGCGGCGAAACAGCTCAACAGCTGTCACCCTGAGACGATTGCGAGTGCGACGTAGTACGAGTAGGTTATCGGCGTAAGGTGCTAGTGGCTGGGGGCTATAGGCTAATTACTTTTATTGAATAATCTATATATACATATTTAATACGTGACATGGTTTTTTGTACAAGGAACTCTTCCCACAGATTTCAACAGATTTTATTCATTTTGGCATTATTGGAAAGAGCTAGGCATGCATGAAGTTGTTGTTTCTTAAGTAAATTGGTAAATGTTTATTTTTCCCATTTGATTAACATGGGTAGTGAAATTGTTTTATTTTAAAGTTAACAGCTGTAAAGTGTAAACATTGTACATCAGCCAAACGTATTCACCTGTTAAACGAAAGAGGTTAAGTTGAACCACAGAGTGTACCTGGTTAACGAACTTTACTGATTACGTGTGCATGAGGAAAAAATAGTTTATAGGAAAGATATTTAGAGAAAAATTATAAACATTTCACAAATTGTATAATTATTTGAGTGGTCTTAAATTAAAGCATTTAACCAAAAGGACTTGGTGTCACTACTGGCAAGAAAACCTGTGAAACACCACTGTTTGTTCTAGTACAATTGATTCATTATGTATGATTGGCCAAACAAGACAAATGAATAGTTTTTATAATACGTAGTGCAAACGGTGAACTCTACTGAAAGAGGTGACATGGGTGCTTGTTGCAGATCACGTTGCCTACCTCAATTTCTATATTATAATGGTTATATAAATAAATTATTCTCACAAATATATTATATGTCATGGTTTTTACCTTTTTAAACTTATATTGTCACTTCGGGATTCGGAGCAAAGTGATTAAGGTCATCGAGTTCACAAAATATTAAAATTGAAATTATTAGATCTATATAAAATTAATGGGCAAAGCATGGGAGCTCAGACAGAGTTCAGTTCTTATTATGACTTCGGACTTAGGTCTGTTTAATCCATTAGTAACTTACCATGGGGACCGAGCTTAAACTCGGTAAAATTATTACTTTCCTTCTCACACAAAGCTCGTTCGCTCCACTCATTCGCCCTCTTTTATTTTAAAGACGATCTCGTTCGCTTCGCTCACTCGCCAAGCCTACGGGTGTTGCACTTTGGTATAATTTTCTTAAACTACAGATTAAAGATGTAACACATTGGTTTATATCTACAGTTATAAGCTGATTTTTGTTCAATTAATAAAATCTCTATAAGGATAACATGGGATCTTTGAAGTGCTCTAGCGTGAAAACCGGATTTTTCCCAGCTATGGGACTAACTCCAATCGATTTCTGGTGGCCAAAACCCCCATATTCAATCAAAAAATCAAAAATCCTTGGATCGAAAAAAACTTTGCCCGTACAAACGGAGCTTGTTTTAGAGTATAAGAATAAGATTAAGCACTATTGAGTATTAAGCACTTTAATACGCGAAAGACCAATGTGATCTTGGTAAAGATGACAAAGTTTATGTAGTCCTACAAAAAATGTTAACCAAAAGTACGTATAAGGAATGAACATTTCACTCCTATAATGAATGAAAGTATTTGCTCGATTTTGAGCAACGAGTACACTAGTTAGATTTAACGTAATCAAACCAATAACAAACCTCTCATTGATAATCAGTTTAAAGTATTTCAATGCAAAGGTTCGGAACGATGCTAATTGTAGCCTATTTTGCAGAAACTGTGCATTTTCCAGACAATCCTCGTTGCAATGACTTTCCTGATGATTTTTTTAGCACACCACTCCACTTTCAGATTAGCTGCAAACCAAGGATCTTGACTATTCCCAAGCATGGAGGCTAGTAAGCTGCACTTTAGGCCAAGTTTGCCGATGTCTTCAAAGCTGAATAAGCTAATACTTTTCCTTAAATCAAACCAATTACAACAAGAAAGTACCAAGCTTCACCCATACAACACCCGAAACCGGGATATCATCAATACTCGTCATTACAAATTAGAATTTTATAATAAGAAACCAACTCATATTGGTGCAACATTTTTTATGAATTTACCAGTCTCTTTACGAAAAGAAAATAATGTAAATAAATTAAAAATTAATGTTAAAAACTATTTACTAGACAAACCATTGTATTATTCCAAAGAATTTTATGAAGGGTAGGGGTTATTTAAGTTATTGTATATTTTTCTAGGTTAAGCTCATTGACGCTATTTTCATGTTTTATGTATATACATATTGTAAATAAAGAGATTTTGAGTTGAGTTGAGTCAACGCCCTTTTCATGGTGTCAGTCCACCCCTGGTTGTTGGAACTTGCATTTCTGGAACTTGGATTGGAACTTCCAACAACCAGTTCCAAATATGTTTAAACTATATTGTCATTTTCAAGCAATTAAAACATAACCTTTTTAATATTGTAAGGTTACAATTTTAATTGCTAGAATTTTTTTTATACTGTACATGTTTCGACATGATAGTCGAAACATGTACAGTATAAAAAATATTCTTTGTTCTTTTATTATATACATAATAATATTAACGCTATATATACATAGGGCGCCCCTCTTGTACCCATTCCACCGCCCTTTCATGGTGTCAGTCCACCCCTGAACAGTTGTAAATAATCAACATATGATTGTTTGTTATCTTGTGTAAAAAACAAAACTTAGAATAATGTTCTCTTTTAGTAAATTGTATTTAATGAAAATAAAGTTTTACACTACTTCCACTGTGTGTAATAATTGATATATTATGTTAAATGCCATACAAAATAACACACATATAACAAAAAGATTTACAGCTCGGTACGCAACATTCCGTTGCATTTATGACACGGGATTTAATAATTATTATTATTTACCTCCACAGCATTGATTAGTCTACCGCAAGTAAATACTGTTAAAACGTGTAAACCCATTAAAAATAAAGATAAAAACACAGTTGTAATTGAACGTAAGGGTGGCAAATGGCGAGTACAGTGTACAGAGATCAGGTGGCTCGCAGTGTTCAGGAATCAGGACACAACAGAAGGCCTTCGATAGTGACGTCACAGCGGCGGCGCGGGGAAGCCTGCCGGCCCGTAGTAGTTACCGTTGGCCCCGCCTATTCCCCAACAGCTGATTGAGCCGCGCATAGTCAATGCGGCGCCGCTGTGAGGGAGGGGGAGGTGTCACCAAAGGTACGCCGCTCACCGCTCCCACAGCCGCAGCAAGCGACCCTGTCTTCCCTCTGTCATTTTAATTTATTTAGCTTTTCTGTTTACTCATCAGTTTACTTTCAAATTCAAACACAACGGTGACTGACGAAATGCACTTTTCATTCAGAGTGTTAGGTAGCGACAATTAGTTTGGCCCATTGATAACAACTAACTGCTACTAATAGCAAATGTAAACTGATAAAAGTTTCATCTGATAACGTTGAAACAACGAAAGTGCTCCAATTCTAAACCCCCCAAATATCTAAACCCCCCAGGGTCTATTAGACCCTGAGTAATATATTTGAATACTCTTCATAACATCTACTACGAATGAATAAATAATAATCGAATCTAGAGCGAAGCACAACTAACCAATGTAATGAAGGCAAAATTCCCAAAATTGAATACCTCTAAGTCCTGTTTTAGGTTATTATTAAGTAATTATATTAAAGTTTATTGATTTTCAAGTAGTATAATAATTGCCTGTGCCATTAAAATAAGTTTTTAAAACGTTTGCACTTGTATAACTTTATCTGGATGAACGACTCGAAAATGAGAGAATTCTAAGACTTGTATGTTGGTGCAAAAATCAATTGATAAAATCAAATTTCAATGGCGAATGATTACACTACAAGAAAAAATTAGACCGACTTACGGCTTTCAGAAAAAATGTTAGGATAATTTTTAGGTGTGTTTTCGTTAATGAAATTACTTTGAAGATTAATGAAATAATAATCAGCATTTAACTTTACAATGAGACATGCATCGGTAATTGGTTTAGTGGTGTTTGAGTTGCTAGTCCAAGGTCTATGCACTAGAAATGGACTTAGAAAAATATTTAATGCTGCTGTAATATTAAACAAAATAAAATTCGGTAATTTACATTTGGCCTGTTTTAAGCAATATTCCGAAAGTCAATGGTAAACAGAACGATTCTTCTCTGTTATCGTCAGATATGTAAGTAGCATTGTATAGGCAATGTCATAACATTCTGTTAACTATTTACTGTTAACTAAAAATAAGCATAATATACACTAATCAAACTATTTATTCGACACAAATTTATATTTTTGTAACATTAGTGTTCACTTAATGGTTCTATGTATTCTTAAACAATACTAACTTGTGTAGTTTTTGTCGAAGGCCAGCCGATCTTGGATTTTGATTTAATGTTCTCAATTTTGATTGGTGGTGTAGATTGATTTTAAAGAACAAATATCCAATAATTTTGATTTACTTTACTTCGTGTGGGGTTTCTCCTAGCTGCATTAAATCTTTATTTCCCTAAAAACATTTTTGGCTAAGTTATTCTGACATGCCATATTCTACACGGTCAACCATTCCTTCCTTAGTTATATTGTCATTTAAATGGGAGTGAAAGAACTTAACCAAGTTGAATAAGTCTTTTGCAGGGTAAAACAATTAAATAAACCACCCATATTTACTGAAGCCATAAAATCCATGTATGACTGGAGTTTTGTGGAATCTTGTTTCATTAAAACACTCTAAGGCCTCACACTAGGTTTTCTCTTTTATATTTTATTATTATTATTTTTTTATTTTTTTTTTTTTTTTTGCCATAAAGCCAGAAATGTTGTACAGCACATTTTCCTGGTAGTAAGAAATGGTTGAAAAAAGTGGTTGAAGTGGACCTTCCTTAAGGAAGGGCGGGGGTTACAGACAGATAAGTCGAGATTTGTATTCCCTCCATCGAGTGAGTGTTTTTGTTTACCCATGCAGTTGCTACGTGGGCTGTGATTATAAACATCTCTAGGGTACTGCATGTATATAGAAAGAGATGTTTACAAATATTAGCCCGCGTATGTAGATCGGAACAAAATCTAGTTTTTGTTCTCCTTACACACAAAAATTAGGTCCAAAAATAATTGTTTATTAGCGTAAAAGTTTCAGATAAACTTGTAATACTGTATTTCACAAACATCAAACTAGAACAAATACCAAGTCAGACCTTTTTCTTCCATTTGTATTGGTGCAGTAGCAGTGGTATTTGTAATAACGTAAAACTAGGCCAAAACCTCCGCAATTCCATGACGAGTACAATGGTAAAACCCACATTAAAATTGAGTAAGTATCAACAAAGTTACGTCAGTTAATCAATAAAAACACGATAGCCCCGTATGAATTGTATGGCCGCAGCGGCGCGGCTCACCCGTTAGGTGGTGGGGGGGAGCGCCGGACCGATACGAGCCTAGTTTTGAGCATTACAGCGCGGGATCCAGTTGTAGTTATAGAGATCGCTGGGTGTACCATACCCTGACCGTACCTACCCAGACGCAAAGTAATTTATTTTCAATACGAACCCCCACTTTTTATGGAATTTTTGGATTCTACACATAATTTTAAGACTACTCTACTATTTAGGGTGTATCCCTAATCCTAACGATTTGGGAAATAATGGAGGTCAAAGTTTGATTTTTTCCCATAAAAATAACATGAGGCTAAATTTCACATCCATTATCACTGTAAATTTCCCGTTAAACTAAAAAGGCCTAGCATAAAAATGCCTTAGCTTCTTTTTTTAAACCTTTTAGCATCATAAATTATTAGTTTTGTCAAAAATTATTTCATCATTTTTCCATGAATTTGTCAATATGGTGGAAATTATTTAAAATGTGTCGAAAACTAAAATTAATTATGTGAAAATCGGTACTTTTTTATGAAATATTATCCAAAATGAGGTTACAAGATATTTTTATACTTGGACAGTTATGTTAAAGGTAAAAGTTTCAGTGTTAATGAATATGACAATTTGCTCCATGTTATTCTTATGGGAAAAAAATCAAACTTCTACCTCCATTATCTCCCAAACCATTATGATTAGGGATTCACATTAAATTGTAAAGTAGTCTTAAAATTATGTCTAGAATCCAAAAATAGCATTAAAAGTAGGGGTTCATATTTAAAATTAATGACTTCCGGTCTGGGTAGGTTACTTGTTACTTCTGGTACTCCCTGTACATTGAAATTATCATCAACAGATAGAGCGCAACTGGTTTACCTATACAGTACACTCTCGTTCATCGGACTTGGCGACATCGGAACTCCGCTTCATCGGAACTGAAAATCTGGATATTATTAATTTTTTTTCTTACGAATTAAATAATTTTTCCGTTTTAGCGCCTTCAATTTCCAATTGTTCTATCCGCACAACGCTGAAGTATTACATTTTGCATCAAACGTCATCAGGCGTTTTCCATAATCTGCACCCATCAATGTGATTACGAGGCCGTGGAGTATTCGCACAAAAATAGAAAGAGGAAGGGGCAGGGGGGTCCGCTTCGACCGCTTCCCAAACTGTCATTCAGTCTGTCTTGCGTCGCGACTGCACCTGTATTACGTGGAAGTCAGTTGACTGCTGGAATATGAGTGGAATATGAATATGGAATATGAGAATTAAGATATTGGATCTTTATTTCCTGCGTTGTTTTTATTCCTATAGGTTCATTGTTACCATGTTCAAAGTTTGAGTGCCTTATTTTCATAAAATCTCTTGTGTTATCTTAATAACAAGAGTGAATACAATCACGATAGGTCGCCGTACGGTCGGAAATGATGACTCACGACGCACTCCGCTTCATCGGAATTTTTTGACATCCGAACCGGCCGTCCGCCACATTAGTTCCGATGAACGAGAGTGTACTTTTAATGACACAATTTGTTTTTGTGAATAATCAATCTTGTAGATTTTAAAAGGGGTGTCTGGGACACCCGGTAATGTTGATGTAATTAAATTTCTCTCCTTAAATAATTACTTAAAATATTTTGTAGTCTTGAAGTTTGTAAGATGAGATGTTATCTTTCTATTTACTAAGCATCAACTTAAAAGTTTCAATTATGAATAGCTAAAAGTAGTAACTATATTGATTTTAAATCAAATAAAATCATCATAACCTACAAATCTAAAACACACTGTGGTAAACAAAACAGAGGAGATAGGAAAAATGTCAACAACAACTAAAAGAAAGACTATAAAAGAAGAAGTAGCATGCCGAAGAGTTACTACAAGAAGAAACAAAGAAGTAGAGGTCAACTCTCCGAAGAAAGGAACTATACATACTTCAGCTACCATTGGGTGCCAAACCACTAAAAGAAAGTATCGAAACCCAGACTGACATTAGTTATAATGGTACTGATAATGTATTATGGGACAGAGTTAATTTTTTAACATACCAGTAAGATAGTTTGTTGGATAAAATAGAAGAACTAACGGCTGAACTCGAAGAAAAAGAAAAAGTTATAGATCAGCTAAAACATTGTTTAGACCAAGAATATGAGATGGAAATAAGTTTTCCAATTGCAGACCGAATGGAAAGGTTTGATAACATACATGGTGAATTGATTGCTTCAGACAATGACAACAAATCTACGAATGAAACATACAAAGATGTTATAACCAGTAGGAAAAATGTTGGAAAAAATGACCAAGACTTACATAAGTGCAAAGACAAATGTGATAATGATGATTTTTTTCTGAATTTAATGAACAGATTTGATGTCCTTCGAGAGATAGATGAAAACAACATATCTAAACCTACTGATAATGTAAGTGGGTCTAACACCATTGCACACAGCTCAAACCAACGTCGAACTTCAAGCTCTCCATCAAAAAAGTCAAATAGTTCGAAAAGCCAAAACAATGAACAAAAAACTACAAGAAAAAAGAATTTGTATGTATTTGGAGACAGCCATGCTGCTAATATACAACACATTTTAGATGCATGCATGAAAAGTCCTAGTAACATATTTGTGAATGCAACATCAGGTGCTACTACAGACTACGTTATTGAAAATGCACTACGCACTGCAAAAACGGACAACCTAAATAAAAGTGACATTGCTGTAATAATAGCTGGAGCTAATGATGTTACTAGTGATAGACGACAAAACAACCAAGTTTCAAACGATCTTCCTAATAAACTTCTGGACTTTATAAAATCCAATCAGCAAACTAATTGGTTGATAACGCTCATAGCTCACCGCCATGACCAGCACTGGAAAAGCAATACCAACATAACTACCATGGAGATCAATAAAAGATTACTTAAGATGAAAACTGAGGGGATGAATGTGTTAGACATAAGAAGTTTTGGAAGAAAACACTTCACAGCACATGGCCAACACCTTAATGGGAGAGGCAAATCTCTTCTGTGCGAAAAAATTATAGAAGAAGCATTGAGACTATTATCAAATGAAGCTCCCAAACGACCATTAGACCATAAGAAGAATCGATCCAGATTGTGGAAATCGAAACGAAGAGACTCTTTTTTAGTCAGTCCGATGAGAGTAGTCACACAAACGCCGGCTTATACTACATGGGACCTGTCACCAGTGCCACCAGACTCAATGATGAAAGCTCCTAGAATGAACAATCGTCCAATGCAAAGACCACCGGCCATAAACTCTCTAAGGGACTTTCCCATGTTACCAGTACCAAAGAAAATATTTGGATTCCAAGAGAATAATTTCAGCAGAGGAGGCCTACAAAATGTTTATGAATTCAAAACGCCAGTTCATTCAAGTTGTCTACAGAAACGTTTTGATCCTAACTATAATATAAGTGCCTCACATGGAAGATATGTCAATAATGGCGAGGACTATCAAATCCACAATTGGAGAAATCATTGTGTACAAAGAGAAATGGGAACTGCACTTGCCAGTACAACAAATCCAATGAGAAACATTTACAATTCGGTTTTTTACAACAACCTAGTCTAACTTCTAATGCTAAAGATTTAAAATCAGGTAATATGCAAGGTTCAAAATTACTAATTGTTCACCAAAATGCTCAGATAGCAACAAATAAGGTTGATGAGCTACAAATAATTTGTGATGAGCTCAAGCCTGACGTATTTGTTATATCAGAGCACGGTTTTCCAAATGAGTCAATTAATCTTTTCAAAATTCAAAACTATACACTGGGTAATTCGTATCAACAAAACTTTTAAAATGGGGCATGCATATTTATTAAAAATAAAATAAAATTCATACCATATAAAAATATAAATAATTTTGAAAAGGACTTTGAGCTAACGGGCATAACTATTTTTAGTAAAAATAAAGAAAAAATACTTATTTTGGGCATATACAGATCCCCATCGGGCGATTTTGATTCATTCTTTTAAATTTAGAAAAAACGCTTAAGAAAATTATTTCAAAACATCTTTATTTTGTTTTGATTGGGGACTTTAATATTGATGTTTTACAATCTTGGAAGCAAGAAACAAAACAATTAAAAGACCTCTTAAGCTCATTTAACCTCAAATGGTCCATAAATACACCAACTCGTGTAACAACCACTTCAGCCACTGCGATTGACAACGTCATATCTAATTTGCCGAATTTTGACGTATCTGTTATGTCAACGGCACTTTCAGATCACGATGCTCAATCTGTTACAATTAATGATTGGAAAGCAGACATAAATGCTCAAGAAATCAAATTCATTAGACAAACAAACAAAATAAATATTTCACGTTTACTATAGTAAGATGCACGAAAATAGTCCGATGAAAATTTAAACAGCTGTTTCCCCCCTCACCCCCTCTCAACCTGCAATGTTGTCATTTGTGGTTATGTTTACCATGTGTAATACAGTATGAAAATGTGTTTCAGAGTAAATTTGGCAACAATGTATTGACTCCCATCGGACTATTTTCGTGAATCCTACTATAATCAATCTCTCGAATCAAAATTGGACTTTTTTAGAAAAGTCCAGCGACTCCAACGAAATGTATACAAATTTTAATGAATGTTTCATGAGTCACTTAGACTCATGTTGTCCCATTAAACGTATCAAATTATGTAACAAAAACATAAAATCCACTTGGATAACAAAAGGTATTAAGGTATCAAGGAAAAATCTTAAAATATTACATAAAAAATTTAAATTTACATTTGATGAAGCGTTTAAAAACTACTTCAGAAGATACAGGCAAACTTATAGAAAGGTTATCAAAGCTGCTAAAGCTTATGATATCAGAAAGAAAATTTCTGAAAGCGATAATATCTCGAAAACAGTATGGAGCATTATTAATAGTCAAAAGAATTCACCTGTAAAGAATAGAATATCTCTTAGATTCAATGATGAAAATATTAGTGAACCATCAAAAATATGTAATATTTTTAACAATTTTTTCTCTAAAGTAGCTGTAAATAATACCACAACTAAACATAATAAACTTAGGCCTAACAAAAAATTGAAGTGTTCAGGATCTATGTTACTTGCTCCTGTAACACCAAAAGAGGTATTCTCTATTCAATCCATGAAAGGAAAGAAAACTGTCGATTCACAACATTTATCAACATGGCTAATCAAGCAATGTTCTGATTACATAATTGAACCACTATCAAAATTAATAAATGCAAGCTTTTTTGAAGGTGTCTTTCCAGAATTATTAAAAACTGCTCGAGTGGTCCCTGTGTTCAAAAAAGGGGATCCACTTGCAGCAACCAATTACAGACCAGTATCAATTTTACCTGCCTTCAGTAAAATTTACGAAAAACTTTTTTTCATTAGATTATTAGATTTTCTAATGAATAAAAATATAATATCCGACAAACAGTTTGGCTTTTTACAAGGAAAGTCAACAATTGATGCAATTGTTGATTTAATGAATTTTGTTGTAGACGGTTTGGAAAAACGTAACACAACTGTTGGAGTATTTTTAGACCTATCGAAGGCGTTTGACTGTGTCGAGCATGACATACTTTTAGACTTATTAAATGATATAGGAATAAGAGGTACACCCTATAAGTGGCTTGACTCTTATCTCCACAATAGAAAGCAACAAGTTGATATAAATGGCGTATTATCAGATTCCATTGACCTTAAATATGGTGTCCCTCAAGGATCAATCCTTGGACCCATTTTATTTTTACTCTATGTTAATAGTTGCGAATCATCAATAAAATTTAGCCATTTAACACAATTTGCGGATGACACAACTTTAAGTATAACGCATAACAATAAAAACTGTTTAGAAATAGATTTATTTAACGATTTAAATACATAATGTGTTCAATTTTTCTCTGAAATTAATCTTAAGGTAAATCTTCAGAAATCAAAGTATGTAAATTTTTCGGCTTGCCTATCAGCTAACCATGGACCAAACGTATTTATAGATGATTATCAATTAGAGGAGGTTGATTGTGTTAAATTCTTGGGAATACATCTTGATAGAGAGTTAACTTGGATTTATCACATAGACCATGTATCCTCTAAAGTGGCATCCAGCATTTATGTTCTCAGACATCTGGCTAAATATTTTGATGACAAAATTCTATTTACGGCCTACTATGGTCTTATATATACTCACTTATCTTATGGAATTATAATATGGGGCAGTTGTGCTGAAATACATTTAAAAAGGTTATTCACTCTTCAAAAAAAGGCTTTACGGATCATCTTCAAATTAAAACAAAATCAATCCTGTAAAGACATTTTCAAAAGCATGCAACTACTCACACTTCCCTGCATTTATATTTTAGAAACAGTTCTTTTTTCTCTATATAAATGCAAGCTACAGAAAGGAAGTGAAATCCATAATTATAATACCAGATTTAATAATTTATTTAGGCCTGAACATCATAGACTTAACATTCATCAAAATTTACCATCTCATGCCGGTGCTAATTTTTTTAATCTTTTACCAGAAAATATAAAACAAACAAAAAATTTACGCCCTTTCAAGAATAAATTAAAATCTTTTCTAATTTCTCAATCATTTTACAGTGTTAGTGAATTTATAGACCACGTTCAAAATTCCACCCAATCAAATGAAAATCATCTATGAAAAATAATTAAATAAAGATTAACCGCATTAAAGGTTAGACTAGGTTTGTACTGATTATTTTTAATTGTTTTTATATACTTCTACTATTTTATAATTTATGTTTTTAAAAATTTTATGTGTTATATACATTGCTACCAACAATAACTTGTTGTATTGGCAATAAATTGAATTGAATTGAATTGAATATTTATTTTAATTCTTAAAATAACTAAGTACCCTTTTTGTCTTTTATAAACATTTTCAGAATTAAAATTAATATAATTAACAACACAGAAGCCCTGATACACACTTAAAGATTATATTACAAAAAAAATCAAGAAATTAGTTGTTGACTATTTGTTAATCAACTGCTTCTACAGCCTCTCCGAGTATCTGAATCACAACATACTTATTTCTATACTGTATATATGAATCTTTCTTGCATGTTAAATGCCGGTGGAGGACCATGTTTATTTTTAGACATCATTATGCCATGTAAATAGTAGTTAAGGAACCGAATGACAAGTCTACAGCCCAGGCAAACTCTGCATGTAAGGGCGTAGCTAGACAATGTAAATAAATAAATTAAAATAAATTAAATTAATGAATCTCTTTTTAATCAAAAGTTTTAACCAACAATTTAAACTTAATACAATAAAGAGTCCAAATGAACTCAATACCAATACGCCATTTCATCAAAATGTAGAACTGTGAAATAACAACAAAATGTGATGAATTACAGGCTAAATTAAATAAGAACACTATCACATTGGAAAGTTGGAGATTTATTGATGAAGATCAATGAATGAAATCTGATTTTCACTACAATTTAATTTTCATTCAGAGTAACTCGGTAAATTGCCATGAAACAAGATTTGATCACCAGGTACTATGATAAATGCAGCACAATGCGCTGCAAGGGCCCCTAGTTATCATCTTATTTTTGCTGTACTAACACCACTCAAGGTGGTGTAATGATTTTAGTAAAAAATCAAATTAAGTGCAAAACGGTTAAGTTACCAGCAATAAAGGCCTTATTATCAAAAAAAAGAATTTGAAAGTTGTGTCTCGGAAATTCAATTAAATATATTAAAACTCCTGGGGCCTATCTACTATATATTTGTCAAATACCACTCACTCACGTATCAGAGTATCTCCAGAACTATAAGGTCTAGAGGGTTAAAACTTGGCATGTACGTTAATCTTTGCTAAAAAAACGCTCACTAAGAAACGGTTTTGCAAAATTCCGTCAGGGCTCTGCCCCGCTCTGTCAGGTTTAGATTTGAGAGAAGGTTTTATTTAAATTAAAGTCAATAAATCATGATTAAAACAATTTTTAATTAGCACTATAAAGTTCACACACATACAGCCAAGAGCCATTTTTCAGAGAGAGATAAAATATTAGTGAACGGTAAAGTGGACACTCGCAGGTGAACCAACCTTACAAATTAACTACAAATTTGTAACTGTTTTCAAATACTATAATACATTCACAACACTTCCCCTCTGAGAAGAAAAAAATATTTTTTTAGTTAGGCCTATACATTTACATTATTTTTAATCAATGGTTTCATTAACTTAATTGTTAAAAGCAGTTAATCTCAACATTTTATAAAGGTATCATTTTACACCATTTTTTTTTTCTTTTTTACTATTAACTATCCAACATCTTAGCTGTGAGGATAGTTTACTGTTACTTAGTCAACATACCAGTGATACAAGAAATTCATTCAAACTCACAAGTTTTCATTTTAAGCCTAACTTAGTATTACTTCTTTTACATAGGCTAGTTCAATTATCTTTCTTTTTTTTATGTTATTACTTTTATTACCTCTTCCATCGTAGTGTGAAAGTTTTCATCTTAACGTGAAGACACTTCATCTTAGTGTGGAATATTTTACGGGTGTGTAACCAATACACTTAACAAACTCATTCTCCATAATTATTCTTAGAAATTATTTCATGAATGTTTAAAAACATAAATATCCAGTAATAACAAACATTGTTACTTTGCTTCTTAAAATTCTATTTAGAGATTAGGGCCTATTACTCAACATCTACACTTTTATTAAGGCCTATTAATTTATAGGCTTACACATTCCTCAAAACAGTGTGAAAGAATTCAATCATATCAAACAGTTACATGTGAGTTGGCTCAACTTGATGCGTACAAGGAAATAAACAAATAGTAACAAGTAATATTTTCCCTTGAAACCATGGCTGAATAGAATATTAAACTGAAAAACACTGAAAGGCTACAAAATTAAGGGGTTTTACAACACTTAAAACTAAAACACATTTTCTGGTTACTGAATGATTACATTTCATAATCTCTATACCTGATAGATTTTCTCAATGGTCTACCATACCTTGAGGTTGGTTTGTCAGCATCAGCTGTACAATCAGTTTCAATATTTACATTCATTGAAGGCATTTCTTCAATATTTTGACTATTTACAACAGATTCATTGTGTTGGAACGACATACTTTTGTTGCACAAAGGAGTTGAATGACTAATCCTACAAGGTGCTTCAACAGAAAGATTTAATTCATCATGATTATCACTGTACCAATTTACTTGGCCATCTGTAGGTCTTGGCTTAAGGTGAAATGTGTTACGAATGACAACTCTGCCACTTCGATACAGTTTTACAACATAAGAGCTTATGTTAGCTGTATAGCCTACTACAACACCTGGTTCCCAGATTCTTGAGTTAACATTGTAAACATTTACCTTGTCATTTACTTTGAAGTATCGTCTAGGACGTGTATTCTTATTGTAATACTTAGCAGACCAATCTTGCTTTTTAGAGAGTAGCTTACTTACTACACTAGGATCATGTACCTGTGGTCTTAACAAGTTAGCAGAAATTGGGAGTTTGCTTCGTAGCCTACGACTCATTAGAAGTTGAGCAGGAGAAAATTCACCTAATACTGGTGTATTACGGAACTCTAACAAGGCTAGATTAATATCCTTGTTTTCATCATAACATTTCTTAAGAATTTTCTTAAAAGTTTGTACCATTCTTTCAACTTGCCCATTTGACCTAGGGTACAAGGGGCTTGAATTTACAACTTCAAAATTCCATTGGAAAGCAAAATTCTTGAATTGATAGGAACCAAACGGATTATTATCAGCAACTACTTTAGAGGGTATACCATGAATTGCAAACAATTTTTTCAACTCTTGGATCACATCTACACTACTTTTAGATCTTAGTTCTACACAATCCAACCATTTACTGTAATAGTCAACTACAACTAAATAAATTTTACCACCGTACTCAGCAATATCCATACCAATTTTATTGTATGGCAAATCAGGAATTTCATGTGACCTTAAGGGTTCTTTTGCATTGGCATTCATATACCTTTGACATACAGAACAATTTGAAACACAGTTATCAATGTCATCTGACATCCCTGGCCAGTAGATGAGCTGCCTAGCTCTAGATTTTGTCTTCTGACAACCCAGGTGATTTTCATGCAATAAATCAAGCATTGATTTTCTAAGGCTAACTGGAACAATAAGTTTGTCATCTAAAAATACCAGATCATTTGATACATATAAGTCATTACGCTTAAACTTACCATAATAGATTTTGACACAATTGGGTACATACTTTTTGTTACTAGGCCAACCAGTTTTGAAATAACCTTTCACTAACTTTAAGGCAGGGTCATTTTCAGTACACTCAATGAACTCTTTTTTCCTTTGATCGGATATAGGCAAATCATGACTAACAAAATGTTCAACTAAATCTACGTTTACATGAGATACACTATCATTTTTACATGTTCTAGATAGTAAATCTGCAACAACCATCTTTTTACCAGGGCAATATTTAATCACAAGATCATACTTTACCAACTTCAACTTGAGTCTTTGTAATCTAGGCGACATTATCTTATGAATAGGCTTATTCATAATGGATTCAAGTGGTTTCGAGTCATTAAAAACGACAAATTTGTTACCGTACAACATGTGGTGGTATTTTGTAACCGCAAACACTATGCTTAACATCTCTTTTTCAACTTGTGCATACTGTTGTTCTGCATCATTAAGACTTCTTGATGCAAAAGAAATAGGCCTACCTTCTTGAATTATGCAACAACCTAGCCCGTCCTTACTAGCATCAGAATGAACTTCAATAGGCTTGTCTCGATTAAATGTTGCTAAAACTGGGGCTGTAGTTACAGCTTTCTTTAAATTCTTTACACATTCAGAGTGAACGGGGAGCCACAACCATTTAGCACTCTTTTTAAGTAGTTCTCGCAATGGACTTGTTAGACTTGAAAGATTTGGTATGAAATTACGAAAATAATTGAACAAGCCAAGCATAGATTGAAGTTCTTTCTTATTGCTCGGATCAGGTAAATCTACAACTGACCTAACCTGACTTTCATCCAGATGAACACCATCTGATGTGAAACATAAGCCTAAAAAATTAACTTTTGTCTGCTTGTACTGGAGTTTTTTAGGGTTAAATCTTACACCATATTTTCTAGCTCTTTCAATAACCTGACTTACAATATGGTCATGTTCTTCCTCAGACTCAGCCGAGATCAGTAAATCATCAAAATAGACTGTGACATTTTTCAAATCTGAAAATATCTGGGAGTTTAGCTTTTGGAAGAGCTCAGGGGCTACTTTTATGCCAAAAGGCAATCTTAGAAATCTATAGCATCCAAACGGGGAGCTAAATGTACAGAGATGACTCGATTCATAATCTAAAGCTACATGCCAAAACCCATCCTTTAGATCAAAAACACTGAATAACTTTTTACCACTTAGTTTGGCTTTGATTTCTTCCACAGTAGGAATCATAAAGGGCTGAGACACAAGTGCTGAATTTAAAGCCTGAGGGTCTAGACAGAGCCTTAAGGACTTGTCACCCTTCTCCACTATGACTAAATTGCTAACCCAATTATGAGGGACATCTACTTTCTGAATAACATTTATTTCCTGTAACTGTTCAAGTGTTGATTTCAACTTAGGCAACAAGGCATACGGTACCCGCCGAGGGGGTTTTACTACAGGTTCGATATCCGGGTTTACCTTAAGGGTATGTTTACCTGGAAAACATCCTAAGCCCTGAAATAATTCTACATTAGATTCAATAAAGCTATCTGTCGATACATCACTAACAGTGTTTACTCTTTGAATTAAGCCTAGCTTTACACAAGTACTTAACCCTAAGATTGGTATGCATTTTGGGTGATTCACAACAACAAAATCTTCCTTAGTTGACAAAGTTTTGAATTTACAATTGAGTGTTATCAAACCCTCTGTTCTCAATTTGAAACCACCATAGGACTCTAGCCTAATGTTAGACTTAACAATGAATTCACCTAACTGGGAATCAATTTTACTGACAACTTGTCTTGGTATAATGTTAATCTCTGCACCACTGTCTAGTTTGAATTTTACTTTGTGTCCATTAATGTTAAGAGTTTCATACCAGGCAAGTGAGTCTTTGTTAGATTCAATATTATTAATTTGAAAATCATTTTCATCAGAAAACAAAGCAAGATCATTAACATGCTTAGACTTAGAGGCTACAGGTTTGTTTTTCAAACATCCAGAAGAAAAATGGTTCATTTTGTCACAAACAAAACACTTTTTCCCAAAGGCTGGACACTTAGCCGGTAGATGAACTGTGTTGCATTTCTTACATAAATAAGTTTTAGGACTACTCTGAACAGGTTTAGAAGACCTACCTTCAGACTTGTTTCCACTAGGCCTATTCTTAAAACTTTTTGCATCGGACTTAAACGTAGAATTGTTCATGGGCCTATTCTCCGTAGGCCTATTTATAGTAGTTAGGCTTAGAAACTTGGTGTACTACTTCCTCCGACTTCACAAGAGGTCTTGAACGTTGAAGTTGATAAGAATACGGATCACTAACTGAGGATTAGCCTACAACACTTTTGTCTCTAACCATTGAGGTAATCTGTTCACGGCTAGATTCAACTAGACGGCAGTACTTAATTGCATCATCCAATTTAATATTGGTCTCCCTTAGCAATCTTTCTTGAGTGGATTCGTCTGCAATCCCCATCACTATGCGGTCTCTTATTAGATGATCCTCTTGATCACCAAAATCACATGATATAGCTAGTTTTCGCAAGTCTGTTAAAAAGTTATTAAAGGGCTCGCCTTGAGCTTGGGAACGCTGAAAGCTCGTACTTCTCATAATGGTCTCTGGCTTTCTCACTATTAATTACACTTTTACCACTTCTTACTTCTCTCATTTTTACTTCAATACGCAGCGCCATGTCAGGTCTAGATTTGAGAGAAGGTTTTATTTAAATTAAAGTCAATAAATCATGATTAAAACAATTTTTAATTAGCACTATAAAGTTCACACACATACAGCCAAGAGCCATTTTTCAGAGAGAGATAAAATGATAAAATATTAGTGAACGGTAAAGTGGACACACGCAGGTGAACCAACCTTACAAATTAACTACAAATTTGTAACTGTTTTCAAATACTATAATACATTCACAACACGCTCGACTTGAAAATTTCGTTACAATGTTATTCTTATGGGCAAGTTTTAAAACAAATCAAAGCAACAACGAAAACAAGCATCTCCAAAACTAGAGAGCATGCAGGATTGAAATTTGGTATAGACGTTCCTTTTTACCCATTGGTGCTCACTAAGAAACGGTTTTACGAAATTCTGGCAGGGCTCCGTCCCACATGACTTCAAAATTTCGTACAATGTTATTCTTATGGAGCACTTAAAATACGAATCTAGGAAACAACGAATCTCCAAAACTATAGGACCTACAGGGTTGAAATTTGGAATGGAAGTTTCTCTTAGCCTATAGGTGCTCACTAAGAAACGGTTTTACGAAATCCCAGCAGGGCTCCGCCCCACACGACTTCGAAGATTTGATGTAATTGCTGTTGAAGATTCAAAGCTATCAGCTGTCAGTGAAATGATACATTTAAAGGATGACGTAACCATATGACAATTTTTTATCTTTTTGTAAGCAATTTAACTGGTGAAAAAATAGTTCGAGTTTAGCTTAGGTTGGGTTAGTTTAATCTGCTTTGTCAAATACCACTCACTCATCTTCATAACCATAGGGCATAGAGGGTTGAAATTTGGCATGGACGTTCCTCTGTGTTAAAAAATGCTCATTAAGAAAGGGGTTTGCAAAATTTCATCAGGTCTCCAACCCACGGTACTTCAAAATTTCCATTTAATATTATTCTTATGGCCAATATTTTATACAAATCAAGGAAACAACGAATTTGAAAAACTATGGGACCTATGTTAAAATTTGGCATGGACGTTCTTTTCTTTGTTCATAGATGCTCACTAAGAAACATTTTTGCAAAATTCCATCAGGGCTCCGCCACACAGGACTTGAAAATTTCTATCTAATGTTATTCATATGGCCAATTTATAATACCAATCTAGGAAACAACGAATCTGGAAAACGATATGACCTATAAAGTTAAAATTTGGCATGGGCGTTCTTTTCTTTGTTCATAGATGCTCACTAAGAAACATTTTTGCAAAATTCCATCAGGGCTCCGCCACACAGGACTTGAAAATTTCTATCTAATGTTATTCATATGGCCAATTTATAATACCAATCTAGGAAACAACGAATCTGGAAAACGATATGACCTTTAAAGTTAAAATTTGGCATGGGCGTTCTTTTCTTTGCTCATAGATGCTCACTAAGAAATGGTTTTGCAAATTTCATCAGGGCTCCGCAACGCAGTACTTCAAAATTTCTATCGAATGTTATTTATATAGCTAATTTTTTGTTCGAATCTAGGAAACAACGAATTTGAAAATCTATATTATCTATGATGATGAAGTTTGACGTGGACGTTCCTCTTTGCTCATATTTACGTGCTCACTACGAAACTGTTTTGCAAAATCATACCAGGGCTCTGCCACACACTATTTCAATTTAGGTCCAATGTTATACTTATGGCCAATTTTCAATATGAATCTATAGGAAACAACGAATATGAAAAGCCAGAGATGACCTAAGAGGCAGGGGTGTCATGGTACCGGAACGCGCCAGAACGCCGTTCCGGCACTCTGGTTTTGGACGGAGGTGGAGATTTAATAAAATTTGGTATAACAAATTTAATTGTAAATAAAGAAATATTTTCCAAGCAACAAGATTACAAGCTAACTAACGATATTATAGCGTTCACCGACTGCCGAGTCCACGGATAGGAATACAGTTTACAATTTGCGGTCCAACACCAATCGTGTTCTCTTTGGTAACAGCGCTCATAGCGGCTGATCAAGTAAATTAGCTTTTATTTGGTAACAACTACATCAAAGTACAGTGATATGAATGCCTGCCACCAAAGATGCTATCATCACAATCAATATAGACAGTTGTTTGATGAGAAGTGATGAGAACTGTATCGAATGCTGACTGAAAAAATTGTCATAACCTCTAAAGTGACCTAGATTAGCTGAATGCATTCGGGAAATAATGCATGATCGCTTTGCGCAGAGTAAGACCGTCCAAAGTTGTTTGTTCATAAGAATTTTTTTATATAAATCAGAAAAACTAGAAACATTCTAAATCTTTAAATTTATTTACAACACCCACATATTGGCTTTTAAAATATGGGCAATGTTTTCAAAACAACTATATTTTACTTTAGTATGTATTTTTCTTCCAGAGGTTTGTTTAAATCTACTATATATTTGTCAAATACCACTCACTCATGTATCAGAGTATCTCAACTGTTATAATGTAAAGTGAACCATATGTGGTTGTAGGGAACACAGTCACTACTGAAGGCTGTGGATTACAATGGTGTGTTCTTCTTCTCTTATCTTCTCCAGTATGACGATGGCATTGTTGGGGTTGACCAGCTGGTACTTGCTGTTCTCCTGGCCGTAGTCGTGGAAGTACGTGGGCCAGTCCCACGACATGAGCAGGTCCAGCAGCTGACGCAGGGCCGCAAAGTACTGCAGCAAAGCTCCCTCCTCCAGTCCCGGCACGGGCTCCGACGCGGCAAACTGTTCACATTGAATTGTGTACAAGTTTATTTGCTGCAAAGCTCCTGTTGAGATCTGTTTAACATCTTCGTTCAGCATAAAATCCAACATTGACTTTGCAAGATGTTCGCAAGCAGACTTGCAGGCTTCTTGAGCTACTTTGGGCGGTAGGTTAGTGAAGCTCTGGAAGGTGCTGTGCAGGAAGGCGATGAGGTCCGTGACATAGCTGCTCGCGTGTCCCTGTGGCTCGCCCAGCAGCCAGTCGTAGTCCTCAAGTTCCAGGAACTCGTCCAGCTTGGCCTTGAGCTTGTCGCAGATCTGTCGCTCGGCGTCGTCCCGCGCCACGCGGAACAGGTGGCCCTGACCACGCGCGCCCAGCTGGCCCTCGCGCGGCGACCCAGTTATGTTCGAAACAAACTCTTCCAAATGTATCAGAGTATCTCAACAACCATAGGGTATAGAGGGTTGAAATTTGGCATGGACGTTCCTCTTTGTTAAAAAACGCTCACTAAGAAACGGTTTTGCGAAATTCCTTCAGGTCTCCGCCACAGAGGACATCAAAATTTCTATCTAATGTTAACCTTATGGCCAATTTTTTATACAAACCAAAGCAACAACGAATCTCAAAAACTATGGGACCTACAATATTGAAATTGGGCATGGGCGACGTTCTTTGCTCATAGATGCTCTCTAAGAAACGGTTTTGGAAAATTCCATCAGGGCTCCGCCACACAGGACTTCAAAATTTCTATCTAATGTTATTCTTATGACCAATTTTTTATACAAATCTAGGAAACAACGAATATGGAAAAACCATAGGACCTATGATGTTGAAATTAAGCATTTGCGTTCTGCTTTGCTCATAGATGCTCACTAAGAAACGGTTTTGCAAAATTCCATCAGGGCTCCGCCACGCAGGACTTTAAAATTTCTATCTAATGTTATTCTTATGGCCAATTTTTTATACAAATCTAGGAAACAACGAATATGGAAAACCATAGGACCTATGATGTTGAAATTAAGCATGGACGTTCTGGTTTGCTAATAGGTCCTCCCTAAGAAACGGTATTACAAAATTCAATAAGGGCTCCGCTCCACAGGACATCAAAATTTCTATTTAATGTTAACCTTATGGCCAATTTTTTATACAAACCAAAGCAACAACGAATCTCAAAAACTATGGGAAATACAATGTTAAAACTGGGCATGGGCGACATTGCTCATAGATGCTCACTAAGAAACGGTTTTGCAAAATTCCATCAGGGCTCCGCCACACAGGACTTCAAAATTTCTATCTAATGTTATTCTTATGGCCAATTTTTTTATACAAATCTAGGAAACAACGAATATGGAAAACCATAGGACCTATAGTGTTGAAGTTAAGCATGGATGTTCTGCTTTGCCCATCATCGGTGCTCACTTAAATACGCTCTTGGAAAGCACCTTCAGGGCTCTGCCCCACATGACTTCGAAATTACTCTGCGGCCAACGTGGTTGAAATTTGGCAGGGACGTACCTCTTTGCTCAAAGGTATGCATTAATAAACGGTTTTGTAAATAATTTAGGGCTCCGCCCCACTGGACTACAAATTTACTCTAGGGCATATAGGGTTGAAATTTTATGTGGACATTCCGCTTTTAGCGAATTTCCCATAGGGAATAAGCTATTACCGTAGGTCTCATGGTAAGACCTAAGCCCGGTACCATGTTACTTTTTCGTTTTGAGGTGCCCAGAGACCAAAAATAATAGTCATTAAAATTTTTATATATATATGTATATATGTATATATTTATATATGTATATATGTACATATGTGTCCCTAGACACGATAACTCTCGTAAAAATAGTCCGATCGACACTAAATTTGGTAGAGATGTGTAATCCTACATTTATTCGGATGAGTTCGTAAACCAGACATATCGACCTACCGGAAGGGGTAGTTTTGGGGGGTTTTGTACCCCAAAAATGGGTTTTTTGCATTTTTCTTATGTAAATTTTAAAAATTTTAAATTTTTATTTTGACCATTGGATTAAGCTCAAAAAAACACACAATTTAGTATTTTGAAGCTTTGCTCTATCTCCATTTGTTACCGAGATATTACAAAGTCTAAAGACAGTACATTGTCTTTTGGGGCTCCAATGTTAATCTTATGGAGAATAAGGATGTGTTAATATTTCACTTATTAACTAATATTTTTGGATGAAACTTGGTATTTAGCTTCATTTGGTTGAGATTCATCCATTTAAGATAAAAAATCTTGGTTTTTGTACTTATCATGGCAGCAAACCTGCATACTCTTTTCCCATGTTAATCATAAGGAGAATAGGCAAACTGTTTTATTTATGGACAGATATTGATGAAACTTACCATATGGCTTTATATGGTCGAAATAAATTTTTTCTATGCTAAAAACCTACTTTTAGTGTCCCCCATGGCAGCATACCTGCATACTCTTTCCCTTTATTTATCTTAAGGGGAATATACATATATTTCCCTATTTATGAGCACGTGATGAACTTTGTTTACAAGTTTAGCTGGTCAAAATTAATATTACTAATTTGGAAATTCGCTGAGTACGCAGGTCTGCTGCGACGGGGGGTATTCTCTTATGTACTCACTAAGAAACGGTTATATAAATATAGTTTTTTATGTCCTTTAGGGCTCCGCCCCACTGGACTTCAAAATTACTCTATTGCATATGTTTTTTAAATTCGGCTTGGACGTTCCTCTTTGCTAATAGGTATTCACTAAAAGACAGTTTTGCAAGTATTGTTTTTTTAAGTTTTTAGGGCTTCGCCACACTGGACTTCAAAATTCTCTGGGGCTTCGGGGTTCAATTTTAACGCGGACGTTCCTCTTTACTCATATGTACTCAATAAGAAACAGGTATTCAAAATATACTGTAGGTTTAGAAGTCCTTTAGGGCTCTGCCCCACTGGACTTCAAAATTCTCTGGGGCTTCGGGGTTCAATTTTAACGCGGACGTTCCTCTTTACTCATATGTACTCAATAAGAAACAGGTATTCAAAATATACTGTAGGTTTAGAAGTCCTTTAGGGCTCTGCCCCACTGGACTTCAAAATTACTCGACGGTATACGATGTTAAAATTTGATGTGGACGTTCCTTTTTACTCATATGTACTCAATAAGAGACGGTTTTGCAAATATAGATTCCTGTTGAGCTCTGCCCCACTGTACTACAAAATATCTCTGGGGCCTACCAGGTTGAAATTTGACATGTACATATAGGAGCTCACTTAGAAACGGTCTTGCAAATATAGTTTTTGAAGTCCTTTAGGCCCCCCCTCCCTACAGGTCTTCAAATTACTATATGGTTTATGGGGTTGAAATTAGACAAAAGATTCGGCAAAATTTAGTGCTCTGCTTACACTTCTTCAATGTTTTAATATAACTCTTAAGGATGGAGATTTTGTTTCTCTTTAAGAGATTTTATCACATATAAAATAAATTCAATCACGGGCGAAGCCGTGACGGGCAACAGCTAGTGTTGTATAAACGTACTCTGTGGTGTTTCCTATCTCGTTGCACTTTGCCTATTCTTGTTGGCTTGTTTATTACTCTTGCTCTGTGTCTAGTCAGGCCTTCTAGCCTATTAATACATCGTCCGGGAATTCTAATGAAATAAGCATATAGGATTTAAATAGTTAACCAAATGTAAAGCACAAATAGTTTAGTTGTAAATAAATAATTAATTGTAATCATGAGTGATTCTAACACTGGCGATACCGCTTCAATGATGGCATCTGCCGCTTCTACAACAGGCCTAGCCTACTGCGGCTACGTACGCCTGCCAAAAACAGTTTTTGAGTTCGGCTTTGAATTTCTTTTTAATAAAGTTAAAAGTTAGCAGAGAGCATAAAAAATAAACTAAAAAACCTCGTCAAAAAGTCAAAACCCTATGAAAATCATAACATAAACAATTTTGTAAGTGTAGTTGGGGGGGGGGGGGGGTTGCAGGGCGTTGGGACGCAATACCTCAAATTTGGGCCAGGTACGTGTACCGTTCCGCCACTGCAAAAATTGCCATGACACCACTGCTAAGAGGATGAAATTTGAAATGGAAGACACACTTTGCCCATAGGTGCCTTACTAAGAATCGCTTTTGTAAAGCATCTTTAGGGCTTCGCCCCAAGGGACTACAAAATTACTTTTAGGTCCTACAGGTTGAATTTTGGCATGGACGTTCCTCTTTGCTCATAGGTTCTCACTAAGAAACGCTTTTCAAAAATATCTTCAGGGTTCCGCGCCACATGCCTTCGTAATTTCAATATAATGTCACAATTATGGCCAATTACAATACAAATTGAAAAAATAACGAATCTATAAACTATAGGGCCTGCGGGGTTGAAGTTTGAAGTGATCTCTTTGGTCATAGGTACAAAGTTGTTTACATATTTCCTTCGGGGTCTTCCCCAAATAACCTCAAAATTACTAGAGGCTACATGGTTAATTTTTGGCATAGACAGTCCTCTTTGCTCATAGGTATTCACAAAGACCCTGGAGGGAAAACTAATCAAAATACTCGGCCTGAGGTAAGATATTAAAAAGAAATTAAGACCTTGAAAAGAGAGATGAGATTGAAGTATATTCTAAACAAGTGTAAAGAATTTTATAAACAATGACATGTGAGTTAAAATACAAATATTGAAAGCATATGATAATTAAAGTCAATTATTAAACTAATGGGGTGTGGTTTGCTTCATATATTACTGTATATAAATTGAACAGATACGGTTTTGGAAATATAGTTTTTGAAGTCCTTTAGGGCTCCGCCCCACAGAACCTTGGGGTTACCATATATCCTACAGATTAACATTTGATGTGGACATTTCTCTTTACTCAAAGGTACTAAGACACGGTTTTGCAAATATAGTTTTTGAACTCATTTAGGGCTCCACCCCTCAGGACTTCAAAACTACTATAAGAATAAGAATAAGAATAAGAATATGTTTATTAGTCTTTCGGTAATTAACAATGATTACAATGGACTTTGTCATTAAGTTAGGCTGGATTTACAGCAACATCTGCTACTGAGTCACAACATTTCAATTTTAAATGGAAAGACATTTTTAAGTAGGTACTCTAAAAAACAGTTGACAACAGTTTACAAAAACAAAAATAAACTATAAAATTTATAAAATATAACAATGATAAAAAATAACAATGATAAAAAATAACAATGATAAAATATAACATAAACAATAAAAATTGATAACACTACAATCCAAACTCACAGCCTCTTATGTCTATATTTAAAAATTCATCTATATTGTAAAAAGGTCTACTTTGCAGCCAATTGTATAATTTAACATAAAAAACTTTGTCATTAACTAGTTGAAATTCCAAAGGCAGTTTATTGAACAATTTTATACCCAATGACCTATAATATTTATTAGACATACTTAACCTATTTTTTGGAATTTCTAATTTACATTTATTTCTAGTGTTATGTTGATGAATCTATTTCTCTTGAGCAATGAGTTTAAATTTCTCTTTATCACAATCAAAACTTCATATATATAAAATTAATCACTGTCAAAATGCCAATTTTCACAAACAGAGGTTTACACCCAGATAGCACAAAAACGTTATTTTCACATGAAAATTACTATTCTTTTTTTACATTTTCACGTAAATTTCATGTGAAAAAAAGGAGAAAATCACGTTATTTTCACATAAAAATAACATAAAAATTGCACTGAATTTCACGTGAAAAAAAGACGTGAAAATGACGTTTTTTTTCACTTAATTTTTACCTTTTTAACTTATGTTTTACTGAACATTTAACAATTTTTTTTCAACAAAATTTGTAAATGAATGCTTTTTTTCTAACCAATACATTTAAAAAATGTAAATAAAGTCGATCAAAAATTTCTCACCCTCCTCTGGATTTGAACCCACAACCTTTTATGTCAGTGTCCTAGCGCTTTAACCCTCTCAGCCACTTATGAAGTACCATTTAAATTACTATTTATACATTTAATACTCAACCTTCCTTGAGCAAGTTAAAATTAAAACTCTGGCCCAATTTGAAATAACACTGTGTTTGTTAATAATAATAATTTTTTTTAATCTTTTATAACTATATTTACTATTGCGTATTAAATATTTAAAGTGTTATTAAAATTAGTATAACCAATGCATGAAATTACATCCTGTTGGAATAATGTAAAGGCTAAAAAATATAATTATAAATTGTTGATACCACAAATTGATATTTAAATTGTTATTTCGAAAGCTATAATTAGACAATATCTCTACATAAGTAAATCTGATACTTTGACAGTCAAATAAAATTATCAATAACTAAAAAGTAAAATAAAATTTGAAAATAAATTTTTTAATTAAATTTTTTTAAATATACATTTTTACATAGATTTTATTTTCAAAAATACTTACTCTCTCGTTTACCCGTTTTTTAGATTTAAATTTTGCCACATAATTTGTACATGAGAAATATTCTATTATTCGCCTTTTTCTCATTTGACATTTTTCACATAATTTTCACGTTAAAATGATATTATATTTTCATCAGTTTTTGACATTTTACATTTTTAACATAATTTTGACGTGAAAAAATATTCTTCTTTTCACCTTTTTTTCACGTTCACATTTTTCACGTAATTTTGACGTGAAAAAAATATTCTTTGTTTCGCCTTTTTTCACATTCACATTTTTCACGTAATTTTGACGTGAAAAACATATTCTTCTATTCACTTTTATATAATTTCTACATTTTACACGTGAAAAAACCGTGATTTTCACATTTTGTGCTGACTGGGCAAGATCGTGCCACAACCATCCTACACTCATCTCTCATTCATATTTAGGTTAAAATACCTACTGTGTGAAGTCCCTGTCTTAAAAAAGTGATTTAGTGAATATAAAACATTAAGTAAAAAAAATGTAAAAAAATTTTGGTGAAAATCACGTTTTAAATTTCACGTTTTTTTACTTTCACTTTTTTACGTTATTTTCACGTGAAAAAACGTATTATTTTTTACTTTTACATTCTCACCTTTTTTTCACGTGAAAATAACGTGATTTTCACATTGTGTGCTGACTGGGCAATGATCTAAGGTACCTGCACCTGATAAAATTCGGATTGCTTTTTTTTGTACTATAAGGACCTGTTCAATTCCAACACCATTACCCCATAGAATCAGGCCATATCTTAACAAACTTTCAAAAAAGGCAAAGTATGACATCTTTAAATACTTATCTGATACATGTTTTTTCAAGTTAGCCAAAAGATAAATTACTCTGGATAATTGTTTGCAGACATTATGAATGTGGTCTTTCCAAAAAAGCCTACTATCGATATTTATACCAAGCAACTTAACAGGTGACAATTTTCTAAGTCTATGTCCCTAAAAGAAATTTTCAAATTACATGTTTTACTTTCATTAATGTACAAACTGTTTGAACTAAACCAATTTACAGTATCAGCAAGAGAAGAAACTACCATGTGTTTTAATTCTAAGTTATCTTCTTTAACATTTAACAAGGTAGTGTCGTCAGCATAAATGATTGATTTACACACTAAGTTATTAGGTAAGTCATTCATAAGGACAAGAAAGAGAATGGGCCCTAATATTGAACCTTGGGGCACTCCCCGATTCACACAAATAACCTGTGAGCGTTTACCTTCTACCTCCACTACCTGGTTACGGTCCATTAAATATGACTTTAACATTTCAAGCTCTTTGTTGTGGAAACCATAAAACCTAAGTTTTTCCAATAAAATATCATGACATACACAATCGAATGCTTTACTCAGATCACACAAGGTGATCTGAGCTAAAGATCCCATTTCCAGAGCAGATATTACTTGATTTACAAGACTATCTACTGCTTTTACTGTTGATAGGCCTGCCCGATACCCAAACTGACTATCACTGAAAAGATTTAAAGATTCAAAGTGATTACATATTTTAACTTTTAATATTTTCTCTAATATTTTTGAAAAAATGGGAACACAAGAAATTGGTCTATAGCTACTTGGACATGTCACTGGACCCTTCTTATAAATTGGAACAACTCTAGAGAATTTGAGAGGACTAGGAAAAATGCCTTCATTTAAACAACAGTTAATACAATAAGTAAATGGCTCCAAAATATAATCTATTACTGACTTAACTAATATACTACTTAAACCATACACATCTTTACTTTTGCTATTTTTAAAAGACATTACAATTTTACGAACTTCGGTGGATGTGACCATGGAAAAATCACACTTTTTTGCTGGTGGAACTAGCACACTCAAAAACTGATTAGCACCACTCACTGAGACTTTTACTTTTGAGCTTATTTCTTCTACTGAAGACACAAAATAGTTATTATGCTCATCAGAAGAGATACCACTTGAAGATCTATGTGAAGACTTACCGGAAGCGTTCTTGATAATTGACCAAGCTGCTCGACATCTGTTGGCTGACCTCTCTATAATTTCTTCATTCTTGGCTTTCTTTGCTTCTTTCAGGGCTATTCTGTATTGTTTTTGTAAGCGCTTCATTTTGTCCAATAGGTGCTTACTATTTGTTTGTACAGCAATAGATTTACAGAATAGGATTTGATTTTTCATCTTCTCGAGCTCCGGAGTATACAGTTGTCATTTTTGTCAGTGTTAGTTCTTTTTTTCTTATTGTTTCTTTTACATTCTTGTAAAGGAAAACATAGTTCAAAAGCTGATATAAACTCAAGGAAAAACACACCAAACAGTTCCTCAGCCGACATTTTTGGCTCAAACATGTAAGCCCAATCCACACCGCTTAAATAGTGTTGAAATTTATTGATATTGTCAGAGAAGAATCTTCTATCCCACCTTACTACGTTAAAGTTTTCTGGTAGTCCTATTTTAACTTCAAAAATAGAGCCTACGGAGTTGAAATTTGACAAGGATGTTTCACTTTGCTCATAGGGTCACTAAGAAGCTGTTTTGGAAATATAGTTTTTGAATTCTTTAGGGCTCCGCCTCACTGGACTTAAAAATTACTCTATGTTGAATATTGACATGGACGTTCCTCTTTGTTCATAAGCATTCACTAGGAAACGATTTTGCAAATTTCCTTTAGGGCTCCGCCCCACAGAACCTTCAAGTTACCATAGATCCTATAGGGTCATTCCACGTAAAATTTGACGTGGACATTCCTCTTTACTCAATGGTACTTGAAACGGTTTTGTAAAAATAGTTTTTTTAATTCCTTTAGGGCTCACCACCCCACTGGACTTTAAAAAATTACTCTATGACCTACGGGATTAATTTTTGACATGGATGTTAAATCTTTGCTAATAGGAAGTCACTATAAGAAACGGTTTTGGAAATATAGTTTTTGAAGTTTTTTAGGGCTCTGCCCCACTGGACTTAAAAATTATGTCCTCCGGAGTTAATATTTGACATGGTCGTTCCTGTTTGCTCATAGGTGCTCCGCTCACACTATTTCAATGTGTTAATCTTAATGTATATCCTAATGAAAAAGATTTCGTTGGTCTTCAAAGAGATTAAAAAAACAAATTCACACGGGTGAAGCCGTGACGGGCAACAGCTAGTTTCATAATAAACTACAAACTAATATTATTAGTAAATCAGCTGATCGCCAAATGCAAATCTAATGGAAATTACAAATTACAACTTGTAACTAGTAGATTATTATGAAATGGGCCCCTGGTAGTTTGTTTATTGTCCGGAGATGACTTGTTGGCCAGTGAGGGGGTTGGGGGGTGAGGGGGAAGCTGAAGCATACCATTGGCCAAAACAATTTGCTTTTTGTTTTTGGTTTTTTTATTATACCATCAACTAAACCTATCAACAAAACCAAAAACATTCAGCATCCCTACAATGTTTTCTTTTATTTTGCAGTTTCTATATTCTCTACATTGAATAATTAGGCTAGCTGGTTTGTCAACAAAAATAATTGTTTACTTTTCTCAGCAAATTTTTTTCATGTAGAACAGTACAATCTAAGTGTTTTTATTCCTTACTTAACTAAATGACCGGTAGGTTTCGGATGTAAATTTCCTCTCGCCCCCAACCCCCTCAGTGGCCAACAAGTTATCTCCCTACAATATATCGGTCCACAAAACACAGTCTGATTAATACTTTTTTGGAAAAACTTGATCAACTATTGGAGATTTTAAATAAAAAATAGAAGAGTAATAATAGCAGGTGACATAAATATAAATGTAATTGATAACAATGCTGCTCTAATTAACAATAAACTCCAAAACATGGAATGTATTATAAAATTGATTTTCCAACTGGAATAACAGACACTGCATGTTCCGCAATTGACAATTTTATACCGTAACTAACATAAATAAAAACAAAAGTGGAAGGAATCATAATAGCAATATCTGATCACGATGGCCAGGTGTTGAGTTTATTGGATGAAAATAAAGAAATCAATTTTTCAAAACTGTTTGAAAATTCAATAGCAGTACCTTCAAAATATTTTTAAAAAATCTGGCTCAGGAGACTTGGTCTGGTGTCTACTTTGGCCCAGTCAAGGGAAATTTGATGACTTCAATTATATTTTCATGTATTATTTTAACACATTGAGTGCGGCGTGGACCATCCAGTCACAAACGCAGTGAAACGTCTATGTAATAAAAATTTTCAGGCGCCGGGTGACTTCTTTCAATTTTTTGCCGCAGCGAATGTGTTGATAACAGCTTTCCTACAGTTAAAATAGAAAAAAAAAACAAAAAAGAATTTTATGGACTGAAGAGATCATTAGTGGGAAAAAACTTGATTGATCTGTTTTTCCACATAAACTTTCCAGATTAAGTGGAAAAAGTAACGTTGAAAGTATCAGAAATAAGAAAAAATTGTTGAGAAAAAAAATTAATGATATGAAAAAACTTTAGATTTTGAATTAAAAGATTTTGAAATAAAAAATCTGGTAATGTTTCATCCTAGGTTAAACAGCTTGGTAATACTGATTTACCTATCAAATGTCACTTGTACTTCATGTAAGCTGCAGAAAATTGCACAACTAATTAGGTTTCAAACATATTCTACGCTATGAGAAGTCTATTCCGTAAGGGTAAATAGTCAAAGCCAATATGCTGCCACCATAGAATCAATTACATCAATTTTTAAGTAACCCAAAAACTTAATGACCAAGTTTTTCAAACTTGAAAAGTCAATCTTTATATTCTAAAGAGGCTGTAAAGAACATTATAACAAAATAAGAATAAAAACTTTATTAAAAATTGCTTTTACATCTAAATAACGGAACAACAAGAACTCAACACTTAAATTAATTCAAGGAAAGGAATCTAAAAGTTTTAACATGTAAGATTTTTGTGAAAAACTTAGTACAAGTCATAACAATAATACTTTTTTAAGGGGAAAGTTATCATGAGAATAATGCACAAAAAACTATTTATAAATATTATTTAAAACGATGAATACATACCACTTTTACGTGATTTTTTATCATTGTCTTTAATAAACATATCTCAAAAAAGTGCATTATGTCTCTAATGACTCATAGACCATGTTACTAAAGTTGCAACAAAGAGACTTGAAATACAACAGCCAACTTAAAAAAAATTACCAAAATTATTTTAAAATTTTAACAAAATATTTTATCACAATTATATAAATAAAGCCATAGTTAACTTAAATGATTGACCAAATTAACTTGTTTGCTCACATTTGAACGTTCAAATCATCTAATGGACATATTATTAGTTAAATGAAGAATAAATCACAAAAATACAAATGGTAAATTTTCTCTAAAAAAAGAGTGGACAAAATTACTGAAAAAAAAAACAAACAAAAGTTAAATTATTAACTGCAACTCCTATTTTACAAATACATAGAGATTACATGAGAGGTAAAAAAAGGTGGAAATGTGATGCTTCTTTAGATATGGACACGAAATTCTATGCCTACTAATATATTTTTGTATTTCTTACAAACATAAAAACATTTAATTAAATTAAATCTAACTATGCATTCAAAATGTGATTTTTAATAACAAAGTGTAAGTAAGACAATTTCTCCTAATTAGTCTACATCAGTACAAAAAGGTAAAAAGACACTACAACTACCATTGATTTGATACAGTTAACTTCACTTAACAATGTTGCATGAACAAAATTAAACAAACCAATAAACTTGGAACCTTGAAAAAATTAAAAATGGGCTTTAATGTCTTTGTTTAACCAATTTGTTACTGACATAAAAAATAATCAAAAAAAAGCCCAGCAACTCTAATATAAACCGGTTGGTTCTCCAAACACAATCAGCCGGATAACATCTTGGCCCGCCGGTTTAGATAAACAGCCCTTTCCCTTATGTTCATATTCAACCTTTCCAACCAACCAACCTATAGTCAGTTTTAATGGTCCATTTCAGAGGATTGACACTTTTGGGGTGGTTTGTGCGGAAACAACCTACCCAGACATCCTCTTTCATGAGACATTTTTTCTAATAGTCTTTTACAAGTGAGCAAATTTTGTAGCATTGTGGGCTGTCACTGTGATCATGGTTGATTCATACAAGAGCAGGCCAGCAGCAAAGCAAGAAGAGTTTTGGAACATGATTTAGTGATACATGTTCCGAACAACATTTTTCATATGAGTATTGATTTTCTGATACATACAATAAAAAATCCATATCAGCCAAAGAGTAAAAATTAAATCAATGAATGGGGAATTAGTTATACTTATCACATATAATACAGCAGATCCCATTGAAATATCTACTGGCTTTGTAATCAGAGAGAAATAATGTAATGAATTGCTACAAAATAACTTAAGGTGAAAAAGGAAATCAAACTTTTTTCAAGACGTCTGTACTATTCCATATTGTTAGAGAGCATAACATATTATAAAATGCACATAGCATCCAATTTTTGCTAGCATAGTTGTTTTCAATGAGAGTCTTAAAAATTATTAAAAAATTTATGATAAATTTTCATACCAAGTCTTAGATATTTTATTATAAACATTCAAGTCTTATTTATTTACTTTGTTTAATTCATGAGTTTTTCATAAATATAATATAGTTGTAGCTACTCAGTAGACTTCAAAAATCACTTTCATACGGAAATAAAATATTTACATGTTTATCTCAATTCACATTGATTTCTAATAAAGAAATGTGATGTACATTATTTACAAACAGTTCACACACGTTTAACATATTAAATGTGGTTGGACTTCTATTTTGTGCTGCAACACCCCAATCAGTAACATTTCTGCAGCCACAATGGGTGGCGTCGAGCCTTTCAATTTAAACCTTTTCCACAAGGTTTTATCGTCGGCATGAGATATAATAAAGGTGTTTTCAGGCCATCTTGACGGAACCTTTTCCAAGTATTCTCCACCACAGGATTCCACAATACCTGCAACAATATGCAAATAATCAAAAGTTGAATTTAAAATGTCTTGGGGAAATTATTTCCAAAAGAGTGAAGTACAGCAACAATGATGCAAGAATTTATATAATGCCTTTGAAAATTGTGAAGATCTTCAATTAACCTGCAGGGTACAAAATTATCATGAAAACAACAGCTCAGTCAGTTGAACGCATAGTTAGCAATAGAAGGTTCAGCAGGTGACATGCGGCAACCCCCCCCTTGATTAAATTAACTATGCATTCAAAATATGATTTTTAATAACAGATATTAAGACCATTTCTCCTTATTAGTCTATTTCTCCCCAAATTAAAAAAATGCTTCCCAAAACCCCCTTTTCTTTGATTTTTAGCCTTCCTTTTCTCATATTCTCATTTTCTGTAGTCTTCTTTTAAGCAAGGGTCATGGGTCTGCTTTTAGGGCTCTTTCACACGAGGCCACCAGTGGCTGCAACTGATGGCCGCCACCGGTTACCTGCCACATTGTTTTAAATGGGGGCCTCCAGACGCTTCCACTGCAGTTGCCTGTCAGGACACAGTGGCCAAGCAGTGTCTCCTTGCGCAACTGGGAGCGAGCAACCGCAGTGGCGGCAACTCACCCCAGGGAATTGAAAGAAATGGGAGCTTTCAGACGTGACCACTAGTGTCCGCCACTGGAAGTATCACCTCTTTTGGGGTAAACAGTCTGTCAGTTCACGAGCGGAGACAGATATGGACTTGTGATAGTTTGTTAAAAAAAAAAATCAGTGGCTAGAAGAAAAATAAGGAGGACGTTGCGGCAAAAAAGGGAGAGGAACAGAAGAAGTGATTAAACAAATTTTAATGAACATGGAACATACGCCTGCGTCTTCGTCTTCTTTTCTTGATTAGTAACGCTATAAGAAGGAGATGTTCATTACTCGTCAGAATTTTCTCAACTAGTTATGTGGTGGCTATTGATGGAGTGGCTTGCTAGTTGCCTGTACCGTGGACTGCAGTTACCCGACTGGTAACTGGTGGCGGCCACCAGTTGCAGCCACCGGTGGCCTCGTGTGAAAGAGCCCTTAGATTTTCTTTATACCCCCTACCATCCTACCAAACAAATGTCAGGACATGATATGATATGGTAGATTATAATATGGTTTGCTCAGCTGGTATGAAACTAAAAAAAAAACAAGTACTTATCCTCAAGAGAGACACAAGTGATACACAAGTTTAAAGAGGTATTCACAGGGTTCCCACTCCAATTAGAAAATTAAAATCACGGTTTTTTCTCGGTTTTCATATCCAAAAATCATCAAATTCATGGTCAAAAAGCGAGTTATTTTGCGTAGAAAATAATAATTACAAGCCACAAATTAGTCTATATAGACTGAATATGTTACGAGACCAATACTTTAAACACAGACGCAATAACAGCAATCGTTTCATCTCTTTTATGCATCTTTCGATAGAGAAACTATAATAAAATGCGGATGCACCACGCCATGCGGTCGACTCCGTCTGAACCATCCACACAATACGACTTTTTGAAGTGCGCCATTTACATTGCAACATCATAAATAAAAATAACTTCGTATTACTACCATTCCTGCTAATAAAGTTACTTTTCTCACTCATTGATGTTACGACATAAACAATCCATGGTGAAAAGTATCATATGGACGGGGCCGTACTCAATTCTTAACGCGGTAGCAGCCATATGATCATATATGCAATAAAAACAATTTGTTAAGCAAGATGAATGTAGTCTCTCGAAAGGTGAGCTAGAGCTTATAAGACCAATTTTGTCAATTTTTTGCAACAACCGTGGTAGTTGCCACCAAGTATATAGCAGTTAAAAAAGTGTTTAAAAAATCACGAAAATTAAATGTGTAATGATAAAACTAAAAACTTGACTTCCATTTCAGTTTTAACGCTATATACAGTAGAACCTCGATAGTTAGACTCTCGATAGTTTGTCTTGATAGTTCGACACTCCTTATAGTTCAACACAGTCTGTGACAACCTAAAAGGTCAGTAACGATCAATAATGTCCATTTTGGAGTCTGACAAAGGTGAAAATGTAAACAGAGAGGGGAATTATCGAAATGTTTATTACGTCACAATTCAATCAAGTTATGGTTTCATTAAAATTTAATGTTTCCTATAAATGCCACCGGCTAACCTAACGGTTAGAGTCTTGGACTTTGGTTCAAGAGGTGACGGGTTCGATTTCCGGGGGTGACCAACAAAATTTGATGGGTTTGGACCGCTTTCCCAAAAAGCGTCTATGTGTACTTAGTAAAAATCACCATAACAAAATGCCTCTGGTGTAGGTATGAGAAAACAAAATGCAACTCATGATATTTCTATCCCCTATGTTAAAATTTCCGATATACTCCCTACAGTTCAAAATTTTGATACTTCAACCCTTTCCAAGTCCACAAAACGTCAAATTATCGAGGTTCTAATGTGAAGGAAAGATGTAATTAATTAATTAAGGAGGCGTTTTTTATTAATTAAAATAATACACATTATGATATTGTAGTAGAAGGCTGTGCGGGTCTTTACACCAGTCAAGGTTGGGCAAGCGCACTGGAGTGGTTGATTGACATGGGTTCGTTGCTCTGAAGGTCGGTAGAAATGCAATCAGATATATGGACCGACTTCCTGGTTGTTAGGGAGAGCGGTGACTGGACCCGGGGCGGTCAGGTGAGTAGCCATTTTGGTTGTTTTAGGCTCGGGGTTTAGGCTCTGTCGAGTCTTTGGGGTTTTTATCTTTTTGGAGTCTTGTGATAAACATAGTTCAGAGTTACTTTGGGGTTTCTGTCGAGTCATTGGGGGTTTTTACCTTTTTGGAGTCTTGTGGTAAACATAGTCCAGAGTTACTTTGGGGTTTAAGTATTTATCTTAGTTGAGTTCATCAGCAAAGAGGGTACTTAATTCGGTTGCGTGTTTAGTTCCAAATTTTAAAAGGGCTTGTAATTTTGAGTTTTAGTGTTTTAATAGAATTAAACCTTATTGGCTAGATCGCACTGCCTCCAAAACGTTTGCCTAGTTCACAAGCTGGAGTCAAAAATTGTGAAAATTGTGTTTTGTAATTGTACTGTACTAGATTTGAGGTTTTGTTTTAATAATGTGAAAGCATTGTTTTATAATTGCACTGGATTCGACGTTTTATTTTATATTGTGAAATTTGTATTAAAAGTAAGGAGTATATAGGTTTTTGGTTGATTAAAATAAAAGGTCCGCTCAAACTCGTGCATTTGTTATTAGTGTAAAGCCACATTATTCCTGTTTCTCATAAAATTAATAAAGCTACACTCCGAAAGTGGTGATGTGCAAGGTTTAGGCATGCCACCAGATGCCTAAGAGATACAGATGGCTCAGAGTACCTGTGCTCATGGCTTTTGAGAAAAGAGGATGGACGAGGGATGGGGCGGCGTTACTTTTCTAAAAAACATCGGTCTGTCGTAACTATGTCGTCTTCCAGATCAAAAAATGTTGAATTTGATTTGAGACAAAACGTAAATAAAGTCAGTTTTAGAATATATTCATCGAAAGCCATGAGCACAGATACACCGAGCCATCTGTACTGTGTACAGAACACACAAAAAAAGTTTTACAGCTCACCTGTCCAGAGACTACAGTCATTGACTATGTACACTAACGTAAGTAGACTTCTCATAGCATAGGGGTGTTTGAAACCTATTGACGGTGGTCTCGTCCAGCGTACATGGAAGTACAAGAGTCATGTGGTAGACAAATCAGTACTACCACTGTTCTCAATCAAGGAATAAACATTTTATAATGGAGGTTTTTGTTTATGTTGTGATAAAACGTTTTTGCAGCACTGCAAATACAGCTAAATCCTAACAACATCGATGGCAAAGACTCTGGCACCACGTACACTTAACTTCCAAAATTTTGCCTCAAACTAAATGTATTGGATGAGAGGTCTATTCACATTAGTGTACATAGTCAGTGCTACAGTCATGCTAGATAAGAAGGAAGCAAAAGTATAATAAACTTAAACATTGCCAGTCCAAAACAAACTATATGGCAAAGGTGGAACTAATTTTACGAAGCAGTTACGTTTAAATTTATTATAATCGCGACGATTGAAGCAGTTCCAATGCTACATGGTTGAAGCAGTTGCTGCAAGTACATGGTATTAACCTCGTTTTGTAAATGCTTTATTGGAACTGTTATTTCCGAGCTCAATTCCACTTCAATGTGGACGCAGGGGTGCCCACAGGGGGGTCATGGCACAAGTTGCACCATCAAATTTTTTTGGAGGGAGGGGGGGGGGTTTAAAATTTTTTTTATAACAGGCCTAAAAGAAAGTATTTAAATTTAAAATACTTCAGTAAAACACAACAAGCTCACAAACTATAATTATGTTAACTGAAAACTGCACTATTAAATGAGATAATTTGTCATCAATATTCAGCCAACTATAAAGACACGTCGACAATGTTTCTCGACTTTGAGTTGGTGGTTGCCATGGAGACGTGTCGGTCGAGGGTGAGCAGCGCATGTGTAATCTTCCACTGTCCACCATCTACATCTATGCCCTCCTATTGTTTTGCCATTAGGCCTAGTTATCACATTTGCGCTATAAACCTGCATAAATAGAGTAGTGTGTGACTGTGTGACATATTTTATAGTTATTGTTAAAAACTAATCACGGTGATGTGAGATCAGGTTGAGCCGGGGGGAGTTCAAAAGGCTGAAACTACAGACAGTAGCTAACCTATACATTGCCGAGGTAGTTACCCATGTTGTTAACAAAAGACCCATAATAAACTTCTCAGAGGCCCATTGACACCAGAAACCAAATCAACTACATACTCCCTCCACATCATCTGTCAGCCTATGAGAAAAAACCCAGCTACATCGGAGCAAAACTATTCAACACCCTTCCACCAGCACTGAAAGAACAAAAAACAACCGGAACTTCAAAGGAGCTGTTCTCGACTGGCTACTGAAAAAAGAATTTTACACTGTTGAAGAATGCCTTGAAGGACGAGGCCAACCTCATCACTGAAGAAGAAAAATAATGACGCCATGACTGTACTTAATGTTCATGTCAATAAAGAGTATTTTGTCTTGTCTTGTCTTTTGTCTTTGTCTAAAGTATAAGACTTTATTCTACAATAAAAATAAAAATGCAAAAAAAAACATTTTAAGTACAGAATTAAAACTTGTGCGCAATGGTAAAGTGCGAAACGACCAATTAGCCCAGTCAAAATAGGTTTGTGTCGGGAGTAATTCCGGAGGAGCTGAATTTTTCACAGTTGATAAACTATGAAAAGGTGTGCATTTTCCCAAAAGTCCCGAAAAATCCCCCTTGAGCTTTCCGCCCTACGCCCTCTTAAAGTTAAAGCTGCAGTATGTTAGGAAATCAACTACAGTTTCGTAAGGAAAAAAGCAATCAAAGTGGGGTTGCTTTTATTTAGTTCCTGATAGAATTTGCTACAAAAAATGTCATTACCACTTATTACAAAAACCTTTAGGTTTAGCGGCAAAATTGATACAAACGTAAAAAATTGATTTTTTTCTTTTCATCAGTTAAAAACTTTCCCTTACAGCTCCTTTGTTTGAAGTTTATATGTAAAACCGTAAGTATAAAGTTTGTAGAGAATGATTTTAGCTTTACAATGATATATAATAACACTGTGTTCGGTTTGAGGATAACAAGCAATATTGTATTTTATTTTATGGTGATATGGAAAAAAAGGCTATGATATTGGGCCATTTCAGTACAGAAATTATTAAATTTTAATGTCTTCCCCTCTTATTTTTTCTAAAAGGAATGACTTAGAGGAATGGAACTTCATACACCCATATTTGGCTATTAGAACTTCATTTTGAGATACAATGTGATTTTTTAGCCCCGATGGGGGACGGCCCCACTAGGAGTCACAAGAAAATCTTAAATGTAAGCATAGGGTAATATGTACCTCATATTAAAGGTCTTAATTAACAGAAAACAATGGCGCAAACCCGACCTCAATCGGACAACCGAGCCGGAAATCCCAGGTGTTTTAACTTTTCATTAAAATCTTTTATAACAACTTCTAATTAAAAACTTCCATTGCCTGCTACTTCTGCCTCGGTTGTCCGATTGATGTCGGGTTTGCAGCATTGTGGGAACAAAATAAAAGCAACCCCACTTCAATTGCTTGTTTCCTTACGAAACTGTAGTTGATTTCCTAACATACTGCAGCTTTAACTTTAAAGGGGCGTAGGGCGGAAAGCTCAAGAGGGATTTTTCGGGACTTTTGGGAAAATGCACACCTTATCATAGTCTATCAACTGTGAAAAATTCAGCTCCTCCGGAATTACTTCCGACACAAACCTATTTTGACTGGGCTAAATGGCATTTAAGAAAATCGATCCATAAATAAGCGAGATAGGGTGATTTAAGTACAAAAATAGCACCGCTTCTGAGCTGGTTGACTCGCAAAATGCGACGTGGGACAATGGGCCAGCTCAACAATGGGCCAAGATGTTCCTAAACTGCTCCCGAAAGAAAGATGTGACTGTGACTAGAATCAGTTGAACTTATTTTATGAATCAATTTCCATACTTGTTATATTGTTGGATTTGAAATAAAAATTTCTGAGGAAAACAAAACCAAAACAAATCATAACATATATTTTGTTACCTTATGTAGTTTATACAGGGTGAAAAAAAAGTCTGGAAACGGTTTAATATTTTAAAAAGTATTTAAGTAACAAAAGTAAAACTTTGCAAATTGATTTTGAGTGACTAAGGCTACTTCCTAAAGTACTTATTGTCTTGGACCTCCAAGGGGGGACGGTCCACAAGGAGTCAGAAGAAAATATTAAATGTAAGCATAGGTCAATATGTACATCAAATTAAAGGTCTCTAATAATAGAGAATAATGCCGCAAACCCGATCTCAAAAGAATGACCGAGTCAAAAATGGCAGGCGATCAAACTTTGCATTAAAATCATATTGCTGAAAAAAAAATGCAATAACTCTCGATCCACTTGACCTTTTGAGGTCGGGTTTGTGGTAAATTGCTCAGAATGCAAAACCCTTTAAAATGATGTATCATATGACGTAGCCCAATGCAGTTTCCCTGACGACCTCCACTAGCGACATCCCTAAAAGAAGTGTTAAAAAAACTTTATTGGCCTACGTCATATGATACATCATTTTAAAGGGCTATGCATTCTGAGTAATTTGCCAAAAACCCGACCTCAAAAGGTCGAGTGGATCGTGAGTTATTGCATTTTATGTTTTCAGCAATATGATTTTAATGCAAAGTTTGACTCCATTCATCTGTCTAAAAGCAAAAATATATTTTCTGATTTTATTTTTAATGTATTCAATGTGATGGGTCCATTTTAGTCTATTGTCAAAAATAACTCCCAAATATTTGTATGATTCTACCCTCTCAATTTTGTCACAAGTACAGTTATTACTTTGAAAGTTACTGCAAGTATGAATAAAGATATCGTGCGAATTATAATCTGAAAATTTACTAATGGAAATGGGTAGGAACTTGGTTTTTGAAATATTTAAAGAAAGTATATTTTGATCCAGCCATTTTTTAACTATCATTAAATCATGCATTGCTTTTTCACGCACCTCGGGCCAAGATTTCCCCTGCAGGAAAATGAGAGTGTCGTCTGCAAACAAAAATAATTTTCCAAAAAGGTTTAATTTAGTCATATTATTTATATAGATAAGAAATAAGCTGCCCTGGACCACCCCGTAGTCAACAGGCATAGAATCACTATTTGTACCACAAATAGAAACAAACTGAGTTCTGTTCGAAAGATAGTTTTTGAACCACGTAAGGGCGATGCCCTGTATACCAATTGCTTCCATCTTCATTAACAACTTTGTACGGTCAATAGAATCAAAAGCCTTCTTGAGGTCGAGAAAGATCATCAGTGGATGATTATTTCCAGAAATAGAATTATTTATTTCCTTATTTATGTCAAACAAAGCATCATCTATATTTTTATCTTGCCGAAACCCATACTGACGCTCGCTAAGAAGATTGTTTGATTGGAGATATGAAATTAATTGATCCTTCACAACTTTCTCGATTATTTTGGTGAACACACTAAGCAAAGATATGGGGCGGAAATTATTTTTATCTTTAAAATCATTAGCTTTAAAAAGAGGGAAGACTTTTGCTAACTTAAAACACTCGGGGAAGGAACCAGATGCCAAACTTAAATTAACAATATGTAAAAGCGGTTTGCAAAGAACAATGAAATTATTTTTTAGGACTTTGGCCGAAACTCCATCATAGCCTGGCGCCGACCCACCCCGCAAGCTGTAAACGTAACATCGTAGGTCAAGTTCAGTGATAGGTTGAAAAGTAAAGGTGCAGTTGACATGGTAGTCGAAATCATTCACAACTGGGTCCCCACCCGAATCAATTGCATTATCCAAAGAGTTGCCAACATTAGAAAAGAAATTATTAAAATCATTAGCAACTTGTTTGCAAAATGAAACAGAAGTTTGGGCATTATTGGAAAATTTTTTGATTGGAAAAGCATCTTTTGTATTTGCTCTACCTGCTAGTTCATTAATTACTTCCCAAAAAAGTTTAGGATTGTTTGATGCTTCGTTTAATTTTGACCTATAATAATCACGTTTTGTTTGTCTTAAATTATTGTTTAGTGTTTGCTTGAATTCGTGATAGTACGTTATTAGCTCTGCGTTAAAAGGCTGTTTTTTAACTCGCTTATTTAATTTGTCTCTTAGTCTAATTTGTTTAATTAAGTTTATTGTTATCCAAGGTTTAAGTTTTTTCATCCTAGTTGAGCGATTTTTATTAGGTTTTCTTGCACATTCTATGGAGTTAGTGACTATTCTACTAAAATGGTCAGCGCAAAAATTGATGTCTCTATTGTTATTGTTTATAGGTTCCCAGTTGGAATTAGTTAAGTAGTGTGCCAGTAAGTCGTGGTCCAAGTATGTGCGAGGTGATGTCGGGAAGTCGGAAGTATTTGTGCGCTTGAAGTCATTGGTAATGGTGAGGCCAGTGCTGTAATGGTCAGTCACGGCAGTCTGGAACACAGCTGATTTTACCTGAGAAGTATTTCAGAAAAATGTGATCCAGACAGCTCTTTGAATTAAAAGTTACTCTCGTTGGTTTGTCTATGCATTGAATAAATCCCATTCCCAATAACAAATCTAAATACTTAGTCGAAGTAATGTCTCTTTGCAATAAATCAAAATTAATGTCTCCCGAAAGAATGCATGACCAATTTTTACTCAAATTATTTAAATAATTTTCAAGTTCATTAATAAACAAAATTGGATTGCTGTCAAAAGTTCTGTAAAGTGCAAGTAATTGAAATTTCTGTTTAAAGATTGTGAAGTTAAGTCCTAATCCGTAAACGTCACCTAGAGTAATTTGTGATACAGTGGCAGATAATTTCTTGTTAGTGTACACAATGACTCCGTCGTTCTGATTTCGTTGTGTCTCGGTATGAAAACAGTCTAACCCCTCCAAACCAGTTCCCGCCCCTCCCTCTCCCAGCCAACATTCCGTCAAAACAATAATATCCAAATATTGAATAAAATTATTTAAATAAATTAAAAGTTCATCAAAGTTTTTATTATAACTGCGAATATTAGAATTAAAGATACACAAACCGTTACGACCATTATTATGATAAAAATCTGTAAATTGAGCAACGTCGTCCAACTCCTGGCAATGAATTATTTCTAAAAGAGAGCCGTCATCGTCGTCGCACAGCATAGGTCAATGACCCCGCCTCCTGTCTACTTAAAACCATGCCATCTAATATAAATGCCAACAAACTCATTGAAAAATAAATAAAAACTATTAAATGAGTAACTACAATTAATATTAACGTTAGCTAAGATTATTCAACTTCAACGACAAAGACATTACCTATGAATTTATAAATGAAAACATTGAATACTGTATCAACAAAAAATTTCTAAACATATTTTATCCAACGACAAAAAGAAAATGGATAACATGAGACCTAACAAACAATTTTCATTCTAAATCAATTTATATTTTTAAATTAAAATGAAAAAAATAAAATAATTGAATCACTTTTTGTTTCAAAATTCTTTCAAGTTAGGACTACATATTTAAAAGAAAAAATTTACACACTCAATAGAGAAACTGTATACATATGATAAAAATTAAAATTTTACTCATAATATCTTAATTATAATTAGAATAAGGATTAATATGCGTTTAAGTTCGTTAACTAATTAATGACTCAAATCATTACTGAATCCCAGAATCTGCTCGTATTTTAGACTAAAAAAACAATAAAAATTAATAAATTTCCAAAGTAACGAGATTTACATTTAACACAAATATCAGTACCTCATCAATAAAAATTATTAATTTTGTGTTAATTGTTCACTGTTTGATGACAGAAAGATAAAAAACTAGATAAATATATATCACCATATAGAGCAGTTTATAGCCTATAAAAAGCAGTTTATATGAATTATTGCAATTCTTTTATAATCTTTATTTAACTAATTTTCATTTAAATTAAAAGGAAAAAAATCAAATTAAAAACATGTATAGTTTTACGTACAAAAAAATTAATAGTATAAAAAAATTGAAAATGAAAGAACAGGCTAATCAAACAAATACCCAAGTAAATTAGTTACTGTCAAATTTGTCCAGATCCTCCTGATTCACAATTCTTATGGCAGCATCCCTCTCCCGCGGCTTGACCAGGATCTTGCCATTGAAGTAGCCGGCGAAGTGTATCTTCCCCTCGCGCTGTAGCCTCCGAGCCCGTCCTAGGAGTCCTTTGCTGTTGGCCGTCAGGTGATCGTTGACGTAGATGTTACACGGCTGCAGATTGGCAGATATGTCAGTAGATTTTAGGTTTCTTTTGGTCTTTGCAGCTGCCAACCACTTCTCCTTAACAGTCCTCGACACAAATTGGCAGATGATAGGCGGATGAGGTTGTTTCTCTGAGAACAGGCGCAGGCAGTGAGCGATGGACACATCCTCACGCTTGAAATTGGTTCCAAGGATGGCAGCGAGCTTCTCCAGAATGACGTAAACATTTTCTCCAGTTGTTACGGGTATGCCCAACACTTCGATGTTTGCACAGCGCGAGTGTTGCTCGGCGTCGTTCAGGCGTGCACGCAGCGACCGGACCTCCGTGGTGAGCGCGGCGTTGGCCTGCTCCAGCGTGTCGCAGCGGTTCTGCAGCGCCGTCTGATTCTGGTCCAATAAATTTAATTTATCGTTCAAAGCTTGTACTTCCTCTGTCAACGAATCCAGCTTGATAATAACGCTACCAACTGCCGAGTCGGTGTGAGATTTCAGGTCCGTTTTAAAACTATTTAGCACCTCTATTAACGTCTTCTTATCGACGGCGGCCGTTGATGAGTCGTTACTCCGTTGAGATGCAGTCGAACCAGTCTCCACTACGCAGCTCTCACACTTCCAATTTTTACTCTTGGCCTTGGTGAAATTTTGGGTTCCTAGTTGCGTGCACGCAGGATGGAATTCCGTGGTACAGTCTATACACTTAAGATTTAAATCACCTTGCTTCAAGTCCAAAGAACACTTGCCACAATTAGATGTCATTCAATTCAATTCAATTCAAATTAACTTTATTCATGAAATTTGTACAATCATGCCTACATTGGTAAAACAAAATTATACAAATATAGAACGGCATCATACTAAATATACAAACTTAAGACTAATTACATTTTAAGCAGCATTTGCAGTAAACTCTTCAAATGAGTATAAAGCTTTTTCTATTAAAAAAATTTTAAAATGTTTTTTGAATTTAGAATTGTCTGTGATGAAAAGTAAATCTTTTGGAACGTAACGTATAAATCGTGTACCCGCAGCACTTGGTTTTTTAAAATGTAATTCAGTAGAATGTTTTTGATTAGCAAGCTGGTTTTTATTTCTTGTGTTATAGTCATGAGTTGATCCTAATTTTAATAACCTTTCGCCATTATTCCTTACAAACATAACAGTTTCAAAAATGTACAGGCTGTATATTGTTAATATTCCTAGTCTTGAGAAAATTTCTTTAACAGATTCTTTATTGTTCAAGTTCATAATTATTCTGATTGCTTTTTTTTGAAGACGCAAAATAGCTAACAAATTTTGATTACTTGTCGCACCATACAACACAACCCCAAAAGAAATATGGGAATGTATGTGCGCATAGTAAATTGTTTTCAATGTTTCTATTGAGCAATATCTTGACATGGTTTTGAGAGCGTATAGTCCAGAAGCAATACTATTTTTTAGTGATATAATGTGATTATTCCAAGTCAAATTTTCATCTAGTAGTAACCCTAAAAATTTTGTTTTATTTGTTTGAAATATTTTTGAATTATTCAATGTAATATTTAGAATTGGCTTGTTTCTGTTTTGTTTTGTATGGAAGGAAATGAGGTTTGTCTTTTCTAGATTTAGTAACAAATTTTGATTGCTGAGGTAATTATTAATTAATTTAAGATCGTTGTTAGCTACAACTTCCACTTCATTCACAGTTTTAGGCCGGCCGCACACTGGAGGAGCAAACTGTTTGAAGCAAGTGTCGCGAGTCATTTTGTTTCTACGATCTTGTCGGACACCTACTTCTGCGTGTATTTCAATGGGCCGGCGTACACGGAGGGAATGCTCGTTTCGAGACGCCTCGCGACGTCGCGAGTCGCTTGAAACAGTGTCGGACGCCTAGTTGAAATTTTATGTCTCGCAACAAACGTCGGAAACAAACTTCGCATGCGCATGCGCACGACGGCATAACCTCCAATCCGTGTATTGTGCGGCCGGTCTAGGTTTGTTTGTGTTGTCTAATGTTACGTGTCCCGTTCAAAATGTCAACAGCAGAAGGTCAAGATAAATTAGTAGATGTGGATAAACTGTTGGGTATAGCTGGTCTTCAACTATCTTCAACAGTGCCTCAAAACTCCTTACTTTTTAGTTCGGAAAACTTTTTAGTTCGGATATAAACGATCTAATATCCCTCTTTTCGTTAATAGGGTGGACCTAATGACCTAATGGTTCCTTTTCGGAGCCATATCCAACATTTGCACAATTTCCATACCGTAAGCACACAGCAACATTAACCTCTTCTTCAGCATTTGCACTCATGATGTTACCGGTGTGCGAAGAACGGGCAACTTTTTCTTTCTCGAGTCACTCGAGTCAAAATGTATCTTTGTCGCGAGATATCACACACTGGAGGAGCAAACTGTCAAAATGCTTCCAACAAAATGGCTCGCAACACTTGATTCAAGCAGTTTGCTCCTCCAGTGTGCGGTCGGCCTTACCCGTAACTATCAAGTTTGAGTCGTCAGCATAAAGACACAATTTACTATACGATCCAGTTAGAATTGATGGAAACCCCTTCAAATAACAGAGGAAGAGAACTGGTCCCAAAATGGATCCTTGCGGAACTCCATGCCTCATTGTTTGCAGGGCAGATTTTGCGTAATCTATTTGATTCTTTTTATTTATATATTTCAATTGAACAAATTGTTGCCTATTCGAGATGTATGACCGAAACCAGTTTAGCGCGACATCACTAATGCCGATGGTTTTTAAAGTACTTATCAAAATTTTGTGTGATACACTATCGAACGCTTTTGAAAGGTCCATAAAAATTCCGGTTGCATTCTCTCCCCTATCAACAGCATCAACAGTCCTTTCAATAAAATCAATCCCAGCTGTAACCACTGACCTACCTAATCTGAATCCATGCTGTTCTTCATCAAAAATGTTATTTTTTTCTAGAAAATCAACTAATTGCAAATACATTACACGTTCAAAAATTTTAGAAATGGTCGGTAAAATAGACAACGGTCGATAATTTTCTGGTTCAGTTTTACTACCTTTTTTATAAAGCGTTAAAATTTTTGAAACCTTCAGTTTATTTGGAAAAATACCTGAGATGAGTGATGAATTAATGACATGTACCAGTGGCTTTATCAAAAATAATTTGGATTGTTTTATGATGGTCATTGGTATTTCATCATAGCCAACAGAGTATTTGTTTTTAAAAGAAGAAATAATTTTATCTAATTCCTCTTCGCTAACAGGTTTAGTATAAAATTTTTTGTTATTAGTAATTTGAGAATTGTTTAAAGTCACATTTTTTGCTTTCAGGTTAGGTATTACCGAATCATCAACTACATTGATAAAATAGTTATTAAAAATTTCAGAAACCTTTTTTGGATCAGTATATATTTCACCCTTGACAACTAGTTTAATATTGTCACATTGTATAGTTTTATTATTTCTAATTTCCTGATTGATTATTTTCCAGGTAGATTTACTAATGTTGTCTGATTTATTAATTTTATTTTCGATATACTCTTTTTTTGTTGCCAATTGTTTTTATTAAAGAACTTTTTCTTTTGCTTTAATAATTTATTAATTCCTGTGTCCTTTGTTTGTCTAGCAATATGGCTCAGGTTTTTAATTTCACTTTTTAGTTTCATTAAATCTGAAGTTATCCAATTATCACTAGTACATTTTACTCTACTTTTAACTAAAGGAAAACATGTGTTGAAGTAATACATTAAAATATTATGGAATACATCGTACTTAGCTTCTACCTTAGCATTATACATATCAATCCACGACTCGTTACATAACATATTTTGAAATAGGCTTATATTTTCTGGAGTGAATTTTCTACAAGTATGGGTTATTACTTTGTTATTATCTGCTATTTTACTTCTTAGTTTAATTTTTAGTATTTGAGCATCATGGTCACTCAACTCCGTAATCAAACCTTCAATGTGTAATAATTGTTTTGGAAAATTCGTGATAAAATTATCAATAGCACTCTCAGACTCAATAGTAATTCTAGTCGGAAAATTTACAAGATATTGCATGTTATGCTGTTTTATGATGTTATTTAATCTTATGTAATTTTTCTTTAGTGAATCCAAAACATCAATATTGATATCACCAGCCAATACCAGCCAATGGATTGGAGGGGATGAGTCATCTTGCATAACACGTGTCTGTTTCGGCTCCGTATTTACGTAGTCTTTTTACTGGGAAAATATTATCTGTCGCTGTTAAGTTGTTAATAGTCTATCAGTTTTAGCAGTGAGGCATACAGTGATACTATTCAGTCGATTTAATCTACAGTGGAAGACCCAGTGTACGCTGATTAGTGATATCGGGAGCCGGTCAGTGTGTTGTGTCGGTACGCGCCATGGCGGGCGGCAGCGGTTCCAAGGTCGCGACACGCAGTGCGGCAAAGACTGAATCCGACATGTCGGAGCCTACTACACCTACTCTTCAGAGCTTTGACGAGAAACTTAATATAATATTAAGTAAGTTAGAAAAAAATTCTAGTGATGTTACTAAAATTTTGTCTGAGCAAAAAGATATAATAACGTCAGTTGAACTGTGTCATAACAACATTGATGATTTGAAAACTCTACTAACCAATCAGGATACGAGGATTAAAACTTGTGAAGATGAAATCAAGCGAGTGAATGAAAACAGTATAAATGTTGGTTTAAAAATTAAGCACATTGAAAAGGAAGTCTGTGATCTAGAACAGTATTCGCACAGGAATAATTTAATTATTTACGGCATTCCCGAGGAAAACAATGAAAACATTCACAACATCATCCGGAGGTTGGCGAATGCTTTGCAATTTGAGGACTGGTCCATTCGTCTGGTTGATGCAGTTCACAGAATGGGTAGGCCTACTGCTTCGCCTAGGCCTATAATAATACGATTTACAAGTCGTCTGATTAAAGAAGAATTTCTGCAAAAGCGAAAAGTACGGCGAAACTTAAAAGCTACGGATCTTGGCTTCGGCAGTGACAACTCTGTTTATATCAACGAGTCCCTGACTGCAAGGAATAGAGAACTTCTTAAACTTGCCCGGGAAGCTGCCAAGACGAAGGACTACGCCTACGTATGGACCGCCAACTGCCACATCTTCGTTCGTCGGGGAAGAGGATCTCAAGCTATTAGGATTACCTCGATAAAAGACTTGGAGAAAATGTGATGATTAAAATAAATGTAAGTAAAGTAGTTGAGAATTCCTTGTCTAGTTATTTATGCATGTCATTAGTATTATTTAATAGCTCAATGAATATTATTGCATGTAATGTATAAAAATCATCGTTTTTGTATTTAATTTATTTGCCATTCAATTTATGAGTAATGACTAATTTGTTAGAACAGTTAATTTATTATCAGAATGTACGTGGTTTGAGGACAAAAACAAACATTTTTTATTCTAATTTAGAAGCCAGTGGTTATAAAATAATAGCTCTCACTGAAACTAATTTGCAGTCTGATGTCAATACTTCAGAAATGTTTTCAAATAAATTCAATGTGTTCAGATGTGATCGTAATTTGGAGATTACTGCCAAGCAAGGGGGTGGTGGGGTACTTCTAGCTGTAGATAAAGAATTATTATGTAGTCAAGAAGATAAATTAAATATTAATGTTCCTGGTTGTGAATGTTTATGGGTAAAATTCCCTATCAGTAAAGGGGGCATGCTTTATATTTCTGTTGTGTATTTTAGACCAAAATCACCATTAGGGGCTTACCAAGTGTTCTATGATAGTTTACAAAAGATAAATTTCTCAAGAAATAGTCACATAGTAATAATTGGTGATTTTAATTTACAAATTTATGGTATTAATAATGATTTTACAAGGGGAGATAGTTTATGTAAAGAGTTGTTTTTGAATTTAAACCTGTTTAATTTAAGCTTAAAAAATAATATTCTCAATTTCCAAAGCAAAACATTAGATTTAATAATTTCAAATATTGAAGATGTTAAAGTATTGAGGTGTGATGACCCGATTGTTCAAGAAGACCCTTATCATCCTGCACTGGTGGCAAAAATTGTTGTCACCGCACCCTTATCTTATCGGTCAAGGTCGTCCAACTCGGCCGGTTATTGTTATAGCAAGGCCGACTTCCTCCAAATTTATCAAGGGTTATCTGATATTGATTGGACTGGCTTGTATTCCACTACCTCTGTTAATGATGCAGTTGAAGTGTTTTATAACTCTGTTTATACTGTTCTCAACAAAGCATGTCCTTTAAAGAAAACGAAAAAACCGAAATATCCCTTTTGGTTCACACCTTCTGTGATTTTCAATTTAAAATTAAAGGATAAATTAAGAAAAAAATATAAAAATTTTCCAACAGCTCAAAACTATGAAATTTTTAAATCCCAAAGGAAAATATTTAAAAATGAAGTAAACCTTGCGTATTCAGAATATATTAGTAGTGTAGAAAATAAGCTGAATAAAGATTGTAGTAGTTTTTGGAGATTTGTTAGAAATAAAAAGTCTGGGAATAATAGATCAACGGTTATGGAATACAATGGTGTTGAATTGGATAGTGGAGTGGCGGTAGCAGGCGCTTTTGCGGAATACTTCAGTTCTGTTTATGACAAATATAGTGTTGAACCAACTTTGGAGGCTGCTGTGGCGGGTCCCTCTGTGGCGGTTGACTGTCTCACCTTGGGCCGGGTGACTGAGCACGATGTCATGGAGGCTTGCAAAAAACTCAAATCAAAATGCACCACTGGACCAGACCTTTTACCACAATATCTATTTAAGGGGTGTTCTGAAAGTTTAGTGAAGCCTTTGACTTATCTTTTTAATTTAGGTATAAATAATAATTGTTTCCCAGATAAATGGAAGTTAACGAAAGTTACACCAATTTTTAAAAGTGGTAAAGAATCCCAGATAAAGAATTTCAGGCCGGTTGCTGTCTTGTCTGTTCCTGCAAAAATATTTGAAATGCTCATTCACAATTCATTATTTTTTTCATTTTAAAAAGTATTTGTCTCCAATTCAACATGGTTTTGTTCCTGGAAGGTCTGTTTGCACAAATTTATTGCATTTCACTTCTTATATTTCCAAGGGTCTGGACTCAGGAACCCAGACTGATGCAGTATTTCTGGACCTGGCCAAGGCATTTGACAAAGTTGACCATTTGATTTTACTAAAAAAACTGCATTATTATGGGGTTTCATGGGGTTCAATCAAGTTTTTTATGTCTTATATAATAAACAGGAAGCAATTTGTTTTATATAAAGGTTTTTGTTCGCCAACTTTCAATGTCCAATCAGGTGTCCCACAAGGCTCCAATTTAGGACCTTGTCTTTTCACAATTTTAATAAACGATTTATTTTCTTACATAGGTTCAACTAAAGCACTTTTATTTGCTGATGATTTAAAACTTATTTCACATATTGCTAGCAATAGTGATGCCAACAACCTGCAGAGAGATGTTGATAATGTTTTCAGATGGAGTTCAGATAACAAAATGAGTTTTAATATTTCAAAATGTCAGGTTATAACATTTTCAAGATCGCTCGAATACATGCATCACAGATATTGCTTAAATGGGACAGAAATTTCAAGGGTGTTCAAGGACAAGGATTTAGGGGTGCATAGGGATTTCAAACTTTCGTTTAACTGCCATGTGGACTCATCCGTTGCATCAGCAAGCAAAACTTTAGGATTTTTAATTCGTCAAAGTGTGCATTTCAAAAACATCAAAACTCTCATCAAATTATATCAGTCCTTGGTCAGGTCTAGATTAGAAACTGTGGCTGTCATATGGAACCCAATACACATCACATACCAAGAAGCAATTGAGAAAATTCAAAAACGTTTTTTAAGATTTTTGTTTTTTAAAAACTTTAATTATTATACATATGAGGTGCCATATGATGAATTGCTCCAAATGTATGGGTTCAGGAGGCTAGATCTGCGGAGAACATCAATGTCTCTGGTTTTCCTGTACAAGTTGATCCGGGGCCTGGTGGACAGTCCTGACTGCCTGGGGGAGATTTGCTACCGCGTGCCTAACTTTAATAGCAGAAGCAAACTTTTATTTACTTTTCCATATTCTCGCACAACAGCGCATGCTGCCTCACCCATTTATCGAATGATGAAAAATTATAATTTGCTTGTTTGTAACTGCCACAATCTCGACATATTTAATGATTCCTTGAAAGTTTTTAAGTTTAAATGCAATTCTTTTTTTTAAATAAGTCCAGAACACTATTTTTGTACTTTAATAGATTTGTAGTTCTAAAGGTAAATGTTAAGCTGCCGTTGTTATTTAATTGTAGATTTTTTAAGTTATATTTATCTTGCTTGGTTTATAGTTTATTAACTGTTGATTGTTTTTAATTTATTTATTTATTATAGTTATAAGTCATTGTTGTTATAATTTATTAGATTAATCTTTTCTTATATGGGACATTATGTTTCTCAAAAACTCTGTTGAAACTTATTGATTTTGCACGAATGTATACAGTTTTTGTAAAGTTATAGTGTAGTGATAGTGCGACCTGAACATTTATTCCATGGACTTATACAATTATAAAAACATTGTTCTGCTTCAATGTAATTGGTCTTATAACTGTTTTGAAGCAAGAAAATAAAATAAAATAAAATAAAATAAAATACAATATTTTCATATTTATCATTCAATTCACTAAGAACCACATCCAAATTGTTTAAAAAAGGTGTATCATAGGCTGTGCCTGGTGTTCTATATAGGCCAACTAGCAAAAAAGAAAATTTAAAGGCTCTGCATAAAACAGCGCAACATTCAAATTCTTTATCTTTACATAATTTTGTAATGTTTGGCATATTAATTTCTTTAACACAAATGGGTCCTGAGTCACGGCTTAAAATCATAACTCCTCGCCCTCCACAAGTTTGTCGGCAATAACTGGATTTCACAGAATAGTTACCAACTTTAACAAATTTTATCTCATTATCTTTTAATTTGTGTTCACTTAGAACAATTAAATCTGGATTTAACTCTTCCAGAACTATTTCCAGTGCATTTTTTTTACATAAAAAATGATTGATATTTTGATGAAAAATTTGTATACTATCACTTATTTTAGATTTAATTTTAGTTTTTGATGGAGTGGAAGAATTATTTACAATCTTAACATTACAATGAGCCTGTGAATTGGAATCTATAAAAAAAATGATTGCGTCAAATCACAAGATGGTGTTAAATCAGACTCCTCCCCCTGCACTGCCCCACCCCCATTCACCACACCTGAACACACACTGATCACTTCACTACTCTCGATGGGACTGGTTGATATTCTCCCAGGCTGTATATGATCTTGAGATGGAGAAGTTGGTGAAGATATCCCTTGACTGGTAGTTGGCAGAGGTGTAACATCCTTTGAATTTGTTATCCGGTCATCGTTCACTCGAGTAATTAAAAAAAATATCGTAATAACTAATTAAAACAAATTAAGGCACTCGAACATAAGCTAGCAGACAGGTAGCGGCCTGAGACTAGATAAGCACGGCGGTCACTGATAAGAGGTCCGCACTCATCGACGTCTGACCAGCAACTGAATCTTTTAAAAATAGTTTATTAAAATAATTTTATTAATATCATTGTGCTGGGGGTCCCAAAAACTGGTGACACGTGCGGTTTGAACCCCAGGATTTTGATATAGATAAATAATATAACATACAATTTTTAAGGTGTTATTTAGAGAAAACCATAACTTTTACTTTCGCCTCCTATACCATAGTGTTCTGTTTTCGTCCACACTTTTGAATTTAAGTTTTTTTGGGATATAGGTCAAAATTAGTTTTTACTGCCCCTGAGCCTAAACAAAATTTTTGGTGTGATGAATGTGTGTTGTGTATGTCACAAAATGGAAACTGAGCTAGAGAAAGTCCCAATTGCAAGACTTTTGTTAAATCTCTTTGGTAAGTTCCAATCAACATTAATTCCTGTTTTTTCTCCTTTTAGCTAATTTGTCTATATAGGGTTATGTTCCTATGAAAGTAATCTTGGTAAGACCTAAGTCAGGGACCATGATACTTTTTTTGTTTTTCAATTGAAAAATTAAAAAATTATAACTGAAACTATTTAATTTTTTATTTATTTTTATGTTTTAGAATACAAATATGCAAAGCCAGTCACAGGTTTTTTATATACTGTATGCACATATATACCATACGTTAAAAGGAGAAGGTATAATTTTAAAAGGAGAGTACGTCATTGCATTGGTGGGGGGAGGGGGTGTTTGCGCCATTGTGGTAGGGGGGATGGACACCCCTGTCTAGACATGCTAGGATTCAATGGTTACGGCTGGAACAATTCACCTGTACCGTAGTGTAAACTTTGCTGTGGATTCATGTATGTATAGAGGTGTTGAGAGTAATAGCTCATCGTGTGTGTCAATCAGGGTTCTACTGTAAACTAAAGAACAATTTTCAAGGTTGAATGATTAAGTTTACGGCTTACTCCATGCTTTTCATGGTAGACGAAATTCATGACTTATTCACTGTTTTAAGGTTTTCATTGTTGGGTGGGGGGCCAGCATTTTATATCAAGGGAAATATCTGTTTTGGTACACCAAGTCCATTTAATGAGACTGAAACCTATTGTACAAAATTACACTTAACAAGTACATTCTAACAACCATTTGAAACAATGTTTTTTTTAAATATTATATTTATTTATGAAAAATCAACTACACACTCACTTTTAATATCTTCTGGAGGGGGTTTGACACTATTAGTGGCATAAATGTGGTATCCGCTCAATAGGGGATGGTTTCTGGCTGCCTGAATTGTCTTAGAAAGTTTAAATTTGAACTTCTCTTCAGCCTCTTTATCAGCCAGTAAATGGTCCATGGGCTCTGAAACAAGACAAGTTATAAAATAATTTTTCTACATTTTGAAAATTAAAACAAATCAGCTCCAAATTGTGTAACTTGGTGTAAAGGCCGTTTTGGCATTACAATGCCATCCTCAGACACAAATAAATTCAGCTGAGCAGCCTCGTCATACGTTCAAAATAAAACACATAACACAACACACGAAACAAACATATTGATATTTACTAATGCGCACAGGCCTGTCACTCACACGTTGCGCGGTACCAGTTGTCATTGCCGCGAGAAGCCATCTGGGGTTTACCCTGCGTCGTCGGTCCTGGCGTGGTGGCGCTATCAGTTGGACTTTGTCCTCCTGGCTGTGACTCTCTGTTCTGGTTTAAAATGCAGTTGAAAATGAAGTGTGATTTATATTGCAGTTCAGCTGAATTTATTTGTGTCTGAGGATGCACTGTAATGCCGAAACGGCCGTAACACCAAGTTACACCATTTGGAGCTGATTTGACGAAAGGTAAATCCTTATTTAGCCATTTAATAAGTTAACGGATGGTACCTTTTTAAAGTGGCTCTAGTGACTCCACTTATTACATTATTTATACTCATCTTAAGTTCTTTAATGTTTTGTAGTTTTTGAATATGCCATATTATTTACATTTCCACAAAATAAATTATCGAGGGCTTGAATTCTGGAGATTTTAGAGGGAATATTCTCGTACAATTCAATTTTTCAGCAAGAGGCTAATGGGGAGAGAAATGTACCCCTAATCAAGATCTCCAGATTGAAGCCCTGTACTTTATTTACTCTTTATTTATTCTGCCATTATTTACTTTATTTCCTTACCATTTATGTAAGGAATAAACTCACATAATATTAAAATGATTGCGGCAAGTATAACAAATGTAATACTTTGTTATTACTTGAGCAGCCAGTGTAATAACAAAAGCCACTTTAAATATTTTAAGCCTTTAAATATTTTATTTTATAAGCCTTCCGAATATTTTATAAAAAGAACTTAACATTGCATAAATGTTAATGATGGTCTGTAGTTGCGCGTTATTTGCGCGTAAATGATGGTCTTGTAGATTAAACAACAACTAGAGATTGCCTCCTGATCGAAATTCGACCAAAATTTCAGTTGATCTTTACCCATGAAGTTTAAAAACACTTTATAACTAAAACATCTGTTCTTCCTGATTTTTAGCAGTTGTTTTTACAACAGCTGTCTAATGACTCTCCTTCCTCCATAAGATTAACATTGGAACTTTGAAAGCCTGTGGGGCGTAGCCCTGGAGTCCGATGTTAATTAGAATTTGATTCTACTCATCTACGTGACTATACTTTTCTAACGGTATGCTTGGATTTATCCTATGATGCACACGAGCTGAGAAAAAAAGGAGGAAACAAAACATGCTTGCCTATTAACCCGCGAGGGGGCGCGTGAATGAAAGTTCCGCGAGGGGACGCGCACGGTGGATTCCACCGGGCTACGAAAAAGTCAACAAAAGTGTGATAAATGTGAGTTTTATTGCATACATGTTACACTCTAGGTACATACAAATATCTCCGAGTGATAACATAATAATATTAAACTAATATACTAATAATAATATATTATAGAATATACAGTATTAGCCAAAATAAACAGTACTGAAATACTTTTAATACTTTTAATGGTAATACTTTTATTTTATGTATAAATTTATAATATATATATATATATATAATGTAAATGTATATAATATATATATAATAATAAAATATATATAATATAATATATATCATTATATACTTTAGCTATATATGCATATATATGCTAAAGTATATGTTCAGTACTGTTTATTTTGGCTAATACTCTATTATAATATTAATAATATTATATAGAATAATATTATTATAATATATATTATAATAATAATAATATATATTATAATATCATAATATAATATATTATTATAATAATATTATAATTAATATAATATTAATAATATTATTATAGAATGTATTCTATAATATATTATAGAATCCATATCAGGCCGTAAAAGTCACTGATTCACGCAAACGTCACAAATAAAAACAACAAAATCACACGAATGAGAGGGGTCCGCACGGTGGATTCCACCAGTGTCCGCAGTAAACACACTTCAGACGACGACTGGCGCAGGGAAGGGGGGTGACAATTGATCTGCCGGCTAGTGGACGAGTCCAATGAAAGGTATACGAGAGGTGGTCACCATAGCTCAAGACCTATCAGAGATATTACTAGAAATCTGAAACCCCGGTGGAAAAGACAGCGACGCGACCCCTCACGGGTTAATATATACTAGAGATCGCCCCCTGGTCGAAATTCGACCAAAAATACAGTTGATCTTGAGCCAATTTGTTTTTAAATGTTTTATAACTGAAACATATGTTTTCCTGGTTTGCTAGCATTTGTAATTAGAACAGCTGTCTTATAATTCAATCAATTATCCTTCTCCCATAAGATTAACATTGAAACTTTGAAAGCCTGTAGGGCGTAGCCCTGGGGGTGGATGGGATTTAAAATGCGTTTCTGCTCATCTACAGCACAATACCTTTCTAACGGTATGCTCGGATTTCTCCTACGATGCATACAAGCTGAGAAAAAAGGAGGAAAAGAAACATGCTTGCCTATTAATATATATATATACTATATCATATATATACTATATCATATATATACTATATCATGAGTATATATATACTCAATATATATATATATATATATATATATATATATATATATATATATATATATATATATATTGAGAAAAATAGTCTATTAAAACCCTTTAAATAGTTGTAATAAATAAGTTTAAATAACAACAAAATGTATCAAAAATATGAATTATGTTCCAAAATTTTAATTATAAATTAAAATGTGGGTTGTGTTTTAAAATGAACATCCTTAACTAGCTTATAAAGTAATCCATGTACAGTGATAAGCAATGACTTTTGTATTTTTTTATTAGCTCTCTTATTCTTTAGTATTACAATTAATTGTTTTTCTTGCTGGGCTAGTGGTAGGGAGGAGGGTAGAGCCCAAGAACAAAAGTAATTGAAGTCTAAATTTTAACATTATAGTTTTAGCAACAATATTTTGCATCTCGATAGGACCTTCCATACTTTAACAGGGTGGTAATTCAGAGGTTAATTTACATATTCAAAGTGTTCCCGAATTTCATAGCCATTTTAGCGAATTTCCCATAGGGAATAAACTATTATTGTAGGTCTCATGGTAAGACCTAAGCCCGGGACCATGCTACTTATTCGTTTTTAGGTGCCCAGAGACCAAAAATAATAGTCATTAAAATTTTTATATATATGTATGTATGTATGTATGTGTCCCTAGACACGATAACTCTCATAAAAACGGTCCGATCGACACAAAATTTGGAGATGTGTAATCCTACGTTTATTCGGATGAGTTCGTAAACCAGACATATCGACCTACCGGAAGGGGTAGTTTTGGGGGGTTTTGTACAAAAAAAAAGGTTTTTTGAATTTTTCATGATACGTAGTTTATAAAAATTTTAAATTTTTATTTGGACCATTGGATTTAGCTCAAAAAAACACACAATTTAGTATTTTGAAGCTTTGCTCTATCTCCATTGGTTATCGAGATATTAAAAAGTCTAAAGACAGTACACTGTATTTTGAGGCTCTAATGTTAATCTTATGGAGAATAAGGATGTGTAAATATTTCACTTATTAACCAATACTAGGGGGCCTGTGCAGCGCAATGCGCTGCATTTATTAGGGCACCTGGTGATCAAACTTTGCTCCATGGTAATACTTAAAAAAAATTTCACTATAGTGAAAATTAGATAGAATATTATTGGTGTTTCATCCATCGATATTCATTACCAATTCTCCAACTTCCCAATGTGATAGTGTTGAGATGTGGTGCTCGTTCTTTTAGGTCTAAATTAGCTAAGATTACGGTAGTTGTTCTTTTGCCGATATGTCTTAGGGCCTTTGACTAAACCCTCCTATAAAATTTAGAATAAATTCACAGATGTTGGATCCACATATTTCATCAAACAAAAAACGTAAATGAAAACAGAATAAAAATTAACATTTCATTACTCCTCGGTCTTGTATGAGTTATGCAGCACTCACTGCGGCTGTTTTTGTAGTACAACTGTATGAGGTAGACAACGACATAGTGATTGAGTCCACGTTACTATTTATGCCTAAATCCTCTTTAACTTAACTTTCCATGACAAAACAAAATTTAAATATAGAAATCACAAAAAATAAGAGAATCTTCATCTTTGTTGGTGTGGTCAATTTAGTTTTTAGTGGCATTTTAATTTTGGTTAAAATTTCTCTATATAAAAACCATTTTTGTAATAATCTTGTTTTCTATACTGGAGGTAAAAAACTTTTAAATGTTGTCTTTTACACGGGTTTTTTAATATGTGTAGCATTTTGCATAAAACATGTTTATACTACAATATAGTAAATAAAAAGGTTATTACACTCACAACCAACTATCCCTTTTCCTTATAGTTTACAGCATTTTGAAAACCCATGCACACAAATTTAGTGTTATATTTTAATATTTTGTTACCTTTCATTATTTTTTCAATACCAGTCGGACAACCAATAAGACCCATGTCAAAGATTTCAATTTCCGAAATTGTTTTCGTAAACAAAAATGAATTTTTCCAGGGTTAAGTTACAAAAGTTATTTTTGTGCGCGTAAACAAAACTTTCAAGCAAAATCTATCTGCTACATATCGAGAAAAGGTTAAAACCTCAGATTAGACACTCCCCGAATTAAAGTAAAAAAATTGTGTTGATATTTCAGTAGCCTACCAATTCAATTTGCTTCTATTCAGCTTTTAACATATGTGTTTGTCTAACTATCAACAGCTGTTTTATTTAGAAATTCAATATAAATTGTTCCCCATGTTAATCTTATGGACAAAAAACAAACTTTGAGGGCTTTCCGTGAGCTTCAGAATTAAAATATTGAAAATCTAAAACCTTATTGCAAAACTACGAACTGAGACCATTCTTTTGACACCTCAAACTTTAAAATTGGTCCATAAATAAGGGAGGAGTAGTGTTAACAAAAAAAGGGCATCACGTATTATATATATAGATTTTTGGATGAAACTTGGTATTCACCGTCATTTGGTTGAGATTCATCCATTTATGGTAAAAAATCTTGGATTTTGTGCTTATCATGGCAGCAAACCTGCATACTCTTTTCCCATGTCAATCATATGGAGAATAGGCAAACTCCTTTAGCAATGGACAGATATTGATGTAATTTAGTATATGGTTTCATATGGTCGAAACAAAATTTTTTATACTAAAAACCTACTTTTAGTGTTCCCCATGGCAGCATACCTGCATACTCTTTCCCTATATTTATCATAAGAAGAATAGACATTTATTTCCCTATTTATGAACATGTGATGATATTTGGTTTACAGGTTTATCTGGTCAAAATTAATATTACTAATTTGGAAATTCGCTGAGTACGCAGGTCTGCTGCAACGGGGGTATTATTAATTAAAACCCTATTAATTTTTATAACAAATAACCCTACTAAATTTATTAATTAAATAGCCATTTTTGACTAATTCATGTTGTTCTTTGACTCAATTATCTCCAAAATGTATTCAATGGCGTTTTCCATATATTAACAACAAAATGTTTCTTGGCAAAAATTGCACACCGTCATGTATTTACAAGTGTAAAAGACAAACGATTAAAAACATATAAAAAACCTGTCTTTAATGATGTTAAATTAATAAAAATTGAATAAATAATTAAATATTAAGTTTTATTTTCAATAATGAGTAGCAAAGATATTTTTGGTTTATTTGATTGGCTAGAAAATAATTTGGCAATGAATGATCAAATTACATTTTAAGGTAAATGGATGAAAAACTGTTTTACTGTTAGTTGTTTTGTCACTTTCCACAACTGAGTATAGGTAAATTCAAATTGGAAACAATAACAACGGCTGTGCAAAATACCCTCCGTCGCAACAGACCCGCAAATTTCCTCAGCAAATTTCCTAATTAGTAATATTAATTTTGACCAGATAAACCTGTAAACCAAATGTCATCACATGCTCATGAATAGGGAAATAAATGTCTATTCTCCTTATGATAAATAGAAAAGAGTATGCAGGTATAAATAATTAAATGGGGAACACCAAAAGTAGGTTTTAGCATAAAAACAATTTATCTCAACCATATAAAGCCATATACTAAGTTTCATCAATATCTGTCCATTGCTAAAGGATTTTGCCTATTCTCCATATGATTAACATGGGAAAAGAATATGCAGGTTTGCTGCCATGATAAGCATAAAAACCAAGATTTTTTTACCATAAATGGATGAATCTCAACCAAATGATGCTAAATACCAAGTTTCATCCAAAAATATTGGTTAATAAGTGAAATATTAACACATCCTTATTCTCCATAAGATTAACATTGGAGCTTCAAAATACAATGTACTGTCCTTAGATTTTTTAATATCTCGGTAACCAATGGAGATAGAGCAAAGCTTCAAAATACTAAATTGTGTGTTTTTTTTGAGCTAAATCCAATGGTCAAAACAAAAATTAAAATTTTTTTAAAATTACATATGAAAAATGCAAAAAACCCATTTTTGGGGTACAAAACCCCCCAAAACTACCCCTTCCGGTAGGTCGATATGTCTGGTTTACGAACTCATCCGAATAAACGTAGGATTACACATCTCTACCAAATTTGGTGTCGATCGGACCTTTTTTACGAGAGTTATCGTGCCTAGGGACACATACATATATAAATATATATATAAATATATACATATATATATATATATATATAAATTTTAATGACTACTATTTTTGGTCTCTGGGCACCTTAAAACGAAAAAGTAACATGGTCCCGGGCTTAGGTCTTACCATGAGACCTACGGTAATAGCTTATTCCCTATGGGAAATTCGCTAAAACTAACTATCAGCTTAAATAATTAATTTTTAGTTTTTACCTTCAGTCCCAGATTTTACTGATGACTATAGTCTAGTAATTCTTACTGGTTTATTTTCAATTATAATTTAAACCATTGTGTAAGTATGAACAAACTGACACTTGACAATTAACACTAATGAGTGGGCTGATAGAACTAAGAAATGGTTTTAAGTATATGATTTGTTAACAATATGATGAAGATGGTATTTTATTCTTTCATTTAAACTAAATAACTTGCAAGCTCTCTGCTTAAAAAATCGATGAAGATGTAATAAAAGCTTGGATTAAAAATAAAAAGTTTTAATTAAAGAATTACCTAAAAAGTTTGTACAACGGTGTGACTGTAACAGCCATTCGGGAGAGACAATAGGTTTGCCTTGGCCGAGCACGCAGAGGAACTTGACTGTGCGCCGAACCTTGTCTGCCACCAGCAGCGAACAGTCCAAAGGGCAATCCACCACGGAACCTCCTGCGAAAACAAGTCTCAACGCTCAGAGAAAAGACATAATGATGGTAAATCTTCCACATACTGTCCATGCACTTACCAAAATTAAACAACACATCATACAAAACAACAAGAGTTTTGTTAAACAAAGCAATTATTAAAGTGATTTAGCAAAGAATGAGTTTTAGAAAATAATCCTAGTAAGAATCCTTGGATGTTTAGAACCTGCTGATGCCTTCTTCGAGTTCATCTCATTTCAAGAATGCTAACAATTTGTTACTAAAGGATGTTATCTATAGGATGAGGTTTTAAATAGAAAACCAGTGTAATATGACCAATACAAACTAATTGGGAGAAAGGGCTGACAAAGCTAATTCGTTAGGCTATGATAACTGAGAAATTGGATTAACCATAGATTTTATTTTAAATGGAAGCACAGTATAGTAAGCATAATTTACTTTAAGATTTTCACTGAACTTATGCAGTATAACTACACTTAAAAGTTTTTCATTCAATAATTTTAGAGTTTTAATATACAATGATATAAAAAAAACAAAAAAAACTAAAAGTACACTGTAATTGATTGCGGTATTAAGTGTACACTGTAACAGTTAACACTACGCACAGTCTCCTTTATAGTACAGTCCTGAGCTACTGAAACAACAATTGAATCCAACTTCAGTGGACTCGCCCAGCCTCCCTTCCTTGACTGCGCGGATTCCTGGGTGAACCAAGACTGGAATCTTGGTGTCGTGATTTACTGGGGTTTTTATTTTCATGAGTTAATGACAAAGTCAGGTCAGGGTGTCTACTAACTCAAAACAAAAATTCCTGGACAGTTCTTGTACATTTAAGGACATTTACAAAATATTTGAAGACAATTACAATAGTTTTTGGCAATATTTACAAGAATGATTGTAAGTATTTTTTTAAGTTAACGGTTTGTAGTTGGACTAAAAAAGAGTTAACCAATAACAAAAAAACTACATTTTCAGTTTTAATGATATTCTGAAATAGAACACCTGATTTTACATCTCTAGGGTTATAAAATAAAATCTTTATCTTTAACATTGTAGAATATATTCATGGTCTGAGTAAACAAGGCATATTAAATCTAAAGGAACTAAGCCAAATTAAATCAAATTAAAAATAATCCTAAAACACATAAAATTTGTATAAACATTTTAATATATACAATTTTTTTCATAATAATTTAAACTTTTTACTTTAAATAAAATTTGAAAACCAATCAGTAATAAAAAGTAAATATAAAGGAATTTTGTTTAGTCGATATTTATGTTTTAGTGCACCCGCGAATGCAGCTTGCCACGTGCTTATATGTACGGCTACGGCTGTATTACAAGACAGCCAAAAATTTTAAGGACATGTGACAAATTGCTTAAAATTTAAGGACATTTCCCAAACATTTCATGGCAACAAGAAATGTAAGTACAATTCCCCATTTTCCAGGATTTCATGGACAGTAGACACCCTGGAGGTCTGAGAAGTTGATGTGCCCAAATTATCGTATCCACTTTTTTTTAAATATCAACCTTTAGTTCTTCGTTAGTTCCCAATAGTTCTTCAGTATTTTTGATGTTTCTCAAACATTGAAACTTTGAAAAAGCCTGCAGGACGTAGCCCTGGAGGCCAATGTGAATTATAATGGGATTCAGCCCATCTACAGGACACCACGTTTCTAACGGATTTCTCCTACGATGCACAAAAGCTGAGAAAAATACCTCCGTCACAGCAGACCTGCGTCCTCAGCGAATTTCCATAAGAATTTTAAATTTTGTATTTTCCTCATAAACACCATAGGAATTAGTATGTAGGTTTGCTGCCATGGGATATTGTTAAAAAATGTTAGTTGTTAGGAAATATAATGATTAGGTAAGGTAAATGTAAAATTGTATCAATATTCGGCATTTTTTAATTGTCCCCATAAACCCCATGGGGATGAGTATCTAGGTTTGCCACCATATGGGTGTTGTAAGTAAATATTAGTTACACCCTACATAGTGAAGGTACATACCAAATTATACCAAGTTATGTCAATAAATAAGCAAGATACAGGGTTCTATAGATTTCCCATAAGATTATCATGGAAAACCTGTTTTTAGATTTTATCCGTAATCTGTTAAGCTAAGTTAAAAATTCAAAATACTAAATTGTTTGTTTTTTTTAAGCGCTTTTACATGATTTAGTTAAAATTCTTTAATTTTGAAAATTGAGGTCCAAAAATGCTAAAAACCCATTTTTGATAACTTTGAAATCCCATAAGACCCCGTTCCCATAACCTGATCTTGCTGGTTCGCGAACTCATGAAAATAGACCTGGTCTTACACCTTCATACCGAATTTCATCAAAATCGGAGGTCCCCTTCAAAAATTATCAGTACCATGGACACATAAGATATATATATATATATATATATATATATATATATATATATATATATATATATATACAGTGTGTTCATTTTTTTATGCTCACCAATGGGATCTCGCAAACTATAAAAGTTACAGCAAAGGTCAAATTAGCAAAGTAGTGCGGAATTATAAGCTGAACAAAATGATGTGTAAAAATCCCAGATATTTCGACTGGTTCGTTCGCTGTGCTCGAAAAACAGTTTTTTGCTCAAAACTTCTTTGCCTATAACTTTGTTATTTGTTGAAATACAAAAAAAACTTTTTAGATAAAACTTTACTGAAATTTTACTAGATTCTGAATATTAAAACAAAAACTTTTTTACTTCAAACGGTTTTTGAGATATTTTACACAAGTTGATTATTTTTAATGCAAGTATGTATTTTTTTTTCATCATCATAAAAAAGAAATATTTTTTATGATCACGAAAATACCAAATATGGCATATTTATTTATCATAATAATTATTTAATTATAAAAAATGTGATTAATAAGCAACCCTGAAATGCTAATAATGAGGATGCTTCTAACATGCGGTGCAACAATGGTGTAAATCAGCTGTTTTTCATTTTGTGTTTCATATTTTGTTGCTTACATTGTTGATCAGCTGTTTACCGGCATCCCATGTAACAGCTGATTTACACGTTTTATGGGAACCGCGGATGCTGGTAAACAGCTGATCAACAACGTAAGCAACAAAATGTGAAACACAAAATGAAAAACAGCTGATTTACACCATTGTTGCACCCATGTTAGAAGCATCCTCAATATTAGCATTTCAGGGTTGCTTATTAATCACATTTTTTATAATTAAATAATTATTATGATAAATAAATATGCCATATTTGGTATTTTCGTCATCAGAAAAAATATTTCTTTTTTACGATGATGAAAAAAATACATACTTGCATTAAAAATAATCAACTTGTGTAAAATATCTCAAAACCCGTTTGAAGTAAAAAATTTTAATTTTAATATTCAGAATCTACGTAAAATTTCAGTAAAGTTTTATCGAAAAAGTTTTTTTGTATTTCAACAAATAACAAAGTTATAGGCAAAAGAAGTTTTGAGCAAAAAACAGTTTTTCAAGCACAGTGAACGAATCAGTAGAAATATCTGGGATTTTTACACATCATTTTGTTCAGCTAATAATTCCGCACTACTTTGCTAATTTGACCTTTGCTGTAATTTTTATAGTTTGCGAGATCCCAATGGTGAGCATAAAAAAATGAACACACTGTATATATTATGAAAATGAACTAACGGTGTTTTTGGCTTCTGGGGACCTGGGGACCTCAAAATGAAAAAGTAAAATAGTCCTGGGCTTAGGTCTTATCATGTCTACTACCGTAATAGCGTATTCCCTATAGGGAAATTCACTACAAGGAGGAAAAGAAACATGCTTGCCTATTAATATGTAGATTCCTGGTATATCTTTATAGTGCTTTATTTTAGGATCAATTTTGAATAGAAGGTCAAACTTAACTGATTAACATTAAAAATTACTTGAACTATTTTGGAGAGAAATTGTTTTGGGGAGTTACTTGATTTTGTTTTTACCAAAATAGACCTACAGTAGAAGCCCTCTAGTCCGGCCTCGGATGGTTCGGCCGCCGGATAATCTGGCCGCGGTCTTCTGGAAATAAAATGTTCAGCCCCGGGCATTTCCCACAGCCAAAATAGACAAGAGTCAACTTGTTCCATGTTATATCACTAAAATATATCAGTTCAATTGCCGATTTTCGGACTCTTTGTGGTCTGATGTCTTCTAAAACATTTTGTTCCTGTTCTATTTATATATGGCCTGATGTAACAAGGAAGTTAGGTAACTAGACGAATTTAGTCGCTATCACGGTCCCATTTATACATAGTGCCTTCGTTGACAGAACACCAGTGTCCATTAAACGCAGTTTCATCGCTTGTCCGTTGTCCAATCGTCATTTCGGCGCTATTAGGCCTACAACGTAGGGAGTAATGAGACCATTTTACTTAAACAGAAGATGGATGAAATGTATGACTTTTTAAAACAACTGGTTTAGAGATGTATAGAGATAAATATAAAGCGTTTAAATATCAGTACCGTAAGGAAGTTAAGAAACTTAAGGCTAAGGTACTAAATGATAAAATAAGAAACTCTGTACTGCAAAAACCTGTTGGAATTTGGTTAACAATTTTAAAAATGATTCTGTAAAAGGTGTAAAAGCTCAAAATATTGGTTTAAAAGTAGGTGGTCTTCTTGAAGAAAACCCCCAAACTGTTAGTAATATTTTTAATGATTATTTTATTGATACTGTGGAGGGAGATTTATGTAGTAGTGTTTCATCTTTTTGTAGGCCATCTAATTTTGTACAGAGTTCTCCATTACATATTCTGAATTCGCTACCACAACTCAGTATGAAAGATATTTTAAATTTAATTGACAGTCTTAATAACAAAAATCGGCTGGTATTGATGAAATTTCTCCATTTTTACTTAAAAAGTGTAAATATGTCTTATGTGATCCACTTTTGCATTTGCTAAATGTTGTGTTGGAGGAAAGGGAGTTCCCTGAGTTACTAAAGGTATCTTTAGTTAAACCTTTGTTCAAAAAAGGAGAAAAATGTTCAGTTAAAAATTATAGGCCTATTGCTTTGTCTTCTTCTTTTAGTAAGCTGATTGAAAAATATATTTTGAACCATGTTTATTTGCACTGTGAGAGATTTAATTTATTGTATGACTCGCAGCATGGCTTTAGAAAGGGTCGCAATACTATTTCTGCAGCTGCGGAGTTCATCCATATAGCTTTAGAAAAAATCAATGAAGGGAACAAAGTAGCAGGCGTTTTCTTAGACCTGTCTAAAGCTTTTGATAGGGTGGATCATAAGATTCTCATCTATAAACTTGAATTACTTGGAATTGGCGGTGATCTTTTAGAATTATTTAAATCTTTCCTGACGGGTAGGAAACAGTGCACTGAAATTGAGCATGATGATGGTAATTATTTATATAAAAAACGGTCTAAATTTAGAAATACACATTTTGGAGTACCACAAGGGTCCATTTTAGGACCATTTCTTTTTACAGTTTATGTCAATGAGTTTGGTTTGGATTTCACAAGTAAATGTCACATAACTATGTACGCTGATGACACCTCTGGACTTTGCTGGGATTCTAGCACGTCAGATCTCATTAAAAATATAAACACTTTTCTCAATAATGCTAAGTTGCAATTTGAGAATGACAATTTGAAAATAAACTTGGATAAAACTGAATTTATGGTTATTAGCCCCAACAGACATGCACAGGATTTGGAAATTGATAATGGCCTTTTGGTTTTCAAAACTAATGCAATGGTTAAGTTTCTTGGAATTTATATTGATAACAATTTAACTTGGGAACATCATATTGATCATGTTTGTAATAGAATTTCTTCCAGTCTATTTTTACTTAGAAGAATTTCATCTTACATGTCTTTAGAAGTTTTAATTACTGTATATTATGGTTTAATTTACCCTTTTTTGTCATATGGTGTTATACTGTGGGGCGGCACATATGACATATTGTTAAAGAGAGTTTTTGTCCTACAAAAAAGGGCTCTTAGAATAATTGCTAAAGAACCACCGAGATCCTCCTGTAAACCTCTCTTTAAAAAATTTAATATTATGACTATTCATGCATTATACTTTTACCACACTGTTCTACTATTGAAAGCTGATTCAAAGTTTACTTCTCTTAATTCTGTTTTCCATAGTTATAACACTAGATTCAAAAATGACTATAGAATGTTTTTAAGACGAATGCAATTCACAACGAATAGTCCATTTGTAAGAGGTACAAAATTTTATAACCTATTGCCAACTAATATTAAATCTCTCACAGGTAATAGTTTTAAGAACAGTCTAAAAAAGTGGCTTATAGATATTGCTCCCTATTCTCTAAGTGAGATAAAATAATTTATATTTAAAATGCAAAGGCCTTAAGTATTTCATTCTATTTGTAATGGTTATTATTATTTCTCTATAATGGTTCTTAGAATTTTAATTTTTATAAATTTGATGAAGCATTTGAACAACTAGGACTACCTATGTATAATTTGATTGTATTTATGTACCGATAACTTAATTGACAATGTTCATGCCTGTGTTATACATGTTCTGGACAATAAAACTTTATTGATTGATTGATTGACAACGTCTGAGCAAGCAAATCATGATTGTTACAAAGTCGATATACTATTGATTGGACAAGGATGAGACCCTTCATTGTTAAATACACCCTAATAGTTTATTGTTGGAACACCCATATAATTAAGGTCTCAGTTTAACCCGTTTAATAAACCGCCGGTTAATCCGGCCATTTTGAAATCCGGCCGGTGGTCCGGTCCCGAGGTGGCCGGATTTGAGGGCTTCTACTGTATCAGTTTTAAAATTGAAAAATTGGTACGACAATTGTATGTTGTGGAGAGGGCCCGAAAATGAGTTTGCAGGCCTGACTATCAGTCACCACTATCAACTCAATACTTCTATTCATCACTGTCTAGATTAAAATGCATGAAAATAATCCGTTGAGTGTTCATGTATTGTTGCCGACTCTCAATAAACTAAAAAGAAACGTTCGGTATACTGTGTTTTACTCATAACCATTAATGACAACATTGCAGGGAGAGAGGAGCTGAGAAGAAACACAAATGTTAATATTTCTATCGGACAATTATTGTGAATTTTACTTTGATCCAATTTGCTTTCTAAACCGGCCTGTTTTAAAATTGAAGTTAAAATCAATATTTAAAAGTAGTAAAAATATCCTTTTCATCACACTACATTGATATTACCTGTTTTTGACCCTCACTTCTACCAACGAAACACCTGTTTTCTCGGCCTAAGCCTCCAAAATTTTCCGGCCTAGGCCGATAATGGAAACGGTAGCAAAGAAATGTAGAATATAATAAGGTAGGTGACAACAACAAATAACAAATCAGTGACGTAGTTGATAGTTCAGCCGATAGCAACTGTCAAATATATATGATGCACATGGGAAAATTGTGCTTTTCCCTTGGAATCAGCAGTAGTTGTCACCCACTGCTAGACTATTCTAGTTGCTGTGGCCTTAGCTGAAAGCTAAGGCATATTTCACAGCAATTAACAGCTAATTTAGCATATTTCGTACAAGGGCCGAAAATGGGGTTTTGCCTGCTCTCGATCGTTTCAAGTTCCCGACTTCGTCTCCAACTTGAAACACGATCTCGAGGCCGGCAAAACCCAATTTTCGGCCCTTGTAACGAAATATGCTAAATTGTAATACAAAATCATGATGAAATTAAAAAGATGTAAATTTCAAGAGCAACTAAAAAATGCAGGTTTTCCATAATTTTCACTGAATGCAATATGTATGGAACTAACTGAAACAAATAACATTAAACATTAATGTGATAAAGTCTTACCTACCTAGTTTTTTAACCTGAGATTCCCAAGTTGGGTTTATTAATCCAGAGGTGAAGAGGACACGTTTTCCTTTCACAACAGACCTTCGAGGACTTTGAGGCTGGAATACAGAAGCTCATTAAAACATAAATGAATCAATGAAAAAAACCAGAGAACTTAAAATAAATGGAAGATTAAAGTTCTAGTTTTTATATAATGGGGGATAGAATAGCCCCAAAGTGAAGCCTAGTACAACTAAGGTTATCAATAAAATATAAATAGCAATAAAACTGTACAATATTTAATGTTTTCCAGGATTATATGGATAAATAATAGTAGGTAGAGTAACTATACACATTTGCAGAAGAGAGTAAATAGCAATACTGATATGTTGAAACTATTTGGCCCCAAAAAACTATCTAGGGTAGAAAATGACTTTAAAATAAATTAAGAAAGATAGGTAGGAAAACAAGAATCAGACTGTCCAAACAAAAAACAATATTAATATTTTGAATTTCACTGTGACACCAAAGGTTTGATAAGCCTTCCCTGAAACTTAATTTAATTTTTGGCACAAGTTAGTTCAAGACTATTACAAAGTATGTCTTGTACGCAAGAAAGGTAATACTTTGCAGTTTAGCATTTAGTTCAAGATCTGGAGAAACTAAAACACAAAGTGGTTTTTTTCATGGACTGGTGACTCAAAACTGATTCATGATAGATAATAAAGGTGAACAACAATTTAATGTGAACAACAATTCTAGCTATCCAATTTAATGTGGGAAAATTCTTGGTATAAAATAGCCAAAACTATTATAAAAGACATATGGTGTAAAATCTCTTTTCTGAGTTAATTTTGTTCTGACGCAATAGCATACTATAGAACCTTTGTTTAAAGTTCATTGTTGGTGATAATGAGTTAGAATCTGTCGGAAAAAAGAATGTCAGACATATTGAGAGTTTACTAAAAATATTTATGCTTAAAAAAACTCGGGGAAGTGTTCATTCATGGGTTTAAAGAAATATCATAAGTAGATTTGATACTGGTCTGACACCACAAATGCATTATTTAACTTTTTTCTTTCACAGAGTAAAGTTAATTATTCAAACTAAATTATATACAGGGTGAGTTTTTAATGTCCCCCCCCCCCTTAATTTTTCCGCATTTTTTAAGATATTGACTCCCAACCACCGCCAAACATCATTGATTATTTTATACTATTTTTTGGTATTGTTCACTTTTTTGGCCGCCATATTGAACTGAACTTATTTTTTTTTAATGTAAGGGTAGGGTTGTGACCCATCATTTCAAAGTGATTTTTTGCGTAGAACAAGACGCTGCAATCCGTTTTTGATTATCTGTTTTTGTTCCCGAGATATAACAGGTTTTTTTAAAACTAAAATTTAAAATGAAAAATTTTAAAAATCTCTGGTTTTATCTATTTTTTTTTAAAGAATATCGACTTTTTATCACCAGATATCCCATAATTTAAAAGTACTTCATTTTGATGGGACTTAAATTTTTGGCCGCCATCTTGGATCCGCCATCTTGGAATGAAATTAAAATTTTTAAATGTGAAGGTAGGGTTGTGACCTAACATTTTAAAGTATTTTTTTGCGCTTCGTACGTTGCCGCAATCCGTTTTTCATTATCTGTTTTCGTTCTAAAAATATTAGGGTTTTTTGTACAAATATTAAATCTTTTTTTACAAAATCGCAAATATTTTTATAACAAAAGCAGATAATGAAAAACGGATTGCGGCACAGTACTAAGCGCAAAAAAATACTTTAAAATGATGGGTCACAACCCTACCTTTACATTTAAAAATTTTAATTTCATTCCAAGATGGCGGCCAAAAATTTAAGTCCCATCAAAATGAAGTACTTTTAAATTATGGGATATCTGGTGATAAAAAGTCGATATTCTTTAGAAAAATATTGGATAAAACCAGAGATTTTTTAATTTTCTTATTTTGAAATTTAGTTTTAAAAAACCTGTAATATCTCGGGAACGAAAACAGATAATCAAAACGGATTGCGGCGTCTTGTTCTACGCAAAAAATCACTATGAAATGATGGGTTACAGCCCTACCCTAACATTAAAAAAAATTAAGTTTAGTCCAATATGGCGGATTCAAGATGGCGGCCAAAAAAGTGAACAATACCAAATAATAGTATAAACTAATCAATGATGTTTGATGGTGGTTGGGAGACAATATCTAAAGAAATACGGAAAAAATTAGGGGGTGGGGGGGGGACATTAAAATCTCACCTTGTATGTGTGTTGGTTTTAACTATTAATTTTATATTTCTTTACTCACCAAAGACGTGTTACTTTTCAGTGAACTTCGGCTAGAGTCACTTGATGGACTTCTAGATTTTTCACTTCTTATCATTTTCGATCTACTCCTGCCTTCAGCCACAGGAGTCTTGAACTTTTCACTATATTTCTTGGTATCTTGTAAAGTCGAATTTGAAGGAGCTACAAATTCATTGTGTGTCTCGATAACCTTAGGTTCTGAAGAATTATTACAATCTACATTTAATAAAACTTCTCTACCCTTCTGTCTCTTACTTGGGCCTCTATCACTTGATGAATCAGAGCCCATAATTTCCTCCTTATCTCTAAATCGAGCTGGTTTTATCCTTGATCGAGTGGAGTTCCTGCTCCTGGTAGATTTTTCTTGGTGATCATTGCCAGTATTCAAGTTTACATGTGCAACATTAAGACTAACTTCACAATCCACTTTGTTTTGTTCTTTTTCATCTTTTCTACTTACTTTTCTTAAACTCATCTCAGGTTTTTCCACTGAATCATCTTTCAATTTTCTCTTACTCTTTTGAGAAGGCTTAATATCAACCAAAGATCTAGTTTCTAGTTTAATTTCAACAATATCTTCTTTTTTTCTCCTATTACTTCTTCTTATATTTGCTTCAGACATATTGTCGGATTTTTCAAAACTATGAGAAGACAACTCAATTTCTTTGCCTTTTGTTTCCTTTTTCATTTTCCTGTCATCCCCATCTTTAAATACTCCTTTATTGCTATCAATATTTATAATGTCATAACTATCTAGATTAGGAGACTTAACAGTGTTTTTCATGGTTTTCTTGACTGCTTTTGGCTCTAATTTTTTCTTGGTGTTTCTTTCAACTTTTGCTTCCTTTGCAATTGAATCACATTTTCTTTGGCCCGTTTCTTCATTTGGCCCTTTTGACAGTACAACACTTTCCCTAACACTATTCGCTTTACTGTTATCTAGTTTGGAATTGTTTGATAATGGTACTGAGTGTTCTTTTTTTACTGTTAATTTTTTTAATTTATTATTTTTTTCTTCAGATGTGCCTCTAGGAGCATTTGTATAATTTCTCTCAAAAGTCTGACCTGATGATTCTGTTAGCTTAGGTGTTTTAGATTCCATAGTAGCTGATTTATCCATAAATTGTTCATGGCCAGGAGATCTTTTCCCCTTAACTTCTGTTACCCCTTTTGAGAGTGATTGATCAGAAATTTTATCTCTCCGGGATTTTTTTGGGGGTAAATTATTTTCACCAGGGTTATTTGACACATCATTATTGTTGGTTGATATTGATGATGGAAATGATCTATTCTTTGTAGGTGATCCAGCTGCAATACTATTTTTTCCTTGTTCTATGTTATGAAAATTAGGGGTACTGTTTTGTTCATCATCTGATTCATTCGCTTTTAAATTTTTGTCAAGTAACTCTCTTTTTTTATTAGTCTGTCTTAAACCTGATTTTTTGGGAGTTTTCTCTTTCTTTCCTTTAGCATCAATTTTATTCAACTGTTTTACTTGTTTTTTGTCAGGTGATCTTTGAGTGGTAATTATTTTTTCCTGTTCTCTCGGGCATTCTACATTGTAATCTTCAAGTTGATGATTTCTCAGTTTCTTTGCTGGAATATGATCTTCAAAATCACTTTGTATGCTATCTGCCTTACTAATTTTTGTTACATTTACCGAAAGTTCTTTTGTACAGTAATTTTGTTTTAAAATCTCTTTATTTTGAAAAGTACTGTCCCTGGTTTCGTTTCCATCTGTCCCTGCACTAATCTTTTTTCCATTAGATGTCCGCTTTGAAACTTTCTTTTTGTTAACATCCTGTTCTTGAATAGGATCAATACCTTCCAGATTTGTTGGAAGTCCTTTATAACAGCTGTTTTGTTTTACAATCTCTTTAGTTGAGCAAACAACATCTATGAAATTATTTCCTTCTGGTATAGCATTATTTTGATTTTTACTAGAGTTTTGCTTTATGGCTTTCTTCTTGCTGTCAGCTCTTTTCTCTTCATCATTATTTGCAACTAACCCTTCCTTAACATTTTCAATTAACAGTGAATGATAGGATAAAGACGTTTTAGCTATATTTCCTTTTTCTTCAAGAATTTCAGCAACTTTTCTTGACAACTTTCTTGCTCTTGGTGTTCTTTTTAATGCCAAAGGTAGATTGTCTCTTTGTTTCATTGATTCCATAATCTGACCAGAGCGTTTTAGAGTTTCTGGTGTTGCACTCGCAACTGCTAGCAATTCTTCTGTACATGGTAAATCTGGACTGTCAGGTATCCTTTTGTGGGGTCCTTTTCTTTCTCGTTGTGGACTGTTCATTTCAGACTTACCAGTGTTCTTATTAACTATTTTATCCCTATCTCCAGGTTGAAAAGGTGTTGACGAACCACATGGTTCATTAAAAATCATACTATTACTTAACATTTCAGAAGGGTTTGTTTGTTCAGAAAACATATTTTTAGTTTCTGATGATTTATGCTGTTTAGCCAATAATGGTGTGACTTGAACATTGTTTTTGCTAGGATTTTGTGACTGACTTCTGATTATTTCTGATTGGTTCTGAGCTTTTCTTGAACTTCCACACGCCGACACATATGTGCCATCTCCAACAGTTGAACAAATATCCATGTCATTTAAGGTCACTTCCTGACTACCTTTCTTTAAAACACTATCACATGTCTTTTGGTTGGGTTTAACACCATTTTCAATGTTTTGTTCATTTCCTTTTTTCATCTCAGTTAAATTGCTGATTTTAGATTGGAAGCCTCCCTTTTCAAACAATTCTGAGTTTAATGGGGCATTATCACATGTGTTTTCTTTGGGTTTATCATTTTCCATCTTTCTCCCTTCCACAATCACTTTTTCCTCCTCAGATAAATTACTAGTACTAGCTTGTATTTCCTCAGGTTGTAACAATTCCTCTTCAAGTGGGACTGATGCCAGAACACTATCAGAGTCATTACTGTCTCCACTTTCCTCATTTATTTTAATAGAGTCATTCAGTGCAGGTAGAGATTTGACATTACTGCTTGATTTTGTTTGTAACCTTGCAATATTCTGATCTTGGAGTGTTTTAAGTTTGAGAATGCTGTCATGTTTAACATTTGTACTATGTCTATCTTTGGTAGCTCTGTCTTGTTGATGAAAAGGCTGTGTTTGCAGATCATTGATGTTATCTTCATTACAGTTGTTATCTTCAACATCCGTACAATCACTATCTTCGGTTACAGTTTTGTCTTGTGGATGAAAAGGCTGGGTTTGCAATTCATCTATGTCATCTTCATTAAATGTCTTACTTTTAGATTCTGAGAAAAAAGAATACAGGTGTAGGTTTGGTTGAGTTTCTTCCGCTGCAATGTCGGAAATGTCTTCTACACATCTTGGATGACTGGCCCTCTTTATCCTTTGCTTTTTATTTGGTTTATTTTCCTCAATAAGGTTTATGTTTATCTGAGTTTCTTCAACTGCAATATCTCCAGGTTCATGTTTGAGAGTAATTTCTTCTTTAATTATTGCATTCCTTGTAAGTTCTAAACTAAGTGATGTATTAATTTGAGTGCAAACATCAGAAATATCCTCGTTTTTAAAATCAGGACTACTATTAGACGGTTCACGCTTTTCGACCAATGAAACATTGACTTGGGTCATCATGTCTGATAGCTCCGTAGTCTCTATTTCTGAACTATCTTTCAACTGAGTTGTATTACCCTTCTTGTCAGAGAAATCTTCTACAAAACTATCTGACACCTCTTCTTTAATTTTTATATTGGTTTTATCGTGCAATGATTTTGAAATATTCGAAGACAACTCTTTAATTATTAAATCAGAAGAATTATTACTATTATTTAATTGGCATCCTTCTTCCATTTCTTGAACATTCTGATTATCTTTCCTAACTTTGTAAACATTGTCTTCCTCCATTTTTGAGTCATCTTTGCTAGCTATTCTTTCCACCTTCACACATTTGACTAGATCTTTTACAATACTGCTTCTTACATTATTGGAACTTAAGTTATTTTGTGCAGTTTTACTTTGACATGGTTCATCTGCAATACATGATTTAGAATTATGAACACTTGTATTTAGTTCAGTCAATGCATCAGAAAGAGCTAAATCACTCATTTCAACATCACTTGAGACAGGAGGGTATGGAATTTCAGTTTCAGCCTCAAATATATCTCTTGATGTTCTACTTTGTGATTTTAGTTTATCTTCTTTTTCAGATTCATTACCAATGCTACTATCCTGAGTCTCTGCTTCAAAAATATTATAGTCATCCACAATCTTCTTTTCTGGGTTTTGGATATGTAATACTTCACTATTAAATATCCTTTGAGAGTCTGTATCAAGTAGGTTTACTTTATTACAATTGGGGGTTTCAGTCATGAAAAGCATTTCTTGCTCTTGAGTGTTGAAATTTAAATTTTTTTCACTCACTTCCGTATTACTTCCAAAAATATCTCCTGATGTATCTTTTACAACTTTGTTCTTTGAAGCTGCATGTCTACTTGAGGCAAATTCTTTCACAGTTTGTGACGGTGGAATAAAGTCATTTTCATCATCTGTTGTTGAGTCATCAGAATCACCAATGACCTGGAGTTTACTTGTAACAGCTTTTTGTCTTTCTTCCAAAAGAGATGAGTCATTAAGATCAGAGATTATACTGGAGCCATCATGGGTGTCTTCTACCTGGTTATCTTGGGCCTAAAAAATGTCAATTAGTTATAAATTTAAAAATAAGAATAAGAATAAGAATCGTTTATTGTCGTTAAACACAGTTGTGTAATAGACATTGTCAAAATAAGTCGGACATGACTTACAAACTTGGTAACAAAACAGACATACAGTTCATGAAAGACTAGGCTAAATATATATATTTGAAACAATAACAAAATCTTGCTTACAATGAATTTTAAAAGCACATTTATTTAAAATCTTTAAAATCATCTGTACTTAATTCAAAAAATTCCTTTACTGAATATAAAGGGTGCTTTAGCAACCCATTACTCAAAACCAATTTAAAATGAGCCAAGGATTCAATATTTCTCAAATTTACAGGAAGCTTATTGAAAAGTTTCAGACCAAGTACCTTTGAACTCTTAGCAACTTTAGTCAACCTACAAAAAGGAACTTCAACATTATTTTTTGATCTAGTGTTATGACCATGAACACTCAATCTCTTTACTAAATTAACAGATTCTCTCTTAACATCTAATAGGACATGCAAAACATACAAACTAAAAACAGTTAAAATATTTTCACATATAAATATAGGCCTACAATGATCTCTGTAGTCAGCACCTGTTAATATAAAACAATATTATTAGTTATGAAAATTTTTTTAATGACTGCAGGGCTGGCTAGTTGAAATTTACTTAGTATGATTAAGAGGCGGTTTGAGAGCTTGAGTTTAGACAAATCCTGAATGTAAATTTTGGTTATAACAGGATTTTGCACGACAGCACGAGAGCTCGTGCCTCGACATAAAGATAACAACGAGCTAAATATGGGAGGGATAAACCGCCACCAAACTATTGGGGTCGAAAGACATGGTTTGGGTAATCCAGGCGCAAAAGATAATCTTTTTGGGTTTGAGATTCCAAGTGGTAGCAATAAAATAATCTCAAGTATGAATAGAGCGATTTTCGGCTGCAACTTAGACCTGCCATGGGGAAATAATTATGTATTTCATGCATGTTATTTATCACTGAATTGATAATAATAATATATTTAAGTTCACCATGGCATTATAAAAAAAATATTAATGCCACAAATTATTATTTTTTATTTAATTCCTTTTTATCAGTAACTTACGTTTAATACTATATTAAAGCTAACTATGGCATTCCAAAAATCCTATACTATAATACGAGCAATGTCTGAAGGGATGTGTGTTCCACGATCTTGAAATCTAGCGGTTAGATTTTGCTTAAACTTTGCATTTAAGAGTGTTTTGGCCCAAAAATAAGTTTAAAAACAGCCTTAATCCCAGGAAAAATCGAATTTGGTCTATATTTAAGTTTAAAAATCGTATTTTTTAACATTGGTCTTATGGGTTGCTATTTTGGTAACGAAATAACAACGAAAGGTATACAAAAATAAAGGAACAGTAATGTTAAGCAGACCCTTTGAAACAGCTGTTAACTGTGAAGAGGTAGTTGGTTGTTGGTGGAAATTTAATAGCTTTATTACCATGACACTATATAAAAACCGAATTAAAACCAATGAGCAAGGCTCGGTTAACCTGGTACTATTCAACAAAGTAGGTAATATTTTAGGTCTTAATTTTTTTACATTTGTACAGATACCTCAGAATATTTTGGTCTTTGACGGCCTTTTACAGACCTAAAAATTGGAGCAGAGCAAAGAAAATTAATAACTCACACAAATTAATATTTTTAACATTTTCTCAAGACTCAAGTTTACTTTATTCATATTGGAGAATTTGCCCCTGAACTGGTAAACTTAAATTTGGTTTAGATTACCTTCGTCTCCAGTTCAATCGAAGTCGTTCACTACGACCTAGGTTTCGACACCAATTGTGTCATGTTCACGTAGACGTCAGAGGGGGGGGGATATCATGCTGGTCCTTGCGTTAAGCCGTCAAGGTTGACGTTGTCGATGGTTAAAAGTACATTTAAAAAACAACACAAACACACAAACATTTTACGAACACTACAAAGAAACTTTTTTACACTAATGGGTGGCCGAAAGACGGATGCGCGCATCAACCGGTACCGGCGCGGGGCAACCGGTACCGGCGCGGGGAGGTGTCACTGAGTGTAGGACACCAAACAAAAGGTATATGTTTCAGATTCACGTACAATTTATTTTAAACCATCATTTGGAAAAATATAAGTTTTATGACAAATGGCTGGGAAAGGTGTAAGATTGGTTTTAGACGAAATAAATAAAACATGGATTCACCCTTTCACTGGTGCGGCAAAAGGCTGCTACACGTGATATAATATGAAAGAACGAATAGGTCCCAATTCTGACTACTCTGACTCAGCTTCGATTTTTTACATAACCCAATTTCAATACAAAGCCAAATTGAAAAATTCACAACAAATCAAATTGACAGTATTTTAAAATGTTATTACAATCAAGATACTGATCATGTTGACAGGTACAGGTTACAGCAAGTTTAAATCGTCCATGTTTTAAATCATAAACCATAGGCCTAAGCCCAATCAATAAAAAAAATAATAAATTATAAAATCCTGATGACATTGACAAAAGTGAAAAACATTAAGTATTTGATTTACTAATTTAATAACCCCAAAAGTGATGATTAGATGTTACCAATATCACATCCGCAAATGGGTTGTGCACAGGTGCGGTCTGTGTGGGGAAGGGGAACCTTTGTAGGGGCAGTACTGTTGCACACGGCCCAGACAACTGATAAGTGCAAGCGTTTGCTTGAATCAGATTCATAAAATGACGCAATCTGTGTCAGGAGCGGCAGCAATACAGGCAGTGCTTTATAAATAAATGCAACAAAATGTAAATAAATTAACTAATAATAACAATAAACAGATTCATTAAACTTAAAAAACATTTATTTTGGTGTAATATATTTATTTTCTTCAGTTTTTGCAGCCCCCTGTGAAAGTGCCACCCTAGGCAGTCACCTAGTTCGCCTAATGGGCTCTGCCTAGGCGCGAGCTCTCAAACTGCCTCTAAGTATTTTAAAGCCCAGCCCAACCAGAGAGTTAGTGATAAACAAAATGGAAATGGCTTTAGTGTGAACAGTCAGGGTGAGTTTCTTAAAGTGATCCAAAAGCTAAATTTTTATTCTATATCCGACAATATACTTCTTAAGGCACCTCCTTCACTTTTTCATGTTGCTTTCAAGTACGTGTTTCAATTTTTGAAATTTCATGCCAGTTTTCCAATATTACGGCCAACTAAAATTTTTAATATTGACTGTTTTAATGTAGCCAACAATATACGGCTCTGCCTACGGATGCTGCACTCTGGTTTATGCTCTTAGTGATGCACAAGTTCAACCACATATTGTATCTTAACACATGGATTCAAACTATTTGGTTAACAGCTGATTTCATAACTGTTAATAATACTTTTTTCATAACTCAAACAAATTTTTACAATTCTAAAATTAATTAGTTGTTTCATACTTTTACATAACTTTTATTTATCAAAACATTCATAATCATCAGTACAGTAGACTACCTCTTAACCGGCCACCTCGACCAGATAATGATATAGCCGGTTACACCGATGTACATTTAAAAATGCCAACTTACAATTTTATATGGCCTAAATGCAATTATGGTTTGAAAAAAACTTTATTCTTTATAAATGGCCAGGGCGAATAACAATTTGCTAGCATTAAAGTAAATTTTACATAAATATATATATATTAATTGAAATAAGTCGCAACAAATAAATTAATGTCTAAGTTTTGTGTTCTCTTCCTCCATAATCTTAATAGGCGTCTTTTAAAAAATGACAACTGTATCCTTATAACAGGGTTGTTTCTTGCATAGTTTGTTCTTGAACTGACTCTGGTGAAACAACTCTAAATATATAACTCTATATAGTTTATGGCTAACATCCAACACACATGAAATCAACAACTAAAATAAACTAGTAATAATTTGTTTCCTTATTTTGTGTACTGCATAGCAGGTCCAAACGCATTCACTTCTGGTGGCGTACACTTCCGTTCAGGACAGTATATTTTAGTTAGTATGAGAACATTAATTTGTTATAATGTTGAATTAAATGATATTGTAGATAAGGAAAGAAACAGTAGATAAGGAAAGAACGTTTTTGGTGAAACATGGCCGGTTAAAACAATGTTGAGATAAAAAATGGCCGGTTAAAAAAATGTTGTTTTTGTGCCAGCGTAGGCCGGTTAAGCGGAGACCGGCTAAAAGGTGGCCCGTTAAGAGGGAGTCTACTGTATAAAGTAAAGTTAGTATATTATAGTAACATTTATAATGATTTAGAAACTGGCTGCAATGGGAACCTGCATGTTTATACTGGGACACGTGGTTTGCACTTTTACAGTTGGGTCAGCTGTTTTCATTAGGCTTTTCTTTTATTTTTAACTCCATAAGGTCTATGTAGAAATTTTTTTAATTTTCATTAAAGATTACATCAAAATGAGATTTTTCCTGGTATTGAGACCAGTATTAATGTTAGTTTTATCCCAGAACTAAGTTATTTGCAAAGTTTGAAGAGAATCGTTCGAGCCGTTTTTGAGATGCGTGTTCAAAAATACTTACATACAAATCTTACCCTACTTGTATTAGAGTATAGGAAGAATATACAATTATGGCAGTATTAATTCTAAGACCTAAATCTGAGGCAATCTTGATTTTTATCATTTTTTGTTTTCCAGAAGCCAAAAATTCTTTCATTTTATTCATTTATATGTTTTGTGTGTCCATTACCATGATAATTATGCCTCAGACCACACAAGTTCTGGTGAAAGTGTTCAAGGTGTTACATATAATTAATAATCAATAGTTTTGCAACGTTTCTGATAATAAATTTTTTGCTTTATTTAATCCAATACGGATAGTAAATTAGTAAGATTTCCGATGGGCGAGCCCCTACAGAGCTACTGTATAGAGATAAGCTTAACTGAATAGAACAACTTTAGACACAATAATCAAGGTCTGGAATCTAACAAATATAAAATATAAAATATTGCTTCACCTGCAGTACAGGAAGGTCCTTTTGCAAGAGGTCTGAATCCAAGTCATCGCCCACGGGTGCTGGAAAACATCACAGTATTTGAGAAGAATAATAGATTTCTTTCCAATTAGAATCTTAACAACCAAAACAATCAATTGACTTTTCTAAAACATTAACTAGCTTAGAAAAACACTACTACACTTTTTCATTTGTGTCTAGCCTATAAATATAGCATGTAAATTAGGGTATAGTATTATTTATTAAGAATGCCTCTCAGAAACATTAAATTATAGGCAAAAACTAACATTTTATTGTTAGAACTGAGACTGAGGTTTTGAATGAGTTTGGCTTAAGAGCCTGTCAGTGTTCCCATGGTCTCTCCATACAGGGTGATTCACGAGGAAGTGCAGAAATTTTAGGAGCTGATTCGACACATGAAAATAAACAAAAAATGACGTATAAACATATGTCCTAAAAGCCTTCGTTTAGCCGCTAGCCACCATTTTGTTTTTTACAAATAATAATTTTTATTTACATAATGGATTGATGGATTTACTTCATATTTGGCATGAACCTTTATCACAACAATGTTAGTTTTCAGAAAAAATATTAATATTTTCTGATGTGTATTTTTAAAATGGCAGCCATTTTAAAATTTTAAACTCAAATTTCTCAAAAACGACAAATTTTATCAAAATTTTAAAAGATACAAAAACGTTGACTAATTAAATTATCTAAACAATGATAACAAGTTTGTAAAGATCTGACAACAAATAACACAGTTATAAGGTTTTTTTTAAGAAATTTTACTAAATTTGTATTAACTACAATGCAAAATTTAGGATTTTTAAAGTAAAATCTCAATAACTCCGTTATTTGTTGTCAGAACTTTACAAACTTGGTATCTGTGCTTAGATCTTTAAATTTATTAACTTTCTTGTGTCTTATAAATTTTTTATGATATTTGTCATTTTTAAGAAATTTGAGTTTAAAACTTTAAAATAGCCTAGGTTGTACTAAATTATAATAGGTTACTCTAATATAGAAATAATATGTTGTTTGTTGGCTATATTTGTTACTCTATTTTGAAATTTTATTAGTCTTTGAAAACACCATTCAACATTAACCTACTGCTACTTGTATTCTGAGATCACGATATTGTTGTCTTTGCATTGATGACTCCAGATAAACATTATTCTTGAATCACAATTGTTTTAGTAAAATTTATTATGCTTTTTTTAATATAGTACTCAATCAACAGTTGGGATTTTTGATGTACAGGTTGTCATTGGTTAAAGCGTGTGACAGTCTAAATGATCAAAGAAATCAGGAATTAGAAGGAGGTAGGTGACATCAACAAAAACAATAACAAAATCGATGACGTCAAAGATGTAGCACTTAAAATATTCAAAGCAAACCACTCGTGTCAAGAAAAAAAACATGACGTCAAAGGTGCAGGACTGCTTCAATCAGCTGTTGGTGTCACCTACCTTGGTTTGTTCTTGATACATTGACATGACCAGACTCAGACCCAGACCATTGTCAAAGGTCAACAAATTGTTGTGTCAACATAGCTTTATAATACAAGTGAATTTTAAAAATTAGTTTATTCAAACTAACAGCATTGAAATTTGGCTATGCATCTAGTTTAATTCTTCCAACGTTCCGACTGTAATTTAAAATTACAGTTCACAAGATACGCCAATTAATTAATATAGGGGGCGCAGAGGAAAACCTCGCCCCGGGCGCCTATTACCCTCAGGGCGGCCCTGGACCCAGGCACCCTCCATTTTAGCAGTACAGTATTTATCCATTTCGATTTCAGAAACACTAAACAGTGGTATAGTCAGACAAGGTGCTTGACGGTCCCCACACACCACTCAACATGTCAGGTTGGACGGTGCTGTTGAACCGAGTATCAAACCTGACATATCCGCTGAGCATGTGGGTTTGGAGCCCACAGACTATCGAACATGTCGAACGAGCCGTCGGGTACAGACATTCTTGACTGATATGTTCGGTAGTGTGTTTAGCCTTTTTGATCCTTTTAGCGTTTAGCAGCATCCATACTTATTAAAACAACTTCTCAAATGGACTCAAATGGAACACGGCACTTTTGTACTTGGCCTATCGGTAGACACAATAGAAAATGTCCAACTTGATTGTCTTTCTTTTATTATTCAAATGCAGGCCTTTGGAAGTGCCTAATCACAATGACTTTATTAGTGGAACGTCTATTAACTGTCACCCTCGGGACTGGGACAATGACAGTTAAGGGAATATACGGTTAACAGAAATGTCCTTATAAACCTGCCCATAAAGCAGTTTCAAAAGGTTTTGGAAGGAATTCAACACTGTATAAGTTAATAATACGTAATTAAATTATCTCATAGTCCTTGACTTTATACTCAAACAAAATATAACATACTCTTTCAACAAGGTATCAAGGAATTGAATAATACATAATTAAATTAGGCTATCTCATAGTCCTTGACATTATATTCAAACAAAATGTAATATACTCTATCAACAAGGTTTCATTTACAATGTAGATAAAAGTAACAAAATGTGCATTTCGGCTGTGACGGGTAACAAATAGTGACGGTTTATCAAGGTTCTACAGTAATATTATTTTATGTCTTCTAAAAGCTTTCATTAACAACATCCAACATTGCAATGATTGTCCATGATAAATATGATAGTAACAGTTTATCCTATTTTTTAAAACTCTACTTAGTTCTAGTTTTGTAAAAGTAAAAGGATCTACCAGTACCTCACCTGTATTCAATAGTGATTCTGAACCAGCATCTGAAAGGCTGTCATCATCTAGTTTATTTTCTTCTGGTTTAGGAAGCTAGAAAATAAAAAAAGGACATCAACAGCTGCAGTTAAAACTTGTACGCAATCACAAATCTATATATTTAAAACACAAAGTTAAAAAAGCTTTGGACACTTTGTCTGTGACTTCTACTGGACCGATTTACATGCGGGTTGTACCAAAATAAACGTTTTCGGTTCTATATTAGCAGGTTTTATTTGTATTTCAAAAATATTTACGTTAAATCTGTCAAAAATGAAAAATAAACTTTTCTTATGGAGATTTAACATGGGGAAAAAAGCCAACATTTTCAATCCTTTGGACAGTTCGTCTGAGACTTCTACTGGACCGATTTACAAGCGGGTTGTACCAAAATAAACGTTTTCGGTTCTATATTAGCAGGTTTTATTTGTATTTCAAAAATATTTACGTTAAATCTGTCAAAAATGAAAAATAAACTTTTCTTATGGAGATTTAACATGGGGAAAAAAGCCAACATTTTCAATCCTTTGGACAGTTCGTCTGAGACTTCTACTGGACCGATTTACATGCGGGTTGTACCAAAATAAACGTTTTCGGTTCTATATTAGCAGGTTTTATTTGTATTTCAAAAATATTTACGTTAAATCTGTCAAAAATGAAAAATAAACTTTTCTTATGGAGATTTAACATGGGGAAAAAAGCCAACATTTTCAATCCTTTGGACAGTTCGTCTGAGACTTCTACTGGACCGATTTACAAGCGGGTTGTACCAAAATAAACGTTTTCGGTTCTATATTAGCAGGTTTCATTCGTATTTCAAAAATATTTACGTTAAATCGGTCAAAAATTAAAAATAAACTTTTCTTATGGAGATTTAACATGGGTGAAAAAAGCCAACATTTTCAATCCTTTGGACAGTTCGTCTGAGACTTCCACTGGACCAATTTACACGCAGTTTGTACCAAATAAAACGTAAACCTTTGTATATTAGCAGATTTTATTTACTTTAACGTTATCTTACTTCCTTAAATTAAAAATATCGACATTTTCAAACCTTTACAATTTATTTATTTTACACGCTTGCAATCAGCTGATTGTAAACACACCAGGTATTTAGTCTAAATACAGTGGATGAGCAAAAGCTTATGAAGGATTTGGTTTATTATGGCCAGTACCTAAAAACTTTTACAATTATTATGATGTATTGTCATTTATGAAAAGAAAGTTGTTTAATCATATAATTAACTTTATCTTACTCCCTTAAATTAAAAATGTCGACATTTTCAAACCTTAACAATTTATTTATTTTACACGATTTCAATCAGCTGATTGTAAACACACGAGGTATTTTGTCTAAATACAGAGTGGATGAACAAAAGTTCAGGATTTGGTTTATTATGGTCAGTACCTAAAAACATTTACAATTATTATGATGTATTATCCTTTAAATAGAAAGAAAGTTGCTTAATTATGTAAAATAGCTGATTGCTTTAAAATTAAGACTAAATTGTAAAGGTTTAGTTTAAATAAATTGCTCACATTTGTATTAAAAGAAACGGATGTATCGGAAATTCTTTGTGCAATCAATTTGTCGCTTGCAACATTGTAATGCTTTACATTTACGTCGCATAACGTCAGTATTTGTGGCGCAGTCGGTAGCGTGACATACTCCAACCCAGACGGCCTGGGTTCCAGACCGATCTTCACAAATATACTTTTTGTAATGTGTCCAATAACGGCGTCACTAATAAAATGTTTTACTGATGGTACCGATATTTATTTTAAGCAAAATAGATATATTAAAATATTTATAGGCCTGTTCAAACTCTTAAAAAACTTATTTATTAAACTAACAAGTTTACAAATTGATAGTTTAGGCTTTCTTATTTTTTGATGTTTTTAACTAATATAACGCTTTGATTAGGCTACTAAGGTTAAGGCCTAAGTAAACAAGCAATTTTTTATGTTTATAAAATACTAAAGAGTGTCTGTGTTACATAGTAAGGGTGCAGCATTATTGTTTTTAAGGAATATGCCTATAGGCCTACTTTGACAGACACTCCAACTAAAATTATGTAATATTCTGTGAAATAAATTTGTATTCTTTAAATTTAGTCCAGCACCTAAAGGGGGTTTAGTATGCACGGAAAGTGTAACGCATTTTGACTTTTGATTGTTGTTGGGGGCACATTGGAGATGACAAAAACCGATGTTGTCGCCCTCCCAGCAGGTGCACAACTTGGGGGGAGGGGGGCAAACATGGCGGGGGGCGCTATGCGTTAAAACGCAGATATCTCGGAAACAGTAAAAGATAGAACATCGGTTAAAACGTCGTTTTAATGTAAAAAATATGGTCAACAATAAAGGTCATTAGGTCCGAAGTCGTATCTTGACTAATAAACGAGTTATAAAATAAAACATGAAATTATGGCATATTTAGATAGCTTTTTTTACAAAATGCGAATTAATTTGTGAGTGTTGTTACGAAAAGTAAGCAAATATTTTTGCTGATCATAGTACTATGGACTGCTGGGATGCCGAAAACGTAAGTCGCCACTTTAAAAGGTGGTCGACAACTTTGGGGGAGGGGGACAAAAATGGCGGAACGCGCTATGGGCGCTACGCGTTAAAACGGCTGTATCTCGATAACAATACGAGATAAAACATTGGTCAAAACGTCGTTTTTATCAAAAAAATATGCTCAACAAAAAAGGTTATTAGGTACATAGTCGTATCTTCAATAATAAAAAAGTTATAAAAAATATGTTTCAAAAGATCAATATCATACATCAATCTTTTTACGAAAATTCCAAAAATGTTTGCTGGATATTAGTTTGATTTAACAAGTACTTGAACAAATTTTAGTTGGGTGCATTTTCATAACCATTATAAGTAAAATATTACATAATAAATATGGGTATTAATACGTAAAACTGAGAGCATCCACTCCGCCCAATACTCGGTGTTGCACTGTAACGGAATATAATTCATATAATTTATCATTATATATTTTTTATAATTTATTATTTAATTTTTCAATATAAACTTTATGCTAAAAAGGTTAAACGGTAAATAAAAAGTGCAAAATACATACAATAATCTGTATATTAAACACACAACACAAATAAAGTTACTGTACATTAATTTAATTTTTAACCATAATAAGCTTCTACATCATACCTGAAAAAACTAAATGTCTATACAAATAAGAAGTTAATGTTAAATTGTATTGCTTACTTTTGTAAGTGGATTGTGAGAATCAATGCTTCACTCGTACCTTTATCTCTTTATTGTCCTTGAACGTTTCTTCCACCGCGTAATATGTAGCCTACACTTAATAGAGAGACTAAATTCACTCGCATTTCCTTCTCAAAATACAGTAACATGAATATTACATAGTTGAGTTTACATAAAGAGTCAATAGAATATGTTAACATTGTAAACAAGACTTTATAAACCATCATATTCGATTTCATCTTCATCTTCTATGTGTGACACAGTTTTTTTTCGGATTTTTTGCAACGACCGTAGCATTTGCAGTAGGAGCAGCACGAAGAGTGACCGGAAAAGCATCTACAAGTTGCCTTGGAACAATTTTTTGCATTTGCATGGTTGAAGTAAGGGTAGTAGGAGTAGGAGGCAGTTCCATAAGTAGGGGGCGTAATTTTCCAGAGCTGTCTTTGAAAAATCCGTACTTTGATAAATCTAAAGGCTCAATTTCAGCAGTTAAAGACTTTTCCCAATAGTATAATTGAGCACTACACCAGTATAACAACACATGCAGCATAATAACATAGTATACCTAGTATGCAGTATAGTAACCTAGTATACCTAGTAAACCTCGAATAATCTTGTAATATTTTCAAATCAATGCTATGTGATGCTGATACAGTGTATAAAACACAAAAACCCCAATAACACACAATTGTTGTTTGAAAGTTTTGATTATTAATAATTAAAATTATTTTGTTCAAATTAAATAAATTTAAAAAAATGTTTAATTACTCAAATTATATAGCAAATACTAGTTTTTTCCTAATAACATTTTTTCAATCTATTACATTTTAATTAAAAGTTTATTTATAGTGGTTTTACATTCGGTTACAGCGCAAAACCGAGTATTGGGCGGAGTGGATGCTCTGTTTTACGTATTAAAACCAATGTTTATGTAATATTTTACTTTTAATGGTTATGAAAATGCACCAAACTAAAATTTGTTCAAGTACTTGTTAAATCAAACTAATATCCAGCAAACATTTTTGGAATTTTCTTAAAAGATTGCTGTATGATATTGATCTTTTGAAATATATTTTTTACAACTTTTTTATTATTGAAGATACGACTACGTACCTAATAACCTTTTTTGTTGGGCATATTTTTGTGATAAAAACAACGTTTTGACCAATGTTTTATCTCGTATTGTTATTGAGATACAGCCGTTTTAACGCGCAGCGCCCATAGCGCGTTCCGCCATCTTTGTCCCCCTCCCCCAAAGTTGTCGACCACCTTATAAAGTGGCGACTTACGTTTTCGGCATCCCAGCAGTCCATAGTACAATGATCAGCAAAAATATTTGCTTTCTTTTCGTAACAACACTCACAAATTAATTCGCATTTTGTTAAAAAAGCTATCTAAATATGTCATAATTCCTTGTTTTATTTTATAACTCTTTTATTAGTCAAGATACGACTTCGGACCTAATGACCTTTATTGTTGACCACATTTTTTACATTAAAAGGACGTTTTAACCGATGTTCTATCTTTTACTGTTTCCGAGATATCTGCGTTTTAACGCATGGCGCCCCCCCGCCATGTTTGCCCCCCTCCCCCCAAGTTGTGCACCTGCTGGGAGGGCGACAACATCGGTTTTTGTCATCTCCAATGTGCCCCCAACAACAATCAAAAGTCAAAATGCGTTACACTTTCCGTGCATACTCAACCCCCTTTAGGTGCTGGACTAATTTGGATAGTTACTGAAACTTGCACACTACAGCCTAAATGTTGCGATATGAAAGTGATTTCTCTACGTTCTATCCTACCCTACTAACTTACACCAATATTTGTTAAGCCAACCATCATAAGTTACAACACTCTAGGCTTTTCCTAATTCTTGAAAAAAAAAAAAAAAAACTGTTAAGAACAATTTATCCAATAGGCCTACAAGTGGATATTGGTCTACTTATTTCTGATGTTGTTGAACCTAATAGAACTGTTTCCTTAGGCTAATTAGGTTTGCGCCTACCTAAACAATCAAATTGACATGTTTATAAAATACTAAAGAGTAGGGCCTATAAGTACAAGGATGCAACCTTATTGGTTTTACGGAATAGGCCTACTTTTCCAACGCTCCAACTAAAATCGTAGTATTTTCTGTAAATTATATTATTGTTCTTGGTATGGCAGTTCAAAGAAGTACATTTTATAGACTACCTTACATGTTTGCACTATTATAGCGTTCCATTTACCACTTATGGAGCTATATCCGTCGAGTATCGGCTGGCAACAACTAGTATTTTTTAATGCCTGAGCAAGTAATGATAGGATGTTAAAATAGACTTTGACTGTATACACTACTGTGAGTAGAATTCTCACAGCATAGGCATGTTTAAAACCGATTTATGTGAGCACAATTTCTTGTGGCATACACAAAATACGAGTGATAAGGTAGGTGAACACCCAGTATATATTTTGAAACACCATGCTTAACTTATTAGTGATTTTAGCATGATTTTCCATTTTCTAGTGATCCTTTCTCAGTTCTCTGACATGCTGTTATTTTTTCCTAAGTTCTAGCAATTTTCCAAGTCATTTAATGTATGCCTTTTTATATAAACACCCTTTTATTGTTTCAAAAAGCACAAAAGTTCACTGTAGAATTATTGTACTGTCACACTCATATAAATAAAAAGTTTAACTAAAAAAACAAAAAGTATTACATTACCTTGATGTATTTTGCTTTTATGTCAGCAAAAGAAATTTCATCATCACCTTGCAAATTATATCTGACATTAGGTTTCAATAAAATCTGAAATTAAAAAAATAGAATAATTACTATCATTTATATTAGATTTGCCCCTCTCCGTTCCCTCCCTTTTTTTACATATTATAGTGACTGAGGGTACAAAACTAATGCATACGGTACAAAACTAATGTATACAATGTTCAAGACCACACAACAATTTTGATGTGATTAGATATACCAATGAAATAGTACCAATAATGACAAACAAATCACATCATCTATATTTAAGTATTGACATAGTTGCAGCCATCAACATTCAAGCCAAGTGACAATTAAAATGAATACCAATGAATAATACCAACTACCAATGAATTAGCCATGGTGGCCGTCTTTAAGGCAGGTATGATTAAAAGAATTTCGCTAATAACCTGAGAAATTTAGAAATTAAATTAATAAAATGAATTTGGGAGAGAGAACGTGTTGTGATTTTAAAACTTATCAAGAGGATTTCGATTTCACCTATTGTATTATTTGGGTAGTAACAATTTTATAATAACTTTACATTATTATAAATAAAATTTGCCTAACAAATTCATCTAGTTTCGAACTAACAATAGCCTAACAAAAGATCCAAAAATATATTAAATGATCACTTTGATGGAATATTTTTGACAGGTTGAACCCAATATATTATTTAAGAACGTCGGAATAGAAATTTTAAATAAATTCGTATGAGTATTTAAAAAAAATTATGTGTAAATAACAAAACTTATTGATTCTCGGTACCGATAAATGAAAAATCTATTCTCAATACTGATACCATCAATGTATAATAGGCCTCCCTGTCACTTAACTGAAAGTAAACAATTCACTCCCTGATAAAATTTTTTATTCGAAATTTTTTGTACTAAATAAAGCCATTCATACTTAGGCTACCAATAACATAGAAATATAAATGCTTACAAACGTGTAAATGAGGTAATTTTTAAATAAAAACAACAATACCTACCCCCGTCACAGCAGACCTGCGTACTCAGCGAATTTCCAATGAAATATGGTATTTTTTTATTTTCCTTATATTTATCATGGGAATGAGGATGAAGGTTTGCTGCCATGGGGGTGTTGTAAGTAAATAGACATAGTTTCTCCCCAATGCAGGTCCAAGCTAAATTGTATCAAATTCTGGTATTTATTATTTTTCTCATAAACCCCATTGGGGGTAAGTATGTAGGTTTGCTGCCATATGGGTAATGTAAGCAAATATAAGTTATACTTTGCCTAGTGAATTTATATACCAAATTTTATCAAGTTATTTCAATAAAGAAGTGGTATAGAGGGATTTGTTGACTTCCCATAAGAATAAGGCCCCTTTTATATATCGCGTCTTTCGACCTGTGTCAAAAGGCGCCCATAAAATAAACACATTGCATTAGATAGGAGAATTTATACCTGGCGCCCAACGGTCGCCTGCTGTGCGTCATTCAAGGTATCTTTTATACAGTGATTGGAGCGCCTGAAAAGTGCCCGACGCATGTCACTCGACGTGATGTATATAAAGAGCCTTACATAGAAAACATAGTTTTTCCCCGTTATCTGTTAAGCTAGGTTTAACAATTTAGGAAAAATTTAAGATACAAAATTGTTTATTTTTTCAAACTTTTTTGAATGGTTTTGGTTAAAATTGTTGAATTTAGAAAATTGAGGTCCAAAAACTCCAAAAACCAATTTTTGATCCTTTTGGAACCCTATAAAACCCAGTTCCTGTGGTCCGGTTACCCTGGTTTTCGAACTTAACCTGAAGAACCCTGCCCTACACCTCCACACCAAATTTCATCAAGATCTGAATCATAAAAGTTGAACAAACGAGTGTTTTTGGCTGCTAGGGACCTCAAAATGAAAAAAGTATAATAGTCCCAGGCCTCAGGTCATACCGTGACTACTACTATATAGCTTCTTCCCTAAAGCTAGGGGAAATTCGCAAAAATGTTTAAAAATAACTTTATACTCCGAATTAGTATTGTCCACAAATCCATACTTCAGATGCCGTCTCCTACAATTAATTTAAGTGTTATAAAAACCTTTACACAAAATTAAAAGTTGAAGATAAACATAAACACTGATTGAAATAAAACTTAACTAAACATTCACTACTTGACAAAACTATCTTTTCAAGTAGGCCAATATGGATGGATAAAAACAGACTGTATTTTAATTTAAATACATGCAAGTTCAGAACTAATATAGAACAGAACAGAATTTGCATAGTAAGAACAATTTAACTGGGAAGCGAAGAGATGATGCTGAGTGCAATATTTGTCACTAACGTCTCCTTTATTTAAAAAGAATTCCTTTTAATTTTTCATCAAGAGACGATATATCATGAATAACCGAATACGACACTGCAGACGATAACCATAGTTTCAATATATAAATATATATTTCATCACTTGACAAAGAAAGGCCCTACAAATCTCATCTGTGAAAAACGAATGCCGATTGGGTGACAGCCACATAACCTCGGGTGTTGACCAATTAGGAGCCTTGTTACAACGAAAAGAGACAGTCAGCTGTTTTTGCTAATGAAAAGTGGCATTATGATTTTGTCATTTTATTTCAACTTAAACAAATTAATATTGAAGATTTGGGAAGCAAGCTTTCTTACAAAAAAAATTACAGGAAATTTTTAAAGAATACAATATATTTCAACACTGATAACATAGAAAATACAGGTCTACTTTTACCAGTGCAAGGATTGCATCGTCTGTGTCATACGAAGGCTGTTAAAACAAAGACTTTACTCATTATTAAGCCTATTTCATTTTCATGACCATCTAATATAAGAGAATTGAACTTAAGCAAATAAAATATTATTTTTTGTAGTATTCATTGTAACCCTGAATTGGAATATATTAATAATTAAATAAAATTTTTACTAAGAAAAAAAGATTAAGCCACATCTCTTTAAAATTCAATCCATATTACATCTAATAATAATACATTACTTACTATTACCGGTACTAATTTTGTTACTCATAAGTTGGCCTATACACTTTTATATGCATTCATTAATTATTCAATAAAAATACTGACCTTCCCGAGCCGTGTTCTGTTTGTGCTCCCACAGTCAAACAGTAAGTGTGTCTCCCAATCTTCCACTTCCAACACTGCATGCTTACTGGAAATCGACTGCAACATGAACACAAAACACAAATAATATAGCTCTATAACTTATTCTTAAACATTACGCCTCTACATAACCTATCCAGGACCTGCCAAGATCTTAACCTAACTTGTACATTTGGTGCTCAGTTTATACATGGCACAGCCTAATTCCCTAAAACTGCTGAAAAACTTTTTTTAGATGTTTTGCTAGTATTATACATAAATTGGTAGGCCTAGTGATATTACTAGTAAAGTTCCTAAGTTATTATCTTTTATATTTTTTGTCTACGACGCGTGTTTTTTAAGTAAGTACTGTTTTGAAATAAAAAATAAGCTAGGAGAGATTTTTTTATAAATCTATTTTTACATGAAAGCCTGTACTTTAATCTATTTTTTTTACATAATTTCTGCAATTACTAAGGCACTTGTCATATCATACAATTTTAGCTTTACATTTTGTTGTCATATAATTCTGCCGCCTGCCATGAGAAACACTATAATACGGCCATTTTGATATCGTCGTCATTGTCGTGGCACACACGGCTTAGGTCTTCCTTCAAATGAACGTGTGATAGTCACTCGGCGCTAGATCAGGATTGTAGGGAGGATGATCAAGTTGTTCCCAACCAAATTCTCTGATCAATTCCTGGGTTCGATAAGTGACATGTGGACAGGAATTATCGTGAAGCAAAATGATGCCATTAACCATCATGCACATTTGTGCGGCCATCTTTATATGCCCTACCCACTTTCGTACCAATCCATCACTTATCATGTTTTCTCCTTACACTCTACAAATCTCGCGATGAATATCGGTCGATTTCAGGCCTTTAGCCTACAGAAAACGGATAACAGACCATTCTTCGCAGTTGTGGGAATCTCCATGAGCAAAGACTCCTTCAACATTTGAAATAATCTGAACACAGCGGTGAAAAATGTTGTTATGGCGTCCGTGTATTGCTGACAGATGTAGGTACACATTGTGCATGCACAAAACACCGACCAGTGCTGCAGTGGTGGTATTTAAAAACGGTACTTACTTTAAAAACATGCATAGTACATATTAACTAATGGATGTTTCATTTCCTCCTGTTTTCTCAGCTTGTGTGCATCGTAAGAGAAATCTGTGCATACCGTTAGAAAGGTATTGTGCTGTAGATGAGCAGAATTGCGCTTTAATTCACACCCACCCCCAGGGCCCTACAGGCTCTCAAAATTTCAATGTTAATCTTATTGGAGAAGATAATTTAAGTTACTGAATTATGAGACAGTTGTTTTAATAACAAATGGTGAAGGAACAGCAAATCATGAAGAACAGATGTTTCAGTTACAACATATTGTTTTAACTTATTTTGTCCAGACAGTCAGATAAACTGAAAAAATGTTGGTTGAATTTCAACCAGGAGGCAATCTCTAGTAGTTATTAAAACAAAACTACAGACAATGAATGAGGTTCAAAATGTACACAACTACTTTTATCTTTGTAAATCAGACTTCCAAAATCCAATCCATAGACTCAAATTGATTGAACAGTTGCCACATTACATGGGCCTTAAGGATATTTAATAATTTAGGTACTTGCTGAAATATAAAATGCAACTACTGATTATGAATCTTTCTAAAGTAAAGTAAGGAGTTTCCTATTAATTAATTTTTTTTTTTTGATCGAGGAATATCTGCAGTAAATATGACTAAGGCAGCTTTCACACTGGCGACATTTGCGGCAGCTACAATTTGTGCAGTCGTTCAGGTGTTGTTGTTTACGGCACCAGCTGCATTTTGGATTATTGAAACAAGATTCTATGTTCAGTTGCGTAGGTAATGTAGTTGCTTTTCTTACCACCGTCGCGTTGTTATCGTTCATATGTTTTAGTAAAAATTATAAAAGATTTTACATTGTAAATTATGAAATATCTAAAGACCAATAAAACATAAAAATGGCTTTACATAATGTTTTATATAATGAAAAAAATATTTTTATAAATCAAACAAAATAGACGATTGTTAGTATTTAATAATTATATGACAATACGCCTTAATGTAGTGATTTATATAAAAACGATTGCACTAACATTTCGAGGTTGTCCGCCGTTATGTTAATTATGTATCTTTCACTACGATAACTGTGTGTCATATTCATCATAATATTGCTGACCTAAGTATATTCAAGAGTTTAAATATCTGCGTACTGGTGGTTTTAGTCCACAAATATTTATCATATTGGCAGTAAACTATTTAGAAAACTCTGCCGGCGGGTCCAGAATAATGAATTGCAGAGTTAAAAATAATGCTTTCTCTTTCATAGAATATAGTTTTTAAAGTTATTGGGTAGATCAGTAAATGAACATCCAGGTGAAGCTCATCTCCCTTGAGCTTGTCAACACCTTGTCATCTGGGCTCATAAAGCAAGTCGAACGCAACTCATCTATCTGCTGGACTGTGTCTGAATCTCGTATGCCCATTATCCATGAAGCCCATTTCAAATTCAAAATTGAAGGTTTCTCTTGGGTTTGGAGCTTTTGGGTTGCAAAGGACCTGTGTTTTCCTGTCATCTTGGGAGAGGACTTTATTCAGCGCACTCTGGGTTGATTTTGGATTTAGGTAGAGGCCAGTGCTACTTCAGGTTTTCCCGGCAGGTATCTCGTATCTATCCCTTTCTCTGACAGGATAGCTGGTGTCGCTTCTGCGGTCAAGCCTGACGCAGACAGCGAGACCTCACCTTATCCGTTAGGGCATCTGACTCAGGCAGAGGCGGAAGCCATCAGAAAGCTCTGCAACAGTTTTCCTGACGTGCTGACGAAAAAGCTGGGGGTCACCAAACTCTTAGAATGTGAAATTCGTTTGATGGAAACCTGCCCGGTAAGATCCCACTCTTATAAACTAGCTCCACCTAAGATGGAAACCCTGCTTCTTATCATCAATGACCTTCTCGAAAATGGGGTGATCGAGCCTTCGTGCTCAAGCTACACAAGTCCAGCTTTCCTTAGGTCGAAGCCAAATGGCAAGTCGCATGGGGCTTGACTAGAGAAAGCTGAATTCGAAAATTGAAATTGACTCTGTACCTCTCCCCGATTTGCACTCCGCTTTCGATCGGTTCGTTGAGGCCACATATTTCTCCGTTTCCTATCTCAACCAGCAGGCTTATAGTCAGATCCCACTGAAGACTGAGTATCGACCACTGCTTCTGTGTTCTGTGGAATCTTCATCAGTTCACCAGAGTTCCGATGGGCCTAGCTGTGGGGGCTCAGACTCTCACCCGACTTCTGGATTCAATTTTTCATGATGTCAAATTCAAATTTGTTTTTAACTACCTGGACGACCTTCTAGTGTACAGTGGTAGTTTCGACGACCACCCAATTCATCTTGAGGAAGTCATGAACAGATTGCTTAGGGCAGGCCTTTACCGTCAACCAGGACAAAGTCAGCTTTGCCCAAACTGAGATTTGGTTTTTGGGTCATCTAGTGTCTTCTAGGGGCGTCTCCAATGATCCAGCTAGGACCTAGGCCACCAGGGAGTTTCCTCCTCCTAAAGATGGTAAGGGTATCGCCTGGTTTGTGGGCATGGTGGGTTTTTACCGGAACTTCATCCCCAACATCGCTGAGTTGGCGGCCCCTCTCAACGCTCTCAGTAAGACGGGTGCCAAGTTTGTTTGGGGTGAAGCTGAGCAGTCGTCCTTCGAGCTCCTCAAGGAGACCATCTTGCAAATAGATCAAGTTGAAAGGCATACATGGCTGTCTTTTTTATTTCAAAATTTACTCGGATCACATAACAGTAGGAATGAGGAGCACTACCTGTGCCTATATTCCATTAAATCATAATTATTACAAATGCCAAATCAATTAACAAGTATATGCTTTATTTATGATAGTATTAAAACTCATATTTGTATGCATGTAATATTCATAATATTGCTCTTTTTGTGAAATGCCAACCATTGATTTTCAACTTTATGCATAAATTAATATTTAACTATTATATTAATAATATTTCATAATATTAATAATATTTTCAGTTCATAAATTTGTCAGAATTACTTGACTACTTATAATTTAGGCAATCTTCATTTAAAGGTTTACAGTATGATTTAACCATTACTGATACTGTTTTTAAAAACAGGTGATACAAAAAGTATTTAACTTACTGACTATAATGCCATCTAATGAATATATTTGAAAACAACTTGATTATTTAAATTAACACCAGTTGTGCTGCATGTCAAAAATGCCACCTGGCTACAAGTGGCACGCCACTTGCGACAATAATCGCCAATGTGAATGTACCCATTTGATTCAATGCTTTTTCAAAACACGCAACCACCTACTGCCGGCGTCAGCTATAGTTGTCGCCAGTGTGAAAGCAGCCTAAGGTGCACAATTTGAAGGTTTAACATTTCTAGCTACATTATCATACACCATTTGATCTTTAAATATAAGTTTATAGAACTTACATTATTCCTTAGAACAATGTCATTAAGCTCATCACGGCCTATTAAATTTTCCCCTCTGTAAACATCGTAGGATTCCTCATTGATAACCAAGGTTCCAACCTGCAACAGTTACCACAATGCAGATGAATTTAAACAAATAAAAATACAATTGTATGGTGCATTAAAACACAGCATAACTAACTTACCAGTTTTCTCTGCGCATTCTTTCTCTTTATTCAATTCAATTTAAAAGTAAGTAACTAATTTATAATCAATTAAAAGGAACTATAGTATAGTATGTATTCCTAGAAGGAACTATAGATATAATATGTTTCGTTATTGGGGATGTCAAAATTGATTTATTAAAATTTTTGACTGACTTCTAGCGGCCCTCCCCCAGAGGGTTAGATTGTGGTAGTATTGTATATAGGATGATGGCTAGGGGTAGCGGTCATCCTATAGGCTACATTGTGGTACGGATAAGTAGGTTACCTACTATTATAAGTAGTGATTTGTGGAAATTTGTATTTTTTCTGAAGTGGTGTCAAAGTTATTAAATGAGTATCAGACTTATAGTAATAATTGTCACCCTGCATAGAGTGTGATAATTTCCAGCAATGATAATTATTTCATGTAAAACCGGTCAATAATTATATTTAACGCCGACTCCCATCCGTTAAGCAAGGTAACTTATAGTATATAATTTTAAAGCTTAGAGTGTGGGTAAGTTTTGGTGATATTTGACAATTTGTAGCTTGACGAATAAAAATGTTTCTTCAGAAAGTTAAAGTGTAATTTTTCTTAATTTTCCAAATTTTGTTTTCAAGTCAATTTAACAATGTTTTACAATAGCTTAATTGGGATAAACTCTACTTATCCAGATAGATAGGACATTTCATGTATTTATTATGTTTTTTTTTTATTTTTATTTTTAAATTATATCCAGGTGACGCCAATGAGAGAAGGCGCTATTAATTATATCCTGACGTTTTGCTATATGAAACTTTTGTGACCCTATTCACATTAAAACCTTATAGGGGCACCACAGTTAGCATTAGTTTTATTAGCTTATGATAAAAAAATTAACAGCTGTTCGTATTGTAGATGAAAATTGGTTTGAAATAGTAAATAAAAATGTATATCATTATCCAAACTAAATTGTTCGATTTTGAGCAACCGGTACACTAGTTTTATATAAAAGGCCAATAAGTTTAGTAAAAGGTGAGAAAAACGAGTAATTTATTAAAAATGTCAATAGACTTGAAAAAATTAAAAAATCTCTATTACCTGAAGGTAGAGCAAAATTAACTGCCTAAATTGCCTAAAATCTTCAATCTTATAAGTAAGTTTTTTCTCATCTATATATTTGGCCAGTTCTTTTTTTGAACGAAATACTTTGCCTGATTGAGAGGTTATGTAAAGTCAATTTTCCCAACATGGACCCCTTTCTTTCTAAGTATTTCCTCCCTCTTCCACCCTTTAGGAATTGTATTCTTACTAGCCTCACTACTCATATTAAAATAATTAGTATTGACATTAGGTAATGTGTATGAATAAACACAATTTTTAAACAAAATATTTTATCACGACATGCTGTGTATGAAACAATTTTGTCAATCAAACCAAATTGAAAGTGAATAATTTTATTTTTGCAATTCACATAGCCAGAGAATTGATGTATGAGAAAGCAAATACTCTAGGCCTAAAACAATGTTTGTAAACAGAGATTCACCAAAACACTGGTGGGCTTATCTCAGGTACAAAGGTCAGTAGTTGTACGGTACCTTGACTGGGTCCTTCCTTATCCCTCCACCTTATCAACTCTGAAATAACCTTGCATAAAATATTCCAACTAGTTTTATGTTCAAATGTAATTTACCATTCCATGAACACTTCTCTACAAAAACAAGGGATTCATTTCCGTAGAAAAAAATTAGCTCTACATTTACAAGTAAAAATTAGGATTTAAAAACTGAAATTTAAAACTAAAATAACCAAAATTCAAGGGAGCACAAAACACATGTTCACTGCTCAACTGCTAGGCTACATTCACTCTCAACTAGTATAAAAGCTCCTATGTAAAGCAATGCAGTTAGACACTTTTTTAATCTTGAATTTACAATTTGTAACCGTATAAATATAGGTAAACAAACACTTTTTCTTCTGCATTAGCAAACTACCGGAATACCCTGCTCCAGTTTGTTCCATGGTAAACTAGGGTGAAGGGGGGGGGCGAGTGGGGAATTAAAAACCCTATAGGCCTACGTCCCATTTTGAGTCTGTAAAATTATGGCAAACCTATATTTAATACATGCTTGGTTTCCATAAAATTAAATATAAAATCGTCAGTGAGTTTTCTAACACTCTTTAATTGATATAGGGTATTAAATTATATTAGAGACTTATTGATTAGCCTAGGCCTATGTTTCAAGATTTCATGAGGTTCTTTCCCGGTACTGTTTCATTTTATCTAAATTTTATGTGGAAAACCGATGGTGCAAATAATCTTTCAGGTTTTAAACCCCACATTATTTTTATAAACTAAAATACCGGTAATGCAAACCGATAATAGGCCTAATAGCAATTCAACAAACAAAAATTTACATTTATATTTTCCGATTAATATCTTTTTGACACTATTTATATGGAAATGGTGGTCTAGTCAGACGAGCCACTAGACGGTCCCGATACACCACCCGACCAAGCAACCGACATGTCCGCCGAGCTGTAAGGTCCGACGTCGGAACCGACAGCTCGACAGACATGTTCAATAGTGTGTGGGTGGACCCCTTTACTAATATTATAGCCTAAATGTGAAAGTGTGGATGTTTGTTACGCTTTCACGCAAAAACTACTCGACGAACCATCATGAAACTTTGTGTACACATTCTGGGAGGTACTATAAGTAACATAGGATAAACTTACTTTTTATTTAAAAGGAATTTATTTTTTACAGGATTAAAAAAAATTGTAGGCCTATAAAGATTTGAAAAACTTATTTATTTTTTTATTGGTTGCTAAGAAACAAATGAAATGAAAAATTTGCAATTTTAGGTAGGCTACGGTATTTCAGCGATTTATTATATATAGGGAGAGCGTGACAGAGAGTGAGCATCGCGAACGAGCTAAACCTTACGGCGAGTGAGCATAGCGAACGAGATAAGCCTGATGAGTAACGCGAGCAAAGCCAAGGGGGAAAAAGCTGGTACAGTTGGTTGCATGAGACGTGAGACAGCCCGCCAGAATTTGTGCTATATATAGTCAGGTTGGCTCTATCTCATGCAAAATGGTGTGGATTAATCATTATAATGATATACAGTAAAATCATTACTAAGGTCTTCATTTCCAATTCGGGCTGTTAAACTGCCCATGTGTAGGCCTAGCACAAATCCTGGTGAGCTGTCTCAAGTCTCCTGCAACCAACTGTAACTTACATAATAATTTGATGAACCAAGAAACTGCTCATTCTATAACAAGGTCTAAGCTTAAGTCAAATTATACGTTAGGCTTAAATATATGATAGAATTCCATGTACATAACCTACCTTCACTCTTCCAAGGTCAGATATGTCAAAACCGATAGACGATAAATCTATTACTTGGGTGCAATTCTCCATTTTAGAATTAAATCCAAGCAATAAAATAACTACATTCTTCAGTACAAAATTGAAAACTCTCTGACAAAATTCCTGAATACTTTTACTTCAAGTTAAATTGACATTTTAATCAGTGTTTACAACAGTTTGTTTTTACTCAACATGCCAACTTGCCAACAACATGCGTGTTCTTCTGTTTCTATATGTATGTATATGAGAGAAACACCTGTCTGACAGAGCGAGCAAGCACTGAGACCAATAACCTATATATTAGACTTTGACTGAGACTGACACTGACCATCGACCATTGGCATTGACTTACAGACTACTAACAGTAACAGTAACAAACTAACAAAGGGTGAGGTTCATTAGTCCCAGTTTTCAATTGTCCCAGTTTTATTAAAATTCAAAAATAATGAGACAATCATATGTCCCAGTTTTCATTTGTCCCAGTTTTACTAAATAAATATAAAAATATTGCTAAATCAATTGTCCCAGTTATCAAATGTCCCAGTTAAATTAAATTAATAATCAAATAACGAAAAATCAATAGTCCCAGTTTTCAAATGTCCCAGTTTGTTTAAATTTATATAAAAATGAAGTTAAATCAATTGTCCCAGTTATCAAATGTCCCAGTTTCATTAAATTAATAATAAATAACGCAAAATCAATAGTCCCAGTTTTCAAATGTCCCAGGTTTTTAAAATAAACATAAAAATAGAGCTAAATCAATTGTCCCAGTTTCATTTGTCCCAGTTACACTCCGCGGCAAAAGTGAGACGCGGCCGCCGCGCTGCTGGTACAGTCCGCACAAGCAGCAGCTTCTGCCGGGTGAGCCGCCACTTAGTCGGCGGTCGTCGCGTCATTTTAACGCTCCTGTGTCTAATTATGACATATTAAGTACTATGAAACATATATATTCTGGATTCGGTATTTAATGGGGAAACATAATATATATGTTCTATTGTATTTAAGATATAGTTGGGAGATGACTTGTTGGCCAGCTAGGGAAAAAGGGATTGAGGGTAGGTTACCCCCACCTCAGTGATTTCTAGCTCTCCTATTGGTTAATTTGTAATGCCTTCTTTTATTCCAATGCTATTTAACAGCTGATAGTGGTGGGGGTATCTTCCCCTTCACTAGACAACAAGTCATCTCCCAACTATATCTTACTAAGACAGCGTTAAAACGACCCGACACTATCATCACAATGCCGGCCTGGCCATAGCAGAGGGATCACACTTTTCTAGAAAGTAGGCCTACCAGCAGCACGACAACAGATGAATATAATTTGTATTCCTAAGTTTTATTTGTTAACTATTAGTAAAACGCAACAATAAAATGATTAGGCGTATTTAATGTTTGTTCATAAGAAATTAAAGATCGAACTGCAAGTAAACTGGGAAGGAGCGGCGCGGTTAAAAATGAACGTCAATTGGGCTACTTATTTCATTACAAACGATCTAATAGATTAATTGTAAATTGTATTATTACATTTAGAAGATTATCTCATTACCTAAAACTGTGCCTCTTATAGATTATTCCTGGCCCAAAAATAAAACTCATCCTTGCATAGTAACCTTTCCATGTCAGGCTAAGGTGATTCAAAGTATTTTACATTATTAAAATTTCACGCAAATCAAAAAATAAAATAAACTCATACTGTTAAGTTCAGTATTTAATGGAGAAAAGGAATATATATGTTTCATAGTACTTAATATGTCATAATTAGACACAGGAGCGTTAAAATGACGCGCCGACAGCCGACTAAGTGGCGGCTCACCCGGCAGAGAGCTGCTGCTTGTGCGGACTGTACCAGCAGCGCGGCGGCCGCGTCTCACTTTTGCCGCGGAGTGTAACTGGGACAAATGAAACTGGGACAATTGATTTAGCTCTATTTTTATGTTTATTTTAAAAACCTGGGACATTTGAAAACTGGGACTATTGATTTTGCGTTATTTATTATTAGTTTAATGAAACTGGGACATTTGATAACTGGGACAATTGATTTAGCTTCATTTTTATATAAATTTAAACAAACTGGGACATTTGAAAACTGGGACTGTTGATTTTTTGTTATTTGATTATTAATTTAATTTAACTGGGACATTTGATAACTGGGACAATTGATTTAATAATATTTTTATATTTATTTAGTAAAACTGGGACAAATGAAAACTGGGACATAAGATTTTCTCATTATTTTTTAATTTTTATAAAACTGGGACAATTGAAAACTGGGACTAATGATGTGCTCCCCTAACAAACAGTAACAGAAACAGACTGACAGACTGACAGGCACAGGACAGTGTAGTGTGACAGAGTGTTGCCGCCAAGGAGTTTATATTCTAATACTGGAGGTAACACACAATGCTAAAAAAGCGAGCCGCTGATTTTGTTTGGTTGGCAATCCTGAAGTACCAATTTGAACTGTTTGCCGAAATGAACGAGTCAGCTAAGGGAGTCAAATGAATTGTGAATCAATTGCCTGGTGAATCGGTTTTAATGGGTGAATTGGTAAGCAAATATGCATTAAACCATTTACCATTTACCATTTACCAGGTCCTCTTCGCCACGATCTTCTGACCGGGGAATCGTCAATTTCTTCAGGTGTAGCATTCGTGAGCATTTTGTTTTAGGGCCTAACTAAGCTTGCATGTTCAAGATAAAATTCGTTTAGGTTATAGTAGGATTTTTGAATGAGGTATTGTTTTAGTTTCTGGATGAAAAGTTTGTTGTTATTTATTGATTTTAGGTTGTTTGGTAATAAATTAAAAAGCCTAATACCCATATATTGTGGTGTAGAGCTAGTTTTGTGGAGCCTATGGTAGTCTAAGTTTAAGTTAAGTTGGTTTCTGAGATTTGTAACAGAAATATTAAAAACATTAAATATTAAATATTAAAAACAGAAATATTAAAAACAGAAATATTAAAAACAGAGATATGTAATATCTCTGTTTTTAATGAATTTAATGGTTTCCAGGATGTAGGTTGAGGTTAGAGTAAGGATTTTGTTTTTCTGAAAGAATGGTCGACAGTGGTCTTGATAGTGAGCTTCTTCTATAATCCGCAGTGCTTTCTTTTGAAGGGTGAATATTTTTTTAAGAAATGTTTCTCCTGCCGCACCCCAGGCAATGATTCCAAAGTTTAAATGTGAAGCAAAAAGTACGTGGTAAAAGGGGAAAACAAACAAAAACAGAAAATAAATTTTATACATAAAAATTTATTTTAGAAATTTGGTACCGGTAATAAGTTTCAAGTTATGGAAAAGAGGTTTATTTTTATTTTTTAATAAGTTAACTGACGTGATAATTTGCACCGCATTAAAATTGGTACAATAAGGCAAACAAGAAAATCAAGTCCCAATAAACTTAAATTTCAGAACATAAAATTCGTGGCCTAAACAAGTTATTAATTATGATTATATTTCTTAGACTATTTATGTATGAAACCACTATTGACAACTACCAATCAAATCAAAATCCCTTATACCAAACTAAAGAAATTCAAAATTGGTTACATTCAAGGAAATTAGAAACACACACGTCATTATTATTCAAGACTCTTGATTGTCTTGATTGTCTCTTGGTTGCCGGTTAGCGTACCTATTCATTCGTTCATTGTTCCCAGAAGATTCGAAACATTTCGTTGATTCGAATATCTTTTAGCTACCGTTCAAAGAACGACAAAACGGTACTTCAGGATTGCCAACCAAACAAAATCACCGGTGCGCTTTTTCGCCAAAATTAACCTATCAGTGTCACCTCCAGTATTAGAATATAACCTCCTTGGTTGCCACCAAGCCAAATAAAATTCCCTTACATAGAGTAATTTAGCAAATTGGTAGCCTCAGAAAGGAAATTGGCCAAGCTCAGAAAGGACTGTGTAGTGTAGTATATATATATATATATATATATATATATATATATATATATATATATATATACTACATATATATATATATATATATATATATATATATATATATATATATATATATGGCAGAAGGTGTTTGCATAGATATAAACAATACATGTTTTTTTCTGATCTTAAACTTGAATAAGCCATATTTATTATAAATAAAATGCTTTTATGGGCTTTTTTAAAAGGCTTATTTATTTTTTGTTTTCTTAACTTATAACTTAAGTTAAGAAAACAAAAAATAAATAAGCCTTTTAAAAAAGCCCAAAAAAGCATTTTATTTATAATACATGTTTTGTTTATATATATATTCAACCCACCAATTGATAAATCCTGTTTAGTTCGTTTGCTGCTTGCTTAGTTTATTCATCGAGTAAATACGGACGTTATTAACATAATGTATGGAGTGGACAAGCAATGTTAAAATTTGGAAACGCTAAATGACAAGTTCGTCCGCTAGGGGCGCTACTAACTGGCTACCGATGCAATATAATCGAAAGCTCGATTCGATTCGAATTCTCTTTGTAGTTTTCAATGATAATGATGACTATCGAGTTGATGCGATATGTAGTCGATTCAATAGACCGAAAGCACAATCGATACTTGCATTGAGACGGTACTGAGTTTTGAGTTCCCGGGTACCGTGGCGAGCGTTCCCTTCTTCCCTATCTGTTGTCCACTCTATACGTTATGTTAATAACGTCCGTATTTACTCAATGGTTTATTGGACCAATGACGTTAAATAGATACCGTATAGAGTGCTCACCAGATAGGGAAAAGTGTCCCCTTTTGACTGGCGCCACTTTACCCACGGCCACGATTCCCGCCGTTTCCTTAGTCCTTTATTTACACTTTCCCAACAGTAATTTACCATTTTACCCACACCTATCCGACGTTTCTATGGTAACCAACTTCAATAGCCTGCTCACAGACCATCAAATAAAATTAATTTAAAAACAAACAACAAATAAACATATGTTTTAAAAGTATCATCAGCAATTTTTTAAGCTTGTAGCAACTAATCATAGAATAGCTAAATAGTCTAGTAAAATTAGCTCAAAAAAATGCTAAACCCGGAAGTAATTGCAAACTTAGTGATTTTGATCTATTCCTATGTAAAGTTACCCGAGAAAAACGATGGTGAAAAGTCTACCACTCTCCAAGGCTGCGTTCACCTGATATGGCCGATTTTGGCACATTTTTCTACGGTAATGATTCAAAATACTAAATTGTTTGTTTTTTAATGCTCTTTTGGATAGTGTCAACCAAAATAGTGAATTTTTATAAAATTTAGGTGAAAAATATGAAAAACTGTTTTTTTTAACCATAAAAAACCCCATAAAACCCAGTTCCCACAGTCCGACCGTCCTGGTTTGCCAAATCCTACAAATATACCTTAATTTACACCTCTCTACCAAATTTGATCAAAGTCGGATATTTTGGGAAAAAGTTCTTAGATTTAAAAAGATTTTATGTATATAAATATATATACATATATAAGTACATACATACATTTATATAAATTTTTAAAAACCATATTTTCGAGTTCTAAGGACCTTAAAATAAAAATTTATCATGCCGTCGGGGTTATTTACCATTACAAGTACTAATAGCTCATTTTATATTGGAAGAATTTGTTACAATTTGAAAAATGAAAAATATCTTTAAAAAACTAATTAACGAGAGTAGCATGCAATTACCATTACATATTATATACCAAAATGTGCGATTTTTCTTCATAAAAACATTGATTTTGCTGTTAAAATGGCCTTATTTGCATTAAATTCAATGCAAAATCCACGTTTTTATGAAGAAAAATCGCAATAACTCCGTTATTTGTTGTCAGATCCTTACAAACATGGCACCATTGGTTAGATAATTTAATTTGGCAACTTTTTTGTGTATTGTAAAATTTTTATCAAATTTACCGATTTTGAGATATTTGAGTTTGAAAATTTAAAATGGCCGCCATTTTGAAAATATACAATGGAAAAAATGAATTTTTTTCTTGGGAATGTACCTTGGTATGGTAAAGATTCATACCAAATATGATTTGAATACAACCATCCGTTACGAAAATAAAAATTATTATGTGTAAAAAACAAAATGACGGCTGTGTGAGTAACTTAAGACTTCCGGACAATTTAAATATGATATTTAGATATGTTTTTAACCCAGGAACAATGCCCTAAAATATTGGTAAGGAGTTCTGAAACACCCTGTATAAAATATACAGGGTGAGTTTTTAATGTCCCCCCCCCCCCCCCCTATTTTTTTCCGCATTTCTTAAGATATTGACTCCCAACCACCACGAAACATCATTGATTAGTTTATACTATTTTTTGATATGATTCACTTTTTTGGCCGCCATCTTGAATCCGCCATTATGGAATGTAAAGGTAGGGTTGCGACTCATCATTTTAAAGTATTTTATTGCGTTAAGAACGTTGCCGCAATCCGTTTTTCATTATCTGTTTTCGTTCTCGTTGATGGGTCACAACCCTACCTTTACATTAAAAAAATTTAATTTCATTCCAAGATGGCGGATCCAAGATGGCGGCCAAAAATTTAAGTCCCATCAAAATGAAGTACTTGTTACTTATGGGATATCTGGTGATAAAAAGTTGATATTTTTTACAAAAAATTGGATGAGACCAGAGATTTTTTAATTTTATTTTCAAATTTAGTTTTAAAACCTGTAATATCTCGAGAACCAAAACAGATAATCAAAAACGGATTGCGGCGTCTTGTTCTACACTAAAAATCACTTTGAAATGATGGGTCACAACCCTACCTTTACATTTAAAAATATTTAGTTCATTCCAATGTGGCGGATTCAAGATGGCGGCCAAAAAAGTGAACCATATCAAAAATAGTATAAACTAATCAATGATGTTTGGTGGTGGTTGGGAGTCAATATCTTAAGAAATGTGGGAAAAATTGGGGGGGGGGGACATTAAAAACTCATACTGTATAGTCTACCTACTAGATGAATCTCGTAAGGATTAACAAATTGATTACACACAAACGCTTGTTCAATATCCTCCAAACAATTCTTTCCATTACATTCACCCATAGGAACATCGTAAAATATTTTCAAATATGGAAAAATACCCAACCCAATCAAAATTACCACAGTTAAAAACAGAAATAATCGGGTTTTATGGGACTAAGAACGCTCTGGTCTAAATATAAAATGATATTATGATACTATTTAATTTTGTTTGGAGGATATTGAAACAAGCATTTGTGTGTAATCAATTTGTTAATCCTTATGAGATTCATCTAGTAGGTATATATTTTATATACAGGGTGAGTTTATTAATGTGATCCAATAGCTAACTTTTTTATTCTATTTCTGACAGTATACTTCTTAAGGGGGACCCCCTTTACTTTTTTATTTTGCTTTCAGGCATGTATTTCACTTTTCAAAATATCCCGTTCAATAATTACCGCTACAGGTAATTAAAGTTCATTTTTAGTTCCATAAGAATAACATAGGCGAATGTATGTAAATCTTTATTTTAAATTTTCTCAGCAGCCGGTAAAGCTACGGTGATGATTCAAAATACTAAATTGTTTGTTTTTTATGCTCTTTTGGATAGTGTCAACCAAAATAGTGAATTTTTATAAAATTTAGGTGAAAAAAATGAAAAACTGTTTTTTGACCATAAAAACCCCCATAAAACCCAGTTCCCACAGTCCGACCGTCCTGGTTTGCCAAATCCTACAAATATACCTTAATTTACACCTCTCTACCAAATTTGATCAAAATCGGATATTTTGGGAAAAAGTTCTTAGATTTAAAAAGATTTTATGTATATAAATATATATACATATATGAGTACATACATACATTTATATACATTTTTAAAAACCATATTTTCGAGTTCTAAGGACCTTAAAGTAAAAAGTTATCATGCCGTCGGGGTTGTATTTACCATTACAAGTACCGTAATAGCTCATTTTATATTGGAATAATTTGTTACAATTTGAAAAATGAAAAATATCTTTAAAGAACTAACTAACGAGAGTAGCATGCAATTACCAATACATATTATATACCAAAATGTGCACAATTTTATCCTCTACACTTTACTAATTTACATGTTTTAGCTATGTTTATTGGTTTGAGAGATATTTAACAAAAACTTACAAAAGAACAGCCGCCATTTTGAAAAATCGGCCATAGCAGGTGAACGCAGCCTCGGAGAGTGGTAGACTTTTCACCATCGTTTTTCTCAGGTAATTTTACATAAGAATATATCAAAATCACTAAGTTTGCAATTACTTCCGGGTTGGTCAACATTTTTACTAGACTAAAAGGCTAAAACTAGAAACCAAGAAAACAAGATTTAAGTGTGGGATGGTTGCAAAGGAAACGGCAGGAATTATGGGTAAAATGGCGCAAATCAAAAAGTGACACAAAATTAACATGTGTTGAGCACTCTATATCTATTTAACCTCGTTGTATTGGACTATGTACGTCCAATACCTCGTTGTATTGGTCTATACGGGCGACTTTGTCGCGCTGTTCGGACGCGTCTCAAAAACGCGTTCGACTGGATACACGAGATTCTAACGGCACAGTCTATACGAGCGACTTTGTGGCGCGTTTGGTTGCGGTTGCGTAAACTGGCGACAAACGCTTGCCAGCGCTACTAGTGGCACTGGGACTACCGGTAGGCCTAACTATTACATTTCGGTTCTTCATGTTTTGTTGTTTCCGTTTCTCTAGTAGCATTTCTCATAATAATTATTACTAGGGGGCCTGTGCAGCGCAATGCGCAGCATTTGTCAAGAGTACCTGGTGATCAAATCTTGCTCCATGGTAATTTACCGAGTTAATTGAATGAAAATTAAATTGTTGTTAAAATCAGATTTCACCATATTGGTGTTTCATCAATCGATCTTCATCAATAATTCTCGAACTTCCCAATGTGATGGTGTTGAGATTTGGTTGAGATTGTTCTTTTAGGTCCAAAGTAGCTAGAATTAATGGTTCTTATGCCGATTTGTATTAGCGCATCTGCCTAAAAACTTCTATAAAATTTAGAATAAATTCACAGATGTTGGATCTAGATAGTTCATCAAACAAAAAAACGTCAAGAAAAATCAACAGAAAAAAAATAATATTTAGTTACAACTCTCTGGTCCTATATGAACATCCATGCAGCTCTCACTGCGGCTGTTCTTTTTTCTATAGTAATGTATGAATTAGTAGTCACCATAGTGAATAAGCTAACACTATTATTATTTATAACGGATTAAATCAGAATTGAAACAAACAAATCACAAATTAAGAAAATCTACATCTTTGTTGGTGTAGTCTATTTTGGCTTGATGTAGCATTCATATTTTGGTTAAAATTTCTCCTTATACAAACCACTTTGGCAATTATCTTGGTATCTATACTTAAGGTAAAACCTTTTAAATATTGTCTTTTTTAAACAGGTGTTTTAATATGTGTAGCATTCTGCATTAAATTTGTTATAGTATCACAGTAAACAGGTTATTAAATTTACACCAACAACCAATTATAACTTTTCCTAGTTCAAAGTAGTTTCCAAACCCATGCACAAACATTTAGTGTTCTATTTTAATTTTTGTTAACTTTCGTTGTTGTTTCAATACCAATCTGACAACCCATAAGAATCACGTCAAAAATTTCAATTTCCAAACCTGTTTTTGGACAGGAAAATGAATTTTCTGGGGTTAAGTTACTAAACTTATTTTTGTGCCCAAATACACATAAATACAAAGTTCAAGCAAAATCTACCATTTTGAGGAAAAGGTAAAACACACAATTTGTTCCACACTCCTTGTATTAAAGTATAGAACTGTGTTGATAATACCAGAGTAGTTAAATTACTTCTATTCAGTTAGTTTTTATAACATGTGTTTTTTTATCAACAGCTGTTTAATTTTGCAATTCAATAAAAATTGTTCTCGATGTTAATCTTATGGACAAAAAACGAACTTTAAGGGCTTCCATGAGCTTCAAATTAAAATATTAAAAATCTAAAACCTTAATGCAAAACTACAAACTGAGACCATTCTTTTGACACCTTAAACGTTAAAATCGGTCCAGAAATAAGGGAGGAGTTTTGTTCACAAAAAACAGCCCTCACATATTAATATAAGAGATAATTTACTACAGCTGTTGAAAAAGGCATTAAAATTTATATTAATTACGAACATGCGGTAACAGACGTTTTAGTACCTAGTAAAACAGTTTTTACTTAAAAATATATTTACAGAAAAAAAAGAAGGAACAGGAAATAAACTTTCAGTTGTAAAAACAGCTTTGGAAACGCACGTGAAGGCATTGTGTGGCGTCATTTCCGGTGCGTTTTTTCTGTCGTCCGTATAGAATTGTGCTGCCGTGTGCTATGCGAGAGCGACTTAGTCGCGTATAGACGGGACCTATCCGGGATTTTGAAAAAGTACAAAGTCCACCTCTACTTGTAACCATTTGCTATGGATATTAATACCATAGATTTTCTAATAATTGGCTTTTAATCTTGAATCGTTTACTATATAATTTACCTATATATTAATATGCTTAGGTGTCAAGACCTAATATGTTTAACCTTTGAGCTGGACATTTACCAATATAGATAGATAGTAGACACAATGTGCAATAGATCACGTCAAAAATTACAGTTTGTTACATTAATAAATAATATAACTAGGTCCTTTCATACTATAGCATAACACATGCAATATCACAGTTTACAAATGCAAAATAAATAAATAAATAAATATAAATAATACAATACGAGCAATATATAAATAAGACATGACCAATAACCATCCTTCCGGGGGCTTGCACAAAATGCCCAATAGAGGCAGACGTGCTTAACGGTTCGGCAGAGGTCTCCTTATCCACCAATAAACAACAACAACAACCATGCCTATAGCGTTTTTTATGATAAACTTTTTTTTAATTAGGCTCATATTAAATTCTACTAGGCTATAATATAAAACATAATACCCCCGTCGCAGCATACCTGAGTATGCAGCAAATTTCCAATGGAATTTTGGTATTTTTGGTATTTCCCCATAAAACCCATGGGGATGAGAGTATGTATTTTGGCCGCCATAAGTTATGGGGTTTGTTGGTAAATATAAGTTAAACCCTACCTAGTGAAAGTACATACCAAATTTAAAACGTTGTGTTGTTCTTTTTATTTTCACCATAAACCCCATAGGAATGAGTATGTAGGTTTACTGCCATACAGGTTTTGTAAGCAAATATAAGTTAAATGCTTCCTAATGAATGTACATGCCAAATTTTATCAAGATATGTCAATAAATAAGCAAGATAGAAGGTTTTGGTGATTTCCCATAAGAATAACATGGAAAACATAGTTTTTTTTTTATTTTCTCCATAACCATTTAAGCTATAGGAAAATACCCCCTCGCAGCAGACCTGCGTACTCAGCGAATTTCCAATTGAATTTCAGATTATTTACTTTCCCAATAAAAACACCATAGGATCGAGTATGTAAGTTTGCTGCCATTGGGTGTTGTCAGAAAATCTAAGTTAATCAATAATTGGTGAATGTAAACACAAAATTGTATATCAAACTCTGGCAATTTTTTTATTTTTTCCATAAACACCATGATGGGGGTGAGTATGTAGGTTTGCTGCCATATGGGTTTTGTAAGCAAGTATAAGTTAAACCTCATATAGATAATGTACATACCAAGTTTGATTAAGTTATGTCCATAAATAAGCAAGATATAGGGTTTTCTTGATTTCCCATAAGAATAACATGGAAAACACATTTTTGGATTTTCCCCGTAACCAGTTATGCTATGATAAAAATTCAAAATACCAAATTGTTTTTTAAGCTCTTTTAAATGGTTTCAGTTAAAATTGATGAGGGTCCAAAAATGCCAAAAACCCATTTTTGACCCCCTTGAAACCCCATAAAACCCCGTTCTCATAACCCGACAATGCTGGTTCGCGAACTCATGAAAATAGACCTGGTCTTACACCTCCATACCAAATTTCATCAAAATCGGAGGTCCCTTTCAAAAGTTATCGGTACCACGGGGACTCATAGATTTATCTATCTATCTATATATACATATATATGAGAAAATGAACGAATGGTGTTTTTGGCTTCTGGGGACCTCAAAATGAAAGAGTAAAATGGTCCCGGGCTTAGGTCTTACCATGGCTACTACTGTAATAGCGTATTCCCTGTAGGGAAATTCGCTAAAAATTCAAAATACTAGAATGTTTTTTTTTTTTTTGCTCTTTTAAACGGTTTATGTTAAAATTGTTGAATTTTATAGATAAAAGTAAATAAAGCCAAAAACCCATTTTTACCCTTTTGAAACCCCATAAAACCCAGTTCCCTTGGTCCGATCATTCTGGTTCATGAACTCATTCAAGTAAATGCTGGCTTACACCCTTGTACCAAATTTCATCAAAATCAGAGGTTCCGTTCAAAAATTATCATGTTCAAGGATACACACATACACACACACACACACACACACACACACACACACACACACACACACACACATATCAATTTGAACGAACCGTGTTTTTGTCTTCTAGGGACCTCAAAACAAAAAAGTATCATGGTCAAGCTCTTACCGTACAACTACTACCGTAATAGCGTATTCCCTCTAGGGAAATTCGCTAAAAAGGTAATAAAGTTTTTATATAAACGTTATGAACGACCTTATGTAAATGTTTAGATTACAACTAAGTTTAACCCAGATAGCAAGGAAGCTTGAATCAAGCCTTGACTTTTCCTCGATTTTTAATTGCAGCGTAAGCCTTGAATTTGAGCATCTATTCGAGTCCGATTCGAAATAACCAAAGATAATCAAGGCTTGAATTTGTTTCTCCCTTTAATGTCAATGTAAGCCTTGAATTTAATCATCTAATCGATTCTGATTCGAAAGCACCAAAAAGTTAAAGAAGGCTTGAATTTACCTCTCCCTTCAATTGCAATGTAAGCCTTGAATTTGATTATCCAACTAAACTCAATTCACGTTTACGAATCGAACTCGAATCGATACCGATTCACGGCACGACGTCCCGACCAATCACAAGCCGTCCAACGCTGTCCCACAATGCAGTGCCCGGCTCCCGAGGATCGATTTCTCATCGATTTTGTATAGATTTTTCGGGACGAGACGGGCCAACGCCATTACTTTCTTACCAGACTCCGAAGTTATCGGATGTGTATTTTACTGTTCCGATTTTTCAGTTAGTTTTTTGTCTCGTGTTTATTCAAGCCTTTATAAATTTTTTATCCTCTTCAAATCTCTTTAAGTCCTTTTGTTCTTCTGTAGCTGATATTACACATTAAACTGGAATAATACATCACGTGGTTAGTTTAATTTATTTAGTTTAGTTTAAAACAGAAATTAGTTAAGTACAAATTAATTAGATTAACTACTTAAGTAGGGGGAGTATCTCGATTTTTAAATAATTTGTAGGAATAATTTGTGAAATTGAGTTAGGCATATGTAAGTGTATTTCATATTCTCAGTAAAATTTAAAAGTAATTTTTTTATAAGTTCTTTTTTTAGTAAATTTTTGATTATGTACTCAGAACCCCCGTTTTAAAAGGTATGAAATGTATATATGACTCAAACACATACATACCTTTTAAAACGGTGGTTTTAAAACGGGGGTTCTGAGTACATAATCAAAAGTTAACTAAACAAAGAACTTATAAAAAAAATTACTTTTAAATTTTACTGAGAATATGGAATAAACTTACATATGCCTAACTCAATTTCACAAATTAGGCCTACAAATAATTTAAAAATCGAGATACTCCCCCTACTTAAGTAGTTAATCCAATTAATTGTACTAATTTCTGTTTTAAACTAAACTAAATAAATTACACTAACCACGTGATGTATTATTCCAGTTTAATGTGTAATATCAGCTGCAGAAGAACAAAAAAAGGACTTTAGGATATTTGAACGAGGCTAAAAAATGTATAAAGGTTTGAAAAAGAATCGAAAGACTTGAAAAACAATTGAAACATTTTCGAGAGAGGCTTTAAAAGGCTCGATAGAGCCTTGAAAAGTACCTAAAGAGGCTTGAAAAAGGCTCGACACACACTTGAAAAATGCTCGAAAGGCCCTTGAAAAAGACTTAAAAAGAGCTTGAAAATATTTAAAGGCTTGAAAAAGACTTGAAAATCCATTGAAAAAGGCTCAAAAGAGACTTGAAAAAGGCTTGAAAGAGGCTCGAAAAACACTTGAAAAGGGCTCGAAAGATGCTTGAAAAAGACTTGAAAAGATTAGGCAAGACTTTAAAGGCTTGAAAGTGACTTGAAAAAGAATTGAATGAACACTTGATTCAAGTTAAAATCGATTTCACATCACGGTGACTAAGAGCCTTGAATCAAGTTTTCAGGCTCGATTGGTAAGGTTTGAATCAAACCTTCAAGAATCAAAAATCAAGCTTGAATCAAGTTCGAATCAAGCTTTTTTTGCTATGTGGGAAATACCTCGTCGAATGAGAAATTAACATAGATGACTTAAAAATCTGAAATATCGGATAGGCCTAAAATACCTATAAGGCCTAAGTTACCATATGAAACTCAATAATTGCAATTAAGGCAAGTATAATACGCCTTAATAACTTAAGTTTTTCGACGGCTAAACTTACTTAACATTAATATGCCCATAAGGTAGGCTAGGCCTATAAAATAGCCTACAGGTAGGCCTATAAATTTAAAACAATAATATAATACAGTAAGGACATAAACTTACCGGTACTTTTGTATTGGTGTTAGAAGGTATACCCATTTGGAATTTTGTTCTTTCTAAGGATTTAGAAATTGTGCTATCGATTACATCTATCTTCTGGGTTAAATTTTCCAATTCATCATCTTTTATATCAGCTAACGATAACCGTTCTTCCCCAAGGGAACGAATTTCCTCTTTAACTTGATTTATGTCAGATCTTAATTTAGAAATGGACTCTATTTTCGAATTGAGATGACTTAATCTGTGTACAATATTGTTGATTTTTGGATTTAATGTTTTCTTGAAATTTGTACAGACATGACAAAACCACTTTTCATTATGATTGTAATATCGCACATATTCTGTTTCCGTAATGTTAATACACTTTTTGTGGAAAAAACTCTTGCATCTACCTTCACATAATATGCTTTCCTCTTCATAAAAAACTTTATTCTTACAACTGCCACAGTAGGGATTAGCCATGATTGAAGCTCTGAACAAAATCTTAACTTTCAGTATAGCTTGCAGTTTTTAACTGAGATAACACGATAATTGTAATATTACGCGTTTAAATATTCGATCGTGTAAAATCCTACACAACTTTAAAACAATATAAACTATTTCACCTTTTAAAAATCACAGACTTTCCATCTTCAAACATTGCACACTGAGTAAAGAAAGCTATGTTGACTAAAGGAACTTCCGTTTCCGTTGTTTATATTATTGTACTGCTGAGTCCACAAAAGATCGATTGACTTCTGGATTAAGTAAAAACTGCCAGTTATGTTAATTTATATATTATATATGTTTTGTATTGTTGTACCTATAATATAATGAAAACGTTATTTCATTTTTAATGTTTATTACACGATTCTTACATATTTATCCTAGAGTAGGCTAAATATCACCATAAATTTTAGATTAACTCATTAGCGAATTTCCCTATAGGGAACACACTATTACGGTGTTTTATAAGGTTCCAAAGGGTCAAAAATGGGTTTTGGCATTGACTTTACATACTAACGTAAAGTCAATGGTTTTGGCATTTTTAGCCTTTAATTTTTAACTAGCGTACTTGTTGCTCGAAATCGAACAGTTTAGTTTGGATTCCTTTTACAGTTTAGGCTTGTTTAATGCAGCTCATTAATGAATGTATCCTCCACGATTTAACATTTTGGTATGAATAGACAAATGTTTTTGCAAGAGTGTACTGTGTTTACTTGAAACAGCTGTTAAACTTAAAATCTTTAAATTTTCTCATCAATGTTATTCTAAAGGGGAAATACAGAACTTTAAGGGCATGCAAGGCCCTTCCGTTTAAATGTACAATTACCAATTTACTTTAGAAACAACTTCAAGCCGAGCTCTATCTAATAAAAAAAAATAATTAAAATCTGTTGAAATTTGTAGGAGTTCCTTTCCTTGTACAAAAAACCATGTCGCCTATTAAATATGTATAGATAGATATTTGACTTAAAGTGTTAATTAATAGCCAAATAACAAATGGCAACTCCTTCGAACCTTTAAAAAACTACTTACTCTTTTACGGCTTACATAATGTAATAGTTGGCTCGACTTACATGACTTTACATGTATTTTTTTGTTTTCTAAGATTATGTATAAAAAGTATCTCTACCTCTTGAAATTCTGATACAGCATCATCTTTTCTCAATACAAGTCTGATGATATTCTTCTTCTTTTTATCTTTTGTACTCTATTCCATTCATTCCTAATTCCTTTACTGCTTCCACTGCTTCTCTTCTGACTTCTGGTTCTGCTGAACTCCATCAAAAAAATCCAACGAACCATTAGAAATCCTATCTTTTGTACACTGCTAGGAACACTATTTAGACATATCAATAATTTTAGAAGCATAACAAAATAACCAATTAAATAAGCAATAACATAACTAATACTTCTGATACTAACCAAAACGATAACAAATTTCAGACTCACAGTGGAAGCATTGACTATTAATCCTTAGTCAATGGTGGAGGTGTGGAAGCAACCAAGATTAGAGCACCTCAAGGCTGCATGGTTTTCACACCTTAGCCTGCATTGCAAAAAAGTAAAAAATCATATCATGTCATAAATAATATTGTCACTGTCACTACTAGTTGGGTTAGGGAGACATTATTGTAGAATTTTTATTTTGTACGATTTAAATACTTGACTCAGTTAATTACCGTGTAGGTGTTAACCACCAAGCTATTAATTCATCAGTGATTTCTAAAGAAAAGACTTTTCCTTACTGGAAAAGAAAGATAGCCTATATTTTAAAGAAAAAGGGAAAGACTCATCATGGATTCTTTGGGAATGAGCTGTATCAAGTATCTCTTATTCTTTTTCAACCTCCTTTTTGCTGTAAGTCTATAAAATGTATCATAACGTTTTTAACTTATATTAGCCTTTTTAAATATTATTTTTCAGCTGGTGATTTACTTAAATTTGAATGAGTTTATGTAGGGCCTTCTAAATAAAAGTTGGCATAATCAGATCACATCCCCACTCTTATATTATGTAATTTTGTTACATTACAGTATTAATTGCCAGAATGTGAGACTGCCATACTCGTTTTGTGTCAAAGACAGTGATTAATAGTGCCTTAAAACTGAAAATTGTTTTAAAACATGCTTAAAACTGGTCTAGCTGTAGCTGTGAGTGGGATGGCATCTTAAATAATTCAACTCACAGACTTAAATAAAGTATTAAAAAATATTTTTATTGATCTAGGGCCATAAAACTTGAGCCCAAGGCTAGAGGCCCTTATGAAAGTAGGGGAAGTACTGTAGATAAAATTTAACATCTAAGCGAACAGTTTCATAGGGTTTGTTAACAATAACAATAACCTAAATAAAAATTTATAGGGGGTTTGGATCGTTCCCCGTCAAAACGTGAAAAATGCCTTTGGCGTTGATAGACACAAAATAATAAAATAAAAATACTGATAAACAAATTTTCACTTTTAGTGGTAGGCCTACCAAACTTAGACTAGATCAACATAGACATTTCGTTGACACATGTATAAGGCCTAGGCCTACCTATAGCACTCAGTCCAAGATAGGCCTTTAGGCCTTCATTTGTTTAAAATCTTAGAGGAAAAAGAAAATGTATAATGTAGGCCTAATATAAATAATCTCACCATGGTTAAGCCCATGTGGTGGAAGCCCTTTTGATGATTAGGGTCAAGTCTCCCAACCAGGGGGTCAACCTGGAAAACCAAAAAGGAAGATCTGGTCTGTCCTCTGTTCTTGTGCGAATGTCGGGCAGCCAAACCTACGCTGGCGTTGTGGGGAAGATCTGTAAGGATTATCAACCTGGACACCTTTACTACTAATGTGGTCTATGCGAGACCAACTCCTAATGGGGTTGTTCTCCGGGTGGGGAAAGGCTCCTCCGACAGGTGGGCTTTTGCCACTGTTCTCGAGGCGGTGGTCATGGTCAGAGAGGTAAGAAATGTCCCAGACAAGCGAGTGCCTGTTGAGGTGAGGGATCTCGATTCACTTCCTCAGACATCTGAGGTCATCAAGGCATTAAACAAGGTTTTTGGTGACTAGTGAGACCCACAAAGTCTCCGTTAGTTGATCAAACAAGGTTGCAACTGAAAGTGGACCCTGACCTTTACTGAGGAAGAGGCCACCAGGCTACTTAAACTTGGCCATCTCCAGGTGGGAAAACTTAGCTGCACGGGGTATTTTAGAGGACTTTGACAACAGGACTGTTGGAACTGGCAACAGGACTTTGGTCCTTGGGTACTTCAAGAACCTAAACTATGGCCACCATCACAGTGAGTACATGGGGAAGGATCGCTCTCTGCTCTAAATTTGGGGAGGCAGGATTTGGATCATAAAACTTATGTCAAACCGGTTCACTGCGTCCTATGTAATGATTTGACTTCGGAGGATTTAGCTGCAGCAGTTAACCATGTCGTTGGTTCTAAAGCGTTCCGCGTTTTTAGGCTCGCCTTAGAAAAAGGTAACTAAGCCAAGTGGCAACCACTGAAAAAAGGGAAGACTATAAATCAAATCAAATCATCTTTATTCATAAGTACATGAAGTTTTACTACTAATTTTAGGCACTGCATAGTGCCTAAATTTTCTAGAAAATGATGAAAATACCCCCATCGCAGCAGACCTGCGTTCAGTGAATTTCCGATGGAATTGAAGATTTTTAAATTTCCTCATAAAACCCCATAGGAATGAGTATGTAGGTTTATTGCCAAGGGGTGTTGTTAGAAAAAGTAAGTTAATCTTATAAAGTATCGTAAGTTAATTGGTGAAGGTGAACACGAAATTGTATAAATATTTGGCAATTTCCTATTTTCCCATAAATTAAATCCCATGGGGGTGAGTACTATCTAGGTAATGAACATACCAAATTTGATTAAGTGATATCAACACGCAAGATACAGGGTTTTATTGGTTTCCCATAAAAATAAAATGGGAAACCTATTTTTGGATTTTCTCAGTAACCAGTAAAGCCAAATTAAAAATTCAAAAGACTAAATTGTTTGTTTTCCAAGCTCTTTTAAATGGCGTTAGTTAAACGTGTTGAATTTTGAAAATTGAGGTACAAAAATGCCAAAAAACGCATTTTTGACCCTTTTGAAACCCCATAAATCCCCGTTCCCATAAACCAATTATGCTGGTTCGCGAACTCATGAAAATAGATCTGGTCCTACACTTTCATACCAAATTTCATCAAAATTGGAGGTCCCTTCAAAAGTTATCAGTATCACGGATATATAAAAATGAACGAATGGTGTTTTTGGCTTCTGGCTACCTCAAAATGAAAAAGTAACATGGTCCTGGGCTTAAGTCTTACAATGGCTACTACCGTAATAGCGTATTCCCTGTAGGGAAATTCGCTAAAAGAAGAAGACTATTAAATAGGCTTTTATTCTTGGAGCCGGAAGGCCCAACCCCAGTGATCTCAAACGAGCGACTCCCTTGTGAAGTAATATGATAAGTGGTTCCGGGGGAATAAAGCTTGGAAAAGGTGTGGGTTCCCACCTCCTTACAAAAAGACTAGGCTATATATATAGCGTATATGCATTTCAAATTTCATTATGGAAAATCAAGATATGTCATTACAGTACTGTACCGAACTTACCCTAACCCAATATGATGATATAAAAATCAAACTAAACATATTTCACTTCAATTATCACTCATATTTATGGTTATATAAACTTGATGAAATATATAAATTTACTTGAATGATGAATAGGCCATTAACAGTACTGGTAGACTTAATATCAAATTTTTACTATTTATAACCTTAAAACCAGTTAAGTTAAATCATAAAATGCCTGAAACGTCTACCGTACAGCGTGAAGATCTGTTTTTGGACACCTTAGGTCGTACTGTAGGCCTAAATAAATCTGAAATTAATAAACTTAAAACTATTTAAATTATATAAATAGGCCTTTGAATTTTGGTGATTATTAGTTTAGCAGTCGACAACCATTAAATTGTTGTAATTTTTAAGTCGTCAATAGTTTTATAGTAGAACCTCAATAGTTTGACTCTCGATAGTTCAACACTATCCGCGACAACTTGATATGTCAGTAACTGCAGATAGTGTCCAGATGTTAGAGACTGACATAGGTGAAAATGTATACCAAGTGGCGAATGACTTAAATGTTGATTATGTTTAAGTTTATTAAAATTATTGTTTCATTCAATTTTATTGTTTCCTCAATTAAACTCCTGATTTTTATACTCCCTATGTTAAAATTTCCCATATACTCCCCATAGTTTGACATTTCAATACTTAAGACACTCTCTAGGTTCACAAAGTGTCGAACTATCGAGGTTCTACTGTACCATAACTTCTATATGTTAGAAGAAAGCTTGAAATTTGTTACTGTAAGTTAGGCGACTAATACTATTTTCAATCCAATTCATACTAAACTGGAACAAACGCAAAACAATTTTGTAAATGCCTAGTATCATAAAAAAGAACGCTTGTTAGTTAAATTTTGCTTTTGATTTCTGATGATCCAAAACGAAAAAGTAACATGGGCCAGGACCATAATTTGAGTAGGTATTACTGTTATAGTGTACTATTCCACTTATAAATTTTTGCTTCAAATTTTTCAATATTTTTTAACAAGTAGTATTTATTTTCAGATTTCCGGGATAATCATCTTCACAGTTGGGATCATAATACAGAAAATGTATTACAACTATTCCCAGTTCATTGATGACAAATTCTTCTCCGCCCCAATGGTTCTGATAGTGGTGGGAGTCATTGTCTTTGTGGTTGCTTTCTTTGGTTGTTGTGGAGCTATCCAGGAGAGTAACTTTATGTTGATTACGGTAAGACAAAAAAATAATCTGATTTCTACCTATGTTTTTGTTTTGCTTTTTTTCAACCATTTGCTGCCTGTTATTAAGGCGCCTCAGGCACACAATCATTCATTCGGATACTTGTGTTGAGTTATCTGTGTAAGAACGTAACAAATAATAACGAATAAGTCTGCATATAGTTTTCTTCTATGGCTATGTGCAATGTATGTTGTTTGATATTTGTGTATGCAAAGTCTTTCACATGTTAACTCCATTCATAAGTTCCTCCACCATCACTGATTTTGTGGTTATGAGAGACCAAATTGTCTCTCATAAGCAAGCCCGGATTATCCACTAGGCCATGGCCTAGGGCGTCAGCCATGGGAAGGGGAGGGCATCAAACGGGCCTTTTTATACTACGTTTCCGTCAAAAAATGTCCAATTGCAAATATAATATAATTCAGGTTTTTCACATTATTAATGAGGGGAAATAGCATATGCAGCAAAAGAGACAGAAGAAAGATCTATCTAGGCAAACAAGGTGACCTCCTCAGTTGCCGGGACCCGAGGAGCTCCTTCGCGGCGAGGACGAGCGCCCCTGATCTGCCGTAAAGAGTGTCCCTGATTGGAGATCAAGAGCATCCCCCTCGACTGGCGATAAACATCGCCCTCTAATTGATGGTAAATAGCACCCTTTATCAGAGTTAAATCACCCCCCCCCCTCCCCCGACCGGCAGTTAAGAGCGCCCCCAATAGTCGTAAATAGCGCCTGTAATCAGCGGTAAAGAGCGCCCCCGACCAGCGGTAAACATTCCTCTAATTGACGGTAAACAGCGCCCCTTTGCCTTGTAGGTTTTGCCTTGACCTTTTTCATTTCCCTGGAATTCAATTTATTTCTGTATTACAATTACATAATATTTGATTTCATATCTAAAATTAATATGGTTGTAAAATTGTACATTGAAAGATGCAAAAGGATTACGTCCATGGATTAAAGTGATGAAAATTCTGATCATCACCTTCATTAAATAGTTATGTGATTTTATGCAACAGCCAAAGTAATTAAAATTAAAAATAAGCCCATTAATGGGTTAGTTTTTTTGTGGGGGGAGGTTGGGGCCGTAATTGTGACCTGTGGCCTTGGTCGTCAAAACGTGTTAATCCGGGCCTGCTCATAAGTATCGCTGTGTAAGCGATGCGTTATTTTTTCACAGTAGAAAATAGTACACTAATAACACCAGTAATTTTTCTGAAATTAACTCAGTCCTTTTTTTAATCAGGGTGTATACTAGACATGTAACGGATATCCGGTTACTATCCGGTATCCGGCCTATATTTTAGTATCCGGTATCTGGCCGGATACTTGCTAGTATTCGGCTAGATACCGTATACTTAGTTCTGTAAATAAAATTTAAAAAACACCTTTAGGATTCAAATAATCTTATTAACATTGAGTAGTATTGTATTGTAGTACAAAATTCTGTTATTCTGTTATTCTGTTAGCTTCATATGAACAAATTAGTAGTCAAATAATGACAATTTATGATGATTAAAAACAAGTTTTTGAGTATGTATTGGCATGAAACAGTTGCGTTTTACCTCGTATATAAGTCCTGCTTCTGAGAATAGTCTGACTGTAGACACTGCTGCAAGAAGATGAAAGATTATATCTTTACGCAATGTTTGATAGGATTGGGTATTGTTTGGAATTGGTTGACTATACTTGTAAGGGTCTTCTTTTGGTCTTCTTTTGCGCCACCAGTTGTGTCACAAAAAAGGACATGAGTACTGAAGGATTCAATTCAAAGATTGATAACTAAAGCTATGTTATATAACTATGTGTAGTTATATAAAATAAAATTAATATAAATCCTAAATATTCTTAATAGTTAGGAAAATGGAGCATGATTTCTGACTTTCTTTTAGAAGAATTTTGTAACTTATCCTTTTTACTTTCTTTAGTACAACTAAAATTGAGGAAGAATCGTTTTAAAATAAATTTTATCGCCAGTAGTCTAAAACCTATGTGGGTGTTAGCCTTGATATTGGTCAAGAAGAAAATATCACAAAAATCGGTGCAATCCAGAAAAATTTGGAAATCCTAGAAAAATCCTGGAATTTGATTTTAAAAAAAATAGTTAACACCATGTTAATGTTTACTAAAACTTGTTTAAAATCCTTTGAGTAACTTACCAGCAAAATTTTTACATTAGCCATATAGTAATGAAAAGTGAATAATTAATAATTCATTTAGCTCACCTGAATAGTGCCAGGATTTCCAAGCGAGAAATCCTGGCATAGGCCTAAAAATTAATGAATCCTTATTCATAAAAATTAATGAATAAGTCAAAATACAAGTTCACACAAAACAAGTACACATTTGTTATATGTGTGAATAACGTACATGTGTACACAAATACATGATAAACTTAGGATTTCAAAGATAAACTTTATTTGCTATGTATCAGCATTTATCTGTTATTTATATATTCAACCTATTATTGTAATTAGTGGCCTTTGATTTAGTAAATTCTAATTGTGTAATGTGTGATTGGTTATTGATGATCATAAAATTCATGTATAAATATCTTCCCAGAGATAAATTATTCCAAAAAAAAACTTTTAAAACAGAATTTCAGTTGACAAGTCTGAATGATTCCAATCTAGAAGTAAAATAGAGGTCAGGGGCAGGACAAAGTTGTCTCCATTGTCTGAACTAATTGGGACAATTCCAAATGGGCCTGGAATAATTCTTTGAAGGAACTTATCTTTGATGGTCTCTGTGTTGGTCTTGAATACCACACAAAACATATTATGAGTATAAAAATATAAAAGTCTAGGAAACATATTATCTTAAGTTTCTTAAAACTCAAAACCTAATTTACTATAAAAATACCCCCATCGCAGCAGACCTGTATTCAGCAAATTTTCAGTGAAATTTCATATTTTATATTTTTGCCACAAACACCATAGGAATGGGTATTTAGGTTTGCTGCCATGGGGTGTTGTTATAAAATGAAGGTTAATCCCTAATTAGTGAAGGTAAATATCAAATTTAGGTAAACATTTGGCACTTTTTATTTTCCCCATCCATAAACACCATGGGGGTAAGTATGTAGGTTTGCCACCATATGGGTTTTGTAAGCAAATATAAGTTAAACCCTATCTAGTGAAGGTACATAAACAATTTTTATCAACATATAAGCGAGATACTGGATTTTGTTTGAGTTCCCATAAGAGTAACATGGAAAACATATTTTTGGATTTTCTCTATAACCAGTTAAGCTAAGTTACAAATCCAAAATACTGAATTGTTTTCAACAAATTTTATTGAAATTATTGGAAAAAGTTATTTTTAATGGTTTCAGTTTAAACTATAGAATTAAAAAAATTGAAGTCGGAAAATGCCAAAAACACATTTTTGACCCTTTGAAAATCCCTTAAAACCCTGTTCCCATAATCTCATCTTGCTGCTTCACGAACTCATGAAAATAGACCTGGTCTTACACCACCATACCAAATTTCATCCTATCGGTGTTTCCTTGCAAAAGTTATCAGTACCACGGACACACTCGTATATGAAATTGAACAAGTGATGTATTTGGATACTTGGGATCGCAAAACAAAAAAGTATCATGGTCCCGGACCTAGGTCTTACCATAAATTAATACTACTGTAATAGCGCATTCTCTATAGGGAAATTCTCAGTTTTGTTAAGGTTTAGAAACCCTTATCTCATGAAGTTAAGTATAAAATGAAAGAACTAAATTAAGAGAATGCTTATTTTCCGTGTATAGGGATGAACAGACTACAAAGATAAGCCTTACTTAAATAAAAAAACATGCCAATAAAGTAATAAGACACACAAATAAATGTATAATGCCTACTATAGTTGGCATTAGGTTCTTACTCATTTGATTAATCCTTCTAAGGCCGGATTTCACCAAACTTTCTTAACGGAGGTTTAGCTTAACCGTCCGTTAACACTAACTGACGGTTAAACAATTCTTAACTGTCGGTTATCCAAATGTAGGCCTGTTGACCGGCAGAATGCGCTGTTTAAAAACACACACACAACAAGATTACAATATCCTTCCTTTATCAGAGAAACAAAAATCATATGATTCTAGTTTGATAATTTATAAACCACTTGGGATTTCTTTATAAAAGCATACTAGTGCAACAGCTGCATATGTAATATTATAACAATTTTTAATAAGAAATATAAACATAACCTTCGAAGTATTTTGATTTGCCATTGACGATTCAATAGCAAGTTTGATTATTTATATCGTGCCTTTCTACGAGTATATTTTAAGAAACCATTTATTTGGCCTAAAAAACTCACAAAATTAGCCCATATGATGTCAAAATTGTTGTAATTTGATTTATTTTACTTTGTCTTTGGAGGCCACCCCATAAATTGGGAAAGTGTTATTCTTTTGAATAAATTTTATTATTTCTGTATTTTTTTAACTGTTTTATATGCTATATAAAATATTATTTCATATATTTTCAAGCTTTATATCTTAATTTGTTTTCCTATTTAAGCATGCAAGAATCTGAATGTAAGAAATGGAAGAGGGACGACCCCTACACGCCGCAACTGATTTGAATTGGTTTTGAATTAATGTAAATTCCCTGTCAAACAATACTCGAGTGCATCATATACTCATGTATAGTTCGATAGTTCTTGGAGCAAGGGAATAACTCGGCATATAATAGTAAAATTAGGTTTAATGCTAATGCTCTCTAACAATTTGAACTACTCATAGCACAGCTGTTGCGGACCATTCACCCTCTCCACGCGTGGGCCGATCCGCGACCTCTGCGGCGTTTGAATTTAAATTTGAATTGAAGTATTTGACTGCAAAAAGAAGCAGCAAGTCTGATTAAGACCCAAACCCATTCCGCGAAAAATTGCTCTTGGGACCAGGATCTTACAAGCAGAAAGATGCCGGTCCTCAAAGAGAGTAAAGCCGTTGGGTTGCCCTTGCAAAAACAAGGATCAACACCCTCCAAGTATTAACGGAACATGCAAAGAAGGAGCACAATATCACAAAGAGAACCATCCTTCTAAAAGGGAAGCCAGAGGAAGAAAAATTATAACAAGAGGTATATAAAAATAAAGAAGAAAACTTTTGAACAGAAAATCTAAAAGAGCAGCTAATAATACCTGGGATGGTTTAATTTAATTTATCAAATTGAACCAAATAATATTTATTTATTTAATATATTGGTTTTTATTTTTTATGATTATATTGATTATATTAATTATATAATTATATTAAGAGTACATAGTTTTTTCTCATGTTTTTATTATAAATTTCCTTGAAAACAAAATCATTGCATTTTTCGTCATCTCCCTGTTTGGTAATTTCATTACAGCATTCCCTATCACTATCACTATTTTCAGTCAGGGACTCACATAGCGGGTATCTGAATTTGAATGAGAGATGAGTGTAGGATGATTCTCACGCCCATTCTTCATATTCGGGATTGACAAAAGCATAATATGAAATTAGTTTTGAATCACAAACAGTAATAATATTGAACGTAATTATTATTGGGATACTGGTTCCGAAGAATGAAACTGTACAAAAATAGTATACAGGGCCCCTAATATAGGGGCCCCTCTAATATAGGGTTGGATTACGATATATGTTGACCACATATCGTAAGCCATAAGGCCTACACACTTTGTAGGCCTACTTACGAACAAGGAAGAACATAGGCTACAAGAAGTTACGTCGGTAGGGCGGGAGATCGCGGGTGCCCTTGCCGCGAAACTAGAGGAAATGCAAACTCTCCACATATTCTTTATACCGGATTTCGGGTTCTAATCTTTGATTCTTTGTAAAGGTTTTCGGCTGGTGTTACACAGATATCCAGAGGAGTCATAAGGTATTTTTTGCATACGTAGCTTGAAACCCCAATTAGTACAGCATCACTGTAACTTCCAGCCTCGAATAATACTTTATTGCGACAATTGTTAAAATTTGTGAGTCAAGGGTACTCCCTGGACATCTACAGACAATGCCATAGTCATTTCTAGTGCTCAATTACACATAACGTGGTCGGTGTTTCAAATAAAGTATCAAAGTAACCTGGACATTTAGAGAAAATGAATTCTTCCTATTTCTGAAAATCACACCATTTTCGGTATCCAAAAACAATATTAGTTATCATTTTGATGTTTGAAATTTTTACTTTTGCATAATCGACTACTGTATAGGCTCTCGTACAAGAACCGCATGCACTACGATAAAATAGTGATGCACAATGCTCATTCCAAATAAATTTTCTATATTCAAGCAAATATTACTTATATCTTATACTTATATCGCAAAGTCCTTTTTATGGTTAGTAAAGCGCAATTTGTTGTCAATAGAACCTTGTTTATTAAGAAATATTTAACTCAATTTGTTTTATAAAAACTTTAAAAAATAAATAAACAGTGGACGCGGTTTTTTACCAAAAATATAATTGAAACAACACATAGGCCTAGTTGGTGTGGTGCTAACCCAACGTTAAAATTGTTAACTGGCCAAATTTGGCCAGTTAAAAACGTTAAACTGGAGTTAAGAAAGTATTGTTGAGTGCATATTTACATGGTAGTCTGGTGATATTTAACTTTATCATATGTTCTTTGTTTACAAAAATGTAAACTCCGGTTAGCACTCCAGTTAGCACTGAACAATTGTTACGTTAAACAGCGTTTGCTGATTCTACCCAGTATAAAAAGATTTGAGCCAATCTTTATCAAGGATTTACAGTAACCTTTATTTATAAATTAGATTTTAAAAATCCTTTGTATCTATAATGAATGCATTTAGTTAAAATGCATATTGCGGTACAAGTAGGCCTACACGAAACATTATTATACCTTTTTTGGGGTCAATTAAAAAAAAATATTTTATAGGAATATGAACGTTTTTCAACAGAATCTTGTGCCTTTTAATGTATGGAATGTATCTAGAATAACTTTTCTACACTGAAGCCAGTAGCTTGATTCAGTAAGTGTAGTTTCGGTGTTTTTTGTTATTAACCATTAAATTTCAATATTACATGAAAATTATTTTTTTACTGTTAAGTTATTGCGGCATATCATTGTAGGCAAATGTAGGCCGTGGGAGCCTATTTATGGGACTGATAGGGTTGTTTCCAAAATAATGTGTTTAAATAGAGAAAAACATAGCAAGAATAAAAACTTCATAAGTACTATTGCAGTATAGGCCCTATAACTTACTACTCTGACAACGTTGTTCTAATTTGGTATGTACAAATAAAGTTATAGGCTCGCTAAAAAAGAATCAATAATTGATTATTTTTCAAATTAGGTACAGTTTTAAAATAGCTTTAATTTAAAAAGCCTGTACACACTTAAGATTTATCGTTAATTTTTAACACAAAACTACCGACCTATCTGAAGTACGGTAAATTCAAGTTGATTTTCGATGGATTCAAGAATTGTTAATGCCGAACGCTTGTATAGCATAAACATTGTAATAAAATCAATATTGTCAAGATAGTCAGTATCCATCTTGTCGGCGAACTACAAACTCATCATCAACATTTTCTTCAAATGCAAAATTAATTGCTCTTCTTCTCGCGTTCGATCTTCGCATTGCTTCATCAGTGTATTTATATAAAATAAAGATGAGAATAAATTTTATGTCAAATTAAGTCAGATATCAACTATCAACTTGGTGCTCTTTAGGTTTCGTTTTCCATAAATAAGTTTAACCTTAAACAAAGTTTAAACAAAGTTGACTATATTTTTAATTAGTATTAATTATATACATTTAATTTAAATAATAGGCTAGTATTTAATAATAAAACTAAAATAGACACAAAAATAAGATAAACGCGTGTTTCGGGAAAGCCCCCTTAAAAGCCTCGTCTATACGGGCGTTTTAGGCGAACCGGAAAAACGCGCGTCAACTGGATGCATTGGATTCTAATGGCCATGTCTATACGAGCGACTTTGTTGCACGCATTTTACATTTATTTAGAATTCCGTATATCCAAATCACGTGTTTGTGTAATGTCGGGACGGCGCGTCTAAAACGCCTGTATAGACGGGCCTTAAGTTATTATGATTCTTCAAATATAAACACAACAAAAAGTAACTACAAATTCCGCTTGTAGCAGCACCTACTAACCTTCGGTTAGTTGCTAACCGACGGTTAACAAAACTGCTAACTTTGAATTCGTCGGTTAGAGCTAACAACGTCGCTAACGGAGGTTTAAAGTTTGGTGAAATCCGGCCTAAGTAGTTAAAAAAAAATAAATAAATAAATAAATAAATACCTTTTTACTATTAAAATTACTTACTGGTTATTTATTGGGTTATATATTTCTATTTACTAAAATGATATTTCATAGTTAGTTTCTGTGCATTAGTATATTATAATGTTAGTAAGTTATTATACAGGACGACGGTGGTGTCGTCCTGTGATCCAGCTACTTTGAGGTCAAGAATTGTGGATAGTCATAAGCGATGGCTTGTGGATGCGATATTCCCTAGTGGGGATTAACGTCCGCACTAGTGAATACTAGTTCATCCATAAAGACCATCCTCATAATTAGACCAATTCGTATATATGACGTCGAAATTGTGGTTCAGATACCACGTTTAACTGTAGGTCCCTCGATACCATAGAGCTGTTGGGACAATTAATTAACAGTCCTGCCCAAGGAGAATGCCGGCCTTAGTCAGTAACAAGCCTACAAGATTGTGCCACAATCATCCTACACTCATCTCTAGTTCATATTCAGGTTAAAATACCCACTATGTGTGGTCCCTGTCTCAAAATAGTGATTTATAACAATATAGGGTTGACCGGGGTAATTGTGAACGGGTTTTCGTGTTTTGACAAAAAACCCTTTTTTTGAGTACTTTTCATTACAAATATCATATTATAGTATATATATTTTTAATTCTACATTATTCAGGATACATTATACAAATTTTCATTAAATTCCTCTGATAAACAAAATTGTTACAAGCCATTCACAATTCCCCGTCACGGTATTGCAAATCTTATCAATTCTGGGGTAAATGTGAATGCCATCAGAAAAATTATTTAGAACACACAAAAAGTGAAATGGGGCAAATCAAAATAAAGCCCAACTAATTCTCTTCACATTTACCCCACTTTCAAAATTATAGTCACACAAAAGCATTCACAATTCCCAATAGTTTAATGCAGGTTCGAGATTTCTTAAAATTGCAAAAAAATGCAAGGTAAAAAAACATTAACAAAAACTGTATTAATAACATAAAAACGATACATTGCCATAACAACTTATGAAAAATATGAAAAGTGTCAAAATTTAGTTCATTTTCACTAAAAAAATTCAAGAGAGAACTTTGTAAATTAACGAAATGAAACCTAGCTTAACCTAGTGAAGTGAAACAGTATTACTGCTCACTGTCTCCCACAGCTCCATTGAATACATAAGTAATTTTGCTGTTTTTGTAAGTTGTTATGGAATAGGGGAGTACAGCAACAATGTCAAAAATAGTAACAGTAAACAAATCGTTTTCCTTGCACACAAATTCAGTTTTTGCGATATTGGCACAACGGAAACCTTGCACTATTATGTCACCATCATCAGAGTCAGTTAACTCTTTACAACTAACAAAATTTAACTCAGTTCCTGCAAAAAAAGTGCACTGCTTGTATTTTGTATTGAATTGGGGCAATTGTGAACAGCATTCACAATTACCCCTTTTTGTAATTCACAATTACCCCACAATTTAAAAATTATGGGGTAATTGTGAATTGGCAATAAATCCTAGAATTTTTATTGCAGTTGATAGAGAAACCTCTCAGGCTTTAGAGCACTTCTCTAGAAGTGCTTTAAAAAATTTCTAAGAAAATAAATAATAAATTTATTTTTTTAATTAATTATTTTTGTTGAGTGGCCGAGGTGATACACCAAAAAAAATCTAAGGGTTTTTTCATGCTAATGGAAAAAAGACTAATTCTTTGAAAATTAATAACAACTTTTAATCGTGTATTAAGAAAAGACCAAAAAACATGTTTTAAGTTGGTTTTTGATAATATTAATGTTAGTTTCTAAGTTATGAGCGGCGTTCACAATTGCCCCAATTCACAATTACCCCGGTCAACCCTAACCTTTGTCATGTCACAAACTAGTAAAAAAATCATCTAAAGTAAACTATTTGTTTACTGTTACTTGTGTCTTTTGTCTACTTTTGCAGCTTTAAGCTGATTGTTAATTGATTTATTTTTTTCTTGTAGACTGGATGTGTCTCACAGTCATTACAACTTATTGTAATTACTTTGTAAAAACCTCTTTTTCAGCGAATTTCCCTATAGGGAATACGCTATTACGGTAGTAGCCATGGTAAGACCTAAGCCCGGGACCATGTTACTTTTTCATCTTGAGGTCCCCAGAAGCCAAAAACACCGTTCGTTCATTTTCATATATATGTATATATATATATCTATATATATATCTATATATCTATGTGTCCGTGGTACTGATAACTTTTGAAGGAAACCTCCGATTTTGATGAAATTTGTTATGAAGGTGTAAGGCTAGATCTATTATCATGAGTTCGCGAACCAGCATGATCGGGTTATGGGAACGGGGTTTTATGGGGTTTCAAAGGGGTCAAAAATGGGTTTTTTGCATTTTTTTAGCATAATTTTCAAAATTCAACAATTTTAACTGAAACCATTTAAAAGAGCTTAAAAAAACAAACAATGTAGTATTTTGAATTTTTAACTTAGCTTAACAGGTTACGGAGAAAAGCCAAAAATAGGTTTTCCATGTTAATCTTTTGGGAAATCCTCAAAACCCTGTATCTCGCTTATTTATTAGAATAACTTGATGAAATTTGGTATATACATTCACTTGGTAGGGTTCAACTGATATTTGCTTACAACACCCATATGGCGGCAAACCTAGGTACTCAACCCTATGGGGTTTATGGGGAAAATGAAAAGAACACCATAACTTGATAATATTTGGTATGTACATTCACTAGGTAGGATTTAACTGATATTTGCTTACAACGCCCATATGGCGGCAAACCTACATACTCACTCCCCTGGGGTTTATGGGGAAAATTAAAAAGTGCGGATACAGTTTGACATTTACCTAACATAACTATTACATTTCCTAACAAAACTAACATTTTCTAAAAACATCCCAAGGCAGCTTATGACTTAAGGAACTTATGAAAAATATGAAAAGTGTCAAAATTTAGTTCATTTTCACTAAAAAAATTCAAGAGAGAACTTTGTAAATTAACGAAATGAAACCTAGCTTAACCTAGTGAAGTGAAACAGTATTACTGCTCACTGTCTCCCACAGCTCCATTGAATACATAAGTAATTTTGCTGTTTTTGTAAGTTGTTATGGAATAGGGGAGTACAGCAACAATGTCAAAAATAGTAACAGTAAACAAATCGTTTTCCTTGCACACAAATTCAGTTTTTGCGATATTGGCACAACGGAAACCTTGCACTATTATGTCACCATCATCAGAGTCAGTTAACTCTTTACAACTAACAAAATTTAACTCAGTTCCTGCAAAAAAAGTGCACTGCTTGTATTTTGTATTGAATTGGGGCAATTGTGAACAGCATTCACAATTACCCCTTTTTGTAATTCACAATTACCCCACAATTTAAAAATTATGGGGTAATTGTGAATTGGCAATAAATCCTAGAATTTTTATTGCAGTTGATAGAGAAACCTCTCAGGCTTTAGAGCACTTCTCTAGAAGTGCTTTAAAAAATTTCTAAGAAAATAAATAATAAATTTATTTTTTTAATTAATTATTTTTGTTGAGTGGCCGAGGTGATACACCAAAAAAAATCTAAGGGTTTTTTCATGCTAATGGAAAAAAGACTAATTCTTTGAAAATTAATAACAACTTTTAATCGTGTATTAAGAAAAGACCAAAAAACATGTTTTAAGTTGGTTTTTGATAATATTAATGTTAGTTTCTAAGTTATGAGCGGCGTTCACAATTGCCCCAATTCACAATTACCCCGGTCAACCCTAACCTTTGTCATGTCACAAACTAGTAAAAAAATCATCTAAAGTAAACTATTTGTTTACTGTTACTTGTGTCTTTTGTCTACTTTTGCAGCTTTAAGCTGATTGTTAATTGATTTATTTTTTTCTTGTAGACTGGATGTGTCTCACAGTCATTACAACTTATTGTAATTACTTTGTAAAAACCTCTTTTTCAGCGAATTTCCCTATAGGGAATACGCTATTACGGTAGTAGCCATGGTAAGACCTAAGCCCGGGACCATGTTACTTTTTCATCTTGAGGTCCCCAGAAGCCAAAAACACCGTTCGTTCATTTTCATATATATGTATATATATATATCTATATATATATCTATATATCTATGTGTCCGTGGTACTGATAACTTTTGAAGGAAACCTCCGATTTTGATGAAATTTGTTATGAAGGTGTAAGGCTAGATCTATTATCATGAGTTCGCGAACCAGCATGATCGGGTTATGGGAACGGGGTTTTATGGGGTTTCAAAGGGGTCAAAAATGGGTTTTTTGCATTTTTTTAGCATAATTTTCAAAATTCAACAATTTTAACTGAAACCATTTAAAAGAGCTTAAAAAAACAAACAATGTAGTATTTTGAATTTTTAACTTAGCTTAACAGGTTACGGAGAAAAGCCAAAAATAGGTTTTCCATGTTAATCTTTTGGGAAATCCTCAAAACCCTGTATCTCGCTTATTTATTAGAATAACTTGATGAAATTTGGTATATACATTCACTTGGTAGGGTTCAACTGATATTTGCTTACAACACCCATATGGCGGCAAACCTAGGTACTCAACCCTATGGGGTTTATGGGGAAAATGAAAAGAACACCATAACTTGATAATATTTGGTATGTACATTCACTAGGTAGGATTTAACTGATATTTGCTTACAACGCCCATATGGCGGCAAACCTACATACTCACTCCCCTGGGGTTTATGGGGAAAATTAAAAAGTGCGGATACAGTTTGACATTTACCTAACATAACTATTACATTTCCTAACAAAACTAACATTTTCTAAAAACATCCCAAGGCAGCAAACCTACATTCCCATTCCTATGGTGTTTATGGGGAAAATACAGTATCTCAAGATCGTTTGGAAATTCGCTGAGTACGCAGGTCTGCTGCGACGGGGTTTATTGTTAATGAATCCAAACAAAACATAGATATCTGTATTTGTTAGTATTTTTACATATATGTGAAATAACAGTTTGAATTTCACAGTGGACCAGAAGTATTTTTAAAGTTCTTAATCTATGCCTGATGCATGGCCGTTGGTTAAAAACAAAGAAGTCAAGTACAACCTTCACCCCTCAAGCACTAGCCTTCAATGCATTTCCTATGGAGAAAATAATTATGGCTCTTTAGTTTATAAATCAACAGAATGACTTCAACAAACTTGAATCTAAAAATGATACATAAAGTCTACCTTGAAAGTTGAAGTCAATCTGAAACTTCTTTTAAAAGTTATTGTCAGTCGTGGAAATCAGGTTTTATTAATACACTGAGACATCAGCAGTCATTTTTAAGGATTTCACTCCTCTTTGATCCGTTCATCCAATAACTCAAAATACCTGACAACTGTCAACCCCAAAGCAGACAATTTTTTAATCTCTCAGGGATGGCTAAACATAGGCATAGGGATCTTGACAACATATGCAAAAAATTTTGTGTAAGTGTTGTCTTAAAGTGGCTTCAAACATGCATTTTACATCCATTCTGACGCAATATTGCCAGTAAAAAGATTACTTTGTAAGTTATCATTATCTTTTACAAATTAGCTTTTAGCTATTTAAAAAAATTATGGTGCCTAAACGCAGTTAAAACTGTTGTACTTTCTGCCACAGCTGACCTAACCAATGTGGCTAAACTTCCGAACACAATCAATCTTTCTGAAGTGATTGACGTTCTGCCGAGGCCAATCTTTCTGATGCGGTTGAATTTTTTGCTGCGTGGAGGTTTCCGACATGGCCAATCTTTCTCAAGCGATAGATGTTTCAGCCATATCCGATATTTCCTTTGAAGTCGATCTTTCTGACACGGCAGAATGTTCTGCTGCAGCCTTGTCCTTTCTGCAAACAATGTCGCACTGTTGCTCGTTGTTCTTCTTTGGGGACTGTCAAATTATAACCACATTTTAAAGTTTATAATATTCTAAATTATAACACATGGTTTGTATCAGAGACTTATAAAGTGATACTGTAATCTGGTGTACGTAGCTGGTGTTTACGATTGTTTAAATTAATATAAGTACAATTTAATAATGAGAAGGACAGGAACAAACTATTAGAAAGATGGAGTATTTGCTGAAAATTGTGAGAGTACAACCTACATGCTACAGATTCAAAATTCTATTCATATCAGAGTGTAGTAGGACTACACGTAAATTTAATTAAGAAACAACAAAATGAACGAGATTGTCTTGAAACATCTTGGGCATGCCTCATGAGCAAACGCTCGGTCACCCAGACACTGATGATGAGGTGTGTGTCGGCAGTTCGCCGTGCTGCTGTTTGTGATCTTCATGACGGAAGTGGCAGGGGGCGTGGCCGGCTACGTTATGCAAAAGGACATCGACACGATGCTACACCAGCGAATGGACAAGTCCATGGACGAATATGGCAAGAACATGGAGATAACCAACTCTTGGAACGTCTTGCAGTATGACGTGAGTTCCATTAACGGAGGGTTTTGAATTACAGTACACTCTCGTTCATCGGACTCGGCGACATCGGAACTCCGCTTCATCGGAAGTGAAAATCTGGATATTGTTAATTTTTTTTTCTTATGAAATAAATAATTTTCCCGTTTTAGCGCCTTCAATTTCTATTCGTTCTATCCGCACAACAGTGAAGTATCACATTTTGCATCAAAAGTCATCAGGCGTTTTCCATAATCTGTACCCATCGATGTGATTTACGAGGCCGTGGAGTATTCGCACAAAAATAGAAAGAGGAAGGGGGCAGGAAGTGAACGCTTCCTCCGCGTCGACCGCTTCCCAAACTGTCATTCAGTCTGTCTCGCCTCACGACTGCACCTGTGTTACGTGGAAGTCAGTTGACTGCTGGAATATGAGAATAAAGATTTTGGATCTTTATTTCCTGCGTTGTTTTTATTCCTATAGGTTCATTGTTACCAAAGTCAAAGTTTGAGTGCCTTATTTTAAAATCTCTTGTGTTATCTTAAAAACAAGAGTGAATACAATCACGATAGGTCACCGTACGGGCGGAAATGATGACTCATGACGGACTCCGCTTTATCGGAATTTTTTGACATCCGAACCGGCCGTCCGCCACATTAGTTCCGATGAACGAGAGTGTACTGTACTGTGTAGCATACTTATGATTGGTCCCTAAGTGTTTACTTTTCTTATTAGTGCTTCCTTTTCTCAGTTTGTACAACATTTAAATTTTGTGGTGGAAAATAATGTTGAAATGTATTAAACACTACATTTGATACATGGATAATTATATTTTCGAATAGATCACTTTATTGGAAGTTTATGCCTACAGTTGTATATTAATGTAAAATGTTACAACATTAATAGTTTCTGAAAAACCTTAATTATTAAGGAAAGTATATAGCTAGTGACAGTTAGGTCTCAATTGTGGAAGGCGACGCTTACTTGAACTAAAAATGAATTATATTCTAAAAGCATTAATGGGTGGTAAAATAATATGAGTAGGCATAAAAAGGGACCTTTTGAACTTACAATGTTAAATGTTATTTCAATTTTTCTCATTTTGAGTGTTCATTAAGACTAGATTTAATGCGGAAAGCAATAAAACACTGGTAGTTTTTGTGATTCTAAAATTATCATTTGCTGTTTTTTCCTCAGCTGAAATGCTGTGGCACAGAATCCGTGAAGGACTGGGAGAAGTTGTACACGAACGGGACGGTCCCATACTCGTGTTGCCCCAACAACCCCGTGGAGGAGTCATGCACTCCAGACAAGGCCAATACTCAAGGCTGCCTGCCTGTGCTGAAAGAGCTGTTGGAGAAGAATACTGCTCTCGTCGGTGGATTCGGCCTGGGTGTTGCATTTACACAGGTAATCAGTGCAGTTAAAACATGGTACAGTGATACAATTTTGTCAAATTCTGTACTATAATACGAGGAGTGTCTGTGGCGATGTATTTTCCACAATTTCAAAATCTAGACAGTAGATTTTGCTTAAACTTTTGCAATAAAGAGTGTTTTTACTCTAAAAAGTTTATAAACAGCCTCAACCTCAGGAAAAACAAATTTTTGTCTTAAAGAAAGTTTAAAAATGGTAATTTTTAACATTGATCTCAAGTGTATGTCTTGACTTACATATCTTGCTAGAGCTCGAAAAAATAAACAATTAGGTATCTTCAACTATTGAATTATCTTCAGTTGTTGCAGAGAAAATTCAACAAAAAAATCTAACCTGATCTGATATAACAATATTTTATATGATGTGATTTATCAATCTATTTCCATTCAAAAGTATTGTCTAGACATTATTATAAATAATACTATTGAATAAAAAATTGATGATGTATTGGATTGGATAAAATATTAGTATATCGGATCAGATAAGATTTTCTTTTTGAATTTTTTCTGCAACCACTCAAGATAATTTAACAGTTGAAAATACTAAACTGTTTATTTTTTAGCTCAAAATTGTGTATTTAAAAAAAATAGTGGTGAAAAATAGAAAACCCTGTTTGAAACCCCACAAATCCCGTAGATATGGAAAGTATAAGTTGCCATCCTATCTAAATTTAAGCCTTTGTACATGTAGTTTTTTTGTTCCAAATCTAAACTCTATACAGCCGCATGTGTAACTCATTCACTCACCATTGTGTCTACTGGTACTGGAATTACTAGAATAATAGTGGAATTTCGATATAGACACTGGAATAATTTAATTTCATTAAAAAACAAGAAATTGTTGTTTTTAAAATGCATAAAATATAGATTTTGTCATTTGATCTGTACATTCCAATGTCAAAATATTTCACATGTTATTATTGTTGTTCAAGTATGTTTCCAAACCAAAATCAGAAAACTTGTAGTTCTGTTCAAATAATTAACCAAGCAATTAAGAAATCTAAACATTTGTGTAAAGATTAACCTTAGGAAATGTTAGATTTTGTACTACAAATTTAGTTTTGTTTCTTAAATTACATTCATGTGAGTATTTATTTTGCTTTTAGTATTATTCTATTTCATTAATTTTTTGCAGTTAACTGCATTTTTTATTGTTTTTTGTATTAAAAAGATACAAAATAAAGTGGGCGGTATGAAGGGCTATAAGGGGAGTTTAAATAGCCTAATAAAAAATAATATTAAAAAGCGTTATCATTGGAAAGGACTTGATGATCACAATCATAAGTATCTATCGATATTTTAATAGGCAAGTTATTTCCCTTCTTTATTCTCAGCTTGTGTGTATCGTAAGAGAAATCCGCGCATACTGTTAGAAAGGTTCATCCTGTAGATGAACAGAATGACATTCAGAGGTACGCCCTACAGGCTTTCAAAGTTGTTATGTTAATCTTATTGAAGAAGGGTATTTAATTAAATAAATTATAAGTCCAAATCAGGTGAATGTTTGGTAGATTTTTGACCAATGGTTATGTCTTAATACAAAAAGCTATGTTGAATTTGTTTATATGTATAAAATTGTATTATTCATGTTCAGATTAATAGTATGTGAGTGATATTGGAATTTTTTGAAAAAATATACTGGAAATATATTGGAATTCCAAAATCAGATATCAGCAGACACCATGCTCACTCATTTGGGTATACAAATTGAAAATTTGGTATAGCGGCGCTTTCAAGCACTAGCTGTGCAAAGTGTACTGTCTTACAGACTTTGACCTCCTCATGCGTGTTTTAAATCTCTATCATCAAACGCACAATGTCTCCAAATATCTGCAGGACTACTCGCCACTTCAAGATTTCTGTTAAATGATTGTTCTGTAAATTTTATCCCTATTTATAAAATTGAAAATATCTGTTTTTTATCAGTAAATCCTATTGTTTCAGCTGATTGGAGTGATCTTTGCCTGTTGCTTGGCTCGCTCAATCCGCAAGGAGTATGAGACTGTCTAAGCTGAACCAAACATCAAAACGACATTATTTTACCTTGCTAGTGTGTATGGATATATTTATAAGAAGCATTACTTTCATATTGGTGTTTAACACTGTTGTACTTTTATAAAACCAGACCGAGTTCTTGGTCCACTGTTGTAACATGTAAATCTCAAGTTTGTATCTTTATATTACTATAGGTGTACCAGGTGTATAAGTCCAACGTAAGTAGATGAGGAGAGTCGATTGTTTGCACTAACCACGATTGACTGAAGCTAGTCAGCATACAGTATTTTGTTGTGCGCAAAAAAATGTTGTGTGCTTTGAAGTAGGGAAAATACTTATTTTTTATGGTTCTCCAACAAAACTGCTTATTCTGAAACTTAAGTTGAAGTTTGAAAATAGAGCTTGTTTTCTTTTAATTCCAAAAATTTTCTTTTCATTGGTTAAAAAAATACACATACAAACAAACTAAGTAACAATGACTAGTCAAAGTATAGGTGTGATGTATAATGAAAGTGGGAGTCAAAATTGCACGGAGGTTTACCAAACATAACATGGGTTTATTGTGGGTATTTTACTTTGTAGTTAGGTGTGTCATATTTCTATCAACAATATTTAGGTTAGTAATCATGTTATATCTCCGTTTGCCTGTAGGTTTTCAATTATTTCTAAGTCACAGTAGAAGTAAGTTACATTCCAGGTAATCTTTTTTGTGCTGGTTTATGGAATGGAATAGTTTCGGAATAAAACTGAGGGATCACAAATTTTTAAAGACTAAATAAAATAAATAAGACTCTATAAGCTTTATATTAAGTCTGGTTTTGTACAAAAAGCAGCTTTATTGTTTGTATTATTAGATATTACAGTTCATTAAGAAATGCTATAAACACATTGTGTGGGGGCTTAACGGAGATATTTAGATCAAGTGTGTCTACATCCACTCTGAGCACTCATTATATCAGAGGGAATTTAACTCTTAACACTGTCTTAGTGATGAAAAGGAACTGTATAGTAGAAGGAAAGCCTCTGGATAAATCGACTTAGATCGATTTATTTCAATGCAGCATTCCTGCACTGGATTTGCAAGGTCCAGAAATCACGTGAGCCCCATCGAAGGACACTTTGGGTTTAAAGTTGCATTTACATGTTGGTTATTTGGGCACTAGTGTTAGTCGACCACTGTGTTGTCCTTTTTCACTATTTACAATCAGTATTTAGCCATTTTTTACTCAATATAATTTTATAATTTTTTACTTTTATATTTCACACACATTATATAGATTAGTTTTAAATTATTCTGGTGTCTTGTTATCTACAATGTATTTTAGGTGTTTGACTTGTAAGTTACATTAGATTTTAGTGCATTTCAAATTAATTCAGTTAAACTAGTGATTTTGTACCATTATTACCCTCTAGGCTGTGTTGGATTTGTTTAAGTGGAGTTTGTTTGACATTTAAGCTTCGCCATGGTTGTTTCCTATTTGAAATTTTATTACGTCCATTTAAGTAGCATATATTTTTTAAGATTACTGTAACAAAGTTTGTGTATTACCCACTTATTCTAAATAAAGTGTTTTAGATACATCGTTTTGTTTAATTGATCTGATAGGATTTAACAGTCTCCGGTAACTATATGATGTACTGATAATGTATTGATGAGCAAACGAATCAAATTTATGTGGGTATGCCACATCAAGGTTCAATGCCGAACATTGTGTATAATGTTGACTCTTTCAACATTAGTTATACATTTTGTCATAAATATTTAAAAGGTGGTTAAAGTGCGATTAGAGCATTATATTGTTAAGGGAACTACCTCAATACGGTTTGCATCGTTGCACAACCATTTAGAGGTCTCGCGGGTCAAAAATTCACCATACAGTGCTTCACCTGCTCCCATTTAAGCACTTTTCCTACAGGGAATACGCTATTTGCCTTTGTTTTGAGTCCGATAAAAGTGAGAGAAGTTTTAAGTAAAAGATTAAGACTTGGGCTATTTGATCCTTTTTTTCTTCCTTTTTTATTTGATTTTTTATGTTTTGAATCAATATTGAGCTATAATGGTTCAAAGTTGGATTTACTTTGAACCATTATATCTTAATATGGATGAAAAAATATATAAAAAAACTGAAAACGAATCAAATAGCCCAAGTCTTTATTTTTTATTTAAAAACCCTCTCACTTTTATCCAACTTAAAATAAAGGCACAAAATGGGAGCAGGCAAAGCACTGCATGATGTTCTGAGATAATCCTTTCACTCCCTTTTAAGTGCATAACAAACAAATTATATGAGCTGTAGGGTTTTAAGAGTCATCTTCACCCCTGTGCCAGTAGCCCATTGTTGCACAGTCGGCAATGTTATCCTTATGGCTTTTAATGACATCGCATTTTAAACATTTTTAAACATCGCATTTTATTCCCCTGTTTCAGACCCTGTTTTTCAACCGATTTTCTTTAAACTTGATAAGTGTTTAGTTGAATTGTTATATTAGGCCCCTCATACCTCAAAATTTTGAAAATTCAACAAATATTACTAAGGAAAATCAAATTACTTTGTAACGCCACAGAGAATAATATTTGTTAAATTTTCAAAATTTAGAAGTATGAGGGGCCTAATATAACTATTCAACTAAACACTTACCAAGTTTAAAGAAAATCGGTTGAAAAACGGCGTCCGAAACAGGGGAATAAAATACCATGTTTTGCATTAAAAGCCGTATGGTGAACATTGCCGACTTCACAACAATGGGCTACTGGCACAGGGGTGAGGTTAAACTACCAATACATAATTTAGAGTAACAATTAAGTCTGGAACCTCTTTTTAAATTTTTAAACCACAATAGAAAAATACCAAAGTTCACACGTGCTTACTGGTGATAGTACAAACAGACCTGTCCAATTACCGACAAGATTATCCCTTTGGAAGACGGTCCACAAGGAGTTTTTCCTCAAGACTTCCTTTAGGGACAACCCTAGTGGAATGCATCAAGGAAACTGCATAGGCATACATACATAATTTTAAAGGGCTTTGCATTCTAAGCAATTTGCCACAAACCCGACCTCAATTGGCCGAGTGTATCGGGAGTTATTGCATTTTTTTGTTTTCATCAATATGATTTTAATGCAAAGTTTGATCGCCTGCTATTTTCGACTTGGTCATCGTTTTGAGGTCGGGTTTGGGGCTTTGTTTTCAATTCTAAGAGACCTTTAATGTGATATACATATCAACCTATGCTTACTATTAAATTACTCTCTCTAGTAGCCATAGTACAAGTTATCAACTAATCAATATAATAGAACAAAATAGAAAAGATAAATAACTTAAATATTCCAAGCACAAATCTATGACCCTCATTTTGTGAAAATTCCCAAAATGCGAAAGTAGTCGAGTTGTGGTCAACTAGAGCATTAAAGTCTCCTCAAATTGATCTTTGGGGCAGATTTCCCTGACTTTCCAGACTTTTTGCCTATTTCTATGATCAAATTTTTTCCCTTACCATCCCTGAATTTTCCAGAATGTGGACACCCTGAATATAGTATCAGTGTTATTGGCGTCAATGCCAAAAAACTAATAGAGCGACAGCCCCAAACATAAATATGATGATAGTACAAGTGGGTCTGGGCCTATAGCACCACCGTTACTGTTGGCAGAGTCACTAATAAGAGCAGACAATATTTTATTGGTGTTGTCGCTGGAGTCGCCACAGCAGTGTCGCTGGATTGCATATCCCTAATAATAATGTTTGAAAACTTAAAAAAAATCATTTATCGTTATTAACAAAACATTCAGTCCTTATGAGCAACACATTTGCTATTTGCTTCAGCACTGTACATTTAAATAAACAGTACCTGAGAGCCAAGCATTTGCTCGGTAAACTAAAACAATTCTTTGTAGTTACAGGATGTCTAGCAGTCGGGAAAAGTCGGGAATTAGCATAGAAATAAAATCAAGTCGGGAAAGGTCGGGAATAAACATATAAATCATAACAAAGGTCGGGAAAATTAAGTAATAAACAAACTTAAGATAAAAAGTTGAACAGAATTCAATCACAAAGGAAAGGACGTCTGGTTCTAGGAAGATAACAATACAATTGTAATAGGCGACGATAGATGGAATGCGGAACATCTGCCGATAAGCGCTCTATTGTTTTGACATCCGGCCGGCCGGCGATCGCTTATCTGATTTACGACCTTATCAGTTCCCTAGTACAATATATTCGGTTTTTTATCCAATTGTCGTACAAAAACAAATTATTGTTCATTTTTTTCGTCTGATTTTCATAAATTGAATAAAACTTTAATCAAAATTGTATGACTTATGGTTCAACCGATATAGGTAAATTAATGTTATTATTATGTTGTTTTCAATAATGAACTAAAAAATACTACAACAGTCCTTATTTTTTATAAATATACTGTATAAAATTATTATTTTACTGAATTGAAGCTAATATAATCATATGCTAATATGCTGAAAATAATCATCTTAACAACATTTGTATAACACATAATAGCTAGTAATAAAATATTAGACATGGAATAATAAAACATTCCTTACAGTAAGCCATAATTTAATGGGGTTTCTAAACTTTTTTTTAATTTTATTCTATTCTCCCACATATTTCATCAATTCCTACAAAAATACAATAGTCAAAGTTTTGATCTTTTAGTTTTAGTTTTTGATTAACATTGCAAATTTGCCCACTAAAATGGTTGTATTGCTTGTTTGACACTGTCAGATAAAATATAAGGCCAGTTATACATATCTCCCCACTTAAGTCTCCCCACATAAGTTGACGAATGGCCAAAAACAGATGGTGAAGGTGAGGGGGGGGAGAGGGGGTACTTTTCCAAAAACATCGAGCTTATATCACATGCACATTTTCCAAGAACAGCTGATTATCCAATAATTTTAACTGAATAGTAGTGCAATTCATTCGTCAAGTTACATGGTGAGGGTTATAGTAGGATATATTTATACAGGGTGTTTGGAAACTCTCTTCCGAAACTCCGTGAGGTGATTCCTTGGCGGCGCCCCCTTGGCCGTGGCGCCCGGGGCAACTGCCCCGGTTGCCCCGCCCTCGGGGCGGCCCTGATTCCATTTAACCATAAGGTATTACCTTCGCTTGAGAAGTCGAAAGATTTTTTTGTCGTGTTGTGTCGCGTCCGTTTTGGTATGCGGTTACAGTTTCAATAAACTCATACCAGAGTGCAACGCCCTTAGTTCTACATAAAACATCCTGAAAGGCGAGTGAGTGAAGCGAACAAGCTCATCTTGAAAAAAATAAAACCTTTAATTGCTTGGCATTTTAGCGTATAGTCTGTGACTGATATTACTGTCTAGCAATTGTTACAAACTTGGTTGCAAAATTTATCGGTTCAGTTTCGGTTCGGTTTTTCACTCAAACCGGTTGTCGGTTGTCAGTTTTTCGGTTTATCTTAGATGTAAACATGAAACAACTCAAGGTTACCATCTAAAATTAGGCTGATGCCTATTTAAAATCCCTCGGGAGCGGCAGCTCAGTGGTAGAGCTCTGGCCTCACAAGCCAGCGGTCCCCGGTTCGATCCCGGGCGACGACACACGCACAAACATGAGCAGTCACCTCAAGCTATCCTATGTGACCTAATGTTGCGCTGTGACCGTACCTTGCTGTCTTTATATCACCGCACAGGCCTATTGGCCCATAGTGAAGGGCAGTGGAGGTTAAAAAAAAATCCGCCTTTTACACATTTATGCTTTTTAAATAAGACCAGTTAGTTATTGCAAGAAAATATACAGAGTGTTTGGAAACTCTCTTCCGAAACTCCGTGAGGTGATTCCTTGGATCAAAATAAACAAAAATTTTCATATGAACATATGTACTAGTGCTTCGTTAAGCCGCTAGCCGCCATTTTGTTTTTTACACTTAATAATTTTTATTTTCGTAACGGATAGTTGTATTAAGTTAATTTTTGGCATGAACCTTTATCATAGCATTTCACATTTTTTATAAAAACATAAATTTTTTCCAATGTGTATTTTCAAAATGGCGGCCACTTCAAATTTTTGATTTAAAATAACTCGAAATTTTGTATTATAAACAAATTATTTGAAGTATAAAAAGTTGTTGGGCATTTAATTACAAATTCATAGATACCCTAATTGTTGAAATCGGATGAAAAATAAGCGAATTAGAAGGGTTTGACTGAAACCAGTTTCGGCCCACTTGACGCCTGAGCAGGGAAATCGTAATCGACTATTGGCGAGGCGCGACGCGGCCGGTGCGGCGGCGGCGTTGGCGCAACAATGGTCGCACGTGTATTGGTGCATTTAGTCATCAGCTGTTTATTGACAAAGGTTTCCTATAATAGTGAAATTTTAACTAAAGGTTCTCCTTTGTTAAGTTTAGTCACCCGTATTTTAAAGTTTCTTTTATTTGGTGCGTCTTTTATATTTTTATTTTATTATCATAGTTTTAATAGTTGTTTGTTCAAATGTATTCAACAGAAGAGTATTGTGATATGCACTTCATGTATGGGGCTGCGTTTGGAAACGAAGAAGAGGCAAGGAGACTTTACAGTCAATATGATCCTGATAGACAATGTCCTTGTAGCAAAACATTTATTGCTGTTCATAACCGCCTCAGGGAAACTGGTACTTTCAATGTCTCAATGAAAGAAACAGGAAGAAACAGAACAATAGAACTGTAGAATTTGAAGAAGAGGTAGGGTTTTAAAAACATAAGAGTAATTTACACTATAATAAGAGCACTGTCTGAAAAGATGTGTGTTCCACAATCTCGAAATGTAACGGGTAGATTTTGTTTAAACTTTGCATTTAAGAATGTTGTAGCCCATAAATAAGTTTAGAAACAGCCTCAATCCCAGGAAAAATCTAATTTGGTCTATATTTGAGTTTTAAAATACAGTAGTAATTTTTAACATTGGTCTTATGGGTTGTTCTTATGGTAACGAAATAACAACGAGAGGTGTACAAAAATAAAGGAACAACAATGTTAAGCAGTCTTTTTGAATCAGCTGTTAACCGGGAAGAGGTATAGTTGGTTGTTGGTGGAAATCTAATAGCTTTATGACCATGATACTATGGCAAAAGTGAATTAAAACCATCGAGCAAGGCTCGGCTAACCTGGTACTTTTAATTACACTCGGTAGAAATAAACAGAGTAATATAACCTACGTTAAGTGATAAATATTTTTTATACTGAACGTATAGTTCATCCATAGCTTTTAAACTTAACTACCGTACTTTTCGCGAACTAAAAGAACTACTTCGGTTTCCAAGTACAATAGCTATCATTAATTTCAAAGATACTAATGAATAATATTAAACTTAGACAATTTTTTTATTTTACTTTAAGACATTAATAAGTCGGTATTGATGTTTTGTTAAGCCTGACACAAAATGATAATGTTTAAACACTATTGAATAAGTCTAAAATTATATTAAAGTACGGAAAATCTTCGCAAATAATTTTAATAAACGACAAACTTCTAAAAAAAGTGCTCAATGTGTTGTCGTTGACAAGCTACAACATAAAACCTTTTTTTAACTCAGAATGCTTCAAAATACTGATATGTTATTTCAGGTATTAGAGGCATTCCATGAAAATCCACGGACCAGCACTAGAGCGGTAGCAAACCACTTGAACACCAGCCATTCCATAATTTGGCAAGTTTTGAATGAAGATAAACTTTACCCATACCACATACAGAAAGTGCAAGCTCTGTCCCCTGAAGACTTTTCACACCCCCTAGCATTTCACATTTTTTATAAAAACATTATTTTTTCCAATGTGTATTTTCAAAATGGCGGCCATTTCAAATTTTTGATTTAAAATAACTCGAAATTTTGTATTATAATCAAATTATTTGAAGTATAAAAAGTTGTTGGGCATTTAATTACAAATTCATAGATACCCTAATTGTTGAAATCGGATGAAAAATAAGCGAATTAGAAGGGTTTTACTGAAACCAGTTTCGGCCCACTTGACGCCTGAGCGGGGAAATCGTAATCGACTATCGGCGCGGCGCGGCGCCCGGCGCCGGCGCGGGGCACGGCGGCGGCGTGGGGCACGGCGGCGGCGTGGGCGCAACAATGGTCGCTTCACGCAACGGTTTACACCGTCCAGTCGGTAACTATTTAATAAAAGATTTTATTAAGTAGTTACTTCATTATTTAAATAATTACTATGAACTATTTATTACATCAAAATATTGCTATTTTTATTCCGAAACATAACAAAATGATCTTATTTTTACATTTTTTCAGTTTGTATTAAACTATTTTATTGAAATTAAAGTAATATAAATCAAACAAAATTTCTAAAATAATTTTGGGAATAAATTTTAGAATAGGTACATTGCATTTTAATTGCCGCATTCCTTTTGTTAGTAGGCCTAGTTTTTTCTGTTAATTTTAGTTACAAAAATATTTTATTTTACAAAATAATACTTCGGTTTGTGTTACTATTCAAAGTTACCTTTTACTGCAAATGTTGTTATTTACGTATTTTACAATTTGTTTGACAATTTAACAATTAATTTGCAACTTGACAAACTTTTTATGACGACAAAAAAGTTAATGGAAATGCAGTTTACAATGGCTTAATAGGCCCTACATTAGGTATTTAAAAAGTATAAAACTAAATGTTTATAATTATCCTACAGGCCTACCCTTATCAAAAATACATGGTTAATATTTACACATTTTGAAAATAGCTTAAACTAAGCATTGTAACTTTTTTTAGTAATTATAAAATATGCTCAAAATTTCGCCCTTGAACATCTACACACTTTTCTAGCCGATTTCTCAGGGATTGTCGCACTCTAATGAATAATTCAGGATCTTCCTGAATGATTCCAGCAGCTTCGACAATTCGAGCCACAAGGTCCATTTCGTCAATTATTGCAGTTGAATACACAAGTTCCTGCATTCGCCCCCAAATGAAAAAATCGAGTGGTGTCAAATCTGGGGACCGTGGAGGCCATGATACTGGCCCACCACGGCCTATCCACCTGTTTGGATACATTTCGTTCAGGTAGTCACGCACATTGATTCCGAAATGACTCGGTGCACCATCGTGTTGGAACCACATGTCCAACCATGCTTGAAGGGGAATGTTGTCCAAAAGCGTTGGAAGGATATCCCTCACAAAAGTTAAATAAATGGGAGAGTTCAATGGACTGGGTAGTATATAAGGGCCTATTAAATTGTTACCTACAACTCCTACCCACGTTCACCGAAAATCTTTTTTGGTGTCCATTGGCGACGACTCCATGGGGCCCGAGGGGCTCGAGCCCCCCCAACATTTTCCCTGGGGGGCTCAGCCCCCCCTGACCAAGAAGTCATGTTAAAGTTGGCATTCTGCTGCCGTGATTTAGTGTAAATAAAAATGAAAGGTTTTGTAAAACTGGTAATTTATAACCTTAGTTAAATACAATGTACTACATAGAATAATCTGACATCCTTAACCTTCTTCTCTCCTCTCGTTCACTCGCATAATCGGTGGTAATAAGACTCTAAATTGGGTCCACTGGTTGGTACATCTCAATCTGGACAGGTTAGCTAATGGTGATATTTTGGCGTCTACCGTGGTAGTCGACGAGGAGAAAATCGTAAATCGCGTGTAAAAGAGTGTCAATAATACTATTTGATACTTAAATACATTTAATTATAAAATACCCCCGTCGCAGCAGACCTGCGTACTCAGCGAATTTCCAACCAAAGAATTATTGTTTCAACATCAAAGAACTTTGTGGCTATCTTATATAATTAATAATCTTTACAAGGAAATATAATATATTTAATGGCATTATATTTCTGAGAAAATTATTTTCATTTAATAATTCATATATTAATATTTATATTGCAATAAATGACTTTTTTAACAGTAATAAAAGTGCATAATCCAAAGCTTCCATGCAAAAGGAAAGATTTGTTTACAAATAACAAAACATAAACATTTCAAATTTGACAAATATGCAGAAGACAGCTGATCAGCTGATTAGGGACAGATACCTTATATCTCCATCTCTCTTGCTCCCATTATACAATTATTTTCCATGAGAATACCATGGGATTTGGCATGTAGGTTTGCTGCCATGGGGGTTTTTGATCAAATCTTAATTACTCACCACCTAGTGAAGGTTCATAAAAATTTTTATGAATATATGTTGATAAATAAGCGATATATAACTTTTTAAAGATTTACCCATAAGAATAACATGGGAAACTTGATTTGAATTTTCTCTACAACCAGTTAAGCTATTTTAAAGATTCAAAATACTAAATTGTTTGTTTTTTTAAGCTCTTTCAAATGGTTTAAATTTAAATTGATGAATTTTGAAAATTTAGGCCCAAAAATGCCAAAAACCCATTTTTGACCCCTTTGAAACCCCATAAAACCTTGTTCCCATAACCCGACAATGCTGGTTCGCGAACTCATGAAAATAGACCTGGTCTTACACCTTCATACCAAATTTGATCAAAATCGGAGGTCCGCTTCAAAAGTTATCGGTACCACGGACACACACACTCACACACATATATATATATATATATATATATATATATATATATATATATATATATATATATATATATATATATATATATATATATATATATATATATATATATATATATATATATATATATATATATATATATATATATATATATATATATATATACATATATATGAAAACGAACGAACGGTGTTTTTGGCTTCTGGGGACCTCAAAATGAAAAAGTAAAGTGGTCCCGGGCTTAGGTCTTACCATGGCTACTACCGTAATAGCGTATTCCCTATAGGGAAATTCGCTAAAAAGAAATAGTATAACCCATGTAAATTAAAACCCGCTTTAAAGTATTTGAATCCCAGTACGGTATTTCCTTCGTATATCGTTCTAGAATAAGTAAGCTGTCCGAGCGTTTTATTTTTCAATTTCTTTATTCCAAGTTTTGTTTCTGTGGAGTTCTCTACATCCAGATTCCAGTGTCATTGTTTGGACCGAAATTTAAAACCTTATCTTGTTGTTTCGTCATTTCAATCCGGGCTTGATTATGCCAGCAAATGAAATATAAAATACCGTAACGTAAATATACTAATATTTTTTATTGTATCAATATTTCATAACAAGGAATCTTTAGTTCGATGTAGGAATCTAGAAGAATAAGCCAACTGCCTAATATTTGTTTTGATTCGAAATCTTAATCGGCCACCTGGAATTTATCGATAGACGAGGCAATATTGATCGCGTTCAAGCACACTGATCGGTGTGATCGGGGTTTGATTTTCGATAACCGATACAATTGACTATTTACACTAGTGTACATAGTCAATGCCGATACGTTTTTAAATCTTTTAACTGTCCTTGTCTACTGTCTACTACCACGGTAGATGCCAAAATACTAAAATTTCCCTTATGGGATTTAGCTAACCTGTCCAGATTGAGATGTACCAACCAGTGGACCTAATTTAGAGTCTTATTACCACCGATTATGCGAGTGAACGAGACGAGAGAAGAAGGTTAAGGATGTCAGATTATTCTATGTAGTACATTGTATTTAACTAAGGTTATAAATTACCAGTTTTACAAAACCTTTCATTTTTACACTAAATCACGGCAGCAGAATGCCAAATTTAACATGACTTCTTGGTCAGGGGGGGGCTGAGCCCCCCAGGGAAAATGTTGGGGAGGCTCGAGCCCCTCGGGCCCCATGGAGTCGGCGCCAATGGGAATCTTTAGTTCGATGTAGGAATCTAGAAGAATAAGCCAACTGCCTAATATTTGTTTTGATTCGAAATCTTAATCGGCCACCTGGAATTTATCGATAGACGAGGCAATATTGATCGCGTTCAAGCACACTGATCGGTGTGATCGGGGTTTGATCTTCGATAACCGATACAATTGACTATTTACACTAGTGTACATAGTCAATGCCGATACGTTTTTAAATCTTTTAAGTGATTTATTCCTTGTCTACTGTCTACTACCACGGTAGATGCCAAAATACTAAAATTTCCCTTATGGGATTTAGCTAACCTGTCCAGATTAAAATGTAACAACCAGAACCAGTGGACCGAATTTAGATTCTGATTACCACGGATTATTGCGAATGAACGTGACCTTCGAGTGAAGAAGGTTAAGAATGTCAAATTATTCCAGTAAATTGTTTTTAATTAAGTTTATTATATAAATTGTATAGAGTGTGCCAAATGAAGACGGCAAGATATGATTATACTAGTTTAAGTTCTCTCATTGACTATAAATACTGCACAAAATCAATCATATTTATATACAAAATCATTGTCCATGTTTTAGGTTAATTGTATATTTTATTATTATATTGTGATTTTATTTATAGGCTCTTTAAATATGTTAGGCTAATGTAACTGCCTTGACTTAATAAATTCACCTATTGTTGTTCATAGAAAACATTGTTTAAACATTAGACCTTTTATTTTACTACCGTAAGGAAAACTTCATAACATACCTTACCAAATCAAGAAAATAAAGACATTTTTAAGACGTTATCAAGCCTCTGAAAGAAAATTGAGACTTAAAAAATTAAACCCAAATTAAAATTACTTAATTTCTTGCCTACCCTTATAACTTAAAACTCTTTTGAGGTTAACCTAGAAGGCAAAACGACATTCCATTCGGTAGACACATTAAAAAAAAATTTTTTAATTTGGCTGGAATTACATAGGATTCTACGATAATACAATTTTAAGACGAGAATTATGAAATTTCCCCTCATTCCTTTGAGCCCCCCCAATAATTTTTGAAAGTCGGCGCCCATGTTGGTGTCCTCTGGAGACTGTTTCATGAGGGTTTTCATGGGTCCATACATGATTATTCTTGTAATTGAAAACACCATCCCTAGTAAAACTTGGCTCGTCAGTAAATAAAATTAAACTCAAAATTTCGGGCTGCTGGCGAATTCTTTCTAAGGCCCACTGACAAAATTGAACCCGACGTGGAAAGTCTTCAGGGGACAGAGCTTGCACTTTCTGTATGTGGTATGGGTAAAGTTTATCTTCATTCAAAACTTGCCAAATTATGGAATGGCTGGTGTTCAAGTGGTTTGCTACCGCTCTAGTGCTGGTCCGTGGATTTTCATGGAATGCCTCTAATACCTGAAATAACATATCAGTATTTTGAAGCATTCTGAGTTAAAAAAAGGTTTTATGTTGTAGCTTGTCAACGACAACACATTGAGCATTTTTTTAGAAGTTTGTCGTTTATTAAAATTATTTGCGAAGATTTTCCGTACTTTAATATAATTTTAGACTTATTCAATAGTGTTTAAACATTATCATTTTGTGTCAGGCTTAACAAAACATCAATACCGACTTATTAATGTCTTAAAGTAAAATAAAAAAATTGTCTAAGTTTAATATTATTCATTAGTATCTTTGAAATTAATGATAGCTATTGTACTTGGAAACCGAAGTAGTTCTTTTAGTTCGCGAAAAGTACAGTAGTTAAGTTTAAAAGCTATGGATGAACTATACGTTCAGTATAAAAAATATTTATCACTTAACGTAGGTTATATTACTCTGTTTATTTCTACCGAGTGTAATTAAAAGTACCAGGTTAGCCGAGCCTTGCTCGATGGTTTTAATTCACTTTTGCCATAGTATCATGGTCATAAAGCTATTAGATTTCCACCAACAACCAACTATACCTCTTCCCGGTTAACAGCTGATTCAAAAAGACTGCTTAACATTGTTGTTCCTTTATTTTTGTACACCTCTCGTTGTTATTTCGTTACCATAAGAACAACCCATAAGACCAATGTTAAAAATTACTACTGTATTTTAAAACTCAAATATAGACCAAATTAGATTTTTCCTGGGATTGAGGCTGTTTCTAAACTTATTTATGGGCTACAACATTCTTAAATGCAAAGTTTAAACAAAATCTACCCGTTACATTTCGAGATTGTGGAACACACATCTTTTCAGACAGTGCTCTTATTATAGTGTAAATTACTCTTATGTTTTTAAAACCCTACCTCTTCTTCAAATTCTACAGTTCTATTGTTCTGTTTCTTCCTGTTTCTTTCATTGAGACATTGAAAGTACCAGTTTCCCTGAGGCGGTTATGAACAGCAATAAATGTTTTGCTACAAGGACATTGTCTATCAGGATCATATTGACTGTAAAGTCTCCTTGCCTCTTCTTCGTTTCCAAACGCAGCCCCATACATGAAGTGCATATCACAATACTCTTCTGTTGAATACATTTGAACAAACAACTATTAAAACTATGATAATAAAATAAAAATATAAAAGACGCACCAAATAAAAGAAACTTTAAAATACGGGTGACTAAACTTAACAAAGGAGAACCTTTAGTTAAAATTTCACTATTATAGGAAACCTTTGTCAATAAACAGCTGATGACTAAATGCACCAATACACGTGCGACCATTGTTGCGCCAACGCCGCCGCCGCACCGGCCGCGTCGCGCCTCGCCAATAGTCGATTACGATTTCCCTGCTCAGGCGTCAAGTGGGCCGAAACTGGTTTCAGTCAAACCCTTCTAATTCGCTTATTTTTCATCCGATTTCAACAATTAGGGTATCTATGAATTTGTAATTAAATGCCCAACAACTTTTTATACTTCAAATAATTTGTTTATAATACAAAATTTCGAGTTATTTTAAATCAAAAATTTGAAGTGGCCGCCATTTTGAAAATACACATTGGAAAAAATTTATGTTTTTATAAAAAATGTGAAATGCTATGATAAAGGTTCATGCCAAAAATTAACTTAATACAACTATCCGTTACGAAAATAAAAATTATTAAGTGTAAAAAACAAAATGGCGGCTAGCGGCTTAACGAAGCACTAGTACATATGTTCATATGAAAATTTTTGTTTATTTTGATCCAAGGAATCACCTCACGGAGTTTCGGAAGAGAGTTTCCAAACACTCTGTATATGGCCGCCATTTTGAAAATACACATTGGAAAAAAGTAATGTTTTAAAAAAATGTGAAATGCTATGATAAAGGTTCATGCCAAAAATTAACTTAATACAACTATCCATTACGAAAATAAAAATTATTAAGTGTAAAAAACAAAATGGCGGCTAGCGGCTTAACGAAGCATTTTAGTACATATGTTCATACTAGCTGTTGCCCGTCACGGCTTCGCCCGTGATTGAATTTATTTTATAGGTAATAAAATCTTTTTGAAGAGCAACAAAATCTACTTCCTTAAGAATGACATTGAAACAATGAAGTAGTGTGAATGGAGCTCTGAAGGTATTTCGCAAAACCTGTTCTCAGTGAGTAAAGGTTTCTTAAACAGAAAAGGTCCTGAGAACCTATGAGCAAAAAGGAACGACCGTGTCAAATTTCAACCCCGTAGGCCCTACAGTCATTCTGAAATCATGTGGGGCGGAGCCCTAATAAACATCAAAAACTATATTTCCAAAACGGTTTCTTAGTGAACACCTATTAGTAAAACGGAACGTTTACGATAAACTTCAACCCATAGGATCTATGGTAGTTTTGGGAATTTGTGGGGAGGAGCCCTAAAGGAATTTGCAAAATTGTTTCTTATTGATCACCTATGAGCAAAGGTGAGCAAGAGGAACGTCCATGTAAAATTTATAACCCGTTGGCCCTTGATTAATTTTGAAGTCAGGTGGGGGTGGAGAGCTAAAGAACTTCAAAAACTATATTTACAAAACCATTTCGTTGAGAGCACCTGTTAGAAAAACGGAACATCTACGTTAAATTTATACCCCATATCTATGGTAATTTTGAGGTTCTACAGGGCAGAGCCCTAAAGGAAACTTGAAAATTATTTTTAGTGAGCACCTATGACAGAGAGGAACGTCCACATCAAAGTTCAACCCCGTGGGCCCTAGAGTAATTTTTAAGACCTGTGGGGCGGAGCCCTAAAGAATTTAAAAAAAACTATATTTTCAAAACCGTTTTTTAGTCAGTAACTATGAGCAGAGGAACGTCCGATTCATATTTTAACCCCGGAGGTACAAAAGTAATTATAACAACAACCCCCTAGGATTTATGGTCACCTTGAGGTTCTATGGGGTGGAGCCCTAAAGGAAATTTGCAAAATTATTTCTTAGTCAGTAACTATGAGCAAGGAGGAACTTCCGATTCAAATTTAAACCCCGGAGGCCCAAAAGTAATTTTGGAGTTCTGTGGGGTGAAGCCCTAAAGAACTTTGAAAACAATATTTGCAAAACCATTTTTTAGGGAGCACCCATGAGCAAAAAGAAACGTCCGTTTCAAATTCCAACCCCGGAGTCCCTAAAGTAATCCTCAAATTCAGTGGGGCGGAGCCCTAAAGTGCTTCAAAAATTATATTTGCAAAACAGTTTTTTAGGGAGCACCCATGAGCAAAGAGAAACGTCCATGTCAATTTTCAACCCCGGAGGCCCTAAAGTAATCCTCAAATTCAGTGGGGCGGAGCCCTAAAGTGCTTCAAAAACTATATTTGCAAAACAGTTTCTTAATAAGTATCTATAAGCAAAGAGAATCGTCCATGTCAAATTTCAACACGTAGGTTATACAGTAATTGTGAGGTTCTGTGGGGCGGAGCCCTAAAGGGAATGTTTAAAGCACTTTTTAGCACCCAAGAAAAAATAGATCACTAAAAATTTCAACCGTGCAGGTTTCCTAATTTGTATTTAAAATTTTCCTTGCAGGTAACATTATATTGAAATTTCAAAGGCCTGTGGGGCGGAGCCCTGAAGCATTTTATAAAATCGTTTCTTAGTAAGCACCTAAGAGGCAAGACAAACCTGTATTTAAAGTGTTAAGTAAATACGTTTGGTAGTTCCTGAGATTTCATGATGAGTCATTCAGTAATCACTACCCGTCAGGTTTAGCTTTGTCGCTAAGCTCACTCGCCGCAATTATCCTCTAGATTTTTATTACCTACCAATCTTCCCTCAATAATTTGAATGAGAACAGCTGTTCCCAAAATTAATATTATATTTTAATGTAATCATATGTTCCAACACAAAAATGTTACTTCCATAAGAATAACATGGTAACTTTGAAGACGTGTGGGGCGGAGCCCTGAAGGAATTTAGCAAAATCGTTTCTTAGTGAGCACCTAGGAGGCAAGACTAACCTATGTTCAAAGTTTCAAGTAAATCCGTTTGGTAGTTCCTGAGATTTCATGATGAGTCAGTGAGTGGGATTTCGCTTATATATATGTTCATATGAAAATTTTTGTTTATTTTGATCCAAGGAATCACCTCATGGAGTTTCGGAAGAGAGTTTCCAAACACCCTGTATATTTTCTTGCAATAACTAACTGGTCTTATTTAAAAAGCATAAATGTGTAAAAGGCGGATTTTTTTTTAACTTCCACTGCCCTTCACTATGGGCCAATAGGCCTGTGCGGTGATCTAAAGACAGCAAGGTACGGTCACAGCGTAACATTAGGTCACATAGGATAGCTAGAGGTGACTGCTCATGTTTGTGCGTGTGTCGTCGCCCGGGATCGAACCGGGGACCGCTGGCTTGTGAGGCCAGAGCTCTACCACTGAGCTGCCGCTCCCGTGGGATTTTAAATAGGCATCAGCCTAATTTTAGATGGTAACCTTGAGTTGTTTCATGTTTACATCTAAGGTAAACCAAAAAACTGACAACCGACAACCGGTTCGAGTGAAAAACCGAACCGAAACTGAACCGATAAATTTTGCAACCAAGTTCGTAACAATTGCTAGACAGTAATATCAGTCACAGACTATACGCTAAAATGCCAAGCAATTAAAGGTTTTATTTTTTTCAAGATGAGCTTGTTCGCTTCACTCACTCGCCTTTCAGGATGTTTTATGTAGAACTAAGGGCGTTGCACTCTGGTATGAGTTTATTGAAACTGTAACCGCATACCAAAACGGACGCGACACAACACGACAAAAAAATCTTTCGACTTCTCAAGCGAAGGTAATACCTTATGGTTAAATGGAATCAGGGCCGCCCCGAGGGCGGGGCAACCGGGGCAGTTGCCCCGGGCGCCACGGCCAAGGGGGCGCCGCGGCTAGGCAAAATCCCCGTTTTATTAAGGCTCAAACACTTTACAAAAATTGTAAAAAATGCATCAATAAATATTTTAGAAACAGATGATTCAGTAATAATTTTTTATTAGTTCAAATTAAAATTTAAACCATTTAGGCTAGTCAGAAATGAGTTGTGACTAATTTATTGTAACTATAAACCTTTTTTACAATGCAAGTGGAAGAGTGGAATTGAATCATGATATCGTAGCATTTGTCTGCATGTAGGCCTACTGTTCAGCTGATCTTATGAACTGAAAAAATGGCTCTAGCGCTCGCTCACGGCCCATGAAACAACAGGCCTACATACTTCCCCCCACTACCTAATTGAGAATTAGAATAATAGAATAAAATTTGAGGATTACCTGAAATTCGGCCGCATCTGGTCACTTGACCAAAAATGTATGCAGGCCCGTTAGTTTCCGTAGGCCCTGCTGTATTCAGAACCTGATCATGTGTTGTCAACAAATAGGTGTGTCAACAAAGCTTTATAGTACAAGTGAATTTCTTTAATTAGTTTATTCAAACTAACAGCATTGAAAATTTAGCCATGCACCTAATTTAATACGTCTGACTTTAATTTAACAATTAATTTAGGGGCGGAGATCAAAATCTCGCACCGGGCGCCCATTACCCTCGGGGCGGTCCTGAATGGAATGCCCACATACTACACCAAAGACAACAGTGTGTGAGCATTCCATTTACTCAGATGGTTTCATCTTCACTCGCCAAGTCGTAATATGATTTGTTGCGTCTTGTCGTGTCGCGTTCGTTTTGGTGTGCGGCCAGCCTAACAGTAGATTTTACCTCCAGGGTTAACAGCTGATTTCATGAGTGTTGCTAATTCTTTTTTTTATAACTTAATTGCAATTCTACAAATTGGTTAGTTTTTTATCATTTTACTTTAATTACAACTAAATAGTCATAATCACCATTGTAAAGTACTATTTAATAACAGATAAATTATTTTTATTATAGTATCATTCAGTAATTTTCTGGCAACAATGGAAAACCACATGTTTATACTGGTTCGTGCTTTGCTGTGTTCAGCTGTTTACAGCAACTTTTCCTTTGATTTTAAACTCCATTAAGACTAATATTAAAATTTTTAGAATTTTATTAAAGATTATAACGTAACAAGATTTTTCCTACCATGGAGACATAATGTGCATATTATTTTTATGTTAGAGCTAAGTTATTTGAAAGTGTAAAGAAAATTGATGGAACCATTTTCGAGATACATGTGCAAACATACAAAATAAGCATACAATCTTCTTCAATAGAAACATTAAGTAAAAATGACAGACAGTGTTGGGAAAAAATTCTTTTGTTCTGGAACATTTCAGTATTCCATCTTACTAGGCAAACAGCTAAGGAAACAGTAGACTCTTGCTCACTTGAAATTCAACACCCTAAACTTATTTTTCTGGCTTAACAGAAGCAAATCACATCTAAATGTAGACTAAAAGACTAAAGTGAAGAAAAATCGTATTGTGATCCATGTGAAGGTAAACAAACATATTCACTTCCAGTGGCATTCACTTCCGGTCAGGGAAAAAAATGTGAAAGTACATTGTTGTCTGAAACTAACTACAATATGAAGTGTAATTGATTTTAAAGAAATAAAAACAACATTTCTGGCAAAACAAGACCGGTTAAAGTGATGTTATGTTAAAATATGGCCGGTTAAAAGGGAGTCTACTGTCACTATAAAATTATTTTGAGTTACGCATAATTTTACTTTCTCCCCCTATACCATAGTATATGGAGAAAGTATTGTTTTCGTCAAAATTTTTGAATTTGAGTTGTTTATGGATTTATCAATTTTGGTGTCCCAGGTCCAAAATAAACGGTATCAGATAACTGACACATACTTTCTCCCAACAATATGAAAACACTAGCAAACAGCCCGTCAAAAATGACGGGTAATTTTCATGAAGATTATTAATGAATTTGATGTTCACGTTTGAAAACGGTCACAGAATGTATTAATACACAGACAACATAGTATTCCAATTTCCATTTCTTTAGCAATGTGAACAGTTATCTATATATTAATATTCAAGCATGGTTCTTTTCTTCCTTTTTTTCAGCTTGTGAGCAACGTAAAAGAACCCCGCGCATACTGTTTGAAAGGTAGTGTATTTTAGATGAGCAGAATGGTATTTTAATTCACATCGGCCCCCGAGGCTATGCCCTTCAGGCTTCGAAAGTTTCAATGTTAAGGATAATTGATTAATCATGAAACAGCTGTTGTAATAACAAATTATAGCAAATCAGGAAGAACAGTTATTTTTATCTATAATTTTTTTAACTAATTAGCCCAAGATCAACTAAATATCTGGTAGAAATTCGACCAGTGGGCGATTTCCTAGACTTGTATAATAGGCAAGCATGTTTCTTTTCCTCCTTTCTTCTCAGCTCATGTGCATTATATGAGAAATCCGCGCATACCTGAAAAAAGGTATAGTCCTGTAGATGAGCAGAATCCTATTATAATTCACGCTGGACTCCAGGCCTACGCCCCACAGGCTTTCAAAGTTTCAATGCTAATCTTTTGGAGGAAGGAGAATTGATTGAATCATTAGACAGCTGTTGTAAAAAACACTGTTAAAAACAGGAAGAACAGATGTTTCAGTTATATAATGTTTATAAACTTCTTGGGTCCAGATCAACTCAAAATTTGGTCTAATTTCGATCAGGAGGCAATCTTTATATATCATAATATTTTATAGGTTTAAATAGTTTATAACACTTACTATCATTTGGTTTTACAATATAGTAGGCCTATGAGACTTTACAAATACCCCTCGTCGCAGCAGACCTGCGTACTCAGCGAATTTCCAAATTAGTAATATTAATTTTAATCAGATAAACCTGTAAACAAAGTATCTTCACATGCCCATAAATAGGGAAATAAATGTCTCTCCTTATGATAAATAGGGAAAGAGTATGCAGGTATGCTGAAATGGGGAACACTAAAAGTAGGTTTTTAGCTTAAAAACATAATTATCTCGACCATATGAAGCCATATACTAAGTTTCATTAATATCTGTCCATTGCTAAAGGAGTTTGCCTATTCTCCATATGATTAACATGGGAAAGGAGTATGCAGGTTTGCTGCTATGATAAGCACAAAAACCAAGATTTTTTTACAATAAATGGATTAATCTCAACCAAATGAAGCTGAATACCAAGTTTCAACCAAAAATATTGGTTAATAATTGAAATATTAGCACATCCTTATTCTCCATAAGATTAACATAGGAGCCCCAAAATACAATGTACTGTCTTTAGACTTTGTAATATCTCGGTAACCATTGGAGATAGAGCAAAGCTTCAAAATACTAAATTGTGTGTTTTTTTTAGCTGAATCCAATGGTCAAAATAAAAATTTAAAATTTTCAAAAATTACATATGAAAAATTCAAAAAATCCATTTTTGGGGTACAAAACCCCCAAAAACTACCCCTTCCGGTAGGTCGATATGTCTGGTTTACGAACTCATCCGAATAAACGTAGGATTACACATCTCTACCAAATTTGGTGTCGATCGGACCTTTTTTACGAGAGTTATCGTGTCTAGGGACACATACATACATATATACATATATATATATATATATAAATTTTAATGACTATTATTTTTGGTCTCTGGGCACCTCAAAACGAAAAAGTAACATGGTCCCGGGCTTAGGTCTTACCATGAGACCTACGGTAATAGCTTATTCCCTATGGGAAATTCGCTAAAAAAGATAATGATTAAAGGTTTGTAACTGTATTTCCATTTATTCCATTCCAGTTGTGTGGCCAATTAACTTATTTGTATAATTTTGCTGACTCGGAGTCCATTTAATTAACCAGAATTTGAAGTTTGTATCTTATTTGTTTAACACTCGCGATTTACCAATCTTATTAAGTGTGTCCTCAACCTCTGGCATTTTTACCTCCGTACGTTCTTGTTTAATTTTGTTAGAGACACGATGATTCTAACGTTCCCATTAGGTTTTGGCATCGCTGAGCACCATTCTGTGGGCTCTTCCATAGTATTTATGCAATTAATTGAACCTTGCTTTTAAGTTCTGACTTCAATTTTTGACGTAATGGTATAGAAGTACATTCCTGGGTGTACTAAGTGTTACTGAATTGTCCTCTAAGTCAATCGTATAGTAGGTTTTTTACCTTCACTAAAACACTATTCAAATTTTTTTTCTCTGTCTTTTGCTTCCGCTTTATTTCCATCTCCTTTTCTTATTCTTGGCATTTCTTCTTGTATATTTCAAGACTTATTTCTTCGAGGTCCATGGTTACACATGATCACATTTTTGTACTTCATTGTTTATACCAGTGGGAACAATAAACCAACTATTAAAAATGTACAATCATAAGCCTACACGAACTTAAAAGGATGAAAAATAAAAATATAAAGACGTTATATAACTTAGTTATAACAAAGATTAATGGATTAAAATACGGTAGGGAGAATTTTACAATCAAAATACTATGTTTATATATTTCAAAACATAAAGCTCATTAGGTGATAGATAAAAAATATGTGCAAAAAAAATTAATAAATAGCTTGTAAGTTTAAATACATAAATTCAATCACCTATATTAAATAAACTCTCTTTATATTATAGCAACAAAAATTTTATTAAACATCAGCTGTTAAGATATTTATTTTACTGCTTTAAAAACCACTTCAACATTTCGTGTCCTTGATTACATTTGTACCTGTCAATTATCATAGAAATGAAAGGTTGTCTGTTTTGTTTACAAAAACACTTTGTAAAGCAGCAGTGGTGTTAAATTTTAATGTAAGATATGGATCACCTGGAGCAGTAAACAAATCGACAAAATCACGTCTTAGATTGGTCTAAATAAGGTCTAATTTTCATTTCGCGGCTTTATAAGGCATTTTCCGAGGGATACCATATTTTTCCTATCATCTAAGGGTCATGAGAAATCCATTGCCACCAAAACGGCCTCGATCCGTTCAGTAGTTCTCTCTCTAGACCCTTAAATGCACTCTTTTATTATATAAGATTTGTTAAAGCTTTAAACATTAATGTCTAGATGACTCTGTCGGATAGCTACCAGCTGAGCAGCGCGAGCTTGACCCTACGCGCATCTGTGACTTTTAACAACGTACTGCGTTTACCGCTAAACGAAAAATTGTATTTTCTCCTCAACCACTTGACGTAGAGCAATAATTTAAAGTACTGGATTATTTAGTTTTTTGAGCTTGATTTAATGGTGATAAGTAAAATTTATTTCAAGACAACAGCTATTTTAAAAATCCAAAAAATTGATTTTTTTAACACTTTTTACTCCATAATTTTTGAACGCGCATTTTCTCGGAGATGCGGGTGGTGTCATTTTATCCACCATTTTAAGCTTAATAAACCACAAAATTTTAATCAAAATCGTTAGAGCCGTTTTTGAGAAATTTTGATTTTTGAGGGTTTTTGGGGGTAAAATACCCTTAAAAATCAAAAATTCAAAAAAATGAAAAAAAAAAAAACGCCTGGAATTATTGTGGATTTGGACCTGTATACCAAATTTCATTAAAATCGGACCATTAGGGCATTCTCTAGCTCTGTTTACATCCTGACACACACACACACACACACACACACACACACACACAGACACACAGACATCACTCCGAAAACCACTTTTTTGGACTCAGGGGGAACCATAATGGATAAATCCACCAACAACTCAAATTCGAAAATTTTGACGAAAACAATACTTTCTCCATATACTATGGTATAGGGGGAGAAAGTAAAAGTGGTTTTCAGAGTGATGTCTGTGAGTGTCTGGATGTAAACAGAGCTAGAGAATGCCCCAATGGTCCGATTTTGATGAAATTTGGGATGTAGGTCCAAACTCACAATAATTCCAGGCGTTTTTTTTTCATTTTTTGGAATTTTTTATTTTTAAGGGTATTTTACTTCCAAAAACCCTAAAAAATCGTAAAAAATCCAAATTTCTCAAAAACGGCTCTAACGATTTTGATTAAAATTTTGTGGTTTCTTAAAATGGTGAATAAAATGACACCACCCTCTGAGAAAATGTGCATTAAAAAGTTATACAATAACAAGTGTTTAAAAAATCAATTTTTTTTTTATTTTCAAAATAGCTGTTATCTTGAAATAAATTTTACTAATCATAATTAAATAGAGCTCAAAAAACTAAATAATCCAGTATTATGCTCTACGTATAGTGGTTGCGGAGAAAATTCAATTTTTCGTTTAGCGGTAAACGTAGTACGTTGTTAAAAGTCACAGACGCGCGTAGAGTCAAACTCGTGCTATTCAGCTGTTAGCTATCCGACTGAGCCATCAAGACATTAATGTTTGAAGCTTTTAACACCTTTTTTATATTATTGGGAGAAAGTATGTGTCAGTTATCTGATACCTTTTATTTTATTCGACTTAAGCAGGGTTTTCTAAGGGGATTGAAAATAATATTAGAGTTAGCGGGAGTCAACTGTAAAAAAGAAGGATATTTAGAAAAATACACGTTGTTTCAGATATATAAGGGAAACAATAATCTGACTACCTCATACAATCCCAAAGGAAGATTAACATTTTCTTTACTGTCCAACACTCCAAACATTTGACCAATTAATATCCATTATTGAGCATACGAGGAAAAGAAAAAAAGGAATACAAAAACACACAATTATATTTTCAAGTTAGTTCATTACAATCATCAATATACATTACCATTACCTGATTTCAGTTAAACAATAATTTAACTCATAAAAACCTGATATGGAATCACTAAGTCTCCTTTTGGCTTGTAGTAATGAGGGTGCCAAAGGCAGTCAAAGTAAGCAGGGAGTTCGCCTACCAGTGTGGACTAATGGAGAGATCACCAAGCTTAGCTTAACCTGGGCCAATCATAAGCTGGCCTGAAAACGTGGTACAATGCACAGAATTGTGGTAAAAAAGCATCAACATTGATTTTGAAAAAAAAAAAAAATTCAAAACTTTTAAAGCCTTAAAGGCAAAGCCATTTAGATTGACGTTTTCCAAACATCAATAAGGCACATTTAGAGGAAAATATCTTTATGTTGTTGCCAAATTTATTCATCAAATAGTAGTTTCAGTGTTGAAACTCAAGTTACAATTATTTTGTATGTCTACATGTCAATAATTGAAATTAAGCTTCTTTTTTATGCTAATTAAGTTAGATAGATGTAGCTATTATAGAACAACTAGCCTACCAATAAAATAACACAAACCAAAACTTCTTAATAAACCACCAACAAAACCACAGGTTTTACTAAGTTTTGTAAAGTAAAAAAAATTACATAGGTTTACACACAAATAATAAAAAATAATAATGAGATTTACCTATACAGTATATTAATAGGCAAGCATGTTTCTTTTCTTCCCTTTTTTCAGCTTGTGAACATCCTATGATAAAACCGTGTATACCATTAGAAAGGTATTGTCCTGCAGATGAGCAGAATCACATCGGCCCATAGGGCTACACCCTACAGGCTTTTAAAGTTTAAATGTTAGTCTTATGGAATATTGAATCATTAGACAGCTGGTGTAAAAACAAATGCTAGCAAATCAGGAATAAAAAATGTTTCAGTAATAATTTTCTTTTTAACTAATTGGGTCCTGATCAATTGACATTTTTGTTGAATTTCTACCATGAGGCGATCTTTAGTTCTTATTAAAACGCAGAAACAAATACAATGAACATTTTCTAGTTAACATTAAGATAAAATTTTTCATTTTGTTAGCTCACCTGAATGCAAGTATAAAAAAAAATTTTAAGTAAAAAATCATTAACTGCTTTGCGTAAAAAAAAACATCTAATTTTAGTTTTATTAAATGTAATTTTGTTTGCAAACTGAACCTAAATTTAATAAGTCCAACTTTTAATTTACTATCCTTACCCACACTGGTATAGCTTCGCCCTGCAATATCTAACAGCATAGCGACAGGAACACTGACAGTCTTTAAAAAATCATATCTATGACTACCCTATTAACTATCAGATAAGGATGGACCAGAAGCAAAAAAAAAAATCAATAATTAGGAAGTATTTAAATAAAATCTGCAAAAATCCGTCTTTCTTTTGCATCAGTCACTTCAGTCCTCCCAGGACGATAGTCAAATTTATACTATAAATCGCACCATCAAGAAAATAATGGGTTGGACAATATTTACAGTAAAGTATGAAACTATGTTGTTCAGCTGCAATTCTCACATCAGTTTCATGATCTCAGGAAATCCCTCATATAGACCTCATTGAATATCACAGACCGAGGAATTTAACAAAATTGATTCAAATTCCTCTCAGTATACACATTAATAACATTCTTAACTATTCGTATGCAAGCAGAAAATAATTTGATATTTTAAACAGTTGAAACAAAAATCATTTGATGTTAAAAACTAAAACCATGGCTCGGTATAAATTTATAAACACCATGGTAAGAGAAATGGAATTCTTAATTCATACCCATTCAAGAGAAAATAACCTTTTTTTAAAATTAAGAAAACCCACTCTTTTCCGTACAAATTACATAAAAGTACAACACATTTCAAACCAAATAAATCCTCTTGTGTGTGGTAAAATTATGCTCACAAAGAATTGTGATCTACATATAATTCCAATTTATAATAACATTTAGCAAAAATGTTTTCCCACAACATTAATTTTAAGCATAGTAGAAAACCATCATAAAAAACAAGCCAATAAAGAGAAAAATCATCCAAATAATTGGGGAATAACTATTCAAAAGGTAACTTAAAAGTTGGAAAAACCAACAATTTAAATGTGAATAATTGAGCCAAACAAAACAAAACAACTTAAAAATCTTTAGTGATAAAATAACAAAATTAATTTTAAAATATCACATAAACAATCTTTATAACTGTTTGACACTGATTATTGTCAAATTCATTTAATTTATGGTTATTTAGCATTGAAGCGGACACATCCAAAGTTACATTTAACATCAATGATATTCCAATCTAAAACTTACACTAAAACACTACAGTGCTGATATTGACTTTGCTCTCTTCTCGACGTATTCAAAGGCGGAAATAAAACTGATGGAAATAAATATACTAAGGTGACAGACATTTTACAAAACCAATAAAAAGATTTCCTCGATCAGTCCACTAGGCAGGAGGTGGGGGAATCACGTCGCGTAACGCTTGGTCCACAGGCGTGCGATACGATCGTGCTCTTCGCGGTTCTGCATGTACTGTGTTGCTATGCTACCCACCAGAGGATCGGCTGGAAAAAAGTTTATAAATAAACTACATTACAGAGAAAATGAGGAAAGCACTATAATTATCAACAATCTTGAGATGATGGAGGTAACCTCAGCAACTGAGATATGACCATACAACTAAGAAGTAACATAAAGAAACAAAGGCTTTTAGCAAATTCTAACACATTTTAGTAATAAACTACTCATGCTGAATGATTTGAAAATACAATATCACAAAGCCACAGATGATAAAGCCACATTGATTTAAAGATGGATCAAAATAGGCTATGTTTAATTAAATATGTTGAAACTGAATAATCAAATAACAATAAAAATAATCAAATAAGTTAAAATTATCCAAACATTACCTTGAGTACAAGTCAACAATCTGTTTTCATTGTGGTTTAGTTGAACATAAGTCTTTAAGTGCATGGGATTTATGGGGTTTCAAATAGGGTTTTCCCTTTTTTTACCATTAAATTGGTAAATTACATAATTTTGAGAGAGTAAGGATTATTAGTGACGGACAGGATAAGCACAGTTACCTTAGAAAATGAAGGCATCCTTTTATAGCACAAACAATATACACACTGAAGAAAAACTTCAATAATTCCAGGAAAATGGCTTTTTTGTTAACATGTTCTAAGATGAATTCATGTTGACAAAGAGGCCAGTGGCCTTGAAATATCCAATTTTTTGTTTTACTGTGTTTATTGTTTGTGCTATAAAAGGATGCATTCACTTTCAAAGGTAAGCCTGCTTAACCTGTCCCTCACAATTATCCAACTACCTATTCATTTAGCCCTATCCAAAAACTAACCTTAAAATTCTGCAAAATTATTCTAGTCATCTGTTTCTATTCAACCAATCAGCGTAATCCATTAGGGATGTGTCGATTCCAAAATTTATCAATTCTTGATACCGATACCGATTTTTTAAAAATCGATTCCCGATACCGATACATTTGATACCATCGACAAACAAATCAGTTCACTGTAGGCTACAAACGGTCAAATCACAAACACTAAACACAGTTTAACAGGGTGTCTACTGATATCTCATTTTGGAATTCCAGTATATTTCCAGTACCTTTTTTAAACAACTTCCAGTATCACTCGCAAACTATTAATCTGAATATGGAGAAACAATAACAAAATTTTATACATATAAACAAATTTAACATGAATATTTGTATTAAGAGATCTCCACTGGTCAAAATTCTACCGAAAAATCACCTCATTTGGACTTAATTTATTTAATAAATTATTTCCATAAGATTAACATTAATACTTTGAAAGCCTGTTGGGTGTACCCCTGTAGGCTGATGTGAATCATAATGGCATTCTGTTCATCGACAGGATGAACCTTTCTAACAGTATGTGTGGATGTTTCTTACATATGTGTGGAAAATAAACATGCTTGCTTATTAATATATGGATAAAAATGATTGTGATTAATAATTAATTTCCAATGATAACATTTTTTAATATAAATTTTTTTCAGGCCATTTAAACTTCCCTTATAGCCTTTAACTGCAAAAAACTTAGGAAATAGAATAATACTAAAGGTAAAATACTCACATGAATGAAATTTTAAAAAGAAAACTAAATTTTTAGTATAAAATCCCCCATTTTCTAACCTTAATCTCTACACAAATGTTTAGATTTCTTCATTGCTTGATTAATTATTTTAACAGAACTACAAGTTTTCCGATTTTGGTTTGCAAACACACTTGAACAATTATAACATGTGAAACATTTTTATATCGGAATGTACGTATCAAATAACAAAATCTATATTAGATGCATTTTAAAAACAAAAATTTCCGGATTTTAATCAAATTCAATTATTCCAGTATCTATTTTGAAATTCCAGTATAATTCCAGTATTTCCAGTATGGAAATAAAATTCCAGTATAATTCCAGTATTTCCAGTAATTCCAGTATCAGTAGACACCCTGTTTAAGAACATACAAAATTAACTAATTAATTTTCAATGTTCAGAATTGAAAATGATGTGTTCAAATAAGCAAGTTAACAGTTAACTATTACGTAACATGAATATTTAATCAACAACACTGCCACTTGACCACGAAACTGACTGCCAACTAACTGCCGCAGATGACAACAGTGAGTGACAATAACCATTGAGTAAATATGGCGTCAATATTAACATAACGTATCTTCCCTATCTCATGATCTTGACCACTCTATATGTTATGAAATAATGTTGCCATATTTACTCAATGTTACTCAGTTTACTCTTACGTCTTACAGCGCAAGAAAATGATCTAAATTGACTAAGCAAATTGTGAAAACGAAATTCTTTTTCAACTTAGCTCATTTTAGTTTGGTTTTTAATATGAACAAAAATTGGTTAAAAAAAAGGTTAAAATTGTAATTAAATTATGGCAATATCATCAAGTATCTGAATATGGGACTATTTTTCTGGCGCTTGTTAGGCAGTTACCATCAGTCGTCACTTGCGTACGAGAGATTGTCGTTGTTGTTACGCTTTATTTTCTTTCGATCAACCGAAAGAAAATCATCTCGACTTTATTAACTTATTTGATTGTTCCCCCGTCTGTGAAAGTGGCTTTTAGTATGTCTTCCATGTGACGCAATGATGCAATTACTTGAAATCAAATTTCCTTTTTCCAGACAACTGAACCGACCGGTATCGAAAGTATCGGTATAGACTTTAGACAATCGATTCTTGATACCGATACCAATGGCCAAGTATCGGTGGTATCGAGAATCAACACATCCCAATAATTCATCTTGGTGGTGCTATCTGTGTTTCGGGTGCGGCGTTCTCACTTCCCCATAAGGATATTATAATAAAATATCCCTACTTATTAGGTTCTGTATACATTGGACACCCCTCCCTATCTTTCTCCCTCCCATTACACATTTATTGATATTAAGACAACGTGGAATTTAGTATATAGGTTTGCAGCCATGAAAGATTTTGACCAAATATTAGTTCCTCATTTTTAATGAAGATATATACAAAATTTTATTGAGATATATGTTAAAAAAAAAAAAACGATATACAAGGTTTTATTGGTTTCCCTCCCATAAGATTGCATGGAAAACTTGTTTTTTAATTTTCTCCGTAACCAGTGAAGCTAAATAAATTATTCAAAATACTAAATTTCTTTTAAGTTCTTTTGAATAGACCCTTTAAAAATTGATGAATTAAAAAAATTAGGGGTGAAAAATAAAAAATAAATTCATTTTGGCCCATTTGAAGCCTTATAAAACCCTGTTTCCATGGTCTGATCAACATGTTAACCTGAAGAACACTATAATACCTTAATACAAAATTTCATAAAAATCAAAGGTCTCTTTCAAAAGTTAATGCTAAAAATAAAATAAAGTGTTACAATAATACTGTTAAAACTAACATGATAACAATGTAAAACACAATATAAGTATACGTTAACTAAATTAGTAATGGGTAATTAATGTATAAAATGAATACATTTTACACATTAATTAGTACTTTCAATTTATGGGGGCAATAAAAAATCAGGCCGATTGGATTGTGCCACTCCAAAATTTCCTGACTTTTGGCACTTTTTTCCTATTTTTTCCTGACTTACAGCATTTTTTCAAGCATTTTCCACACCAAAACACAAACATCCTAACCATTCCTGACTTTTAATATCTGTGGCAACCCTCCTGAATTATTGAAAGGGTTTTTCCGAACACCATATACACACCTGCTATATCAATATTGGTAAATCGTTATTTATAATTATGGATTAGGGTACACTCCACTGTACAACTATTTACCCTCCCCATGGGCTATACTGGCTCACATTTCATGCAACATAATGTATTTACCTGGGTTGCAGTCGGTGAGAAGAGAGCAGATGGAGAGCAACACTTTTGAGATGGTCAGAGCTGGCGACCAATTGTCCTTGAGGATGTCCAGGCAGATCACCCCCTGGCTGTTGATGTTGCAGTGGTATATCCTTGTGCGGAAAGTCACCTGATTGTAGATGGAGAACAAACATTTTGTTATTAACCTGTGCAATATGAAAACCTTACAAGATTTTGGAAAAAATCAAACCCTGAAAAGTACAGTTCGTTCGGACTCCGATGGTTCGGACACCGTATGGTCCGGAAGACTTCTTGAAAATGAGTCATCAGCATATGCCGAGTTTCTCATGGCTGAAATTGACATGATTTAACAAGTTTGTTCATTTCTACAAGTAAACAAAGAACCTCAGTTCGGCTTACGGTTGTGTTCATTCTAGATCGTCATGCAACAATTTATTGATTTTACTAATAATTAAAATCTATATACATAATTCTGTAAGCGAAATTTCTTGAGCAAAATATTTTGAGCGTTATACAAATCACAGAAACATGGGAGGGGTCTCAAGTTAAAGGTCTCGGTCCCATACACGAGGGAAAATTATCAGTGTGTCCATAATGTTAACACTTTGAACCCTGAGCCCGAGTATAGCTCGGGGCATAGCCTATGTCACCGCGAACGAAGCCCGAGTATAGGTTGGGCCTCAAAATAAAATTCCATAGCAACCTTTATTCGGCTTATATGCGCTATTCGTTGCTACGGAACGCTTCCTTGATCATCTGGCATTGATTATAGTATCCTCAAGTCTCACAAAAAGCCATCTGTTTTGTAGCAGAAAAATAAATCCAAATGCCTGCAGTCGATGTTTTGCGTCGCCGGCTGACGACGCAGTGTTGTTGTCTGCAGTAATGGCTGACTTTCTTTACGTTCATTTTCGTGTCAAATAAAGTGTAGTTTTACTGTTATTATAAGTGTTTAGACTGTGAATTAGCTTTTAGATTCACAGTAAATATTAAACTATGTTCTAAATATAAGTGTACGCACCGTCGCAATTTTTATTTTCTTCAATTTTTCTGGTAAATTTTATGTGGAATCCTAAAATTATTTTTTATTGTAATTTTATTAAAAGTTATATTATTAGAAAGGTTATATTTTTCTCTTTATTTTGATATATAATTTATATGGGTAAAAAATATGTATAGCAAGCTACGAATTTTAATTTTAACCCCAAAATTGGCCAGTAACGCACTTAAAACGGCAAATCAGCGCCCAGGGTTCAAAGTGTTAACAGCAATTGAGAAATCATGTAAAACGTCCTACATAAGAATAGCATTATGAGGATTCAAAACCCGTCTGCTTGGTAGGCTATTCTTTAAAACATGTGTTATGGTTTAATTTCAAAACGAGACACAGATGATAACATTGAGTGAAGATAACAAAGTAATTCACTCCAAAAGAAGCAATCTATATTATATATAATTCTGTAAATGAAATTTCTTGAGCAAAATTGTGAGCGTTTTACAAATCGAGGGAAGATGGTAGGGGTCTCAAAGGTTTTGGTCCCATGCACGAGGGAAAATTATCAGCGTATCCAAAAAGTTACAAGGAAATGAGAAATATGGTAAAACGTCCTCCATACAAATAGCATGGGGATTTGAAAAACATATGTTTTGGTTTCATTTTAAAACGAGAGGCAGATGATAATGTTGAGTAAAGAACTATTAAATACCAAATGACTAAAATTTACACTAGAGTGGTAATATTATAATAAGACGTTTTGTGGCTTTGAGCGACTACAAATTCTACTAGGAGCCTTACCAACCACATAAACTATTACAAATTGACTGCTGATTTTACTGTTGTTATAATAATTAAAATTGTAAAAAACTGAGCGTGTATGCAAATTATAAAATGCATTCTGATCGTGGTAGGGATGCAATGGGCGATGAATTGTGGTTTGAGAAACACCTACATTTTACATTAAAACATGTTTTGGTTTTATTTTAAAATGAAAAGTGTCAAATGATCATATTGAATAACGATGATACATTAACTGAAACTTAAAAATGTATCAGTCAACGAGTCAACGAAGTTTTGGTATTCTGTTAGCTGAATTTCCCAGAGAACCCTTTTGGTCATTTCTTTGATTATAGAAGACGAGTTGAAATCAATGACGTTGTTCTACATAATGGAGGAAAATGTAGCAGGTCAAAAACTTTACAACAAAATGAAAAATATAAGAACGGCTATTTTCTGAAAGTTTCTCCTTAAGAGTCGTCTTCACCTTTGGGCTGGTAGCCCTTTGTTGTGCTACCATACGGCCCATTGTCAATGTTAACCGTATGGCTTTTATGCAAAACATGGTATTTTATTCCCCTGTTTAGGACACAATTTTTCAAATGATTTTGTTTAAACTTGGTAAATGTTTAGTGTAATAGTTATATTAGGCCCCTCATACCCGAAAATTATTAAAATTTAACACATACTACTCTCCGTGAAGTCGCAAAGTAAATCAATTTTCCTTAGTAATATTTGTTAAAATTTCAAAATTTTCAGGTATGAGGGGCTTAATATACCTATTCAACTAAAGACTTGCCAAGTTTAAAGAAAATCTGTTGAAAAACGGCGTCCGAAACAGGGGAATAAAATACCAAAGTTTGCATTAAAAGCCGTACGTTTAACATTGAGCCAGTAGCCCATTTTTGCGCAGTCGGCAAGGTGAAGATGACTCTTTAAGATTCTAAATGTAGTGGTTTACAAAAAAAATCACAAAATCAAGAGTTTTGATTAGGAGGGACGAATATTGACAGTAAGTGAAGATGTACTTTGCGGTGCTGTGTTTAAATTTGGTGACTAAAAAATAAAAAAAATCTGACAGGAGCTACATAATCAATTCAGTTTTAGGACAAAATAGACAATGAAATGGGTATGATACAAAGTATTGAAAGTTTATTGACTCTGAAATGGGTGCTGAACATCCGTCATACTTTTTCTCACTGCCCCTTTTTTATGTTATATTGAAAAGCTATCATAGCTCAATTAAGGGACTATGATTTAAACCTTATTTTTTGTAAATCAAAATAAGTTTCACAACAGACAAAATAAAGCATTTAGAAACAGGTGACCTTATGTACAGGATTGTAAAAAGTGATTTGGGGGCGAATGGCCTGTTCAAACAGTTTTGTTAAAATATTATTTACCGTAATTTAAAATTAAATTTTCTGGAAACTGGAAGAACTGGTAATCCGCTATGGTTCTTGCAATTTTAATTTTGGGTCAATCCATATCAAGTGGTCCAGAGGCGGTTGCTTCAACATTTTATTTATTTTTTATATTTATATCATTAAAAGTACAATACATTAGAAGTTAAAAAATGCAATCAGTTTATTTTTAATATTTTTATTTAACCATTGGCGGCCATTTTTTTGTTGAAGAAACGCCGATTTTCAGCTATTTTAGAGCTCAGCGTAAAATTAAATAACTCCTTTTCTATTAATCTTAGAACATTCAAATAAAAACCAATCTCTTGAGAAAGATCTGAACTTTAATAAAAGTCCATAAACATACACTAGAAAACATTTTTTAAAGTCCATATCATTCTTCAAATTTCATAATTAAAATTTAACGAAAATGGATTTTTGAAAATTTTTTTGTACAAGAAGGCAAACACTTTTGAGCTCATTAATTTTTTCATTGATAGGTATTGTTATGTGCTTTAAAATAACAAAGTTACAAGCTGTGGACTTTCATGGTTCTTTAAATAAAAAGTTTTAAAAATCGAAAATTTTCAAAATTTCACAAGTTTGGAGCTCAAAATCTCTGTTGGGCATGAAAATAAAAATTTGAAATTTGGCACAGATATAGTACTCAGTGAGAGGATTGACCTGTAAAAATTTCATTTTGTGGACTCAACTACTTTAGAAAATATAACTGATCAAAAAGTACTAAAACTAGCATGAAATCGGCAATTCGCGTCATATGTAGTATTCTTTTCAGTTAGTTTTTTGTCCTTACATTGTAAAAAAATGTACTACCACTGGCTATCACAGCCCTGGACATAATCTTACCTTTAATTTTATGATTTTTGAGCATTTAAAAGCTGTGAAATCTCATCACGCAATGCTCATGTACCTAGTTGCGCCCCGTTGTTGTATGGTTACAGTAGTACAAGTTGTGTGAGCTCCCTTAGCACATTACCTAAAGGGACTCATGCTTCATCTATCTTGCTTAATTTGATTGATATTCTTGGCCCAGATGGTTAAAAAATAAAAAAGTCATTTTGCTCTTTGATTTATTAATTTTTATTCCGATCCACCATTGTCTGTCATAACATAGGCTTCAAAACCAATTACCTATTACCAAAACCAATTAGCAATGTACTCTTCCTCTAAATGGAATGGGACTATTCTATCCTTGAACTATTTATTCTAATATTCTATTTATTAAACGGATTGAGAATTGAAAGTACAACTCATTTTTATTGACTGTAATGGAATAGATAAATGTAAACAAACATTTTAATTAATTATTTAACAGCTGATCCATATTTTAAAACATAGAAGATTGAAAAGGGACTATTTTATGTTATCACCTCTGTAAATTTTTTACATTTTGATCTTCAGTGGCATTGAATTTTGTTTTCGGTTACTGGCACATATCAATGAAAGGATCGGGTCTTGGGGATTTTAATAAATTCTTTGAACGAAACTTGCAATTTTTTCATTTTAATTTACTTTTTTAGTGTCTACATACAAGTACTGTGTGCCATTTATACTTTTTGAAGAAAATTGAAACATATTTTTAGCATTTAAAATTTGGTTGTTAGTTTTGATTGTTGAATCCCCGAGACCCGGTCCATTTGTCGATTTGTGCTTTTAGCCTACCTACAAACAAAATTCACTGTTACAGAAAATTGAAATCTTAAAGAATTTACATTAATGATAAACATTGAAAAAATTAGAGGAAGAGTACATTGTCGCCTGTGTTATAAACACACAATGGTGGATTGTAAAAATTAAATAGATAAACAAAGATCAAAATTACTTTAAATTAATTTTTTAACATCTGGGCCAAGAAATTCATTCAAATTAAGCAAGAGAGATGAAGAATGGGTCCCTTCAGCTATGTACTGAGGAAGCTCGCGCAACTTGAACTAACCGTACAGCAACAGGGCGCAACTAGGTACACAAGCATTGTGTGATGAGATTTCACAGCTTTTAAATGCTCAACAATCATAAAATTAAAGGTAAGATTATGTACAGGGCTGAGATAGCCAGTGGTAGTACATTTATTTTTACAATGTAAGGACAAAAAACTAACTGAAAAGAATACTACATATGACGCAAAATTGCCGATTTCATGCTAGTTTTAGTACTTTTTGATAGGCCATATTTTCTAAAGTAGTTGAGTCCACAAAATGAAATTTTTACAGGTCAATCCTCTCATTAAGTACCTAATCTTTGCCAAATTCCAAATTTTTATTTTCATGCCCAACAGAGATTTTGAGCTCCAAACTTGTGAAATTTTGAAAATTTTCGATTTTTAAAACTTTTTATTTAAAGAACAATGAAAGTTCACAGCTTGTAACTTTGTTATTTTAAAGCACATAACAATACCTATCAATGAAAAAATTAATGAGCTCAAAAGTGTTGGCCTTCTTGTATAAAAAAATGTTCAAAAATCCATTTTCGTTAAATTTTAACTTTGAAATTTGAAGAATGATATTGACTTTAAAAAATTTTTTTAGTATATGTTTATGGACTTTTATTTAAGTTCAGATCTTTCTGAAGAGATTGGTTTTTATTTGAATGTTCTATGATTAATAGAAAAGGAGATATTTAATTTTACGCTGAGCTCTAAAATAGCTGAAAATCGGCGTTTCTTCAACAAAAAAATGGCCGCCAATGGTTAAATAAAAATATTAAAAATAAACTGATTGCATTTTTTAACTTCCAATGTATTGTACTTTCAATGATATAAATATAAAAAATAAATAAAATGTTGAAGCAACCAAATTATTTTTTTCTGGACCACTTGATATGGATTGACCCTTTTATGATTAGGGGCTTTTGTCCCTATGAGCCACTAGTACTGTATATTGTTGTGTGCTTTAGTAATTTTGTATGTGAGTTATAGACCTATTTGTTTGGTAAATTATAGTTAATCATCCATAATGTAATGAATCTAAGAGAGTAACAAGTTTTTTTCAAAAGAATAAATCTTTGAAGTTTTTATTTGTGGTATTTTATAATAGGTGTTTTTGCTTTTTTCTGGTGTCAAGTTTGTTTTTATCAATGTCAAAAAAAATTTGGTTAAGAGTTGATAGCAAAATCCCGTAATGTTTGGGTTAATACACTGAAAAATTGTCTTAAAATGTGATTTATAATTATAAACATAAGCTAATAAAAGGTTGTAATTTACACAACTTCAATGGCCCGGAAGTTTTTTATCCGGACAAGGGTCTGGTCCCGAGGTGTTCGGATTAGAGGGAGTCAACTGTACGTTGCGTGATTGAAAAGTGCGTTCAATAACAATGTCACTTACACTCTTGGCTTGACGTCAATTACACGCATGAAAATAGCAAAATTTGCATTAATTCAGTACCAGTTAAGAGTAATAGTTAATTGAGGTTCTTAATCTACTAAACTCGACTTCAAAGAGGAAAATAGATTTACCTTGGGTGGTTTGAAAGGGTATTCCGGTGAAAAGTGTATGTCTAAGAAAAATACACCTCCTTCATAAACTGATCCTGGAGGCCCTAGAATGGTTGATACCCACTCATACAAGTTGTCGCCTTTGGGGCCGGCACTGCAAACAAAACACAGATTACAATTCTTTCCTCCATGATTGGTGCTCAAAGGATAAATCAAAACAAAGAGATTAAAGATCTATTCAACGAGAGAAATATGATTACCTGCAATTTGGAGGTGGGTCTAGTGTGATTTCAGCAAGCTCCTTCTGTATCCTGGAAAATGGTTTAAATTAGTCTTCATTAATGCTATTGGTGTACATAATTCTGGTAATCTTGCCTACCAGTTAAACTTTTTCTCACTTTTTCTCATACCGGTAGGTACCCTTTATCATTCTCCCTTTGATGATTTATAAGTTTTATTTAGGCTATACCAGGTTTTAAGCTTCAGTGGCATTTGTCACATTTTGCAATAATTTCTGGGCAATTTTTCATTTTTTCGATTAATTTGTTTTGACAACTATGGGAAAAATCAAGTTTATAAATTCAAAGTTTAAGTTTTCAATTATGGTGCAAAATATTATTTACGTGTTATTTTCAATAAAGTAATATATATGTTTATTTAGCAAACTTTAATCTAGAGCGAAGGCTTCAAAGGGTTTGTAAATAAGTTGTTCGTGAACTGTGCACAGCGTTACGGAGCCATATAGGTTTGCTTACTCACTAAGTCACAAATCTATCAAGAAGACACAATGCACTTTTTTAACCCTCGGGGGGGGGGGGGGGGGGGGGGGGCGCTTGCGGAGCACGTTTTGAATTTGTAAAATAAAACTAACTTATTGGGTGTCGGCAGTCACGCGCCGCTCCGTACCTCACGCGCCTCATTCCTAGAATCGCCTGCAATAGCTTTCAACCCCCTCCCTCTCCAAGCGTCAGTATGAGTTGAGGTTTAGTGACGCGCGGTCAAGTTGCGGAGTGTTCCTCCGCAAGCGCCCTTCTGAGCCAGTAGTGTGCGGAGTGCTCCTCCGCAAGCGCCCTTCCGAGCCAGTAGTGTCCCGCGCCCCTCAGTTATTTGTGTTGTGGTTAGTGAACTAACATTGTAAGTAAGACTGACATTTGGGTTGGAAGTGGGTACGCTCTTCAAGTGTATCCACATGTGCCGAGCCAGAACGTCCACGAAGCACTGCCTTCCTACTCTCTCACTTAAAAGGCAAAATTGTGCGCGTCCAACCTGGGTACTCCCTGAATCAACTCTTCCAGGCTCTCAAGCCTTTTTTTTCTGCAGAGTCAGGGTGCTAGTCTGGCAGGCTTCTATCCTATATCTTTTACTTCCGCTATTTTCGTACTACTCTCTCTATCGAGTCCCCTGACTCAAAAATCTGCTTCAACTATCCTTTACTGGTCTTTATTTTCATTTCCCTTCAAACTCATTCCCAAGCCAAGGTGGAACATCATACGCCGAGGGCTGCGTGGTCAAGGGGGAGCTTGACCCAAGTATGCGGACTCTGGACACCAGGCGACCTCCAGTTTCAACCAGCCTTGTCCAAGCATGCGGGGCTCTGCTTGGATCGACCTTCTTCCCTTTCTACTCATGGGACTACTATGGTCACTAACCAAAAAGGCCCCAACCAACTTTCAGAGGCTTCACAGTCTCAAACATCTAGTTCTTTGGAACGTAAGGAGCTTATCTCAGAGACTGAAGCGACCCCCCAGGTCGAGTCTCAGATGGGTGACTTGCAAACAAACTCAGAAGAGGAACACCTCTTAGACCACGACTCAGCAAATGTCAAGGAAATTGAGGAAAAGGCTAAGCAGCTGAAATTAGCAGGAAAGCCACACCTCAATGGAGCCCAAAGGAAGAGGTTCAAATGGTTCATGAACCAGGGAAACTCTGAAGAAGAGGCATATGTCCTCTACATCCAACCAATGCCGAAAGGATCAGGAAGGGACTTTGATAACAGGTAGAAAAGACCTAGATCAGAAAACACCATTCCTGAAGAGGCCCATGGGAGCAAAATAACCAAGGTAGGAGAGAACTCAAAGGCGGACTGCTCTTAACGGAGAGACCAAGTCCAACCTAAAATACTATCCTACAAGTAAGTGACCAAAGGAGTAAGAATGGGAATTCTACACCCTAACTTCCCAGAGGTACTAGTCACCTATGAGCAACAAGAGGCTAAACAGGAAACCATCCTGAAGCTGATACTGTACTCAGTAAGTGACGGTGTTCACCCTGGCTTTCACAGTATCCACAATAGACAGGGACATATGGTCCTAGTTTGCAGTGACGAAGAGACTACCAGTTGGCTCAAGTCAAAGGAACAACAACTGGGCTGATGGGAAGGAGCGGCTCTAAAGGAAGTGGCGGAGGGAGAAATTCCGTATACCAAAGTCCTAACGGCTTTCTTTCCAATCAGCAGCCAACACTCAACAGAAGAGATCCAGACACTTATGGCTGGACTGTCCGGCCATCTCTCAGAGAAGGTCGAAATTCCTAGGAAAGGCCGCATTAAAGCCAGCTGAAATAAGGGAGATGGACATCAACCAGCAGTTAGGTTGCGAAGAGCCTTCATCCAATAATTTGATAAACAATAGGGGTGCTACAATAGGCCTTTTAGGCAGAGTTAGAGAAAGGTATCACTACCTGGCCCCGCCAAAGGAAAGACTGACATTTTATACTTTTATTTTATGGTTTACGTGATCAATAATGGATTTACGAAAAGAAGAGAGATTACGTCAAATGCTTGATAGCGTTGAAAAGGAGGAACAAAGACTAAAAGAAATAAGACCAAGAGGAGATTTCGCTAGACAACTTTTTCACGAATCTGACGACGAATCTTTACCCAATGATCCACCTAACGATGAAGCTGATACAGATTTTGACAATAATGAAGAACTTGAAAATGGGGAAATACCGGAAGATGATGAGTATGTTGAGTTCCCACCAGATTTTGATGTATTAGAAGATATTCCATTGCAAATTCGAAAAGAAGCAAAAACCGTTCAGTTTGAAAATGGAAGAAAAGCATATTTTAGCAAAGACAGGAAAATGTTGTGGCACACAGAGCCAGTGAGATTTGGAAGATTAGCAAGAAGAAATGTAATTCTTATGCGAGTCGGCCATGTTCATGCGACAGCTTGAGATGCGAAAACACCAATTGATGTATGGGGTTTGCACTTTGACGAAGAAATATTAAATGAAATAGTGGTTTGTACAAACATTTGGATCGAAAAAAATAAAGTAAACTATAGTAGAGAAAGAGACTGTCTGGAAACAAGTTTTACTGAAATAAAAGATGTTTTCGGTATCTTGTACATGGCAGGTGTGCTAAAAGCTGCCCACTTGAACTTAGAAGATCTTTGGTCAACAGACGGCCTAGGAGTGGAGTTTTTTAGAACTTGTATGTCGATCAAGAGATTCAAGTTTTTATTAAGAGCACTACTGCGTTTTGATGACATAAACACTAGAAACAACAGAAGAACACTAGACAACCTCGCACCGATAAGAAGAGTCTTAGAAAACTTAGTAGAAAAATGCAAGAAGTATTATGTACCTAGTGAGGTCGTGACCATTGACAAGATGCTCGAGTCTTTCAGAGGACGTTGCCGATTCAGGCAGTATATAAAAAATAAGCCTGCTAAATACGGAGTGAAAATATTTGCAATGGTTTGTGCAAAATCATTCTACGTGTCTAACATGGAAATTTATGCAGGGAAACAACCTGAGGGACCATTCAGAGTACAAAATTCTGGAAAATGTGTTGTTGAAAGGCTTGTGCAACTAATTACAGGTTCTGGTCGCAATGTCACTGTAGACAATTGGTTTTGCTCAATCCCACTGTGTCTCGATCTGCAAAATAATCACCGGTTGACACTCGTAGGGACTCTTAGGCAAGATAAAAGGGAAATCCCACCACCCTTTCGCCATTGTAAAGAAAGAGAAGTTGGTTCTAATTATTTTGGTTTCAAACCCGAATGTACAATGGTGTCGTATAAAGCTAAGCCAAATAAAACTGTAGTCTTTTTATCCTCAATGCATGACAACGACATGGTTGATAACGACGAAGAGTCACGCACATTTGGAAAACCAGACATTATATTGTTTTATAATGCTACAAAAAGTGGAGTAGACACAGTTGACCAGTACAAGGGAACCCATTCGGTGGCTAGGAAAACCAACCGCTGGTCAATGTCAACCTCGGTTGACATTGACCACAATGTCAACCGAGGTCAACTGTCAATGTCAACTGTCGAGGTCATTGTGCAATGTCAACTTTGCACAATGTTAACAATGTCTTGATGCCGTTATAGAACAAGTGGTGTTGGAAGAAAGGAGTGTTTGGAAATTAGGCAATTGTTTGTAGAGCATACTTCCATACTTCCAGGTGAAGTATGGAAAACTAAAGAGTAGTTTTTTACTCTTTACTTAACGCCATGACCTTGAATAGCTTCATAATTTTGAAGAAGAACCTCAACAAACCTGAAATGAGACGTAGGAAATTTCTTCGGGATCTTTCCATGGACTTGTGCAAAGAGTTTATGATATCACGACTTACTACATGGAGTTTGCCTCAACACGCCAAGAGAAGGATTCGCCAAATCATGGGAATAGATGAACCACAACGAGATGCACCTGCAGAAGAAGTCACCAAAGGAAGATGCTACTTGTGTGATCGCAAGAAAAATCGTCCTTCTCAAACTCGATGCGGGAATTGCAAGTTTTTTATTTGCAAAGAACATTCAGCACCAGCCCAATGTGTGAACTGTGTACGTGCTGATGAGGAAATAGAAATCAGTGATGATGAGTGACTGAATAAAAGTGCAGAAGATCTGAAAATGAAATCAATGTAAGTTTCCAAATGATACATTCCCCCGGTAGGCTATATTTTTATTTTTACTGAACAAGATTAATAATTAATTTTTACTCCTATTAAAAAAAAAAATTATATACTATTTTGTGTAAATGTATCATAAATATCAAATATTACAACGATTTATTGTTTGATTTCCGATTACATTTACACACATATATGTCATAGTTTTTTCTAACAATTTTTTTAGTGTTTATTAATTTTATTATTTCTAACTCTTTCAGTGTTTCGTGATTTTTTTAACAATATATAATAAAGTTTTTGTATTAAAGTATGTTATTATTGCGGAGCAAAACTCCGCATGCGCCTTCTCCCGTACACTTATAGTGAAGAGCAACTTTCCTGTTAAACTACACATGATCGTATTTAAATTTAATTCAATAATATTTACTGAACAATTTACGATATTAAAAGTAGAATTAGTTTCTAGGGACATTGGTTAGTATTTAACCTTAAAGTTATGTAATGAAATCAATTAAAATCGGCTGTATATATGAGATTCTGTAATGCGGAGGATTCCTCCACAAGCGCCCTCTCCCGTTACAAAATTTAAGCGCCCGCTCCAGGGTAAAGACTAAACTGACAAGGCGTAACTTTTATTTTATTTCAAATCCAGATATGAACAAAATAATTTATGACATTTGACTATTACCTCTTCGCTGAAGTGCTCAGAGCCTTGGACATCTTAGGGTTGGGTTTAACTTCTTTGCTCTCACTCTTAGTCTCAGGAACTGAGGTTGAACCCCTCCCCCGGCCAGCACCACTGGAACCAGCTCCTGACATATCTATACTGCGAACATATGTTACTTAAGTTTTTGCTCCTGATATCTCTACGCTGCAAACATATATAACCGTACGAGAAAGTTTTGTTTCTACATCAGGGGAAAACCGTGGGTTATAAAATACCCCCGTCGCAGCAGACCTGCGTACTCAGCGAATTTCCAATAGAATTTCAGATTATTTACTTTCCCCATAAAAACACCATAGGATCGAGTATGTAGGTTTTCTGCCATTGGGTGTTGTTAGAAAATCTAGGCTAATCGATAATTGGTGGATGTAAACAAAAAATTGTATCAAACTCTGACAATTTTTTATTTTCCCCATAAACCCCATGGGGGTGAGTATATAGGTTTGCCGCCAAATGGGTTTTGTAAGCAAGTATAGTTGAAAATTATATAGATAGTGTACATACCAAATTTTATTAAGTTATGTCAATAAATAAGCAAGATATGGGTCGTTATCAAATTAATGGCCAATTTGAGAAAGGTAAAAATACCCCCCGTCGCAGCAGACCTGCGTCCTCAGCGAATTTCCAAATTAGTAATATTAATTTTGACCAGCTAAACTTGTAAACAAAATTTCATCACGTGCTCATAAATAGGGAAATAAATGTCTATTCTCCTCAAGATAAATATACTGAAAGAGTATGCAGGTATGCTGCCATGGGGGACACTAAAAGTAGGTTTTTAGCATAGAAAAAATTTATTTCGACCATATAAAGCCATATAGTAAGTTTCATCAATATCTGTCCATAAATAAAACAGTTTGCCTATTCTCCATATGATTAACATGGGAAAAGAGTATGCAGGTTTGCTGCCATGATAAGTACAAAAACCAAGATTTTTTACCTTAAATGGACGAATCTCAACCAAACGAAGCTAAATACTAAGTTTCATCCAAAAATATTGGTTAATAAGTGAAATATTAACAAATCCTTATTCTCCATAAGATTAACATTGGACCCCCAAAAGACAATGTACTGTCTTTAGACTTTGTAATATCTCGGTAACCAATAGAGATAGAGCAAAGCTTCAAAGTACTAAATTGTGTGTTTTTTTGAGCTAAATCCAATAGTCAAAATAAATACCCCCGTCGCAGCAGACCTGCGTACTCAGCGAATTTCCAATGGAATTTCAGATTATTTACTTTCCCCATAAAAACACCATAGGATCGAGTATGTAGGTTTGATGCCATAGGGTGTTGTTATAACATCTAAGTTAATAAATAATTGGTGAATGTAAACACAAAATTGTATCAAACTCTGGCAATTTTTTATTTTCCCCATAAACCCCATGGGGGTGAGTATGTAGGTTTGCCGCCATATGGGTTTTGTAAGCAAGTATAAGTTAAACCTTATATAGATAATGTACATACCAAATTTGATTAAGTTATGTCAATAAATAAGCAAGATATAGGGTTTTCTTGATTTCCCATAAGAATAACATGGAAAACACATTTTGGATTTGCCCCGTAACCAGTTATGCTATGATAAAAATTCAAAATACCAAATTGTTTGTTTTTTTAAGCTCTTTTAAACGGTTTCAGTTAAAATTGATGAATTTTAAAATTAAGGTCGAAAAATGCAAAAAAAACCCATTTTTGACCCCTTTGAAACCCCATAAAACCCGTTCCCATAACCCGACAATGCTGGTTCGCGAACTCATGAAAATAGACCTGGTCTTACACCTCCATACCAAATTTCATCAACATCGGAGGTCCCCTTCAAAAGTTATCAGTACCACGGACACATAGATATATAGATAGATATATAGATATACATATATATATATATATATATATATATATATATGAAAATGAACGAATGGTGTTTTTGGCTTCTGGGGACCTCAAAATGAAAAAGTAAAGTGGTCCTGGGCTTAGGTCTTACCATGGCTACTACCGTAATAGCGTATTCCCTATAGGGAAATTCGCTAAAATTTAAAATTTTTAAAATTTACATATGAAAAATGCAAAAAACCCATTTTTGGGGTACAAAACCCCCAAAACTACCCCTTCCGGTAGGTCGATATGTCTGGTTTTCGAACTCATCCGAATAAACGTAGGATTACACGTCTCTACCAAATTTGGTGTCGATCGGACCGTTTTTACGAGAGTTATCGTGCCTAGGGACACATACATATATATATACATATATAAATATATACATATATACATATATATATATATATATATATATATATATAAATTTTAATGACTATTATTTTTGGTCTCTGGGCACCTAAAAACAAAAAAGTAACATGGTCCCGGGCTTAGGTCTTACCATGAGACCTACGGTAATAGCTTATTCCCTATGGAAATTCGCTAAAAAATAAAAAAATACAATTCAAAAACAAGTTATTTATTAGTAGTTCAAAGTAATTGAACTACAGCATAAAACCTTACACATATCAGAACGTAAAAATTACATTTAAGACTGATTTTCCTGATTTCATTTCAGGAATACACAAAGGATTTTCCCCTCGCTCATGTTTTTTTTCTTGATAAAAGAGTGATAAAAGAATGTTAAAGTAAAAAGTTACAAGCTGAATGTTAAAGGTAAATGTAATTACTAACACCTACATAGGTTAAAATGAGTTTATATTGATTATTGTGTTCTTTAGACCGGAAAATGTGCCTTATTTTCATTTCAATCTCAAAAAACTCACTTAAACTTTCCATATTTTGATAGATTATTTATTATTTTTATTTAAAAATATAATAAAATGATAATAAAGAGTATAAGCTTTCAATTAATATAAACTTTTTAATTATTTTTTTTTAATTTGATATTTTTTAATATAGAAAATGTGATTGTGAGAGAGTGAGCGAGGGGAAAAACCGCCGTGAGCGAGGGGAAATCGCCGTGAGCGAAAGGGAACTAATAAATAATAAATGAAAACTAATAAGTAAATAAGTTGTATCAATTAGTAATGCAAGGTGAAGTAATAATAAAATGTATTTTTACAATGATAAATTCAAAGGGATTACCTTTATTCACGACTCATCCGTGAGCGAGGGGAACTTGAGCGAAGGGAAAATGTTGAATGTCTTTAGTTTTTGAACCGACTATACCGGCAGTATTGCGCAACCCGTTGTTTGAGGTTATACCGGCTTCATAATCAATTCTAAAACTACCATTGCTAGTTTTGCTGTTATAATTATAAATGAGTTATGAGGAGTGAGCGAGGGGAACAGCAATTAATGTACGCACGATTTCTTAGCTGAAATGTTTTAATAACGACCTAAATATGGCGATTACGATGCTGCCGTCTACAACACGTCTTCCACGTAACTTCGGCCGAGCGTTACTGACAGGGACGGGAGAAACGAAACGGTCCGCGGCGATTTGGTGGCAAATTCAAAACATCGCTACACTTTTATTGGTCTTGTAGAGACATGAAAATTATGGTGAATTATTTTGAAATCGATCTAATTTCAATAATATTATTACTTTATTTCAAAATATAACTGTTATATGAAAATCATGGGCAATTTACATAGTTATTTTTTGTAAATTTGGTTGGCTTTTGTCAACTGAGAACTTAGACTCTATGAGGCATGGAGACAGTGAGCGAGGGGAAAAATTAGACACATATTGTTTTTATTATACATTTATTTTCATTCAATAATTTTATTTAAAGCAAGATCATGTTTAATAATATACTTACTAATTCTACAAAACTTTATTTCCATGAGAAAAATTATTTAAGTAATTTTTTTTCTGCAGAGACTCAAATTGGCCATTAATTTGATAATGACCCATATAGGGTTTTCTTGATTTCCCATAAGAATAACATTGAAAACACATTTTTGGATTTTCCCCGTAACCAGTTATGCTATGATAAAAATTCAAAATACCAAATTGTTTGTTTTTTTAAGCTCTTTTAAATTGTTAAATAACTTCTTGATTAGCATTACACGTGCTGGTAATGATATTCAGGTTGAAATAATAAAACGTCTTCCAACACTACTCGATATATTTACACTTATACTGTAAACGTTTACAGACGGTAAATATATATAAAGGATCTTATGCGCCAATAGTACTTCACAAAGACGCCATCCTGATTCTCTCAGTCTCTGATTGGGCCTGATGATGACCGGTATGACTGGTCGAAATCGATCGCCATTATAAGATCCTTTATATATATTTACCGTCTGTAAACATTTACAGTATAAGTGTAAATATATCGAGTAGTGTTGGAAGACGTTTTATTATTTCAACCTGAATTTAAATTGTTTTAGTTAAAATTAATGAATTTTAAAAATTAAGGTCCAAAAATGCCAAAAACCCATTTTTGACTCCTTTTAAACCCCATAAAACCCCGTTCCCATAACCCGACAATGCTGGTTCGCGAACTCATGAAAATAGACCTGTAGAGCCTTTTTTGGATTTTAAAAAGAAATATAGTTCTCTGATTCTTAGCTCCCCAAATGGACAAAGCATAAGACAGAAATGGATAAATAAGTCTGTAGTGAGCGGATATAAGAACATCTGTCGAGGGAGTTTTGATAAGAGTGTGCAGAACAAAAACCCCAGAACTGACTCTTTTGATGACATGTTCGATATTTAAGTTGAAGTTTAGGTTGTGATCAAGAAAAATGTCAAGAAACCTTATTTAATTGGATGGCTCTACTATGGTTTGATCAAGAAGAACTGATAAATTTGGGTCTTGTAATCGTCTGTTTGAAATGCAGAGACTGATTGATGAGTTTTTTCTGTATTTATTTTCAACCGATTGTCATCAAACCAATGGACCAATTTGTTTGCCTCAATGTATGCTTTCTGTTCAAGTGACTGAAGGGAGAGGCTTGACAGGGCTAAGGAAGTGTCATCAGCTAAAAGACACACTTTTGCCTGTTATGCTATTGGGAAGAACATTAATGAAAAGGATTAAAAGCACGGATACCAGAACGGATCCCTGGGGGACACCCTTCGTTAGACCACTCCTTCCGTGGATCTAAACAGTATTAAACACCCAGTGTGATCTTTGGCTGTTATTTCCACATATTGCCTTCGTCCTGTAAGAATGAGGGGAACCAATTGGGGGCTACCCCTCAGATTTCCATGTTGTAAAGTTTAGATGGTAAAAGGTCAAAGTCTACCATGTCAAACGCCTTACTAAGGTCGAAGAAGATGCCGAATGAGTGGTGCTTGGAGTCTAACTTTGTAACGATGTCATTTATTAATGCAATCATTGCACTGGTGGTATTTTTACTTTTGGCAAAACCATGATAATCCTCAAATATGATATGGTTTGTCTTAAAAAAATCCCATAGTCTCTCCATAATTACCTTTTCATAAACTTTGGACAGGGATGGTAGGATGGAGATGGGTATATAATTATCAAATATCTTCTCATCTCTCTTCTTATAGATAGGACTCACTCTTGCTATTTTAAGTGCACTTGGAAACTGTCCATAAATAAAATAATGGTCAATGAGATGTGATACAGGAAATGCAAGGAAATCAGAAAAATCTTTTAATAACTTTGGAGGAATGTCTTCGGCTCCAGAACTTAATTTACTTTTTAATTGTTGAATTATTTCTTAAATTTCTAAAGGCGTTGTCGGACACAAGAAAAATGAGTTGCTCAATCCTTTTTTTTCTTTAATACGTTTGCCTTTTTCAAACACTTCAGATTTCCTTGTGATGTCAAGAAAGAAATTATCAAACATTTCAGTCACTACTGAGGTATCTATGATGTCTCCATTTTCTTTACCACATTCGGACATATTGCATGATTGGTCCTTTTTTTCATTGGAGCTTTATTGTTGTTAATGATATTTCAGATTGTTTTAGATTAATTTTCAGCTGTTTTGATTTTATTAAGCATAGCGTCTGATTTAGCTTGTCTTATATCATCTTTTTTCTTCTTTTTTTTTGTTTATTCCCAAAAAAAATTACAAATACAATCGACAGTGATAAACAATTACAAGGATTATTAGTGAAAAACCCTTGTTCAGTATTATTTATCTCCTCCCTTAGAGGAGGCAATAGTTCTGGACAATCTGTTTTGATGTATAATAACAAACTCCTTACAGACGACAAAGAGAAATGTGAGGCTTTTGCGGAATTTTTTTCCTCCGTCTTTGAACCGCCTATGGATCTGCCATTTTGTCAGCCACCACATACCAACATTTGTCTAAGCGCATTTACGTTCACTTACAAGGAGGTGAAAAAGGCACTTGCTGAACTTGACGGAAATAAGGGAAGTGGTCCCGACTCTATTCCGCCTATAGTACTTAAGAATTGTAGATTAGTACTAACGCTTCCTCTTCAGCGACTATTTAATGAGTCCATCAGGTATGGGATTTTTTCTGATGTATTAAAAGGGAGCTATATTGTTCCTATTCCGAAATCTGGTGCTTCAACCGACATTTGTAAATTTCGACCAATTAACATAGTGCGGTAACAACCACAGTGCCTTTGAGAGATGGACAGTTTGTAAGGACATGGTCAATTAGTGTTTTTGAACAAAATGCCTTTCTAGTACAATTATGCCCTAAAGGAAACAATATGTCTGCATGGGAAGAGCTCTTCATTTATAAAGAAAAAATCAACGACGAAAACATGCTAGTCAATGAACAATTAAATTTTGAATCGGATGTAATATACAATTATATGTATCCAACAAAGAAAAAAGAAAACATCGCCACAGCTGACGCCATGTTGTCCACAGGAGATCACGGGTAACGACACCAGCGCTCCACGCGGCTGCACCACCAATGTCGTGCCGACATCTTGCAATCCACAGTCACGTAGAAGGTCTGAAGATGGCAACATAGAATGCCGAAATATATCACCTTTTTGTGTTTTTAATAATGTATTTTTTCAATAAAAAGTGTTGTTTGACGTACAAAGTGTATTATTTTTAATTTAATATAAATTATTGTAACCATGCGTTTATTGTAATTTTTTTAAGACATAACAAAGTAGCCTAATGAAATGGAAATAAAGTTTTTCAGGTAAATAGAACCCCCCAAAAAATTGCAAATGCTAATGCTAAATCAATATGGTTCTAGGCCTATCTTTTAATATTGTAAAAGAAAATACCCCCGTCGCAGCAGACCTGCGTACTCAGCGAATTTCCAATGGAATTTTGGTATATTTTCTATTTCCCCATAAAATCCTTGGGGATGAGAGTATGTAGGTTTGCCGCCATAATATGGGTTTAGTTAGTAAATATAAGTTAAATCCTACCTAGTGATTGTACATACCAAATTTTAGAAGATTATGGTGTTCTGTTTTTTTCCCCATAAACCCCATGAGGGTGAGTATGTAGGTTTGCCGCCATATGGGTTTTGTAAGCAAGTATAAGTTAAACCTTATCTAGATAATGTACATACCAAATTTGATTAAGTTATGTCAATAAATAAGCAAGATATAGGCTTTTATTGATTTCCCATAAGAATAACATGGAAAACGAATTTTTTTTATTTTCCCCGTAACCAGTTATGCTAAGATAAAAATTCAAAATACCAAATTGTTTGTTTTTTTAAGCTCTATTAAATGGTTTCAGTTAAAATTGTTGAATTTTAAAAATTAAGGTCAAAAAATGCCAAAAACCCATTTTTAACCCTTTTGAAACCCCATAAAACCCCGTTCCAATGGTCCGATCATTCTGGTTCGCGAACTCAACCTAGTAGATGCTGGCTTACACCCCTGTACCAAATTTCATCAAAATCGGAGGTTCTGTTCAAAAGTTATCGTGTTCACGGACACATAGATACATATATAGATATATATATATATATATATATACATATATATCAATTTGAACGAACGGTGTTTTTGGCTTCTAGGGACCTCAAAACGAAAAAGTATCATGGTCCCGGGCTTAGGTCTTACCGTGACTACTACCGTAATAGCGTATTCCCTATAGGGAAATTCGCTAAAATGGATTAAAAGGTTACAAAGATTTGTTAAAATCTTGATAAATTACTATCTTGTGATTTGTCGAACCAATAAGGTTCTAACTGGTAGTTGTTTGCAACTCTAATGCTCTAGGCTATTCACAAAATCTAAAACAAAACAGTCTTAGGCTTAGGCCCTATCTGGTTTGTTTCAACTTTATTGCAAAACTCAAACGCTTAAGAAGTTAGCTAAAAGCAATAAGGTTGCTCATCTGACAGAAAATGCTTAATTAAGTTATTAATTAATTGTGAGCTGTCTTGTAAATAAATTTAAAAGCTATTTTTTAATTAAAAGGGAAGAAACAAGAAAAATTTATATAGTGCTATCACAAGGCTAGAAATAACATTTATGAGATGCTAATACTTAGATGGGCTCTCCTGAAATGTTGTACTTTGACCCTTTTGGAACTCTACTATTCTAAGGCCGCAATATGGTAATGTAAGAAAAGGTACTGTGGACCACTCTCCCCTAGCCTTAAGTAACTTATATAATGAGGTAAAAAGTCCAGAGAATCAATCCATTAATCAGTTCTTGTAGAACACACTTGGGCCTATTGAAAACAAATTAACTTATCTACTTTAGCAACAAAATCAGATAAAAATATGCTTTTCTTCGAGACATACGGGTGCAGTTTCTTAACTGGGCTAAGTTTTACCATACTAATAAATGAAAATATCAATCGATCAGATAGATATAGGCTATCTATCATATCAACTATCGATCCAATCCATAAGTTAGGCTATACCTAAAATAACAAAAACAATCACTACAACCCCTAGGCCATGTTTTTGTTAAGCTTTTTATTCTTATATTTACTTTAAAAAACAAGTTATAACAACAACATTTATATCAACAAAATCAAAATACTAGGCCTAACTTACTAATCATAATGAAATTTTAACAACATAACAAACAGGCTACCTATATGAAAAACAAATTAGCCTAGGCCTACCCTACTTAAGAGTCTGTAGTACCTGCGCAATTTTGGTAGTTTGTCCCATAAAGAGCAATATTAAATTTGAAACATTACTGTGAGTTTGTTTATCATCTAAAATTTCAAACTTGATGTCATTTTAAATGTTACTATAGTATTTAGTGCTTGACGTGATAGAAAATTAATTTAAAAAAATATCCACTTGAATAACGAATAGAATATAATTATAAGTTATTTAACACAATTTTTAAACCACTTTTAAACAATTTTTAGTAGGTTTATTGAAAATCTATCCACGTCATGGACTCCGCCATTCCCTTATGATGAACATATTGGAGGCACTAACATTGGAGAGGCACTATGAGTTAAAAGTATATTACAGAGCATTTAGGCTTTAGAAAATCTACCTATAGGCTACAGAAAAACTTAAGTAGGCCTAGGCTACTAACCCGTGGGCCTAGTAAGTTTATGGCTAGGCTATAGTAAGTTACTGTACGATACCTTGCCTGGTCAAATTTCCAAACTATGTAAACAAGAGAAAGGCTCATATTTTTAAGAATCATAATCTAAATTATATTATAATTTCCTGTGGAGTTATTAGGTAGGCTAATTTGTAGTCTAAATTTATTTAAAATTTTGTTGGTAGTGCTTTGTCTTGGGAGAGGTAGGGTCTAGGTTAAGCATGGTCCCTTGTTAATTAATTTTAAACCTTTTAAACTTAAAACAAGTTATAAAATTTAAGAGGCCTAGGACTTGTGGTCAAGAATACACAATGAAAATCTATGATCAATACAATGAAGAAGGCCCTACTATGAACTACAGTACAAGGAATGTCAAGGGCAAGTTTCAGTAATTCCCAGTACTGTAACTTAAGTCTTTTACAAAAATAATTTGAGTAAAGTCAACCTGTTTACATTACCGTAATTAAATATTTTATTTATCAACATATTTTCAGTAAAATCTATGACTTTAAAAATAAATAAGTTAGTTAACTTACACTGTTTTATGTTACCTGTTTTAGAGAAGCACGAGAGTCAAAGCAAGCGCAAGAATTGAAAAACGACGAGAAAAGTCAGTCACACTAAAATACGATAGACAAAAAACCAATTATGCCTGCATCAATGGAATTTTTACCGCATAAAAGGGTTTCATTTGGAATCTATTAAACCAACAAAACCATCGAATTTGACGTGGTAGAATAAACTAGGATGCAAAATTGGACTTCCTCGTTAAGTCAAAGTGAAGTAGACCGGCAGCCATTCTTTCGAGTAATCAATTTGGTTGAAACAGTGAAATTATACAAAAAATAGTATATATGTGATTAAAAATCCATATTAATGGCAAAACATATACAGCGAGTCTGTAGTTCCTTAAGAAAATGCCTTGTAAAAATAACTCAAGTAAATACTTACAAATCCTAACGTCGTCGGTGTAGGTAAATAAAAACATGCACCTAACACTTTTGAGGGGAGGGGGGCCAGCCAGTTCAACTTTAGTTCATGTTCAATTTTATCATCGGATCGGAAGCTTGTTGGAAACGCTATGGATTCTTCGTTCCATAGAAGAGTGTGAGGTTATATTATGATCAATTATATGTCATGAATAAGCAAAATAGATATCACAGATTATAATCCCAAACAAATGGCCTTGAAAAGTGTTGATCGATGTTTAACCTAACTCACTTACATCATATAAGATTTAATTGGGGGAAAAAATACTAATCCTTAGTCAATGATATAGCCTTTGACTACCTTTGACTATTACTGCATAACAGTTTTCCCCTTCCCTTACCTGTCTCCAGGTCTACCTGTCTGCAATGAAAGTTCGGATGACCAGGATGACCAAAATTCAAATTTAAATTAGTTAACTACTTAACTTTATTGTAGCGTTTGGCTTTCTTTTAGTAAAACAAAACTAGTTAATTAAGTTACGAATCTGGGGGGCCGAGAATTTGCTATACCAACTTAATAATTTTGTTAAGTCATAATTTATTCACATACACAATACACAATCCTACCATCCCGAGTCCATAACCTTGTTTCAAGCAGTTTCCACTTGAGGGATTTTTATCCCATATTAGGGATAATCAGCCTGCCTGTGGAATAATGTGGGATTTTTAGTGGTGACAATGTGGGAAAATTTGGGATTTTTTAAAGAAACCACACAGGCGTCATAGCACCCTCCCATATAGCACAAGTACGTCAATTTGATGTAAAATTGATGTAAAAGATGTCAATGTCATTGATATTGTTGATGTCACATTGACTTCAAATGTTAAAAAAAACGTCATTTTGATGTCAATGTGAAGTAAAAATGTCCCGATTTTTTATGTCAAATTGATGTCAGAAAATTGATGAACTATGACGTCAATTTTACATCACATTGATGTCAAACTGACGTCATATTGACAAAATAATCTTGTCAAAACTGTTTCAAAATATCCCCAATAGCAAAACAAAAGTAATAAAATGGTAATTTTTAACCGATAAACAACTATAGAAGCGGCAAAAAGTTTTTGCACCTGGCTGGACTTGGACCCATGACCTTTAGGTTCCCAAGCCGCGACCCTACCTACTACGCCACGCTGCTCTCTGCTTCACCCATTAGTTGTTACACTAATTGGCCAGTTGATACTGAAGTTTCTTTGCGTTGATCAAATCAAACGCATTTCCCGTGGCCTATATATTTTTATGTCTTCCCAAATAGGTCTTAAACTAGAGTTCCCTTACATGTTTGTTTTATGTGTAAATGTTTAACAAATTGCAGTTATCTCAATTGATGTAAAACTTTTGACTATGTGATCAAATACTTTACATAATTTTTACATCAAAATGATGTCAAGTTTTTAACGAGTTCAATTGTTTTAAACAAATAATGATGTTCTCTTGTTGTAAAAGACTTAAAGAAATGTTTTTTTCTTCATTTATTACACTAACTTTTAAATTTAAAAATGCAAAATTTTTACATCATTTTGACGTCAATACTTGATCTAATATTTTACTTTGACATCATTTTGACGACCTTGATCACTTTTTGACGTCAAATATACAACGTGTGCTATGTGGGCTGTTGGGGATTAAAAACTGCAAGTTAGCAGAGAACTCTATCGGTCAATAGCAAAATCAAACTAAACTGAATAAAATAATTTTTATTTGTTAAATAAGGTTTTAAGCACTGTAGTTGCTAGGCAAGAATGTAAGCAGTCAAGCAATCGTGGTATAAAACGTAAAATAATAATGTTCACTCACGAACTTCGAAATTGTGCACGAAAATTCAAATTGCATTTTTAAGTACAGAAAGTTTCATATTTCATGTAGGTCTGCCCTGATAAAACAATATTTATGTAACTTAAAAAAAACCTCGCGGGAACATAAATAGATTGTATTAAAATTGAGCAGTGGTTAAATTGGCCACTTTAAATTGACCTAAGTTATACTATATACAACCAACTCAATTTGTATATGATATGAAACTAGGTACAAATAAATCAAATGTTCTCTCAGTTACCTTGGGCGGATTTACAGGGGGTTGATAATTTTTTTTAACAATTAAAATGAGTTGTAAAATCAAATTTGGTAAGGTTTGTTGTTGTATAAGAGAAATAGGCTACCTTTTAATTAGGTATAAAATGTACCATTCAAAATGTGTTTTGATAGCGAATGAGTTTGTTGTTGTTTGTTGTTGTTGTTTGTTGAGTTTGTTGAATTGTTATTTTTTATTTATTACTGTTATTTATTAAATTTTACAATTTTTTTTATCTCATATGTATTTTTACCTATTTAATCAAAAATATTTTTATCATCATTATTAATTATTTCACATTGTAATGTCAGCGTTATATTTGATAAAACAACATGGTGTTATGTTCGCTCCCCCTGACAGTAGCCTATATAGCTATAGTACAGTTCAAAAACCTCAGATATCTACTGTAGGCCTACCTAAATCCGCCCTATCTGTTACTTTACATGTTTCTTTCCCATGTTATGTTACACTGCCCATCGTAGGGTGAGTGCACCAGTGAATGACCCTTTAAGAAGGTTGAGTTTCCACTTGAATCTTACATGGCAAAACAGACATTTACGCTACAGTTTAGGGAATAGTTTAAATGTGTTGCCCGTACTCTTCTGTACTTCCTAATGGTAAAACTTAATGTATTATGTTAAAACAGAGTATTGAAAAATACAATTTATGATACATAAATCATTGCACCAGTGAATGACCACCTATCCACCAGTTAATGACCGGTGTTTCCCCAGTGAATGACCGGTCATTCATTGGTATCAGAATAACAACTATTTTGAATTAATGTACCAGTGAATTACCGTTAAAAATAGGTAAATTAAGACAAAGTAGCCATCACATAAAACAATACACACAGTAATTGTAAATATTTTATTTCTTGTAATTTTTTTTTAAATATTATATAGGCTATTAAAAAATTTAACATTGAAAATCGTTTAAAGTGCCAACATTTGAAAACTGAAAGTTATTCAAAATGAAATGTTAACCTTACCAACAAAATGTTATTATTTATCCACCATCGTTTTTGAGACAATGAGATTTGTATGAAATAAAATGCATACAGAGCGACAGACAGAAAACACAGGTTACATCGCACTTTTAAATTGTATTAACACCCCCCCTCCTCCTCCCCACCGAATAACCTGTAGGCCTAAAGATTCTCACAGAGTCGAAGCTGGACACCGTGTATATTAACAACACCAACTATTACCAGAATACCAGATCGTTAAAATAGAGATTCTAGTGAATGACCACTATTCTTCAAGTCAATTTCCGTAAACATTAAGCCACGGTCAAATTTTGGTTTATTGTATCCACATGATTTCTGAGGTTTTTTCAGTGTTTCCTAGCACTTAATCTGTCAGTAAACATTATTTCGAAAACGTTTAAAGATAATTTATTAAAATCTAGTGAATGACCAAAATGGTCATTTATACCAATACAGTAGTTGTGATCCATTAAATGACCGACTGTATAATTAAATTGTTCATTATGATTTTGTTATTAAAATGAGTACCTACAGAATTGTACCTTAACATGTTTACTGTTAATTACATTTAATATATTGCAGTTTCAATCAATAATCAAAGAACAATGAAAAATACAGCTAATCTTGTTTGTACGATACACTATAGTGGGGACACTATAGTGGTACACTACAAGTGGTAGCTTCAAGATGAACTGGGTGGAACACTTAATTTTGTTTGTGTTACAAACAGATGTTTTGACACTTTCTTTTTGAACCAGTGACAGGGAGGGTTAAAATCAGACTCCAAAGTTACTTTTAAGACCGTTTATGATGGACTAGGCAAAAGGTAAAGCTTAATATAATGTTTTTTATACGAAACAGTCATTCACTGGAGGGTGGTCATTCAATGGTGCACTCACCCTAATATGCGCTTTAATGTACCGGAGAATATGCAATATAATTCAAAGTATGTTTAGTTAAATAGAAAACAGTAGGTAACAGTGCGAAGAAGAACTGGAACGTAGATAATTCGTCCTGCGAAGAGCTGGGAGCCGCGCCCAACGTTCGTACATAGAATCATTGACTTGTCTTGATGCGATTTTTCATACGCGCACGCACATGTAGTTGTGAGTTGTGACGTCACCGTCCGACCTTCGGCTGGTGAGCGGCTCTGGCCCGAGTCGAAATCAGAAAACATCGATTCAACTAGTTGCACAGAAGGAGTCAGAGTAATCATGATTGTAAGTACATGATAGATAATGTAAGATTATGTAGATTATCTCTATCTGTATTACATATAGATTAAGGAAGAAACAGGCTTTAAAACGGTATTAATTTTAATGACATAAGTATGAGTATATAATTTTGAAAATACAAAATCCTCTACATTCATTTTAATTTACAAAATCTTGACATAAATTTTTCAGTAAGCGAGGAAAATTTTTATTTTTTAACCTATATAAAAAATTTAAATGTCAAATTAACGAACAGAAACTAAATTTTCTTTTGCCGTATAGAACTCAACTGTGATGTATATTTCGTTTACCATCTCCTCTAAAAGTTGAAAATGTTCTTCGCAAGCGCTCCAAACCCGAGTAGGTTAGCTAGAGTCGCTTTAGTCTGCGGGCCCTGATGGTAGTTGAATTACGGCAACATTGATGGTTATAACATATCATTACACCGAACCTGTTAGAGTACTCGGGTATTTAGTTATATATTTTAGTTCAGGAAAAGACAGGCTTTATAACTGTATCCTGACACATAACTGTGTCAGTTATCCTGGCTTTATAACTGTGTTAATGACATAAGTATCCGTATATAATTTAAAAAATACAAATTCCAACACATTCATTTTAGCTCACAAAATATTGACATACATTTTTTAGTAAGCAAAACATTTTTATTTTATAACCAGTATAAAATTAAAGTGTCAAATAAAAGAACAGAAACTAAATTTTCTTTTGGCTTGACTGTTAAATATATTATACAATCATCTCTTAGTTTTATTCTCAAGCGCTCCAAACCCCTGTTGGCGAACGAGATACTGCTGGAAATTCGCTTAGTTTACGGAAGATAGACCACATCAGGTAATAATAGTTAGTTTATATTTTAATATATTACAACTTTTGCATGTCGTTTGTTTATTTACATTGGCCGGCAAATTTAGTATCTTAAAAAAAATTTACGGAATAAGTTTTTCTTAACTACAGTGTTGCACAAAAATCATTTACAGTTTGAGTTGTATGTGTTGTATTTCAATGAAGCACGACCATATTATTCAGTGAAAGATACTCGATGGATTATAAGCAATAAATACTATGTTTTACTTTTTATGTACAGATATAAGAGGTTTAATTAATATAAAATAACTAACATACATTGCAACTGAAAAAATTATGTAAATGCAAGTGATTTTTGATCAATTAAATTTAAAAAAAAGGGGATTACTGAAAATGAATAAAAATCATGAAAAATTCAAAAATTTTATTTTTTTATTTTTTTGTAGTTTCGACCTTATTACATCCAAAAAATATAATATAAGTCATGTCTGAATGTTATTTCCATGAAAAAAAAATAAAAATTATTGCGTTACTGCACGCTCGCAAAATTTCACGATTTCATGCCATCGCAATTATTACGTTACATTTCAGATTAGGTTTTATATATAAATATATTCCCGTATTTACAAATAGTCAGAACAATAAAAGCCTCAAATAAATCACTCTTTGACAATTTTACTTATTTTTTTACTCTTTGAAAATTACACACAAAAAACAAATGGCATAAACTGGAGTCAGATGATCAGCTGCTCAATGTCAACAAACTGAAATGAGTTGGTCTGCTGTTTGGTTTTTGTGTTGTCATAGTGATTATTTTGTAAGCTAAAAACTAAATATGGGTAGAGTAAAGGTAGGTTTACACGTGAGAGTTTTTCACTCTCAGAGAGTTTCGTACTCTCAGCAGGTACCCGCAGAGGTGTTTACACAACAAGCGAATTTTCCAAGATTGTTAATCCCAGACAGTTTTCTGCGAGTACTATCAACAGCTGTCTGAGATTTTTATGAAAGTAACTTAATCACTCTCCGAGAGTGAAAAACTCTCACGTGTAAACCCACCCTAAGAAGATAGAAGAAGAGGGTAGGTGCAGGAGAATTTAAATAAAACAGTGAGTAATTCAAACTTTCCGATGGACTAAGTTTGTCATAAGCCTACATTTTAAATATTTTTTTTTAATCAGGCCTGATGGTAATTTACTTATTTTTTTAGTTAATAAAATAATGTAATAATAAAAAAAGTTTTTAGCCAAAAAAACTGTTCATTTATATCATTGATTTCAGTAGGCCTACAGCTTTTTATTCAAACGCTGTTTTCCGCAACTTTGAAATTTCGCGTTTTTGAAGACAAAATTTGATATATCTTGAGAACCATTAGAGGTACATTGATGAAATTTTTACTACGTATTCTAGACAACATTAAGCAAATATTTAGGTAGAATTAGGTATCTAAGTTTATCAGGTACTAAAAAATAATTTTTTTTAATACATTTTTTTTGTACTAATAAAAATTTATGTTAATATGTCATTGCAAAAAAAGTATCGGAGATATTATTATGAATCTACCTAAATATGAAGTTTAGACAATTGTCTTTAAAAAAACACCTAAGTTATGAAAATCCATAAAGAACTCTCTTCAGAATATCGATTTTTAAAAACCCTTACAAATTGACCGAAAAACCTCTATTTTATTTTTTTTCCACATATAATTTATATTTAAAAGTAAACCAATATTTTTCTATTTTTTTTACCTCATACTCTGCATGAAAAAAAATAGTTACTCCGCTTTCCTTATGATTTAAAATAAATCACCCTTTTTAGTAGCGAATCCCCTATTAATATAAATTCGTTCATAGCAGTGTATCAATGTGATCAACTTATCTTGTTCTGTGTTTTAAAATCATTGTAGTGTATTGCAGAATTCTCAGTAAGCAGTTCCCAAAGTTGTTGATATTTTGAAACATGACGTTTTTGTATGGGTTAGTTTTGTTAATTATGTATTAATTATATATAAAAACTAAAAAAACTACTTTTATTTAAGTTTTTAATTAATTTGAGTATATGCCTACAGGTCTTGTAGCTTGACGACCCCCTGGCCCCACCGCCATCTGTGTACTTTTAAAGGCTTAGCATTCTGTAAATATATTATAGAAAAATAGAAGATTTGACACCTTAAAGCTGTTTTATAAATAGCACTACTTAAATTTACCATTAATTTAATTGATTAAAACAATCATTTGAGAATGTACATAAATTATACCTTTGTGATGTATGTTACATAGATGTGGACTTTGAAATTGTAGTAATAAAAAGTAAAACTCATCATTATTTCCCAATGAGCAAAAAAATGGGTTTAAAACTGTTTTAAAATAAGTTTCAAACTCGTATTAAAACTGTTATCAATATAAGTAAAGTTAACAACGTTTCCGTATTAATACGAGTTAAAAATTGTTCAAAACTCTAATAAAACAATTTTAAAATTGTTTAAACTTGTATTAAAACAATTTAAAAACTGTTATCAAAACATTTTAAAACTATTATCAAAACTATTTAAAGCTGCTATCAAAACAATTGAAAAACTGTTATCAAAACATTTTAAAACTGTTATCAAAACATTTTAAAACTGTTATCAAAACATTTTAAAAGTTATCAAAACAATTTAAAGCAGCAAAAAGTATATGCCGCTGGCAGGATTTGAATCCATGACCTCTTGATTACCAAGCCGCGACCCTATCAACTAAGCCACGCTGCTCTCCGCTTCACTTGACAATTGTTACACTACTTGGCCAGTTGATACCCAAGTTTTTTGCGTTGATCAAACGCATTTCCCGTGGCATATATTTTTATGTCTTCCCAAATAGGTCTTAAACTAGAGTTCCCTTACATGTTAGTTTCATGTGTAAAGGTTTAACAAATTGCAGTTATCTCAATTAATGTAAAACTTTTGACTGTGTGATCAAATACTTTACATAATTTTTACATCAAAATGATGTCAAGTTTTTAACAAGTTCAATTGTTTTAAACAAATAACAATGTTCTCTTGTTGTAAAAGACTTAAAGAAATTTTTTTCTTCATTTATTACATTACCTTTTAAATTTAAGAATGCAAAACTTTTACATCATTTTGACGTCAATACTTGATTTAATATTTTACTTTGACGACTTTGATAACTTTTTGACGTCAAATTGACAACGTGTGCTATATGTGGGTGCGTACTCAATCCCATGGTTTTTATGGGAAAATAGAAAAATACCAAATTTCTGTTGGAAATTCGCCGAATACGCAGGTCTGCTGCAAATTATTTGCTGATTGATAACAGTTTTAAAATTATAGTTCGATAATTTTATATGAGTTCCAAAACTGTTAGTAAAACAATTTAAAAACTGATATAAAAATTTTCTAACAAAATTTTTTAACTTTTTTAAAAACTTTTATTAATAAGCAAATAAAAATAATATTAAAATCGTTTCAATTCAATTTCAATATTCTTGCAAACTGTTATTATAATAACTTTTTAAACTTTTCTATTAAAATGGTTTGTAAACAGTTTTAAAATTGTTTAATCTTGTATTAAAACTTATATTAAAACAAGTTTTTTATAACTTATATCAAAATTATTTTAAAACAATTTTAAAAGTGTTTAAACTGTTGATAAAATTTGTATTGATATAAGTTTATAAACTTGTATTAAAACAATTTCAAAAGTGTTTAAACTGTTATTAAAACTTGTATTGATATGAGTTTATAAACTTGTATTAAAACAATTTCAAAACATTTTTAAAAGTGTTTAAACTGTTATTAAAACTTGTCTTGATATGAGTTTATAAACTTGTATTAAAACAATTTTGAAAGTGTTTAAACTGTCATTAAAACATGTATTGATATGAGTTCATAAAACTTGTTTTAAAACAATTTTAAAATGATTTAAAACTTGTATTAAAGTTGTTTTAATACCAAACTTGTATCAAAATATTTTGAAATTGTATTAAAACAATTTTAAAACAGTTTGCAACAATTTTTATGCTCATTGGGTTACTTCCTATAATCTATCGAGTATCTTTCATTGAATAAACTGTTAATTTTTCATTTCTAAATAACAGGTATAACTAAACCTGCAATGTTTTTAGTGCCAGTTTTGGTTTTTCAAAGAACATTGAAACATTGATTTTTGTTCAACATTGTCTTTTGAAACCACTCAAATTCCCCCTCCAAAAGAGTAAAAAAAGGAAAAAAAAGGAAAAAAAAAACACTACAAAATTGAGTAAACTCATAAGTACATCGATTAAAATATAAATTATTTATTAAGACCCTATGTGATGGGTACCTCGTTAACTAAGAGTATTTTTTAAGTATCATAAAATTTTTATTTTTTTAAAATGACATTTTTATATTTAAGAGGCGATTACATAACACTTGAGTTCTAGTTAAACCAAAAGAAAATTTCATTTCTGTTCTTTAATCTGACATTTCAATTCTAGGTATTTATTAGGAAATAAAAATTTTCCTCACTTACTGAAATGTAAATGCAAATTTTTCGTAATTTAAAATGAACATGGTGATTTTTCTATTCTCATAATTAAATACGGATACTTACGTTGTTAAAAATAATATAGTTGTAAAGATTGTCCCTTCCTACATTGAAATATTACATCATTCATTATTCTAACAAATTCGGTGTAATGAGGTGTTAAGCATCAATGTTGCCAAGTTCAACTCCCGTCATGGCCCGCAGGTTCGACGTTCCCAAGTTCTTATTAAGTATTAAAAAATTACAGGATAACATTTTATAATTTAACCTACCCAGCCTAAAAATAGATTAAATCGTGAACATCTTGATGTAACCAACATTTATGTAGAGGTAATAGTCGATTTTCTGTTAGCGCACAAACTTGAGTGGTGTCAAGCGTGTGCCGTGCACCGAGGTCGGCACGTGACGTCACAGCCGAGTCCGCAGCGGGCTCCACGCGTCTTGGCATCAAGGCAACCTGAGCCGCGCCGCCCCGTACCTACCCGGAGTGGGACAAGGAAAAGTACATCCCCATATTACAAAGTATTAAGGGAGTGGCTAAGTCTTAAGGTCCGTTTACACTAGATGTTGGTACGCAAAAGTTGACAAATTTATGGTTATATGTCTAGGCGGATTATTACTAGAGTCATGAACGGTGAATACCGTTCCCTCTTGTGATTGAGGACGGGATCCTATACTTCACACCTATCAGTTCAGTAGCAGGCCCCGTGGGGGACGAGATGGGTGCACAAGCCTATGAAGAGGGGTGAAACAATTGTCCACTATATAAGGATTAATACAACTTGGATTGCTTTGACGGTGTGTTATAATCAGTACCAGGTTAACCGAGCCTTGCTCGTTGGTTTTGATTCAATTTTAATATTTTCACCAACAACCAACTATATATCTTCACAACAGCTGTTTCAAAAGGTCTGCTTAACATTAATGTTTCTTTATTTTTGTTTACATTTAGTTGTTATTTCGTTACCAAAATAGCAACCCATAAGACCAATGTTAAAAATTCCAATTTTTAAACTTAAATTCAGATCAAATTTGATTTTTCCTGGGATTGAGATTGTTTCTAAACTTATTTTTGGGCCGAAACACTCTTTAATGGAAAGTTTAAGCAAAATCTAACAGCTAGATTTCGAGATCGTGGAACACACATCCCTTCAGACATTCCTCGTATTATAGTATAGGATTATTAATTTTCCTTTTCACACATGAATTGAGTACACATTCTCAATTAATTTCACAGAATTTAGATATAATTCTGTGGTCATACCTACTATTTAGAATAATTGATCTTTTGTTAGATCTCCCCAACTACACCACGCACTCCAGAAAACATTTCTCGAATTTGAAACAGGTAATATATTTGCCTGATATGATCAACAACAAAACTTCGCCAACAAAAAATCCTACTTTATTCTTTTTCATCACTCCGTATACGAAAGTGACAACTTGCCGTACAGCTGAGACCTTGGAAAGTAGTCATTTCCCAAACTGTCACCGTCAGCTGATTTTACTGACCTGTACGGAAAGTAATGTTTGTAAACATTACTTTCCGTCCAAGGTAAACAAACTTTTCCGTACAGCAACAATCAGCTGGGTTTAAAACAAATTAAATTTTGAATTCCAGCTTTGTTTACTTTGTCCAATGGCGAAGAATTTACAAAAATAATCCTCCTTTAAAACTTCCACATTTATTAATAATTGCGTCGTGATGAAAAGTATCGTTGACAACTCGTCCGGAAAGCCCATTTCCAGGCTCGATAGTGTTTTCCACGCTCGGCTTCGCCTCGCGCGTAAAACAATATCTCGCCCAGAAATGGGTCACTTTCCGGACTAGTGGTGAAATATACTATAACCTAACAAGTCTTGACATTGACAGATGAATTAGTTTGTTGTGGTCCGTGGTTGAAACAGCCAGTGATGTTACTAGGGTTTGTTGATGTCCGCTACCTGTAGTATATTATTATTGCCTTAAGGCGCGTTTACACTGCAGTTGTCGACCAAAGGTTGTCAACCATTTTTGATATCTCAGTGTAAACGCAACAGCAACTCATTAGATTGATGACCAAATTTAGGTTGACGACCAAAATTTGGTTGACAACTAGTATAGTATAGAATAATTCAATAAACCAATTTTGGTTGTCAAACTGATGTAAACGTGCATTTATTTGGTCAACAACTTGGATTTATTTGGTTGTCAACTCAGATTGTCGACCACAGTTGTCGACTAAAATTGTTGATGACTTTTGGTTGACAACTCCAGTGTAAACGCACCTTTAGAGACTGATGAATTATTTTATCGTAGTAACTCGGCTACAATGAAAAAACGAGATGTTTATACGGAACACGTGACTTATTGCAACAGCAATTCACAAGGTTAGCAACAAAATAAAAGCTAAATTGTTAATCTATTTTGTTTAAAACTTTGTAGATCTGGTTGCTAACTCAGGTTGTAAACCATGGTTGGCTGCTAAAAAAGTTGTCAACTGTTGTTTGTGAACTCCTGTGTAAACGCGTTTTAAGTTTCTTTATGGCCATAAAAAAATAATAAAAAAATAAAACACCTGAAGATGGGGCCCCCTGTCTCCTGAGGCCCGAGGCAATCTGCCTTCCTTCTCGGCGGACCTGCTAAAACCACGCGGCGCGTCCGAAATATACTGTAGTTGTAAATCATATTCCCGTAGGCAAGAAAGCCACCTCACCCCTCTACGCATTAGCCATTCGGTTTAGCTGTCGTGATCAAATAGGCAAAAAATTTCAGTCTGGTTTCTTTAACTTTTTACTACGATTTTAACACTCTCTTTAAAGATCGTAGCACTAATAAAATAGGCGACTTAAATGCACCATTAAAATAGGGGACTGTTAAAAACCTCTGGACGTGATAACAATATGATGTCACAAAACAAATGATTTTCCTTTTATTTGAAAAAAAAAAAACACGTGTCTTCGTAGAGAAATTACTTTTACACGGCAGATTTTATTGAAAAAGAGGTCAGCGGAACAGAAAAGTATTCTTGAATAGAGCCTAACGAACTGAAAAATATTTTGTAGTCGGAACTTTGTTTCAAGCGGAAAATGCACGTTGGCTTATGTACAAAGGCAAAATTCATTTTAAAAATTAAAATAAGCTATTCAGTTTTTATTTAATTTGACTTTTCTCTGAATTTGATTTCTCTGAAATAATTACTGTTGAACCAACGAAGGAAGAGAATGGTCGTGCAATATCTTACACGCACACTCGTGACCGAGTCACTGTTCCGCTCACTCTACCATGTTAGAAATTATGAGGAACAAAAAAAGGATCTGAAATTAATTAAGATGTTATATTTATTTGTTTCCATTTAATGTTACTTACTATATATTTTTAAAACTATTCTCAAGAGTCTGCAGTACCTCCGGCATCTTGGATTTTTAGTCCCATAAGGAGTGTTAAATTACTGTTAATTATAGGTGTCTTTAAACCACTTTATCTCGATAATCTCGCCTCGGATTGCATGAAACTTGAATTTGTTTACCATAATGGTATGGTGGTTTATATGACGTGGACAATTTTTCAAAAAACATCCTAAAAATGGTTTAACATGGTTTAAAAATGGTTTTAATATATATTTATATTGTATTCGTTATTCGAGTGGATAATTTTTTAATGAATTTTCTATCACGTCAAATGAAAGATACTACTATGAAAGATACATTTAAAATGACAACAAGTTGGAACTTTTCTGACGAAAAACAAACTCACAGTTATGTTTTCAAATTAACATTGTTCTTATGGGACGAAATACGAAAATGGCGTAGGTACAGCAGAATCTTAACTCATAAGATTATAAAATATAAATATTAGTCTTAAATGTTTGTCGTGGACTATAAAAAATAAATAGTCACTTAGAACCTCGATTAAAACCTCGCTTAGATCTATAATAGACCTTTTACTAACCAGTTCTGCTCATGATTTAGCATTACTTAACAGTAGCATTTAAGATATTCGAATCGCGCCTTCAATCGTTTCATACCAACCACCACACCGAGACGCAAGAGTTTGTGTCTCAATAAGTTTACAGTGCACCGCTAAAACTGACAGACATTTCACTATTTGGAGCTATTTCGGTGGAAAGTAAATTGAATTTTAATTAATTGCAACTCTTTATCAGAGATTTTTGGGGGTTAAACGTTTATTACTTAAGAACTATAGACTTTGATTTTAAATTTGTCCTTTCACCAGCAGTTTCGGTATGATCGGTAAGATTTTTAAGTTACTTAATACATTAAATGTGGTAAAAATAATAAACAACAATTTTAATTTTCGATTGAGAATAAAAAAAAAACTGGTTTATCGTTAAAATTTTACTAGCTTCTATAGCATAATCTTAATCTCTACCATAGGCTAACCATTTGTCATTATTCATTTTAGCCTCTGGATTGCTTGTTGTATAGTAAAAATAATTTAAAACCTTACCTTAGCAATCCTTTAATTATTGCATGTGTGATATCTATTTCGAACTCGAAAGCTCATCTTCAGTCACAATGCAGGTTGACCAAAATTAAAATTGTAAGTCATCCAGGGGATTTTGTCGGTTAATAAAATTTCTTTTGACACATAACACACACATTTGGCCTACATAAATCACTAGTGAACTATATACAAATCTAATTCTAACCATGGTAATTTTTTAATTTTGGTCAACCTGCATTGTGACTGAAGATGAGCTTTCGAGTTCGAAATCGATATCACACATGCAATAATTACAAACAAATGAACAAAACAAAATTAACCATGGTTAGAATTAGATTTGTATATAGTTCACTAGTGATTTATGTAGGCCAAATGTGTATGTTATGTGTCAAAAGTAATTTTATCAACCGACAAAATCCCCTGGATGACTTAAAATTTTAATTTTGGTCAACCTGCATTGTGACTGAAGATGAGCTTTCGAGTTCGAAATCGCTATCACACATGCAATAATTAAAGGATTGCTAAGGTAAGGTTTTAAATTATTTTTACTATTTTTACTAACCATTTGTGTCTCCAAAAACTTCGAAAAATGTAGATTTGCTTTTGTTTTATTCAATCTACTCACTTTTAGCTTTTTAAACAATTTTTTATAAACTGTCTGTAAAATTTAACATAATGTACCTTTATTACATTTAAGTAAGTAACTGTATTTTCTGACTATTTTATTTCAAACAAAAATTTATTGAACTTTTGATTGGGGGAATAAATATTGGTGTTTTAGTTTTCGTTAAATGCTAAACCTAAGTGTCATGTTGGTAAAAATACCCATTAAGTGGATTTAGAAAAAAATTAAATAGAAATGCGATTGCTGCATTTTGAGTACAGTATATTCAGTTTTCAACACGTTATAAAAACTTTCAAAAAGGTTGCAATCTGAAGTTTTACTATGAACACGGGCCTTTCTGCAAAGTTTATGAGTTATCTTTTTGAACAATTGTCAATTAGCAGCAAAACAAAAATAGCATTTCTCTGAATTAATTATACTGTTGAACCAACGAAGGAAGAGAATGGTCGTGTTTCCGCTCACTCTACCATGTTGGAAATTATGAGGAACGAAAAAGTATGCCGAATTTGTTATCTATACCGTGCTTTTACACTTTTAACAGGGAAGCCCAAAAAACTAGAGGACCCTCATGTGGTAAAGCATATTTTGAAATCGATACAATTAAAGGGGGAGCTTGTATAAGCGTGATCAATCTAAAGAAGAAGCAGATAGGATGACAGTTGATTTCAAAACTCTCCAAATAATTATCAATTTTTAGTATGCCAACGCTACACGGGCGTATTTTATAGGTATTTTTAGGCGAATGTGGATTAGAATGGAAATGACGTCTTAATTTATTTCTACTGATCGCTTAAGAGTCATCTTCACCCCTGAGCCATTAGCCTATTGTTGCGCAGTCGGCAATGTTAACCATACGGCTTTTAATGCAAAACATGGTATCGCATTCCCCTGTTTCGGACGCTATTTTTCAACCGATTTTCTTTAAACTTGGTAAGTGTTTAGTTGAATAGTTATACTATGTCGCTCATACCTCGGAATTTTGAAAATTTTACTAAATTTTGAAATATTCCTAAGGAAAATCGAGTTACTTTGCGACGTCTCAAAGAGTAATATTTGTTAAATTTTCAAAATTCCGAGGTATGAGCGACATAGTATAACTATTCAACTAAACACTTGCCAAGTTTAAAGCAAATCGGTTGAAAAACGGCGTCCGAAACAGGGGAATGCGATACCATGTTTTGCATTAAAAGACGTATGATTGACATTGCCGACTGCGCAACAATGGGTTACTGGCCCAGGGGTGAAGATGACTCTTAAACTATAAAGTAATGCCAATGTAGCGCCAAATTACAATGCAGTAGTCAAGTAGCCATTGTAACGGATAAAGTAGCGCATGTCACGAGCGAGATGCTCCATTTACTGAGTGGGCCCATGGCACATTCGCCCGTACCGGTAAGTTAAACTTGCATCGACTTTTATCTTGATTAAATGTCAGTGAGCTCTATTATCTTGATACAATCCAAAGTGACTTGCAATTTATAGCTATTCAAGTCTCATTTCACCTGTGGAAAAGAGAAAAGAGTCAGCTGGAGCTGGGAGGCGCCCTTGGGACTCCAGACTCCAGCTGATCAGCTGACTCCAGCCTCCAGGCCAATGACCCTGGACGGATGAGCGGCATCGCCCTCTGGCGGCGACACCAACGTCCGATCCATCGCATCCACCTGGGTTCTCACTCGTTAGCGATAGATCGATCGGATTACTTTAATCGCTAGAATATAATAATTCAATTTCTATTTTTGTTAGAATCATTAATTGAATAAACCATTTTATTGGTTTAATTGAAACCAGATGAAGTGAACTATCCTATACGTAAGTGTCTGTATCGATGTATTTATCGGTATTTAAAACTAAAAATTTAGAGGGGAATATTTTGTTTAAAACTTGGATTTAAGAGTTTTTTGTTAAAAATAAGTTTATCGACAACCTCAAAAAAATCGCTGTTAGTGTAAAAAGACTTCAAAATTGTAATTTTAAACATTGCCCTTATGGGTTGTCATTTTGGTAAGGAAATGATAACAAAATGTATAAAAAATAAAATAAACTATATATATTAATTATTTTCAATTGGAATTGCATTTTTTATTTAAGTAGGCCCACCCTGCGACGATGACGAAATGTTTGCCTATTTATTTTTAACACCCTATTATATTTTGCCAAGGTACCTTCTAATCCATAAAATTGCGTATTCCTAAGTTTATTTTAAAACAATTGAGAAGTAGATTTTAAAAGTAATACAAACTCTAAGTACTGTACCAGTAATTTTAATCCCGATGATTATAAATCGATTATCCGATGCCTTCGCCCGACCCTATCGATCGATATATCGACCTGACCGCCACTCCAGGCTAGACCATCCTCCTGCCATCAGTGTCTCAGTCGACATGGTTTTGTTGCTTCCTTTGCTTCACCTTCTTCCGGTTCTTCTCGGGTCTGCGGACGCAGGATCCTTAAGGTACCTATAACGTATTATTAAAAGACTATTCTAAACTGACAGCTACCTAACAGATAAACTGTTGAAAGTATAAACTGCATAATAATGTTACTTATAAATAAATTGGATCGGCTGTCTATACGTGAGATAGAACATGATTATTTTCTTTACATAGATAAGACAAAAGGACGGAACAGTATAATTTTGTAAAGACAGTGGCCAAGCAAAAACATAGTAGGGAGTGTATTCATTTTGATTTAGTAACACTTTGTCCCAGTAACATTTTGTTACAACTCAAAATTCTTAGAAAAAACAGTAACATTTTGTCCCATTCGCTATTACAGTTGATTAAATCAGCGGTCGAACATCAACTGTGCGAAAAATTCCTTTGATTTGCATCAACTGCGCGAAAACCGAAAAGGGTCCTCCAAAAATGTGCATCAACTGCGCGAAGCCCGAACCAGGTATACGGTAGTTGGCGGTGGAAGAAATCTCCTAGTTTACAGGTCCATCCCAACATCCCATATCAAAAATGGGTTCAAACTCTTGGCTTTGGCACTAGTATTCGTAAATATTTAAGTGATTTTCTTAACTCCACTCCCCATGTTATTTCATTGGTTATTTCGGTCCGTTACCGTAAAGTTTTTAAGCGACAAATTGCGGTGCAATGTCCGCACAAATTGGGTGCATCACCCACGTTGCCTTGGATTTTTCGTAAATATGTTTTTTGAAACATATTTTTTTGAAATATGTTTTTTGAAAATGTGCGAACTATAAATTATTTTGTTGTTTGCTTTGTAAAAGTAGGCTCACTTATATTTGTTGTTTGAAATAGTGGAGTGATTTTTGGATGTATATTTTTCACGGAGAAATTTATCATTGAAAGAGTATAAAATTTAATAGTTAATCCCGGATACAGGATACAAAGAGTTTTAAAATCGTCAGAGTATGATAATATATCGTCCGTATGGGAACTAGATTTAAATTCAAATACAAAAATTTATCCACCCGTAATGGAAATGGACCATACGTTTGAAAGCCATGAAGCTATTCAGTTTCATTAGTTGAACAGATTTCCCATCTATAATAAAATAATCAATCCCATCTATAATAAATAAAAAGTATACAAAAATTATAGATTTCCCATCATCAAATTTATTTATAGCCTCAAGTAGAAGGCAATTAGTATTGACAAGCGGGCCTACTAAGCTTTTTAACAGGAAATAAGTCATAAAAAAGTAGTAAACATATTTTAGTTTCTGGTTTAATTTTAATCTAATGTAAAATTATCTAATTTGCAAATATTAAAACCCTATGTTGTCTTATAATATAATACTGAAATATACCCACCACTTCACGCAGTTAATGCACGTCTTTGGTCGTCCCTTGGAGCGTTTCGCGCATCTGATACATCACTAGCTACCTGGCTAAGGTCAATTCGCGCAGTTGATGCACGCCCAAATCAGCTAATGAGGTAACATTTCCGGCGCACCGAAACTGCGATCCTAGTTTTAATCCTCAAAAGGGTTCGCTAATCCCACAACCGAAACTGCGATTCTGGCACAGAGGCCTATCAGCAGGTAGCGGAGGGTCCAGCGGGGATTCCAGCGTCTGGTGTAGGCTAATGGCTCCGTCCGACGTGTCGCTCAAGTCACTTTTTAACTAATGCCAATGAACTGGGACTTCCAAGTTGTATAAACTCACACATAACCCCCCCCCCCCCCCCCCTTAAGAGTCATCTTTACCCCTGGGCCACTAGCCCAAATTTTGAAAATTTGACAAATATTACTAAGGAAAATCGAGTTACTTTGCGACGTCACAGAGAGTAATATTTGTTGAATTTTCAAAATTTCGAGGTATGAGTGACCTAATATAACTATTCAAATAAACACCTACCAAGTTTAAAGAAAATCTGTAAAAAAACGGCGTCGAAACAGGGGAATCAAATACCTATTGGGGATGAGCCGGGACGAGGCCGAGTTTATTATCGCGGCAGATTACAGGCGTGACTGACTTGACCCTTGCACTCCGCCTTCCCCTCCGCTCGACCCTCTGGCCCCTCTACCGACCTGCCGTCGACGCAGCATAATCACACATTAGTTCTATGAATTGAATTCTTTTCTTTCGTTTTTCATTTTCATTTTTTTTAACTCAATGAACTTACATAACAATACTTTCCTCTTAAAAGATTTTCATTTTCCTGGAAATATAATATTTCTGGACGCAACTCTGAGCTGACGCACAGGCCTGAGTGCCCATATCAGCTCATTCCATTCCAAATAAAATAATGTAATTATTAATTACAATTTCTTATCATGTACCTTTTTATTTCTTTGTAAATTTATGCAGATAGTTATTATTATTATTTATTTATTTTTAGTTGTAGCACAGTGTATGTTTAATTTGTACATGTATATTTATGGGAATAAACGCATTCATTCATTCATTCATTCATTCATTCATGTTTTGCATTAAAAGCCGTATAGTTAAAATTGCCAACTGCGCAACAATGTGCTACCGGCCCAGGGGTGAAGATGACTCTTAACCTGGACCTTTCAGGGTGTACATTCCTTCTTTATTTTCCCCCACAAATATATCAGTCCAGTTTGAGAGCAAGAGCAGCAGTATCGTCTTACGTACAGTATCGTCAGTATCGTCCCGGGGCGGCCTCCGTGCCAGGATCGCAGTTTCGGCGTCTGCCTGGGGTCGCCCTTGGGGTTAGGATCACAGTTTCGGTGTCTACCTGAGTTTTGGATCGCAGTTTCGGTGCGCCCAAAATTTCGGCCCGACGAAAAATTGACAAGGGTTGAGGAACGCAGCCCAGGTAGTAAGAGCAGGGCCAGTTCGAGGTCCAGGCGATCCATGCGGCCGCATGGGGCACCGGCCTGGGAGGGGCCCAGATTAAAATTAAGGTGTTATTTCATAGTTATAAAAATTAACGCTTTAACAACCGTGTAGCCTATAAATTCGATAGTGTATATTAATATAACACAACTAAGGGTCGGGGATATGCGGGACTGCTAAACTCCCTGAAGGCGTTTCGTTCGCCGTAGCCGGCTGTAAGGCATATATCGAGTGTCAAAACACAAGATATCGGCGAAACGGGTACCTAATGCCTTGTTATATTAATAACTTATTTATACAACCTTGCAGGTTGTAGGTTGATACAACCTATCTTTAAGATAGGGCTTTTTATAGATTATTATATAAGGTTTACATTTTCCTTGTAAATTTAAATATTCATTGTGCATGTTTATTAGGTAATATATTTAACTGAATGTTATTATTTATGTGTTTAATAATGAATTTTTCGAGCTTTTGAAAATCAAAGCATTTTTTGAATAGTGTTTTATTATTTGCAAATTGTTGTCAAGCAGTAACAATAAAAAACATTTTTCTGCATAGCCAGATTAAATAGGTGTTTTAGATCAAACCTTTCTAGTTATGTGAAAACTGGTTAAAGTTTACCGGTAGTCGAAATCAGTTGAAATTGATGCAATGGAATATTAAGCAATGAAATACTATCCTGCCAAAATAGTTAGTGAAGACCTGTCAAATATTTTTGGGACAAAGTGTTACTAGGGAGCAGGTAGAGAGTTGGACATTTGAGGAATTCGGGACGAAATGTTACTGGGACAAAGTGTTTCGATACGTTCATTTTTACTTGCCCAAACCTAACAAAACAACAAAACCATACTACTAGTTAATATAAAAATAATAAAATACCATTTATAGTTGGGACTACTGTACTTAATTTCCGGAATGACGAAGAAAAACACATAAAGAATGTTGTTTTACATCAATATTACCATAGACTATATACTACTCAATATGAAATGTGGTAAACATTTACAGTTCCTTCATATTAGCGAAATTATTTTAATCTATTGCACAGTTTACCATAGCATTTTAGGCATACTGTTTATCAGTGGCGGATCTAGAACAATAATAAGGGGGGGGCTAACCGGGGGTCTGCGCCCCCCCCCCCCCCCCCCGATCGGCGGGCCAGACCGGCGGGGGGTTCGGGGACCCTCCCCCGAGAAGTTTTTGAAATTTAAGTGTTAAAAATAGCAGTTTCAGGTCATTTCTTCGCCCATCGCTTTGGAAAACAATACTAAATCGCCAATCAATTTTTATTACAAACAACAGTTTGGCCAATGTACCAACTTTCATTGCTCTTATTATCATTAATATTTAATGAGAATTTCTTTTGCATCGTGAAGTACAATGCATACATTAACCTTAAAAAATTTGGTTCGTTTTTATAGGCCTATCACTGTTGCTATATAAATTTTCATTATCTTTATTTCGTATTGAAATGGTACACTCTCGTGTTAACACTTTTAACTTTAATATACTAAGTCGGTAATAGGTAAATAGGTTAATATTTTAAAATGTTATTAATACAGTACATTTCATCATGGATTAGCCACTAGATCACGTATAGGCCTGGCGCACATGTTACGTAGATCACATGTGGTGAACTTATAGCAAAAGAGTGGTTTACAATATTTCTGCTTTGTCTAGTGATCCGGAGGGGTTATAGTTTCACTACCATGGTTTTTTGGTTTTACCATGTTCTTTTTGACCCATTATAAAGTGTTTACAGTTACAATTACATTAATCCTTCAATAGTGAAGTTGTCGTAGTATTAAAATTAAATAGAGACACCGACTCCAACACGGACACGTTACATTTCAATGAACAAAAACTATGGCCATTATGGTATAATAAAATCACGTGCGTCGGCACCAAGTGAAGAGACTCGGCCTTTCAGACTGTTTTAATGTAGGACTACCGTTGCGGATGCTGCACTCTGGTTTATTTGTTGTCGGATCAGAGGTTCTAATTCTTTTGTTAACAGATGATTTCATTATTGTTACTATTTCTTATGTTTTAAATTCAATTGCAACTCTAAAAAGTGCTTAGTTGTATTATCCATTTACTTTACTTTTATTTATCTAAATATTCATAATCACCAATACAAAGTACAATAAAAAAATTATCGTTTTTATTATAGTACCATCCGGCAATTAAGTAACTGGCTACAATGCAAACCACATTGGACACTTGGTTTGTACTTTGACCGTTGAGTCATCTTCTTCATTTTTTTTTTTTTTTTTTTTTAGTTTTGTACTTCATAAGACCATTGTTAAAAATTAACGTAATTAACGTAACCATTGGTAAACATTATAACGAAAGAACTTAATTTTACTTACTAAGCTAACTACTTTTTATGTTATTCGAAGTGCGGCCTTAAAAACACATCTATTGAAAGAAGACTATTTACTGAATATCGTGTGAAAATTACACGTTTCTAAGTTTTACTGTTTCTGAGTTGGGCTTGCTTAAAGTCAGCCATGTCACCGATGATCGTGGCAAACACATCTCTGCTGAAGGCTGTGACGCTGGGTTAGTTATAGCTGTATAGTCGGTCTTATGTATGACTTATCACTACCGTGTGATTTGTTTTGAGTTAGTGAAAGTATTTCCGACCTATATATCAATAACAAATATAACCTAATCGTCGCAGCGCATTGTAAACTTGGCTGAGTACTTAGCAGGCCCGGTGTCAGGCCGCGGGCGGAAATGCGTTCACCGCGATCATCGGTGACATTTCTAACTTTAAGGATGTAGAACCGAAAAACCGTAAGACTTTAAAAGTGAAATTTTACACAATACTCAGTAAATAGTCTTCTTTCAATTTATGTGGTCTTTAATACTGCAGATCAAAATAACATAAAAAATTAGCTGGCTTATGTATAACAATAGACAAGTACCCGAAAGAAGATTTTCCTGACATGGAAACCTGTAAATATAGGCCTTATCATTTTTATCCCAGAACTGCTTTATTTGAAAAGTTTGAAGAAAATCGTTGGAGCCTTTCTCGATATCCGTGTGTACATACATATAGACATAATACAAATATACCTCATCAATAATATTAGAGTATAATACTTTTTTGTTAGTAGGGATCGATTGCCGATATATACTATAATTAGTTTATAAGTAGCCTATTTTTGCAAAAATTTATGATTGCTATTTGAGTTAGTAATTATTTTAACGAATTTTACCTCCAGTTGATTTTCTCCAGGTTCAAATCTACACGGTTCTGGCTTTGATAAAAACTTGAACGTCAATTTAGACTGATTTTCGTCGTCTTTTATTTAATCAGATTATCATTTTCTTTAAAATGAACCAGTCTTAATTTTTTCAGACATAACCTTCTTTATAACTACTTTATTTATTATACTGTAATGAATCTTAATATTTAATTGGTGATCTCGTTTGAATCAATAGGTAGTCATCACAAAGGTTTTATCAAACATTACACATACAGCATTGCGTTTTGCTCTGCACTGTCTGTTGTTCTTGATTTCGTGTTGTGGCAGGAAAAGTTTGCGCGCGCAATGCAACCAAACATTAAATACAACATCTAGTTGTAATTTTGATTCCCCTTCGCCTCCACCACTTCCACTTAGGCCCCTATTATACATCGCATCTTTCAAGGCACGTAAAATAAGTACATTGCAGTAGATAGGAGCATTTATACCCGGCGCCTGACGGTCGTTTGTCGCGCGTCATCCAATTAGGTATACAGCGATTCGAGCGACACGCGGCGGGCGCAGGCCCTCGCGGCGTCGCTCGACGCGATGTTTGGGCCCTTAAACTTTAGGATGGAATACGTCACTCCCCATCTCTGCCTCGTAACTATACGAAGACTCGGCATACACACACAGAGGGACTCTGGAAGCCTCAGAATTGGTGCCTCACCGATTGAGATGGCGTACCAATAGAGACACTATAATGACAGTGTCGTCTAGTTGAATTACCAGAAAAGGACATTATAATATAATTTTTAAGAACAAATATTTTTAGGGGTGATGTTTTTATTTCACAGTGTGCATAACAGACACAAAGTAGTTTACATTGAAAAATATCGGAAAAACGTGCGCTGGTTTGCCGGCGCCCCATCACCCGGCCTGCGCCCGACACGGGCCGGCGCCCGCTTCGGGCCGTCGCGGCGCCCCACCTTGGCCCCCAAGGGGGGGCTATAGCCCCCTTAGCCCCCCCCTTGGATCCGCCACTGCTGTTTATTATTTTGTAAATCAAGTCGTGCATCCCTCCCAACTTTACATACTGTATAATCAGTGCAATAAAGCGCTTAAGTTAACGCCCTCTACTCGTAGGGTAAAGCTTATTTGTCAAATTCTTAATGTTGTTTTATGAAAATCTATTCTAACTGTTTAAATTTTTGGAGGAATATTTTCATGAAATTTGATTTTACATAAAACAATTCCTTCTTTTCTTTATATTACCCATTTGAAGTCAACCAAATATCTAGCAATTGAGTTTAAACAAATAATTTCAATTAGTTTTCTCGAAAGTTATTTTAACTAGTCGGTTGGCTTGTCGGTGGTCGCAGATATGACCAGACGCAGACCGGCGACACCAACATCCACCTGCAGATCAAGAACGTCGAGGTGTTGGCGCTGCTAGACGACATCGCGCCCGGCGAGGTAGGCATGACCCTTACGATAATGTACAAAATAACATGTCTTTGCATTTTAAAATTTTTGAGTTTTTTTATGAAAACATTTTTAAAATTAATAAATCTAGGAAATTTTAGTTTTTATAATAAATGTGGTCTTGTGACATATCATTGTAAAGCTTAGCTATTTTGAACAAGTATTTTGAATCGGGATTAATTTATGTCAAAAAATGGAAGAATTACAGGGTACTCTGTAAATTTTTATTTTGACTACAAAAATGGACGCAATTTTGAAACGAATAAATACATAATGTATTATAGCTATATTATAGCTAAATTCTGTTTTCACCAAAATGTTTGTATTAAATATATATTTCATACAATGCATAATATGACGTATGTTTTTATTTTAAAATTCCAAGATTCGAACCTGTGACCCCCTGCTTTCATGACACCCTTTACTCGTATAACCTTAAAACTATTTTTAAATTATTCCTTTTGGCCAATTTACTGGGAAATAGTTATCCTTAAAGATTGTGGGACAAACTGTTGATCTTTAATCGATTTGAGACACGTTACGTGAGACACCCTATGAAAATATTTTTCTGGGGGTTTTCACCTTGAAATGTCACTATAAATACCCACTGTTTGTAAGTTTTATCTCTAAATTATGGATATATGTTGTAGTTTCACAATACACATGCACATATGTATGAAAGAATGATACTGTTTTTAGAAGCGGTTTTTTAAGGATACAAACGTGAGCATTAAAGGCTTACTTTCGTATATGTACAAAAATCTAATAAAAAAAATATGTTGACAGATAAAATTCACAAATCGTATAGATTTATTTTAAAAATTATAAAAATAATGTAAACATTAAAAACACACCCGTCACAGAAGACGTGCGTTTATTTCCAATAGAATTTGGGATTTTTAATGTTATTGATAAACACCCCAGGAATGAGTAGGCCTAAGTTATAACTTATAGGTTTTCTGCCATAGTGTGTGTTAGTAAGTAGGTTATGTAAGTAGGTTTATCCTTACTTGGTGATGCAAAATATACCAAATTTTTATTAACATATGGTATTCTTGAAGTTTTTCCATAAACATAATGGGGGTCAGCACGAAGGTTAGCGGGTGAAGGTGTTGTAAGCAAATATAAGCCAACCCCTACGTACTGAAGGAATATACAAAATTTCATCAAGTTATGTCAATAAATAATCAATTAAAGAGTTTTGTTAAAAACATAAGACAAACATTGGATATGTAATTTTTATATTCACCGCAACTAGTTAAGCTAAGTTAAAAATTAAAAATTAAAAATTAAAAAAATTAAAAAATGAACACAAAATTAAATTAAAAAATTAAAAATTTGTTAAAAACATAAGAAAAACATTGGATATGTAATTTTTTATATTCACCGCAACTAGTTAAGCTAAGTTAAAAATTAAAAATTCTTAATTATTACTTTTTTTTAGAGTCCTTTCAAATGGTTTCAGTAAATATTTTTGAATTTTAAAATTTTAGGTAAAAAATACCAAAACTCCATTTTTGATCCTTTTAAACCTCATATAAAACTCCTTTACTATAATCCGATCATGCTAATTTGCGAACTCAAGTGAAAAAAAACGCCATATTGGAAATAGTTCCTTTAAGAGTGAATTATAATTTTTATAAGTGAAATGTTCTTAAAACATAGTTTAAAAAAGTTTATTCTTGAGTATTTGTAATTTTCTTGAGTATTACTGAATAGTTTCGGAAATGTAGGCTATTAAAGTTTGCCCCAGTTTTTCTTTGGTCATTAAAATTTAAACTTAAATTTTAGCTCTAGCTCTCTGAGCGTTACGTTTATGGAAAATGTCAAAGAGTAAAAGAGTCCTCCAAATTATGTATACAATAAAAAAATGACGTAATGGTGGGTCCGTATAAATTTAAACGTTTTCAAATTGGCAGCCATACCTTGGTGTATTTGAAAATGGTGGATAAAATAAAAATATCACCACAGAATAAACAGAATAAAAATCCATGGTAGTTATTATTTAGCTTTTCCCATTCACTCTTATAGTTTTTTTATTTTATTATTTTTTTTTTATAAAAACAGCTGGCACACTTATATCAACCACCCTGAATACATTTTCTAACTCAAAGTTAAAACTTCTATTCAAAGTACAAAACTATAGTTTATTTTTTTTTCAAATATTTCAGTATTAAAGTTCTATATGACAAAAGCTTGGTCTTTGCGTTGCCTTCAAATCTGCCTATAGGCTACTGCAAGTATGGTATTTATGTGTGGAGTTTGTATTCAATTCACCAGTGGCGCTAGAATAAATCATCGTCCGACTAAACGTATAAAATAAAAATACGATGCTGTATACTACCTTTTTTAATTTGTAGTTTACAGTTGCATAACAATTTTGAAAATATTTCAGTGTCCAATAAATTAAAAAAAAATATGATTTCTACTACGCCAATATCATTCCTGTGCACCAATTAAAACTGCTAAGAGTAACATTTTTTAAACTTAGTATTGTTGTGAATAATTACTGTAATATTATTAAAAGAAGAGCATGGTGGAGAGAGTTACCAGTAAGAAGAGGTGGGTTCTTAAAAACTGTATTTAATTAAATTGTTGAATTTATATGGTGAAAATAGTAATTTCAAAAGGTTTTGTTAGATAATTTTGAAAAACATATGCTAGCTTTATATAACCTACAGAACTATAACAACCTACAGTACATAATTTTTTGACACTTTTGGATCTTCAATAGCCCCCCCCCGCATACTGTAAGCCTACCCCTGCTTTTTGGGCTTCGATAGGGAGGTGAGGGCACCCCTAATGATTTATAAAAGGTAGGCTACTAAACAGGTAGGCTGTTGAAAATATGTTAAATTAAAAAAAATGTGATAAAGTGTGATTTATTCCCATTTATTACGAAAATCTGCCATAACTTTAATCTCACAGAGCCAAGGTACAAATTACTTCCACCTGTTCAACTTGTTGACTTTGGGAGTCAATATTACTGTCCATTACTATTTTTATGTCCTCGTCAAGCACCAGTTACAGATAGATACCCCAGGACAGGATTATCTAGGGTTTTACTTCCTAGGGCAACATGTCGATAGGAACCCCCATTTAGTTCAACCGTTATTCATATATGTAGATAATTTATATATACAAAAATATAAACAAATTAACTCCTTCTTCCAATGAAGCTGCTTCTTGACAAAGGTTGCTTGCTTCAACAGAATGAAATACTTAAACAATTTTTATTTAAACTGACACTTTTTTAACTTTGTATAAATGGTTCTTTAAAATTAAAACAGAGTATTTCATAACACTTTATGACATTTTGTTTACATTCTTCTTTTGTAATTTAAATTAATTTTTATTTAATTAAATTAATTCATTTAAATTCATTTTTAATCGATTAATTTAATTTTAATTCTTTACTAACAATATTTTAACACGTAAAGGGACATTTATACAGTACTAACTGTTACCCGGCATGCTTTGCAATGCCAACCTGACGAATATTTCCCCTTAAGGTGAGCTCGTTCTCTACGCTCACACGCCGGGAATTCTATAATATCCTCTAGCTTTTTTATTACCAATCATCAAATGAGAATTTCTCAAATGAGAATTCTGTTCAATGTGAACAGCTGTTATTATAATTAATTACAAACCAAAATCTTTTGCCATATGTTGTCTTCATAAACAACTCAGATAAAAAAAAAAAAAAAAAAAAACTGACGTTTGTATGTATGTGACGATTCTGGGGCTATTGTGAAACAAATTTGCACTAAGTTAAGTTAAATAATTGGTATACCTAGGTTTAGACCATGAGCCGCCAATATGAAACCCTCCCCCCAGTGGGAATTTATGACGTATACTTTTTTGTTGGTATTACCGTACCTACCAGATTAAGAATTCAGTTGTTTGCCTTTTTAATTTACAGCATATTCCAGAACACCAAGAAAAGACGGTCCACGAGGAGTCAGACAAATTTTTTTTAAAGCAGCATAGGTCGAGTTTGGTATCAAATTAAAGGTCCCACATAGCAGAGTACAATGCCGCAAACTAGACTTCAAATGGATGACCAAAACGGAAATGGCAGGCAAACAAAGTTTCCATTAAAATATATGGGTAAACCTTTAAAATGCAATAACTTTCTTCATACCCAACCTTTTAATGTCGGGTTTGCATCTTTGTACTCTGCTAATTGAGACCTTTAATTTGATACCAAACTTGACCTATGCTGCTATTTAAGAATTTTGTCTGACTCCTCGTGGACCATCCCCCTTAAGGGGTAAAAAAGTGATATTAGCTTAACAGAGTAGACATTTATGGCCATTATTGATATACCAAGTCTTGTAACTTTATCTATAATGATAAAAAATATATTTCACCGTTCCGGGACATTTCAACCACACTGTATATATTACAGTACACTCTCGTTCATCGGACATCGGAACTCCGCTTCATCGGAACTGAAAATCTGGATATTATTAATTTTTTTTTCTTACGAAATAAATAATTTTTCCGTTTTAACGCCTTCAATTTCTATTCGTTCTATCCGCACAACACTGAAGTATCACATTTTGCGTCTAACGTCATCAGGCGTTTTCCATAATCTGTACGTATCGATGTGATTTACGAGGCCGTGGAGTATTCGCACAAAAATAGAAAGAGGAAGGGGGCAGGAAGTGAACATCCGTTTCGACCGCTTCCCAAACTGTCATTCAGTCTGTCTCGTGTCGCGACTGCACCTGTGTTATGTGGAAGTCTGCTGGAATATGAGTGGAATATAAATATGGAATATGAGAATAACGATTTTGGATCTTTATTTCCTGCGTTGTTTTTATTCCTATAGGTTCATTTGTTACCATGTTCAAAGTTTGAGTGCCTTATTTTCATAAAATCTCTAGTGTTGCCTTAAAAACAAGAATTAATACAATCACGATAGGTCACCGCACGGGCGGAAATGATGACTAACGACGGCCTCCGCTTCATCGGAATTTTTTGACATCCGAACCGGCCGTCCGCCACATTAGTTCCGATGAACGAGAGTGTACTTTTTAACAAGTTTTCACTTTTTCACCATAAATTAAAAAAAAAAAAATCATAATTTTTGGAAATCTATAAGTAGAGAGCCTCAGAACGACCCATTAATTAATAAAATTGGCCAAGTAAAACTGTTAGGTTTTTCTGTCAAAAAAGTTTTGAAACTGAATCATTTTAATGATGATAGTAGATCTCGTATTTTTCATGGTTTTTCGTATTTTTCGGGATATGCTGCAATTTTTAAGTGGCAAACACCTCAAACCATAAAGTACATGTCAATACAAACACAAAAATGTATATGTCGAAAATCCACGGGTGGGGGGGGGTTCACATCAGCCTCTGCTCTAGGTAGGTCAGACCAAGAAAAAAAAATACGACCGATCGGGTTCACTTGTACTTGCCGATCAGGGCGCTTGGGCTTGTTGATACTGGTAAAGCGACAACATGTCGTCGTGGCCAATTTTACCTGCGGCCGCACCATACCTGCTCTGCGGGGGTACGACAACATGTCGTCGCTGCCGCTTGAGGCGGGCGACGACATGTTGTCGTACCCCGAGAGGGGAGGTTTAACGAGGGACTGACAGCTAGAGATCAATGACACTTCGCGTAGGAAAGGAGTGAAATTATCCCAATTGTAGTTGTTAGATGTGAATATAGACTAATTCATGCAAATTAAGGTTATATTAGTAGACAAATCACAATAACAAAATTAAACTAATTGTTTGCTTTATTCTTATTATTTTAAGATGTCATCTTATTATATTAAGATATCTTATTATTTTCTTATTGTTGTAATATTTTTTATCGACGATATTAGATTTATTTCATAGAACTATGATAGTGTAATACCGGCCTCATCATTGGTGTGATAAGGTTCATGAATAATATAAACATAATACACCCATCCGTTAAGGAAACAGATATTTATAAAAAGAAAATGTCAGCTGGCGCCTAACAAAGCATTTTAGGACATGTGTTTCCATATTATTTTGATCCAATTATCTAAAAATCTATAGATAAAGGGTATCTATAGAGCGTAAAGATAGAGGGTATTTAGATAAAAAATTTGAATTTAACAATATATTGGCCGAGAAATAAGTTTAGAAAAATCCTCAACCCCAGTAAAATTAATTCTAGTTATAAAGTAGAACTTTAAAAAGCGACATTAATTTAATAATTGCCAGCACAACACTTGGAAGGTTAAAATATCAATTTCCAAACATGCCATTTTGATTTATGTTTGATGACCAAAACCACTAAAGTCAGGTTCTGCACTGCACTTCTGATTAAGAAAATTCATCTTTGGTGATAAAGTTTATTTGAATAATATATTATTACTATGTCGTAGCGAATATGTCGTCGCTAAGGAACAAAAGTAAATTATACTCATAAACTATTTCTGTACACGTCATCTCTCCTGAAGGTACAAATTTCAGTTCCCGAAACGTCATGTTTAAAGTGTATTTGTATTTTGTAGTGCAATGTTACATTAAATAGGATAATATCCAATAATCTTGGACACTGGCGGAGTAGGAGAGTATAGGAGACCCGCCGCGCCGTGTTCATACCCTTTTGGGTACAAAAACATCCAAGAAAAATATAATGATTTAAAGTGAAGCATATTTAAATTATATGCTAAATTCATTACCGTCTAAGATATTAGTTACATCTTTGACTATATACCCTGACGTGAATAGACTTCTCATGCACATGCACGTTTGAAACCTTTTCACGGTGGGGCGATTTTCTGTGGCGTACATGAAGTACTAGGTAAAATGATTGGTAAATCAGTATTACCAATCTTCTCAATCAAGGATGAAACGGTCTTAATATTGTTATAAAGTGTTTTTGCAGCACTGCAAATCCAACTGACACCAGGGCCTGGCGTACACGAACCTTCCAAATTTCGGTATCAAACAAAAAAAATCATTGGCTGAGAAAGTGTGTATTAGTATTAGTCAATGAATACATGTAAACATGATATTTTTAGGTAAAACTAGACTAATTTTGGATTATTAATTAGACTTTAATTTTGTTCATTTTTACTTCATATGAGTTTTGTCAATCGGATCAAGAGCATTCTTTTTGGCCGGTCACTGCACCAGTTCCGTAATCCGCACATGCTTGTTTAAACAATTTGTTTTATCTATGAAATAATATGTTATCTCATAATAATAACGTTGGGTGAGATGAGTGAAGAACAGTAGGACTTACAATAATGCAATAAATAATTTTATAAATCAATTAACATTTATTTGTTTATGTTTAGTAGTCTAGTCTGTTTATAATAGCGTTCGAAAAGAGAAAGCACGAAGTGGTACTTAAAGTTCGTAATGAACCACCCTTAAACGGTCATACTAGAATATTATTTAAACCTAGAATGAAATCTGTTTTAACACTATTAAATTGTGTTTATCTATCAGTACAAAGAATTGCATCCTAAACTGGAATACGTGTTCGGTGCATCTCTTTTATTCCAATACTCGTGGGGTAGTTTATTAACTAATTTTACATTAGTTAATATTAACTAATATCCTCTCAATAGCCGATAAACAATCAACTTGTCGATTTTTAATTGTTGCAGTAATATATCGTGTCTTACGATAAAAGAATCCATTTCATTCTTACAGTCTACCTATATATTTTAAATTTTGAATTTTAGTTGCGGATGTTTTTTTTTTATTATTTTAAACGAAAATCAAAATAACGGTTCAGCAAAATCCCCACCATTCGTCGCTACCAGAAGACAAAGCATTCCTTAAAACGTGGCGATGGACGCAACTAATACCTGTCCTTGGGGGTGGTTCTGGTATTCCAAAAATTGTATGATTCATCCTCCTCCCTGGCAGGTCCAGTTGGTTGACAAGCGTCATTTCGGGTGTGAGTTTTGACACAGCAACATGGGCGAAGTGCGATCTGGTTTAAGGGGTGCACAGCAGATGCTGTTTGAAAATTATATCTACACTAAAGTTTGCGACGGTGCGCGAAGTGTTAGGTGGCGATGTTTAAATAAGACGAAATTCGCATGCAAAGCTGAGATGACTTCAGACCTGGAAACGGTAAGTCATTTTAATAATATTTCTGTTTTTATTGTAATTGTTATAGGTTTTTGTCTTAAATAATCAAATAGTTTTGGGTAAAAAAAATAAGCTTTAGTATTCTGTGTGTTTTGCTGTAATCAAAAATATTATTTTTTATTATTTTACATTTTACCAACGAAAAACAAAATAAAAATATAGTACTGTTCTTGTTACAAACTTAGTAAATTAAGAATAAATTACAAGTATAAATTAATTTCAATGATACCTAATGAGACAGCAATTAGTGTACCCATAACTACCTTACTGATAATACAAGTTTTGTTTTAATGAATTACTGGTCAAAACAATATTATATCGTAGGCATAAATTTGCAGTACCGGGTGTCCCAGACCACCCGTACACCCATTTTAAAATCTACAAAGCTAATTATTTACAAAAACAAATATTGTGCCATTACAGGTAAACCGCGGTTGCGCTCTATCCATTGATCAAAATTTCAATGTACAGGGTGTACTATAAGTGACCTACCCAGACCGGAAGTCATAAATTTTTAATACGAACCCCCACTTTTTATGGTATTTTTGGATTCTAGACATAATTTTAATATTACTTTACAATTTAAAGTGTATCCCTAATCCTAACGTTTTGGGAGATATTGGAGGTAGAAGTTTGTTTTTTTCCATAAGAATAACATGGGACTAAATTTCACATCGACAAGAGAGTTTTTGCACATACCGTAAATGCATACGGTAAACGCTAAACGCTATTTCATTTATGGTTGATTTGCCTATTTATACTGCTTGAAGCTATGAAAAACTTGTTGAAAAGTGATCAGCGATAAATCTTATACATTATTTATCCCGTTCCAACACCGTGAACTGTGAATTATTTATAAATTTACCAATATCAAAATAGCGTTTAGCGTTTACCATAAGGTTTACCGTATATTGCAAAAACTCTCTATTATCTCTGTAAATTTCCCGTTAAACTAAAAAGACCTATCATAAAAATGCCTTAGCTTCTTCTTTTAAACACTTTAGCATCATAAATTATTAGTTTTGTCATAATTTTTTTTTTATTTTTCCATAAAGTTTTTAATATGGCGGAAATTATTTTTAACGTATAGTAAACTACAATTAATTATGTGAAAAGTGATATTTTATGATGAATTACTATCTAAAATGAGATTATAAGATATTTTTATGCTTGGGCAGTTATGTTAAAGGTAAAAGTTTCAGTGTTAATGGATATGAAAATTTGCTCATTGTTATTCTTATGAGAAAAAATCTACCTCCATTATCTCCTAAACCATTAGGATTAGGGATACACATTAAACCGTAAAGTAGCCTTAAAATTATGTATAGAATTCAAAAATATCATAAAAAGTGGTTGTTCGTATTTAAAATTAATGACTTCCGGTCTGGGTGGGTTACTTCTGGTACACTCTGTACATTGAAATTATCATCAATGGATAGAGCGCAGCCGGTTTACCTATAATGGCAGGATTTGATTTTGAGAGAATTTAATTGTGTAGATTTTATGGGGTGTAGGCTACGGGTGGTCTGGGACACCCGGTATACTAAGTTAATACTTTGTACGTAAAAAATTGGCCACAGTTTTATAAGTTTAAATGGTGACAAAAATTTCCCTGACAATAAAATTTCCCTGAAAATGAATCCCTGACAACATAATATTTAAACTTACAATTTTGCCATTTAATTAGTAATGTGAACCGTCCAGTTGTATAAATTCCGGTACAGTTAGGTACAGTGTGAATTTCGTTTGTATTGTCAATTGGTATTATGATTCTTTTAAACGTCACTCACTATTCAAAAGGTTTTTTCTTGGTCTCTTGATTGCAATTGCACTTTATTTACATCTCCTTCCTAAGTCTTAGTATTTCTTCTTGAGTCTTTTAATTATTATTTATTCATAGTTCATCTCCTGTACCTTCAAATTTTTGTACACCCTTTTGTACATTAGTGAGACCAGTAAACTAAACGGTAAGAATCACATTATCCTACATGACAATTTTAAGAAGTTACATAATTTAATTATAACAAAAATAACCACTCAATATGTACTAAAATTTATTTATTTTTATTTTCAAAAATAACATTTCATTAATTTATAGTTAAGATAAAAAACATATAAGTAGTGTAAACAAATTAATCTGTAAACCATAAGTTTAAAAAGGCCTATAGTAAATAAAATAAGTAAACTCTATTTATATAGTAACCGAAATTTCACTTAATCATGGCAAACGTTAACTATTTATTTTACCACTCTCAAAGTAACTACAATGTTGAACAATCTTTTGTTGAAATTTTTATCGTCTGACAATAATGGTGGAGAATTGGAGTTGTCTGCTTTGTTTACTAAATTTATTTTTTAAATCAGCAGTGGTATGAAATATTAGTGTAGGACATGGATCACCAGGAGCAGTAAACAAATCGACAAAATAACGTCTTCGATTGGTCTAAATAAAGTTTAAAATTCATTTTACAGAGTTTTAAGGCATATTCTCAGGGGTGCCATATTTTTCCTCTCAGGGACCATAAGAAATCCATTGATATCAAAATATCCTTGATCCGTTCATCGTTTCTCTCTAGACCCTTAAATGCACTATTTTATTATATAAAAAGATTGTTTTGATTCCATTTCAATTTACTTAACACTTTGATAACATTTATATATGACGTAATCTATCATTACGAATATTAGAATGAGGTTTACTAATGCATAGTATTCTTCAAAAAAGAAATATGTAAAATTTAGACGTTTTAAAACTAAATGTAAAATTTTAAAAAATTGAGTAAACTGAAAAGGGCAATAAAATGGATTGACGCTTTCCCAACACAGAAAAACACAACCCACACGGAGGAAGTATTAAAGGGGGATCAATAAAGGTAACGGTAACATTTAATAAATGTCTAGTACACTTAATTGAATTTGCTGTATATGTTGGCCTAAGAGTGTTTTTTCAGTCAGTTGATGTTGTTCAGATACAGAACAAAAAGTTCAGATTAAGTCAGTTTTTGTCAATGTTATTTAATAACATTGCCTCTATGTGAAAACCCCTGATTATATTTTAGTGTTATGCTTTTAGCGTCCAGTAGTTGAAACGAATTATACTATTTCTATATCGAAAAACTACTTTATTGTAAGATTTCAGTAAGGAAAGATAAATAGCATAATCAATGTGGGGTGTCCGCCGACGCCGAGAGAGCAGACCTGTGCGCCAAAGCAAAGCCTACACCTCAGGCTATGCAGGTAGGCAAGCCGAGAGAGAGTGAGAGAGGAGATTAGCCAGGGTACGACTTTGTGTCGTCGCTGCCGCTTGAGGCGGGCGACGACACAATGTCGTACCCCCGAAAATATTTTTACTGCGCCCCAAAGGGAGCAGGTAAAATTCAGACATAAAGTCGTACAATCTGTTGATACTCTAGTCGGTCGCCTAGTTCGCCAATTATTGAGCTAAGGTTACTAATTATTTAAGTCACTCATAAAATTTATAAAAAATAAACAATATACATCGGTTGTGATTGTCTTCATCACTTAGTCCTGAAGCTTAAAATTTGCTTTAGTACGACTACGACTACAACGACTTCACCGAGAAGCCTCACAAACCTCACAACGGCAGCGCCGCTGGTAGCGCCCCCGCCTCCAGTTCACCGGTGCCGCCGGTAGAGGCCAGCAATGTCACTAGCGCTGGGACTACCGCCACCGCTAACTCCACGGCCGCTGACGCCAGCCCCTCCGCGGCGCCCTCGGAGGAGCCCCTGCTGAGCTCCACCCCGGCGCCCCCCGCCCCGGAGGCGACCCAGACCTCCAAGAAGACCCGACGCTGCGGCGCAGGCTTCTACCGGGACACGCTGGGACGGTGCAGGAGGATCAGGAGACCCCATCTCCAGTAAGTCAGGTGACTGCGAATTCTTTCAATAATTTAAGGGGTTTAAGTGCAATAACTATGGTCGGGGTTTTTACTTTAATCAATCCTCTCCTAGTGTGAACTGTAAAGTTACGCAGTTAGCATAAAATTATTCTGTCATAAAACAAATGTTAGTGAATTTTTAACAAAAGTAATACGTATGGTGAGTTTGTAGTATTAAAAGGTATCATATTTTATCTTATAATCTAAAACAAGCTCCGTTTGTACGGGCAAACTTTTTTTCTCTCCAAGGATTTTTTATTGTTTGGTTGATTATGTGAGTTTTGGCCACGAGGAATCGATTGGCGTTGGTCCCATGGCTGGGCAAATTCCGGTTTTCGTCCTAGAGCCCTTCAAAGTCTCCATGTTATCCTTATGAAGATTTTTAAATTGAACAAAAATCAGCTGATAACTGTAAATATAAACTAATGTGTTACGCCTTTAACCAAAACTAGTAAACGTGTTGATCAAAATCGAGCAATTTATTTTAATACAATACAAATGTTACTTTTATCTCTAAATCATTGACGTCCGACCGATCCAATATTGTGAATATAGGCCTATGCAATCAACAAAACGACACGTATTTACAGCTGATTATTAACAGATGTTTAAAATGCTTTATTCAATTCCAATGTTATTTAAATGGGAAATTTTTATATTTCAATGGAGGATAACGCCTTTATTTTCCGTCAGATTCTCATCAGTTTTTGGCGGAAACAACTACAGACCAAGCCCTATCCAACGACACCAAAAACTTGAAAATCGGTTGAAAATTGAAGGAGGAGTTTTCAAGACAAAAAAACCCTTAGCGTATTAAATAAGTACTAGAGATCGCCCATGATGTAAAGGACTAAGTAGTCCTTTACATCATGGAGATCGCCTCCTGATCGAAATTCGATCAAAATTTCAGTTGATCTGGCCCCAAGAAGCTTAAAAACATTTTAGAACTAAAACATCTGTTTTTCATAATTTTTTTAGCAGTTGTTTTTACAACAGCTGTCTAATGATTCATTCAATTCTCCATTCTCCATAAGATTAACATTGGAACTTTGAAAGCCTGTGGGGCGTAGCCCTGGAGTCTGATGTGAATTAGAATGTGATTCTGCTCATCTACAATACTATACCTTTATAATGGTATGCCCAGATTTATTCTACGATGAACACGAGCTGAGAAAAAAGGAGGAAATGAAACATGCTTGCGTATTAATTAAATAAGTATAGATCACATCTTTAGGAAAGTTATACCAAAGTTTAGCACCCTACAGCTTGGCGAGTGAGCAAAGCGAGCGAGCTCCTCTTAAAAAGGAAGAGGGTGAGTGAGCGGATATATATATATATATATCTGTCATATATATATATATATATATATATATATCACTGTTTTCCACACACTAATATATATATATCGTATGGCATTAATAGCCAGCCACCAACTTCAGAAAAATATAAAACATTCTCTGAGGTGCTTAGCACCTGCGTCAAAACATTTAAAAACTAAACTAAAAACATAAAGTTATGATCTCTCTTTATAAAGCTAAATCCAGGGCGCTAAGCCATTGCAGCCCAGCTTCACTTGCACAATGCAGCCCAATCAATCCTTCGGGGAAAGCACTCAAAGGGCACTCATTGACTATGTGAGTCGTAGTCTGGAACTCCGCTCCACAGCGGTGTGACTGGTCTTTTGTCATTCCCCATTTGTATTTCCAATAATTACATCTTCCCACACCAGTGCGGAATCGATTGAGACCAGCCCACTGCTTCAGAGGAAGATTCATACCACTTACTGCTAAGGTTGGTCAGCAATTAAAAATTGATTCCGGCCTTGGAAAGAGTCCCAGGAGGAAGTCCAGGCGGTATGGATGGAAAAGTTTGTCTCCGTCAACTGGGATGCTGTCCGCAGTGGTGGTCTTCGGGACCTCAATCTGCCCATCTCCTGGGGTAGGTAATCATGGATGGGTAGCTGTGGGGCGGATACAATCTTATTATATTCCCTAAGTGCCTCCCTTAGTCTTATTTCAGGTGGAGCGATATTACACAGCACTGGGAGCCAGGGTACAGGTGTTGCCATGAGTGTACCACTTATGGCTCTCATAGTCCTGTTCAGTTGGACGTCGATCTCTCTGACATGCACACTGTTCAGCCACACGGGAGCACAGTACTCTGCGGTTGAGTAAACCAGGGACAAAGCAGTGGTTCGCAGAACTTGTGCATTAGCTCCCCATGTGGAGCCAGCAAGGTGATGGACAATGTTAGTCCTAGCTCTCACCTTGGCTACTGTCTTTTGTAGGTGGCTTTTGAATGTGAGAGACCGATCTAATGTGACTCCCAGGTACTGTGGGTGATCATTGTGCTTTAGCTTAACACCGTCAAATACGATTTTAAGCTTTTGGTGGGCTAGTCTATTGTTCAAGCGAAAGCAGCTGATACCTCAGTTTTAGTTGGGTTTGGATTTAGCTTCAAGGCCTTAAAGTATTCACCGAGGGTATTGAGGTCATTAGTTAGTACTTCCTCAGCATGTCGGAATTCCTCGTATGCTGATAAGCCAGTGCAATATCATCCGCATAGGCAAACTTTAAGGAGCAAGTGTCAGGCATGTCGGCAGTTTGGCTTACCAGTGGAGAGCTTTCTGAGCAGAGACCAAGCTTTCCGACTACTGCGGGTGAAGTTCAGATTTTCAACAGTTTTCACCCATTTCTCTCTCCTGGAGTTGTCGAGAGAGTTAAGGAGTTGGTCCGCTACATCTCTGTCGGCAGTGTCAGTGAACTCACTGTAAAGGTCTTCGCACTCTTGACTCCATCCTGGTATGTACTCTTTCCTAAAACCTCTTGGGATAGACGCTTTAGCGCAAGACAGTCATGTGAACCGATCATAGTTTTTTATTTTAGGAGGGATGAACCTGATGCCTTTGTCAAGCCTGGAAGAGAAGGCCTCCCACTCAGCTTTGTTGAAGTTCCACCTAGGCCGAGGAAATGATCTTACGAGAGGAATTGGGATTCCCACTGATATCAGAACAGGCCTATGCTGAGAGTGAGGAAAAGCATCTAGGACCCTCCTACAAATTAGTATGGGTGTTGCTGACCGGTCACGAGAACAAAAGCACAAGTCTGGGGAGTACCCACGACGCCATCGGGCAGAGTGGAAAGTGTGTGGGTCCTTGGCATTAAATACCAAGAAAAGGTTGTTATTTTCAGCCCAGCTTGTAAGACGAGTGCCATTTTCATCATCGGACGAGTATCCCCACTGTGAAGCTATACCGAATTGAACAAAAATCAGCTAATAGTAGTAGACATAAATCAATGTGTTAAATCTTTAACCTGTATTTCAAGTAATTTACACCAAAGACTAGCGAGTGAGTGAAGCAAACGAGCTTTGAGGAAAGAGAGTGATGCTTGATAATTTTACCGAGCGTAAGCTCGGGCCCCCTGGTACTAAATTCAAAATAGTACACCCCCTGATGCCCACAACCCCGACTTGATTATGTACAGTACCCTAAACAAGTTCATTAAACATTACGTATAGTGTATTTACTATATGCTTGTACAGCGTGTCACAAAAGTAGTCTACTGATTCAAGACGCAAATTTCACCTTCATTACGATGAAGACGAAGCAAACAAATATGATTATAAATGTGATACATTTTTCAACCATGGTTTGTTCTCATCTGTCTGAATGCATATATTATTCTTTATGCAATTTTTAAGGCTAAGTTCGTTGTTGAAAACATTTGGTTGGATATTAATCAAATAAACCTAAAATGTAACTTTTTCATTTCCCATAAGAAATGCATGGGTGTCATTTTTAGTAGTCACATTTTTACAAGCAAAGTCTTTTAAATTTTGACAAAGTGTCTTTGCGAGTTTTAACAATCAAGACTGAGACGTTCTGATTGGTCTACTGACCGGTTCAATTCCAGTCCAGTCCAAATTATTGGATTCAGAACAGATTGAAGAACGGGAGCGGAGTGAAGTAGTCGCATAAACAAAAACAAAGGCGTTTTTCAAGGATCAAACTTTTTGAATGTGACAGTCCCTAATGGAAATGTTTAAATTTCTTCTTCGAATAGACGCTTACGGGAGGTACGAGCGTACTCCTAGTTTATGACAATATTTAATCCAATGTTTCTTTTTTTTTGTAATTTAGATTATACTACAATGTTATTGGAGTAATCTGTTTTGTAGCTTTTGAAAATAAATAAATTGAATTTGTAATCGTGTAGAATCTAATTCATAGCAATTTTTTGTATTTTTTCAGGATGCTCGTGAACTTGGGTCGGAAAAAACTGACTGAAAGTGCCACAGAAGCTTAATCATCATTGAATTAAGAGAAAACTTCACTTTCAACTTAAAGAGTGGCAAAATATATTTTGTGGACTTCGTTGTCAAAACTTTGATAATTCCTTTTACACTTGCATAAGATTTTAAAATCTTGCAAACACACAAACATGAGTTTGTTACTTTTATCCACGATATATTAATTTTGTGGATTAACTAGCACCATGTTTGTTTCGTATTTGCTCAGTATCAATATAAGTATTTGTTAAGTTTATTGTTTTCATTTGAAAATGTATTTTTATGTTATAATTTTAATGCAAAGGTAATAAATTAAGAATTAAGAACAATTGATGACATAGTTCTTAATAAATGTGTTTGTTTTCGAAGGATGTTTTGACCCTTGCTTCATTTCCTACACCTATTACGAGAGTATGACTAGCGGTGTAGGCCTACTCGTTCTTATTCGCACGGGGTGTATTTGCAGTTTTAACAGAAATATAAAATCCTTTAACAAATTCAATATGTCACCTTCATTTGGTTTATTCCAACGTATCTAGATATAACGTATTTTATGCATAATAGCTTCTTGGCAAATTTATGAAAATCTTGTTATATTCATTTCCCATTTGGGTTGGAACTTAGAAGTTATGTCTTTATCTTTGATGTTTTTGTTGCAGATTTACTAAACATTAATATTCGTGATTAACTTTATAGTTCTAAAAGTACACCTTACCATTAAGGCCGTTTCACACCGGCTACCGCTACCGCCTCGGTCGCGGTCGTTTCCGTGAGCCATTTCACACCAAAACTACCACGTCCGTGCGGGAGGCGGGAGTTTCATTAGATCCCTTCAAAGATCCCATGTTATCCTTAAGGAGCTTTTTAAATTAAACAAAAATCAGCTGACAACTGCATATACATGGTGAGTTTCTTAAAGTAATCGTAATCCAAAAGCTAACTTTTTTATTCTATATCTGACAGTATACTTCTTATGGGGATCCCCTTTACTTTTTTATTTTTCTTTCAGGTATGTATTTCATTTTTCAAAATTTTCCGCCATTTTTCCAATATGGCGGTCAACTTTAAAATTTCTTATGGAACACAATACATTATATGGCGGTACTACCGCCACTACTGCGGGCGTGCGGTAGTCCGGTGTGAACTGCCCCATATGATAACATGGAGAGCGATCTTTTCAAATTCGCCCAGCGGTAGCGGTAGGCGGTGTGAAAAGGCCTTCTTACCCATAGACGATTAAGTAGAACTCAGACTTGTCAAGAATATTAAAACCTTGTGACAATAGCTGTACTAAATCCAATGTACCCCTGTCCTGTACCCAACCTCTGTATTTCTTGTTCTACCCTTAAAAGACAAGTACAACTTTTAATCCAAATATATATATATATATATATATAATCCAAATTAAAAATTAAAAATTAAAATTTGAATACCCAACCCAAGTAAAACAACTCATCGCCTGTCACTAATTTAGGCACCGCACCAGCGTAGTCATGTTTATTTTTAAGTAGATATTAGGTCTACTTAATTAATTTTTTTTTACTTTAGATTTACCTTCTTACCTAAAAACATCCCCATTTATTGCCAATGTATACAGAACCAAGTAAATAGAGACATCCCATGTTAAAATATTTTGCCTCGGAAAACATAGGAGAATAAAGCGCTGATCTAGGATTACTTCTTATTGCCAAGTGAATCGCTCTTTCTACCTTCTATATGTCAAAATGAGCATATTGTTTACAAAAAATAAAAACGATAACAAACATCTGCAAAATTGTTCTAGCCATTTAATTCCATTCAACCAATCAGCATGATCCTTGAATTAAAATTATCAGTGTTTCGTGAGCAGCGTCCTCACAAGGACCCTACTTATTCAGATCTTTTATATCAGTACCATTGACTATGTACACTAACGTGAATAGACCTCTCATTAAATTCATTTAGTTTGAGGCAAAAATTTGGAAGTTCGGTGTACGACGCACCAGAGTCTCTGCCATCGATCTTGATATTATTCAGCTGAATTTACAGTGCTGCAAACACACTTAACAAAACATAAATATAACTTTCAGTTATAAAATGTTTCATCCTTAGTTAAGAAGACTGGTAATACTGACTTATCAATCATATGTTACCTGTACTTCCATACGCCGCACGAGATCGCACCACCGTCAATATGCTTCACACACGCCTATGCTTTGAGAAGTCTACTCACGTTAGTGTACATAGTCAATGTCAGTACTGTCCCGTCTAGGCAATATAAGTTAAAGGCATTCTTCTTTATTTATTTACTAAAGTACTAGTAATTTTAGTAACAATAAAGTTCTATAAGATCATTAATAAGTTTTTATTTATATGCAAATCCACAAAATAGATAGGCCTAAAACTAGGGGTCCCGTGCACATTTTGTAATATACATTACTCGTTTTTTCTGGGATCTTGTGGGTTGCCATCAAGGCAACGGAATAACTACGAAAGTATAATAAAAATAAAAGAATGCTATGTCAAACATTTTTTTGAAACAGCTGTCACCTGTGAAAAGGTATAGTTGGGTCTAATTGCCTTGGTTGGCGTTTACCATACCATAACAACCAAATGTGAATTGAAACCAACGAGCGAGGATCGGTTAACACGGTACTATAAGTAAGGTTTCACATTATGCTCAGATTGTCAATGTCCTAGTAAGTAGGCCTACTAGGGCTTATTACAAAAACTCCTGGTACTATATTCATAAGGAAATATATAAAACAGATATTTTACTGTCTTAAACATAGAAAACGATAGTTAATTATATCAATTAGGCTGAACACTTCCTATAGCTATCCTCTCTCCCATCACGGGTAACTTGGTAGCCGATGTTAAATGGCCATGAGCTTCGGAAATATTAGTGAGTCAATAATTATGAAAGATTTTACGGTGAAAGTTATCACACACATGTAATTTGTAAAAATATCTTTATTAAGCAACTTAATTTAATGACGCAAAGTTATTATTATAAATTACATGATAACAGTATGTTTGGAGTTAATACATTAACCCAACGTTTGCAATAGTGCAAATGATTTGTGCTGGCTATGTTAGTTTACATTTAGGTCCACAATTTGCATCTTTTAAGATGCTACAAAAATAATGATTAACTATTTGAATTTGGGATGATCTTACTAAAAAAGTACATATCACAGTTCCATAGTTGGTTGATTTTTTTAGTAAAAGGATACGGCTACAGATTTAATACCTAGAAAAGTTATTGTAATTTAAGACTGTCTAAAGAGCTAATAATATGGTTTCTCATTGAAAGTAGATAAATAATTCCATTGCTGGATTTTATTGGGAAAGCTAAATAGTTTTTCATTTCGGCCACCTAAAATTTCAGAGAGCGCAACAGATTTTACTCACTAGGGTTTTTGCAATGTCACCACATTTGTTTTTGTGTGGAAAGTTGTTTAATCCCAATAGTTTTGGGGGTAATCGTAGCGAAAGTTTAGTTTTTACCCATACCACCTAAAAACGTGTGGTATGGGATTATCGTCATAAAGAACATTGGTTATTTCTGAACTAAAATTATTGAGGATGCCCAAGCATAACAATAACAATATATGGATTCCTATCTCTTATTTATTAGCCTTGCAACTTTTGAGGTTAGCGCACGGAACAAATTATCAGATGTTTTTCGGTGCACTTTTAAAAGGCTGCAGAAAAGGCCAACTTTGTGAAACTAAATACAGGCCAGAAAACGGCTGCTCTGCGTGCAGTATTATTAAATAGTATATTTCGTCACTAGTCCGGAAAGTGGTCGTTATCGGTGCAAGATCGAGTTTCAAGTACGAGGCGAAGCCGAGTACTTGAATTCGATCGAGCACCGATATACCACTTTCGGACGAGTTACGAACAGTACTTTTCATCATACCACCTTTAATAAATATACAGTTTGGATAAAAATTAATAAATTTTAATCTATATAGCCCCTCTTATGTTGTTATTAGTTTATCTTGTATTTGAACTATTTACAACTAAACAATCAGCTGTTTGACATTTATATATTGGAGGCAACGAGGTTTAAGTTACTGTAAGCAGAATAACAGCGCTAGTGGTGTCAAACATTGGAAGTTTTTTTCCGGCCTAGTCCCGAAAACCACTGTTTCGAGGACTAGTCCCGAAAACTTTGTTTACCAACACGTTTATCCAACCCACCGGGAATCAACTAGTTTCGATCACAGCTGACCGTTCCGAAAACAACGTTTAACGCAATGGTATGATGAAAACAATTCTTTACCGCACATCAACAAACTTTTCCTGTACAACTCTAGTTCAATCAGCTGAGTTAAAAAAATTAAATTTTTAAATTCTTACTTTGTTTACTTTGTCTACTGACGAAAAAAATACAAGTAGTTCTCCTTTAAAAATTTCATATTTTTTATTAATTTCATCGTGATGAAAAGTATCGTTCACAAATCGTCCGGAAAGCCCATTTCGGGAGGTCGATAGTGTTTTCCACGCTCAGCTTTGCCTCACGCGTAAAACACTATCTCGCCACGAAATAGATCACTTGCCAGACTAGTGGTGAAATATAGGCCTACTATTCCTGCCAGAAATAATTGTACCATTGTATAGGAAGCGTGCCATTGTTGTTAGTGTGCTTACAAATAACGTGATAAAATATATTGCCCTATATAATAACACATTAAATATTCTTGAACACCGTATACTCTTTAAAAAGTCATTGTGTTTAAGTTGTTAAATGAATTTAAGGAACTGCACAGTAAAAAGAATCGCAACATATTAAAACAAAATCATAAAACATGGTAAAACAGTGTGATCGAAGAAGACTCGTTTTAAAAGTGATGTTTACAAAAATCATCCAAATCATGAAAAAATCATCAACGGTACTTAAACAATATGGTTAACTTAATTTATGCAACACAGAAGAAATAAAAACACAAGAGCATAGTTGTTGATTTCCAGGAACCATCATGCATAAATAAAATACAAAATGAGACTTATTATAAAACAGAAAAGCTTTTTAAGCCGCTCCCGCACTGGCCGAACATGTTCGTCGAACAAATTTCTTCCGAACTTTGGTTTAATCGTTGTTAAACTTTTAGAATGTAAATCATATTGCCGGTAACTGTCCGATAGGAAAGTTTGTTGATTTTTTTTGTTCGCCGAACAAGTTCGCCACGAATGTTCGGCCAGTGCGGACGCGGCTTTATGCTCAAGTTAAAAATGTCGGCGATTAAAGATGTCAATTAACACAACATTAAGTAACATTAAAAATACCTATTTAAATTCGATAAAATTAACAATGGTTACCTTTATGTGGCAAAACATTCACGAGGATTGCAAACAAAATGTGTATGAATTTACGAAATTCACATGTATAAGTATTTACGTACAAATATATATACATTATTTACAATATTTTTACAAAGCGTTCAATGTGACATGAAAATTAAAATGAAATTAGTAGGAAAATTTTAATAAAGAGGGCTTGAGGCGTTCAATTGATGGAATTTAACAATGTTACCACTAATGGTATAATTGTTTAATATTTTTATCTTTATAATGTTTTCTGACTTACACATTTGTATTATACTTTATACAGCTATCTATTGTCCTTGTAAAAAATAGCCTAGCTATAGTAGGTCTTTCTTTTATTTATTGATTGAAAAATACAGATTCACTGAATGTGGAGTGCAATGGTCCTCTGAACTTGACCGCCATCGTGCTTGCGTGACGAGCGCACCGCCAATCATAACGGCGCGCAGCGGCAAACTTTAATATAGCAAATCCCGACAGAGACAATCACCGACCGGCGCAGAACAAGCTCGCAACCAACATAACAGTACCGGGGAGGACCAGGCATTGAACCCGGTAATGACAAGTTGCATCCTGAGGACGTCCACGGCGCGGCGCCGGCGTAGGACCATCAACAGGAAATGGGAGTGGCGGTGAGCGGAGAGAACGGACAAGATGGCGGAGAACTCGTTTGCTGACTGACCTTCCTCGCAGCATCTGGACCAGTCGGACCTTGGACTCTCTGCAGCAAGGACCTAGATACAAGATGGCGATGCTGGCAGCGTTGTTGTTGTGTGTGATCGGTGTCGGCCCCCTGCAGGGTTCCCCGGTCAGGACGTACGATCAGCGGCAGCAGGGAGAGCTCAACATCCACGCGCAGCTCGACAACATCGTGATCGTCCTCGTGCCCACAAGCAACATCGACCTGTTCGGCCTCAAGGGCGCCCACAAGTTCGGCGACAAACCGGACAAGAATGAGATCCTACAGTTTCTGCAGAAACCGCACAAAAACGACATAGACCGCTACGAGATCATTAAGGATGAAAATGATAACGATATCAAGGACGTGTCTGTAACACCGACACAGAACGTGGAGGACGTTCAACACGGCGAAAAGAATAATGAGAAGGAAGAAGAAGTCGTCGCAACGGTGGAGGAAATGAAGCCGGATCCCAATGAGAAAGCTACTGTTCCCCCGAAATCTGAAGCAACTGAAGATAGTCCCATCAAAGAACATTCGACTGTTAGTGAATCTGTTCAAGAACTTGTTTTTAAGGTTTCCATTCCCGATGAGTTGAAAAAGAAGCCTGAACCACCCAAAGATTCGATAGAACCCGTCCATTCTAAGGAACCCTCGAGTACTTCAGAAACATCTACACCTAAACAAGACACCATTACAGAGAGTCAAAAGCAGAGTAGTGAAGACGTTCAAAATAATGAATCTAAAACAATCAAAGAAGTATCCATCGAGAAGAAAGACTCTACTCTACAAATCAACAAAGATACTTCAGAATCAACAACGAAAAAGCTCACCATTGAAGATTTTATCAAGCCGGTCGCAGCGAAAGAAGAGATCACCCAAAATCCAACTACTTCGAAGACTCTGGAGGAGCCAGTGGCAACGAAGAAGAGTTCCGGACTGGTGGAAGGAGCTCGGAAGGAGAAGGTGATCAGGTACAAGCCGGAGAGCAAGTGGGCCCCCGGCCTGGTGGACATCATGGCGGCTCCTCGGGGGAAGGTCTCGGCCAAGGAGGCGGAGGAGAAGCAGAGGTTCGCGGAGCTCTGCGCCCCCGGCTCCTGGGACACCGAGCTCAAGACGTGCATAATGCCGAGCGACACCAGGAGGTGAGGCAGTTATCTACTTAATTTGTTGCTTTATCGTTGTCTGATTAATTGTATCATATTGAACCAGTAGTATTGGGTTTATAAATGTTGTAGGATTAGACAGAGGTTACCAATTTATTAATTTATTTAAAAATATAATAATTCTTATATTGAAACGAAACTTCGTTTGACTTCCTTCCAACGCGCATTAAAAAAATAAGCCTGCTTATTTAACACTATTATTTTTGCATATTTTTTTAATTGCAGGCCTATATTTAATTTTAACTCTATAATTTCAACGCTGTATTTTAAACGCAGTACCAGGTTAACCAAGCCTTCCTCGTTGGTTTTAATTCACTTTTGTTATGGTATTGTCATGGTAATCAAGCTATTAAATCTCCACCAGACTCTTCACAGATAACAGCTGTTAAAAAAACTGCTTAAAGTTAATGTTCCTTTATTTTTGTTTACTTTTAGTTGTTATTTCGTTACCAAAATAGCAACCCATAAGACCAATGTAAAAATTACGATTTTTAAACTTAAATTTTGCCCAAATTTGATTTTTTTCAGGGATTGTGGCTGTTTTTAAACTAATTTTTGGGCCAAAACACTTTTAAACGCAAAGTCACTTTTAAGCAAAATCTACCCGCTAAATTTTGAGATCGTGGAACAGACATCCCTTCAGACATGGCTCGTATTTAGTAGGTCTATATGATTTAATTAATTAGTAAAATTTTGTAATGAGTGCTTTGTTTTTGAATAAAGCAAAGTTTTTAATCACGCAAAACTATCTAAAGACTAGCAAATATTGTTTCGTTGAGTCTTATTTCAAATGACAAAATAAATCTATATATTTTTAAACATCGTAGGCCTACGGTAAGGTTTATTATAATGGAACTTTTTATAAAATGTTCAACTGATTTTCAAGTTTTTGGTGTCGTGATAGATAGGGCTTGGTCTTTAGTTGTTTCCGCCAAAGAATTGATGAAAATCGGACTTAAAATAAGGGCGCTACATAACTTAAATATGAAAATTTCCTATTAGAATAACACTAGGTTGCCCATGCGTAAATTGCGCATTTTGTAATTTATTACTTTCCGTCTGTGAGAAACTCACCAACAGTACAATTATTCGAAGGAATTATGACTTTTCAAGCAATATTTGTATTGATTATTCAGTGACAGGCGATTTATTTTTTGTTTACAATATGACTTAAAAATTATCTTAAGGTAATAGCTGTTTAAGTTAAGAACTGCGAATGGTTATAAGCGACGGCTTGTGGACGCAAATTTCACTGGTGGGGATTAACGTCCGCACTAGTGAATACTAGTTCATCCATAAATAAATACCATCCTCATAATTAGACCAACTCGTAGGGCCTATATATGAGTTCGAAATTATGGTTTGGATCCCAGGTTAAACTGTAGGTCGCTTGATACCATTGGGTGTTGGGCTATTAATTAACAGTACTTCTAAGGAGAATGTCGGAATTAGACTACAAGATCTCGTCACAATCATCCTACGCTCATCTCTTTCATACTTGGCTTAAACTACATATTTAGTTAAATCACCATTTCAATAAAGGTATAAGTTACAATTCGCATTTTAAAATCTCACTAGTATACGTGTTGCTCGAAATCGAGCAATTTATTTTAATACAATACAAAAGTTACTTTTACCTCTAAATCAATGACATCCGACCAATCCAATATTGTGAATCTCTTTAATCACAAAAACTACACGTACTTACAGCTGATTATTAACATATGTTTAAAATGTTTTATTCAATCCCAATGATATTTAAATGGGAAACTTTGAGATTTCAATGGTGGATAGCGCCTTTATTTTCAGTCCGATTCTTATCAATTTTTGGCGGAAACAACTACAGACCAAACCCTATCCAATGTCATCAAAAACTTGAAAATCGGTTGAAAATTGTAGGAGGAGTTCTCAAGACAAAAAACCCCTTATCGTATTAAATAAGTATAGGTAATGAAAGTTGGTTATTTAACCATTTTAAATCACCCTCTAGAAATAAATTAAAGCCTAGGGGAACGAAGCTCGAACCGAAGTGACATTTTCAATAATAATTCGCCCACGCGCTAGATCATAACCTTTAAAATGACCCACCAATCTTAAAAATCGGTTAAGTAGGTCGGGAGAAAAAGGGATGTAACAGATGAAACCCTCATAGAATTAAGCAGATGAATTATTGGTATTGGGTTGAGCAATTTAATCATCTGTTAAAGTATACAACTGTAAATTATTAGTATAGTTTTGGGTGATTGTTTAGGCCTAGGCCTACTATCACCAAATTGGATTGGTTCGATGTAATTGGTTAGAACTAAACCTAACATTTTTTAACAATGACTTACAATTCAAATTAAATTGCTCGATTTTGTCTAAAAGTAGTTGCAATTTATGTTTTTGTACTTTATTTACTGGAACTCATAAAAGTAATTTACTAAATAAGGGCACTTGTGTATTACAAATATTTATACTCTACATGTACTCTAATTTCTGCTCCCATAATCTCAAATATTAAAGAATGTCTCAATCGTATTTTCAAGACGACTTACTATCGACCTGTTCTATCTCTAAAATAGAAAGTGAGATGATATTCTTGATAGATTAACTTATTATCAATGTTGGAAGCCGGTGTATGATTATAAATAATCTAAAAAATACGTCTCATTTAAGAACAAAACCTTTCTAGGAATCCTATCCCGATGAATGGGTAGCTGAATGTGGTTCCTAGTTTGCTATCAATGACATGGCATAATAACGATTCTGAATCCAGTTGCCATTTGTCACTGGGCTTTTAATCAACGATGGCTACTGTATCTAACGGTCGACGTTCGAAGGTAATACTACAAGGGTTTTGACCGTTTCCTATTGAAATATTAAAAGAACTCCACGGGCGTAGAAATAGGCCTACACAATAAAAACACACACACAAAATATATAGAAAAATACATTAAGCATACAATGTTCAATTTATGAAACAAAGTTCAATGAAAATGGAAATATCCAGTTTTAAATGAAGAGAGGAGCTTAGTAAAAGCATTGACTATTAAAGTATAGAGAAGTTACATTGCTAAATGTAATCATGTTCCAAAACAAAAATGTTGCTTCTATAAGAACTAGTATATGTGTTGCTCGAAAGCGAGCAATTTACTTTAATACAATATAATTGTTACTTTTAGCTCTAAATCAATGACATCCGACCAATCCAATATTGTGAGTAACTGTAATCACCAAAACTACACGTATCTACAGCTGATTATTAACAGATGTTTAAAATGCTTTATTCAATCCCAATGTTATTTAAATGGGAAATTTTGAGATTTCAATGGCCGATAGCGCCTTTATTTTTAGTCCGATTCTCATCAGTTTTTGGCGGAAACAACTACAGACTAAGCCCTATCCAACGACACCAAAAACTTGAAAATCGGTTGAAAATTGGAGGAGGAGTTCTCAAGACAAAAAAAACCCTTAGCGTATTAAATAAGTATAGATAACATATTAGCTTTGAAGAAATGTGGGGTGGAGCCCTGTGAAATTTTCTTAATTTTTTCTTTCATAAGAACCTTCTCTCGACAGTAAAAAACACACAAAAAATTAGCAAAATCGGTCCAGCCGATCACGCGTGATGCCATATCCAGAGAAATAGGAATTCATTTGTACAGGGTGTCCCGGAACTCTCTGGAACCCATTTGTATTTTTTCCCTTGTATCGAGACAAGAAAAAAACATCGTACAAATATTGGTCTAAAATCCATCGTTAAGCCGCTAGCCGCCATTTTGGTTTTTACACATAATAATTTTTATTCACGTTACAAATTGCTGTTAGTTCATATTTGGTATGAATCTTTATCATACCAATGTACATTTTCAGGAAAAATAGATTTTTTCCACTGTATATTTTCAAAATGGCAGCCATTTTAAATCTTTAAAAACTTAAATTTCTCAAAATTGTTAAAGTACCAAGTTTAAAAAGATTTGACAACAAACTAAGGAGTTATTGTGATTTTTCTTTTGAAATGCCTTAATTTGCATTAATTACAATATAAAATCAATGTTTTTTTATGGAGAAAAATCGCAATAACTCCGTTATTTGTTGTCATAAATAGGGAAATTACTGTATATTCTCATTATGATTAATATAAGGAAGGAGTGTGCAGGTATGCTGCCACGGTGAACACTAAAAGTAGGATTTTAACATTTTTTTTTAATTTCGACGATATGAAGCCATTAGGTATATACTAAGATTGATAAATATGTGGCCGTAAATGAAAGAGTTTGCTTATTCTCCACGTGATTAACATGGGAAAAGAGTATGCAGGTTTGCTGCTATGATAAGTACAAAAACCAAATTTTTTTACATAAATGGTTGAATCACAACCAAATGAAGCTAAATACCAAGTTTCATCCAAAAATATTGGTTAATAAGTGAAATATTAACACATCCTTATTCTCCATAAGATGAACATTGGAGTCCCAAAATACAATGTAGGCCTACTGTCTTTAGACTTTGTAATATCTCGGTAACCATTGGAGATAGAGCAAAGCTTCAAACTACTAAATTGTGTGTGTTTCTTTTTAGCTAAATCCAGCGGTGAAAATAAAAAATTTAAGTTTTTCTTAATTGTTCGTTCACAGATATTTATTTGTTAGTTAATATTTCTCATGTAAACTATTGGGGGAGTTAAATGCTCCTCTCTTAGGGGCTTCACTTTCTCAACACGTCTGCTCTAATACCCAAGAGTACATACACGAGTTTGTAGCTGTGTTTGTGTAATTTCTTGAAATGATTCAATATAATTGAATAAGCACGATTTTGAACCCACGTCCGTGTTTCACACACTGTTAGACTTTTCAGTATTTTTATTCCTCAAATGCAGTATCCATAGTACCGTCATGTCTGTTGTTATGACCATGACAGCTTTTTCTTGTCCTGTTGCAGCCGGCACGAGTTGGCGCGGTTTCTGGAGGCGATGAGGTTTGGCATCGCAATCCCCACCCCCAAACAGTGAACAGGAAATCAAAGATGGACGAAGTGATATGTGCCTGAGCTTTAGTTCTAGACAGAAATCTCAATTGTGTTGTGTATAGTGTCTTAATTAGGTAATTGTATAGACCATGTTATTTATTTGCCAGCAGTTCAGACGAGTAGTATAATGTTATTGAAGTGAAATCAATATAAAATGTATTTTATGTAGTGTATAGTCTCTCATTAGGATAGTACTGTACTAACAAAGATTTTTAACAGTAAACCATTTAAAGTCTTTCTCTATCTGAGTCCATCCAAACATCCTGTTACACATTAAAGTCTTGAAATTGACAAAAAAATCATTGTATATTTTAAATATAATTGTAAATGCAACTGTTGGAATGATAAATAATAATTATATTTCATATTTTTGCGTTGATCAGGCCTCTTATATTATATTGTCTTTGACTTTCAGTACAATCAATACTTAAGTCCTCGCTAACTCTCTATTTGAAATGTCTATTTTTTTCTTAGTCGCTTGTGGACAATGGTGCAGTATCTTATTCTATTTGTCTCTCCTTGACATCTTATTATTGTAATTTCCGGTACTTATTGTGTATTTTTCCTTTTTTTTCAGTCTACATAATTCATAATCTTCATCTCCAAATACCTCCAAAACCTCCCAATACTCTAGCATCAAACAGAAATTGTATGCCACAGACCAGTATTTAGGTACGGTGCACACGAGCGTCTTGCGTCTGCGTTGACGCAGCTTTGGCATTATCCAGCGGCGTTTGAGCAATGCATGCACTCAAATGGAGCGGTACACACGCAAACGCTCGTGTGGAACCGGGGACGTCGCCTCGAAGCAGCGTTCACGCAGCGTATTTTGACGCTCGTGTGAACCGGGCCTTAAACGACTTTCACTATAGCCCTCTCATCTGACATTTTTGTGACTTCCGGTCATCTTCCACCGGAAACGAAGTTGATCAAGGTCATTCTGGGCAGATCCTGAACCAGGACAGAGAAATGGACAGCTTTCGCAACTCACTTTGGGTAGTGAGAAAAACGTTCACGATTTCAATTCTTTTTGTAAATTCATACAGTACGTCGTAGCTCTCGAATTAAATCAAATTTGTGACTAAACAGGTTTTTACAAATAAAAAAAATCATTTTTGCGAAGTATTACGCCTATTTAAAACTTGGCCATGACATTTTGACTTAAATCAGACAGAAAAAATTAATTATTAATAAAAGTAATTTAATCTGCGAGAGTTTGGCTGGGAAAAAGAACGAAGGGAAGGAAGACATAAGGGCAGGCAAAGGAATCTCACTGCAACTGCCGGTGTAAGCAATGTTGAAACTTAAATATGATACAATTAACGGGTGAATGATGGTTATATAATCACTCCAGTGTTTATTTATCTTATTCTCTATCTTATTTTCATGATGTAAAGGAAATTTCTGTGTTTCACTACTGAACCAGAAATTCATTGGCCTAACCCTTTCCGAACGCCAATTCAACCATCACATATGCAGGAAACCGCCGAGAAACGATCGTGTCAAACAAGGTGTTCGCACTTTGAAAAACGTACTTAATAATCACGACCCGATCGTACAACGTGCGAACACTAAATATTGATGCGAACAGGAACATCAAGAAGGTGCTTTCAATGCGCATCTGCACAACAGGTTCTGGCAACCTAGCACCCATAATAACATTTAAGCGGTTGGCTCTGGGTCCGCAACAATTCAGGAACTGGTTCCCCCACGAGATTGTTTGAAATTGCTTTCATCAGTTTAAATCGTTCAACTTTTATAAATAGATAAGTGAAATCTAGGAGATGCGCAGTTATTAACTTAATACGTGTGAGAAAGACGGTTTCTCTAAAGTTTAAATTAATTTAAAAAAGAAACTGTAACTTTTTTGAGTTTGCTGTAAACTTGAAAATCATTGTATGATATTTGCTAGAGAAAGTCAATTAATTTGGTAAAAAATTAATGTATAGGCCTAATGCTTCGGAGAATTTGTATGTGAACCTCGTATTATGTATATGACCAATTAAAACGATTTAATCAGCAATAAGCAATCAAGAATCATGTTTCATAGTTACTGTAATTATAGTTCTTAAGAGTTAGGTACTTATTAATGAGACAAACATATTTAATTAATTTGATAAGATGATGAATAACAAAAAGTACTATGATAATATATACACGGCAGCGAGTGCCAAAACGGTGACATGTAGGCTAAGCGAGTTCCCTACCTGACCAATATGGCAACGAGAGGCGAGAGGCATATAGACCATGAGCCGCCAATATGAAACCCTCCCCCCCGTGGGAATTTATGACTTATACTTTTTTTTGTTGGTATTACCTACTAGATTAAGAATTCGGTTGTTTGCCTTTTTTAAAATTACAGCATATTCCAGAAAAACAAGAAAATACGGCCTACGAGGAGTCAGACAAAATTTTTAAGCAGCTTCATAGGTCGAGATTGGTATCAAATTAAAGGTCTCACATAGCAGAGTACAATGCCGCAAACTAGACTTCAAATAGATGACCGAAACGGAAATGGCAGGCAAACAAAGTCTCCATTAAAATATATGGGTAAAACTTTAAAATGCAATAACTTTCTTTATACCCAACCTTTTAACGTCGGGTTTGCGGCATTGTACTCTGCTAATTGGGACCTTTAATTTGATACCAAACTTGACCTATGTTGCTATTTAAGAATTTTGTCTGACTCCTCGTGGGCCATCCCCCTTAAGGGGTAAAAAAGTGATAATGCCTTAAAAGAGTAGACATCTATGGCCATTATTGATATACGAAGTCTTGTAACTTTATCTATATTGGTAAAAATATATTTCACCGTCCCGGGACTTTTCAACCACACTTTATATAAAACAAGTTATTTCACTTTTTCACCATAAATCTAAAAAAAAATTCATAATTATTTGGAAATATTTAAGTAGAGAGCTTTATAACGACCCAATAATTAATAAAATTGGCCAAGAAAACTGTTAGTGTTTTCAATCAAAAGATTTTTGAAACTGAATCATTTTAATGATGATAGTAGATTTTATATTTTTCATGGTTTTTTTCGTATTTTTCGGGATATGCTGTAATTTTTAAGTGGCAAACACCTAAAACCATTAAGTACACGTGAATACAAACACAAAAATGTATATGTCGAAAATTCCCAAGGGGGGGGGGGGTGGGAGGGGGGTATGTGTTCACATCAGCCTCTGCTCTAATAGCCCTCGCCCAGCAGAATACCATTTTAGAAAATTATTGCGCTCATGGGTGGGTGCGCGATTCACAGTGTCTTCTGAATGTTTGCTTCGTTTGGTTTTGCCTTTTATAACTTTTGATGCTTATTCAAAATGCTCACCAAAACTTTATGAAAATTTTATTATTTGAATTTTTGATTAAGGACTAGGTCTTTGAATCCTGTATTATTTGTTAATTAAACACACAGCCAAGGCAAAACTGTGTTACACTATTACTGTAAATGGGCATTTTGTACATTTACTTCATTGTATAAAATAGACCATAATTGCTTGTTAAAACACTTTATGTCGAAAGTAGTGAAACTCGGTGTTACCTATATTCAAAAGAATTCTGCTGCTACAGAAGAAAGTCAAGGATAATGACGGGCGCTGATTTTTTCAGCATTGCAAACCTATATTCCAAGAAATAGGAATCCTGACCATCTACGTACATTATTGGATGAACGGATCGAAGAGGAGTGAAATCCTCATACATGACTGTTGGTCGCTCGGTGTAGTGACAAATCCCGACTTCATTGACCGACGATTACGTTTGCAAGAAGCCTCAGATCGACTTAAACTTTCACAGTAGATTTTAGCCGTAATTCGTAAGGTCAAGTTCATTTCTGGAATAATTTTGTTATCTAATTAAGTAATGAGACGTAATTTAGTTTCCCATAAGAAATGCATTGTGGGCTGTAAATACCGGTGCTTAAGGCTATGTTTAACGGTGCTTGAGTTGTAAGACATGAAGTAAGTACATGTTATGGAAACCATTTTCTGCCTGTTGTACTGTAACTTCATACAAACATAATACAGTTTGTTATGTATGAAATATTTGAAAATAATTTATGAATACTAGAAAGATATTTTGTGTTAACAAACAATAATAAAAAAAAACTATTTACTAAAATAAAAATAAACATTTTCCTTTTGGTACCATAATCAAATATCTTGAATGAATAAAATCGTAAATCTTTTTCTATGTAGTTAATATGGCTAATGTAATAGGCCTAGATGTTTTATTTTTAATTTATTTATTATTTAATAGCGTGGAACTTGGATTATTTGGCTTATGTTGCCGTTCATCCCCATACGCTTGGAACAAGCGTTCTCCTAGTATCTTAAACTCCTTGCTCTATAGAATGTCTTTTGTGCACACAAATCTTAAATATAATTGTTTTTGTACAGTTCATGAAAATGCTTTGCTGTATATCATATATTATTTATTTTTTTTATAACATCCACTGTCTTCTCAAAAGTTCCACAAAGGTATGTTTATAAGGGGTTAGTTAGTACGTATGTAGGCCCCGAACCAACCCTCAACGGGCATGTCTTCAGTTTGTTTCTAGTTTGAATTTTCTTATAGTATATAATCATGTTATTAAGAGGGCTAAAATAGCAACTTCAAGGCTAAACAAATTATTTTGTAAGCGGAAAATAGTTCTATATTTATGCGTAAGGTTGTTATTTGTGTATATATTTTTATAATATATACATTTTTATATAAGTTTGTGAGGCAAATATGTATAAAGAATTTAAATTGCATAGTCACGTGTTTAATGTTGAATTGGTCATTTGGGTTGTGTCAGTTCTACTTGTTGGTTTTCAACAAACAAACAAATGGGCTATATGTAAAAAAAAATGCTTTACATTCAACTTTCATGGCTGTAAATATTTTCCTAATTATTGTTTTTGGAGACTATAGTCGGGGGCAATAGAACAGGCGGGTGAAGGTCAAGTTAAATAAATAAATTTAACACGTAATTAAATGAGAAAAAATCAGCTGGATTATTGAAAAACTTGACCTTGACACGAATGTTCTATTGCCCCCGACTATACCAACTAGAGCTAAAACATGTTTAATTTAGACTTCCTGCGCCTTTAAACTGCCAATACCATTCAAAAATGTTCTTTAGTGTTACCTGGGTAAGCAATTTTTCCATAAAGCCTGCAGAACTCCTGATTGACAATTTGACAAATTAATACAGTTTTGTGTTTATCTACGCCAGTGGCATTTTTAACGTTTTGACGGGGAACGGTCCAAACCCCAGTCTTGTTACTATCTAACATCGACCAGTTGTTAGAAAAACATCATTAATTAATGGCCCAATGACAAATTGCAACTGGGTCCGGAATCGAACCATTAAAAAACTACTAACTTTTCTCAGGATCGAACCGGCAACCTTTGGATTCAAAGGCCAGCACTATAACAGTATTGAAATAATCTGGCAATCTGTTTAAGTCAATTACAAGAATTCTTTTCTCACTATACAAAACAGTTTAATGAAAATGTAACGCTTATACTCAATATGTATAGAGCAAATCCTTAATTTTTTCTTGAGAAACTTGAGTATTTCTGTAAAACACATTTGTTTTAGTAGCATAAAAGGATGATAAAAAAATAACTTTGAACTTTATAAACCCTTTGTTCATTGTATATCCGGTATAAGTAGCTTTCCTCGGGTACCAAAATCAGTTTCTGTGTCAAGTTCATCGATTCAAGATCGCTCATGTTTTTATCGTAAGGTCAAGATCGGAAGTCACTCCCCTTCAAAACTGGCGTGGAGACCCTGCTTCAATGACTCGCACTCCATCACTTTCTCTGATCGCGGGTGGGGATACAGACTCCTCCAGTCACACACGTACTCTCCACTGGAGTTGTCCACCGAGAGAAGGAACTTCCACAACTTCCGCGGTCTGAAGGAGAACTTTGAGATTTTTCCCTCGAGTCGTCTCCGCTTCCAGACCCCCAGACTCCACGGACAGCATGGCCGATCACACGGCTCTGCAGGTGCTGTTGCTGAGCGTGGTCATCTTCCTCTTCTTCAAATACTGCCTGGGGGAGGACAACACGGTCGAGGAGCGCCAGTGGACACCCCCGGGCTCCAAGTGTCCGGCGGGCACCGAGTACAGTGTCCAGCGGGGGGAGTGCAAAGACATCGTCATGTCCAGTAAAAGGTAACAAACTTGCATTTATCGATCATTTTGTATTAATCCAGAGAAATTAAATATTTGCGAAACATTACAAATTTGTTCAATTGCAATTGAGAGTATTTTGTGTAGGCCTATTTCAACGTGCCATTGGCATTTTTTAACGTATTGATGGTGACCGGTACAAACCCTGGTCTTATTACTATCTTAAATTGATCTCTTAGCATAATGAAATGACAAAAGCCCAATGACACATGACAACTGGGTCAAGAATCGTATCTTAAAAATTTATTGATTACATACGAACCAAATTATGTTACCTCCGTAGCGTCTTTTTCACCATTCTTTTGCGAAAAAACTTCATGATTAAAATACAATTAATTCTAAATATATATTTTTACTTTTTAGTGTCTATCTAAGAAAGTGGATTTTTTTAACGTTTAAATAGTGCCCGTGTTGCTCAACATCAAGCAATTTATTTTGATATAATACAAAAGTTACATTTAGTTCTAAATCAATGACATCCGACCAATCCAATATTGTGAATATCAGTGACAAAAAGTACAGCTGTAGGCCTACGTTAACAGTGATGTTTAAAATTCTCAAACTAATCTCAATGTTATTCTAATAGGAAAATTTCAAATTTAATTTGTGAGTAGAGCCCTTGTTTTAAGTCCAATTCTCATCAATTTTTGGCGGAAACCACTACAGACCAAGCCTCCAACGACACCAAAAACTTGAAAATCGGTTGAGAATTTGTAGGAGTAGCTCTCTACACAAAAAAATTCTTAGCGTATAAAATAAGTATAAATTAAATATAAAATTAAAAATAGTTCAAACACAATTTATTCGCTCTGTATAGAACAGTGCCAGATAGCTTGATTAATTGTTTAATATTAGTAATAATAACAGGATTGGGGCCATCCCTTATCAAAATGTAAAAAAAAGTGCTTACTAACGTAAACAAAAACAGGACAATATCTTTATGGCGAAGTAAAAGTTGATTTATTATTTACCCAAAGAATTTGGTTAGTATCTGAAATACTAATTACAGATATATTATTTTGTTACTGGTTTTGTACTTACCGTAATAACATGTTTTTACCTTCAATTTTATGTTCTGCAAACTTGGTTTAGTTTATGTCCAACAACCATACACATTGTTTTGGTTAACGTTTCTGGTTATATCATATGGTAGGACCATTGTTGGAGAGAAATTCGTCTCTATTTGTCAGCTGCTTTCTCCCTCGCAATTTCTCCGATCAGCTGGATGACAAGCTACAGCTTCAGCTTCACCCAAGCACATGTACCTACAGTTGGATGGATTTACACTGCTGCTGCCTAGAGTCTTTTTCATCTTAACTTTGATCTAATCAATATTGAAAGTAATAATTCAGTATCACTTTTTTCTCAATGTATCATAATATATTAAATTTTGTGACTCAGGTTTTATAAACGTTAGAGGAAATGGCCTTATGTTTTAAAATTAAAACGAATCTTTTAGGGTTTAAAATTTAACAAGTGTAATTCTTATAGTTTTTACTTTTTGTGACAATGAATACATGGGCGGTATTGCGGTTGGTTATTTAAGTATTCAAAGTTGTAATATAACATAATACTTTTAGGCCTGTAGACAGCGTTTTAGAAACTGTTAGAAAAGTACACTAGGTAGCCTAAGTAAAATTCTGGTGTCATAAAAATGTTGACCCAATTTTTGGCACGAAAATTATTACAGGTCACCAAATGATGTTTATTTGATGCGTTATCAATAAATTATGAATGCAGAATAAACAGAAATGCAATGGAACAAAATAGGTATCCTTATTGGTAAAAAATATACCAATTCGTATACATGTGTATTGTACATCTTATTGAAGTGCATAGCACATCATAAGCTCTGTCATTTGTTGTTATATTGGTGTAACATATTAAAACACAAATACTCCCTGCAGGGAAATCAGCTAAAAATTAAATTGATTCGATAGTGTATAGAATGAGAATAAAGTAAAGAATAAATACATAAAAAATTGTATCTCCTTCAAGCAACAACTCTGATCAATTTTTACATCAAAGTAAGACAAAAAATATGTTTTGCTCCGGCCAAATAGCCATCTTTCATAACTTCTTAGTAAAAAACTTAACAACGTTTTTGGATCAATCAGGAAGTTTAGTTTGGCCTTAGCATCGACCAGTGTAGTAGCATATGTTAGGTCAGTGACCTTGAAATCACCTTGAAACCTGCCCGGCAACTTCTACAATGTCATTATCAGCTGACCAGCGACAATCAACTTTAATACCAGCTGATCGATTCATCTGATTGTTTCTTCATCTGAGTTTATTGCTGTAGTAGCAGGATGCAAAAAAACAGTCCGATGGAAGTTTATGCACTGTTGCCAAATTTATTCATAAACATTTTTGTACTGTATTAGGCTACACAAGGTAAACATAACACATGAAACCGACATGTCGGAGCCTACTACACCAGCCCCTACTCTTCAGAGCTTTGCCGAGAAACTAAATATAATATTAAGTAAGTTAGAAAAAATTGTAGTGATGCTGATGCTACTAAAATTTTGTGTGAGCATAGAGATATGATATGTTGAACTGTGTCATAACATTGATGATTTGAAAACTCTACTCGTAATCAGGATACGAGGATTAAAATTTGTGAAGATAAAATCAAGCGAGTGACTGAAAACAGTAGGCTATAAATGTTGGTTCAAAAATTAAGTCCCTTGAAAATGAGGTCTGTGATCAAGAACAGTATTCGCACAGGAATAATTTAATTATTTACGGCATTCCAGAGGAAAACAATGAGAACATACACAACACCATCCGGAGGTTGGCGAATGCTTTGCAATTTGAGGCCTGGTCCATTCGTCTGGTTGATGCAGTTCACAGAATGGGTAGGCCCACTGCTTCGCCTAGACCTATTATAATACAATTTACAAGTTGTTTGATTAAAGAAGAATTCCTGCAAAAGCGAAAAGTACGTATATTTAAATCTAAAATGATATCGATATCCTACTCGATCGTTTTTGTCCCAAAGTTATACGAATGAGGGTGGCAATGTTTTATGCATCTCGCTGCTTCGTTGCTGACAGAAGTCTGATTCTTAGTCACAATGATTGATCAGTCCTATACCGGGTGTCTCACGTAAGGTGTCTCAAATCGATTATAGATCAACAGTTTGTCCTACAATCTTGAAATAAAATCATTTCCCACTAAAATGACCCCAAAGAATAATTTAAAAGTATTTTTAACGTTGTATAAATACAGGGTGTTCCAAAAACTGGGGGTCACAGGTTTGAATCTCGGAAATTTCAAATACAAACATATATGTCATATTATACATCATTAGAAAGGCCTATTTAATACAAATATATTTTGGTGAAAACAGAATTTAGTTATCTTTATTCGTTTCAAAATGGCGTCCATTTTTGTAGCCAAAATCAAAATTTACGGAATACCCTGTAATTTTTTTATTATTTGTCATAAATGACTTCTGATTCAAAATGTTTATCTGAAATAAGCTAAGCTTTACAATGATATGCCACAAGACCACATTTATTGAAAAACTAAAATTAAAAAAATTTAATATTTTTTGAAAATGTTCACATAAACAACATAACTTACTCAAAAATTTTAAATACAAAAACATGTCATTTTGGACATCATATTAAAGCCCTCGTTAAACTGAGCAACTTTATAATATACACTATAATAGTGTATCTCTTTTGGTTTTGTAGTAATAACGTAAAAATGTCATTTTACCATATGATTTGCATGTTAATTAATCAGAACATGATAGTATGGCAGTCCTTCTTTCATTGTTGCCATACTATTAAATTAACATGCAAGATATATAGGAAAATGACATTTTTACGTTATTACTACAAAACCAAAAGAGATACGCTATTAGTGTAAAATATAAAGTTGCTCAGTTTAACGAGGGCTTTAATATGATGTACAAAATGACATGTGTTTGTATTTAAAATTTTTTAGTTTGGTTTATGTGAACAGTTTCAAAAATATTAAATTTTATAAATATTTGTTTTTCAATAAATGTGGTCTTGTGACATATCATTGTAAAGCTTAGCTCATTTCAAATAACTTTGAATCAGAAGTCATTTATCACAAATAATAAAAGAATTACAGGGTATTCTGTAAATAAATGTTGATTTTGGCTACAAAAATGGACGCCATTTTAAAACGAATGAAGATAACTAAATTCTGTTTTCACCAAAATGTTTGTATTAAACAGACCTTTCTAATTAGGCCTATGTATAATATGACATATGTTTGTATTTAAAATTTCAGAGATTCGACCTCCAGTTTTTGGAACACCTTGTATTTATACAACGTTAAAAATATTTTTAAATTATTCCTTGGGGTCAATTTAGTGGAAATGATTTTTATTTCAAGATTGTAGGTCTTACTGTTGATCTATGATAGATTTGAGACACCTTACGTGAGACACCCGGTAAATGGCCATTTGGTTGGTAGCTGGCTCTAGTTTTTATCATTCACAAAATTATTGATAATATTAAAAATAATTATCTTACAATAACTTTGATTGGAAGAACTGTTTCATTTTCAGGAATTAGTTTGTGTTTGTCTGCTCTGTGCTTGGTTGCAGTTTGCGTCAAATTTCAAATTGTTAGGTAGGTATTTATGTTTAGATTGATAAATGTGTGACTATTATAGTGAAATTGTACCACCATTCTTCATAAATAAAGACTATGGTATATTATTTGACTATGGATTAACAGTAATTTCCACCCGGTTGCAGCTTGTCGGAGCGGATGTTGCTGCTGCTGCCGTACTTCCTGAAAGGCGTAGAGGGTCCCCGCTGACACTCATCCATCATCTAATGTAGGCTAATAAATTCTGTCTGTGATTCTTTAACTCTGTTGTATTTTGTTGGTGTTGATTAAATAATTTTTCTTAAAATGTTTAATTTATCTTTAACATTCTAATATCAAAACAGTTTGTATACATTTTAACTAGGGTTGACCGGGGTAATTGTGAACGGGTTTTCGTGTTTTGACAAAAAACCATTTTTTTAAGTACTTTTTATTAAAAATATCACATTATAGTATATATATTTTTAATTCTACATTATTCAGGATACATTATACAAATTTTCAGGAAATTCCTCTGACAGACAAAATTGTTACAAGCCATTCACAATTCCCCGGCACGGTATTGCAAATATTATCAATTCTGTGGTAAATGTGAATGCCATCAGAAAAATTATTTAGAACACACCAAAAGCAAAATGGGGCAAATCAAAATAAAGCCCAACTAATTCTCTTCACATTTACCCCACCTTCAAAATTATAGTCCCACAAACGCATTCACAATTCCCCCTAGTTCAATGCAGGTTTGAGATTTCTTAAAGTTGCAAAAAAATGCAAGGTAAAAAAAACATTAACCAAAACTGTATTAATTAGTTTAATACAACATATAAACGATATATTGCCATAACAACTGATGAAAAATATGAAAAGTGTCAAAATTTAGTTAATTTTCACTAATAAAATTTAAGAGATAACTTTGTAAATCAACGAAATGAAACCTAGCCTATGTGAAACAGTATTACTGCTCATTGACTCCCACAGATCCAATGAATACACAAGTAATTTTGCGGTTTTTGTAAGTTGTTATAGGATAGGGGAGTACAGCAACAATGTCAAAAATAGTAACAGTAAACAAATCGTTTTCCTTGCACACAAATTCAGTTTTTGCGTTATTGGCACAACGGAAACCTTGCACTGTTATGTCACCATCATCAGAGTCAGTTAACTCTTTACAATTAACCAAATTTAACTCAGTTCCTGCAACAAAAGTGCTCTGCTTATATTTTGTATTGAATAGGGGCAATTGTGAACAGCATTCACAATTACCCCTTTTTGTAATTCACAATTACCCCACACTTTAAAAATTATGGGGTAATTGTGAATTGGCAATAAATCCTAGAATTTTTATTGCAGTTGATAAAGATCTCTCAGGCTTTAGAGCACTTCTTTAGAAGTGCTTAAAAAATTTTCTAAAAAAAATATAATAAAATAAATTTTTCAATTAATTATTTTTGTCGAGTGGTCGAAGTGATTTACCAAAAAAAATGTAAGGGTGTTTTCATACTAATGGAAAAAAGACTAATTCTTTGAAAATTGTTCACAACTTTTAATAGTGTATTAAGAAAAGACCAAAAAACATGTTTTAAGTTGGTTTTTATTAATATTAATGCTAGTTTCTAAGTTATAAGCGGCGTTCACAATTGCCCCAATTCACAATTACCCCGGTCAACCCTATATAGGCATACTTGAACCACGAAGAAGAAAATTCTTTTCTTCTCTGTACTTGAACTTATTATTTGGTGTAATTTAACTTGGAACCTTGTTAATACAGTTAATTTCTTGGGAGAAACAATATAGCAGAGTTTTTATTCAGTAAAGTGAGTTTTTGTTTTGTTTTTTTAATATACATATTAGAACGTCTGATGGAAATAAATTTCAGTTTTGCATTATGGGAAGTTTTTTATTTGGAATAAAAATTATAAAAAACAATAGTCGAAGGAAGCTACCGGAAAGGTGGGATGGGGCGAGGACAGTCTTATGATAGCTTGGAAATTGTCCATTAAACATTTGTGTCTGTCGCCGTAGCATAGGCAATGCGTCGGTAAGAGGCACAGATGTCGCAAGCTTGGGTTCTATGTTGGTGGTGGCTTCTACTGATGGTGCTGCACTCTGTTGACCAAAGGCTGCAGCAGACTAGACAACTTCAGTCGCGACCTGTTGGAAAAATACATTGATAGAAACAAAAACCTGTAAAATACCCTATAAAACTTCCACATACCGACCTGAGGAGCATGGGTAGATTTTTATCTTTTTATATCTTGAGGTGCAATCTCTCCGGAGGATATGAAATATTTCAATAACAAATTTAAGCACAAAAATCCGATTATGGTTCTATTTTAGGCTTTAAAAGGTTGAGTATATTATAAACAATATTATTTTTTTTCGTATTTTACGTTAGAGCTCATTACAAACAATTACTTAAAAATCAGGGTGGAAAAAAGTCTGGAAACTATATAATATCTAAATATCTTTAAATGTATAAAAGTAATGAAACTAATTCCTTACAAATTTATTGAGAGACAAAGTCTGCTTCCTAAAGTATTTATTGTCCTTGGACCTCCAAACAGTGGCGGATCCAGGATAGGCCAAAGGGGGGGGGGGCTAGTTGGGGGTCTGGGGGTATGTCCCATCAACAACAGGAGGGAGGGATCTGGGGTTCCCGCCCTGGGAAAATGTTTAGAATATCGGGGCTTAAAATAATACTTTAATGCAGTTGAGTGATATTACTATTTTTTCAAGTGATTAAGTTTATAAAACAAATATTGATGTACATTTTCGTCATTTTACCCTGTGGTAAGTTTCTATATTCCAAAACAATATTCATTGTACAATATGCACCAAAATAAACAGCTCTGAAATTGATCAGCCATCTTTACCAAAATGATATACAAAACCTTCAAGAACGGTAATACGAGTGTTGCCTCAAGTATGTTATTAATTGAGTTTAAACCTACGTTTATATGTTGATGGAACTAAGTATATCAAATCTTGCAATTTCAATATGGTACTGTTTATTTTGGTGCATAGGCTACTGTAGAACCATATCCTCACATAATAACATAATTTTTTCATAAGCTATAGCCCCTAACCTCACTATCTGTATCTAGGTCGAATGCTAATTAAGACTGCATTTTATTTGGGATGAACAGAGAATTTAAAATATCTTTTGATTCCTTTTCATGGTATCGCTTTTATTATTTATCTGTTTAATGGTCCAGGTAAATCTTAATAAAATAGTATAATGAAAGAGAAGAAAAATAAATGCTTACCGGTGTTCAAAGTTAAATTTTTGTGACTTGATTGCTAACAAAAGTTAAAAACCCCTTCCATGTTAAAATTTTTCTCGGTCGTACATTTGTGTACTACGAATACAGAAAATAGCATTTCTGTATACATAATAAAACTACATAGGAACTTAAATTAATTTATATTGCGTCTAAACAACAGCGAATCTTCACAACCCATAAATTGGTTCATAAGTAGACGGCAAAATAAAATCACCAAAATCAAAGATGCTACAAAGAAAAAACATAGAATCCCAGAGAGCGTTTGGACGCAGCAATTGTATAGTCGATATTAAAATGTGAGACAACAGTGTGTACAACACAATTTTCGTAATATAGTAAGCTACTTTATTGCTTTATAAACAGACCTACAAATGAAATGGAAAATATCGTGTCATGACCATCGATGAAACTTTGTTTTGAAATAGAGTCAGAAAATCCAAAATGAAAATCAGCAAGAGATAACTTATTGCTGGGGGTTTAAAGATCAAACATCTCAAATCACAAGCGTCGGGATAAACCGTTATATTTATACAATAAATGGAATGAAATGGGAAATTCATTCTGGAAACCGGACCACCGGGATTTTTATTTTTGCCACAGTGGTTACGCTGAAGGGGCAAGACGATCAGTCTAATGATGCCAAATAATTAGCTATGTAGTCGCGGTTCGCACCCTCGCAGTTTTACTCAGTGTAAACCAGAATGAAACCAAATAATCTTCATGTACCACTCTTGACATTTTAGACTAATTTAATCTAATCCCAAAAAAAATCTGCCACCCCTTAAAATTTGCCGCCCTGGGCCCGGATCAATGTGGCCCATACCTAAATCCGGCCCTGGTGCCGCGGCGCGCACGGATTCCTTTCACGTTCCGCAACCCAACAAAACAAATTACCCATTTTATCTAGTGTAAATAGGATACCCAAGGGGGGGGGCTATAGCCCCCCCTAGCCCCTCCCTGGATCCGCCACTACCTCCAAAGGAGGACGGTCCAAAAGGAGTCGGAGGAAAATCTAGAATATATAGGCATAGGTAGCTCAATATGTACATGAAAAGGTCTCTAAGAATAGATAACAATGCCGCAAACCTAAATTAAAAAAGATGACCGAGTAAAAAATTGCAGGCGATCCGGTGATCGAAATTTGCATTAAAACATATTGCTGGAAACAAAAAATGCAATAACTCCCGATACACTCGACCTTTTGGGGTTGTTGGGGTTATGTAAAATTGCTCAAAACGCAAAGTCCTTTAAAATAATGTATCACATGACGTAGGCCAATAAAGTTTTTTTCCAAGAATTCATTTAAGGACGTCCCTGATAGAAGTCGTCAGGGTAACTGTATTGACCTACGTCATACGATACATCATTTTAAAAGGCTTTGCATTCTGAGTAGTGGAGAAACGCGGGAGCTGGCTCAGTTCAAGGTCACCTGAGCGATGACGTCATCGAGGTCAATGACCCCACCGATGACGTCATCGATGACGTCATCGATGACGCAATCGATGACGTCATCACCAATTACGTCATTCTGTGACGTCACACCCATGACGTTGCAGAAATGACGTGGCGATGACGTCATCACCCCTTACGTCACCATTATGACGTCATCGATGTCACAAAGGTCAAGGTCACGCTGAAACCTAAAATTTTTAGGCACTTTTGCTGTTTCTCGCACTACGCTCCGAGTTTTAGTCAGGTTTCAATGACCTTGACGACTTGGAGCGAAATTAGACGAGAAACAGCAAAAGTGCCAAGGAAACTCAAAGTTTGCAACGTGACTCTGCCTAAACCGTCATGTGACACCGCTCGAGTGACCTTGAACCGATACAACTCCCGCGTTTCATCATTACTGTAACCGCGATGCGCACCCTACGACAGACACCGAGCGACTGACTGTCCGGCCCCGCGCACTCTAGGTATATGGGAAGTGGTGGGGGAACTGTGATGACCTTGGGAAACTTGAAAATGTCAAGCCGGGTAGCACCGTTTTGGTGCTACCTTAAAGTTACATGTTAAAGTGTGATGACCTTGAGTGAAAACACAGAAATACTACAAGTCGATCCCGTCCCAGAGTTAAAGTGTGGTGACCTTAAGTCAAAAACACAGAAATACTACAAGTCGATCCCGCCCCAGAGTTAAAGTGTGATGACCTTGAGTGAAAACACAGAAATACTACAAGTCGATCCCGTCCCAGAGTTAAAGTGTGGTGACCTTGAGTCAAAACACAGAAATACTACAAGTCGATCCCGTCCCAGAGTTAAAGTGTGATGACCTTGAGTCAAAAACACTGAAATACTATAAGTTGAAACCATCCCAGAGTTAAAGTGTGATGACCTTGAGTCAAAACACAGAAATACTACAAGTTGATGTCGTTCCAGAGTAGAAGTGTGGCGACCGTGAACTACCCCAAATTGTCAGGAATTGGAGTAGCAACAGCGATGTGCACCCTACGACGGACACCAAGCGACTGACTGTCTGGCTCTGCGCACTCTAGGTATATGGAAAGTGGTGGGGGAAATCTCAAGGTCATCCAAATTGGGTTTTAAAAAATAAGAAACTCTAAACCCCATGCTCCTCTTCTTCCCTTTCCACCTCATTTGTAGGATATATGGTTGACAACGGTAAATGTGACAAATACTCCGGTGATTGTTGACCTCCACTGTGATCTGATTCTTGATCGTCTTGCCGCATTATAACTTCAGACCAATCATAATCTAAAGTGACCTTGAGCTTTATTCCCGGGTTGTCGAGGAGAATAGACTTCATCCAATCGCAGATGGTTTCTAAATAATGCACGTCGTCGATTGTCAATTTCCAACTTGTAGTGGGTACATCTTCGGTGGAAGACACGTCATCGCAAGCAGGTGTGTCCGCCATGGTTGTTGGAGGAGGAATGATGCTTGTTGCAGCGAGCAATGCTGGTATAACAGAGTGGTGGGGGAAACTTCAAGGTCATCCAAATGGAGTTTTAAAAAAGGAAACTTTTCTATTTATTTATAACATAACCACTTAAAACTAAAAGAATTGGGATCAACAGTACGTTTAATCATCATATTCGTTATATTCTTCATGTTTCTCAGTTTTCACCTCCGCCTGGATAGTACCTCCACTCCTTAGCTCCTTTTCGGCTTCTTCTAGTTGCTGGGTAATCGCCATCTGACATTGAAGTTCAAAATCATCACGCGGCACAGATCCGCAAATATCCATCTGAGCCAACCAGAGCCGCCTGAGGTTTTTTTCCTTTTCCTGGACAGCTTCGACGGCTGAATGTAATTCTTCTTCTGTAATAGAGGAGTCCCACAATTGTTGATCATCGGTTTTGTTGACAACCTCCTTCTTGGACTCCATAGCGCTATCTGGCCAAAACTCGACTGTGAGACAGCTGGACGGAGTGGGGGAGCAGGACGTTATTTTCCCGGAATTGTGATGTGTCATGTATATTGACAGTCAAGTGGTGGGGGGAAGTTTCAAGGTCATTCAAATTGTGTTTTAAAAAATCCTATCTTCTTACTGAGCATATATGTCAGTAACAAGATAGGTGTTTTTTCTCTTTTACATCTTTAATATAATAAAGAAATAAACATATTCTACAATGGTAAGAAGAAGGAAGACAACTACTAGTCAGCTGAAATAATCCAAAGTCTGGCTCGCTTCAGTCTTCATGGACGTCGGTGATGAAGCCGCTGGAGAAGAGTAATGTTCAGACTCTTCTTTTGGGTGTCGGAGATTGCGTATATTGCAAGCGTAGACTTGCACATTTATACGGTAGCCTCGCGCCACCATCAGCTGCAACTCCTTGTACAAGTCGTTCAACTCCTGCTGAGTCTTAATGGTTACCTCCTCGTAACTAGCACAACTTACATTGAGAGACATCTTGATGTTGTACGGTTGACCGTCGGAGTTGAAATGAAGCTAAGGCACAGCGCTTGGGGGTACTATGAAAAAGTGGTGGGGCTGTTTGCGTCGAAGCAGGTTTGACCTTTAGCTTGGTGGTGGGGGTAACTGTGAAAGCAAAGGTCAAAGGTCAAGGTCACCCGCGAAGTTTAAAAAAAATGCAACATATCAATATGTGACAAACTTCACATATTGATATGTTGCATTTTTCGTCTTTTTGTATTCTTTTTTTGTCTTTTATGATTTATTTATTTATAAAACATTACAATAACATATGTACAACAGTAAAACTTAAATCTAACACTGCTGCTTGTCGGCGATATGGATGGTCAACTCGGTGGAATTGCTACCCGTGCAACCGTGGGAAACCAGGTAGAGACAGCCGGGTTGGATGGAGCGCAGATCCTCGTTCTGGAGGAGATGGACGAACCGTTTCGGCAGGTAGACTTGGAACTTGGGCTCATCCCCCGGAGTGAATGGTGCCTCGCTAAGACTGCAGCAGATGGCCTCTCCAACTGTAGTCTCCATCTTCTTCATGGCGTGGATAATGTAGTGCTTCTCGTCTTTAAGTTCGGAACACTTCTTGACGGGTAGTATGGTAGATTTGGAGTGAGCATTGAACTGCTCAACCAAAGTTTGCAGGAACTGGTGAGATGTCATGGTCAAGTTATAGATCGTCTTCTTCGTCTTCTTGCTGGGAGATGTTGTCGTCTCGGAATCTCGAGTAATACTCATGCCAGGTCCCGGTCTGCTCCTCACTTATATAACCCCCGTTACCCCCACCACTCCCCATTTCCCCACTTTGAAGGTAAGATGCGAGTTTATAGGCGTTTTTTAAAGCGCAATGTCTATCTTTTTCATGTTCTGGACTTTTAGTACAAATACAAACATTTTCCATCGTATACTTGTAGTTTTTATCCAAATCCACATCATTAACCGGAACATGAGTAAATCCTTCGATCCATCTTTTCTTTTCCAGCCCCTTTGTGTAAATATTGGTAAACTTGTCTGAAAAGTGATGCATAATGTGATACAAGTCCGTATAACTTGTAAAACCATCATACCAATCGATATGATGGAAGTGTTTTGAAATCCATCTGTTGGTAGTAGCGGCTTTACTAGTTAAAGATGAATAAGAACATGGTGGTTTAAATAAAAACGAATAAGGAACACTTGTATTGATGTCGAAAAACACAAGTTCTTTTATGATAAATCTATCATCATTACCCCGAAACGCTTGGAACTCAATTATACCAGGTTTGGACTTTACTTGTTCTTCTTCCTTGTCCATTGCGAAGATCACTCGTCTGCTCATGACGAAGTCCAAAGGTCAACTGATTTCCACACCACGGTAGGTACGACTTTTATACCCGGCCGTACAGTTGTTGGCGCGTTGGTGTATATTTAACGTGGGCACCGTCCCCGGTAGGCCTAACCCCACAAAGTGTTTGATATTGTTTTAAAAATTAACCATTGCTGTGTAGTTAATTGTCATTTAGGTTTCCATCTTTACATTTTCCTTGTTTTCATTTTCATCACTAACACTTGATTCTTCTCCTCCTTCTTCTTCCTCTTTTTCATGTTTTACTGATGTCTTATGTAGTTGAGCGTACTTTTCCAATTGTCTCCACATTTGTACTTCATGAGGAACCCTATTGAATATAGAAGTATCTACAGGTCCGTACAATATAGGTGCGTCCGGTTGTTTGTCCAAAGTGTCTTCCAGATAATCTTTAATAATTGAACTTGAAAACACCAGTTGTCTCAAGTATCTCGTTATTGGTTCAGTTGCACAAGTTAGAATAAAAAACTCTTCTCGATTAAGTTGAATCTTGTTATCATGTCTTGTTGTGTCTCTAAACCGCAACTGATGATCACCACGATGTTTAACAATATCGATTTCCACATTTGAATCCAAAAGGCCTACTCTTGTCTTTCTTCCAAACATGTTACTACTTAAATAGCATTCTAGCAGATGCAAGTGTTTCATAAACGATTCCCAAGCAGTGTCCGTAAACAAAATCATTTTGGGTCCATGAGTTAAAATTACAGTAGGGGAATAATCTGTAGATTTCATAACACCGATTAAAACACTTTTGTCCAAACTGGAAGAGATTGGGTAAAATATTCGCAAGAATACCTCACTTAATATGTTAGGAGAAATATTATCTTCAATATCCCTTTTCCTCTTGTGTGCATTCTTTCTTCTTTTACCTTTTTCCTCAACATTATTATTGGCGTGGAGTTGTCCGCAAGCGTTGTGTTCATCTCCCTCCGGTTTACCTTGAAGATCTAAAAAGTCGGATATCTCCTTCTCAATATCTACTACATTTTCTTGTGTACCACTAGGAGAAGCCATATTGAATAAGATGCTACCCATACAACAACAGGCAACAAACTGATAAGGAGCGAGCTGAACGCTCTGCTTTTATACTCGCGGAATGCATTGGAATGTAGGAAAACCGGTCTTTTACAATACATTTTTAACAATTCCAGTTAAAGGTGTGTATGTTACGATTTTATCATGTAGAATTAAACAGTATGCAGTTGTATTAGCCGATATAGGCGCGTTGAATTCCATTTCTATTTTTATATCTACACTTGATGATTTTACCGATTCATTTTGTTTAGAACAATCGATTACAACTATAGGGTAACCATCTAAGTATTTTTCTGGTGATAGTAAAGGTGCATTCGTTTTACCATAATATGAACTTTGGAATCTTGCATACATATCGTACAATATGCTGTACTTTTTATTAGCGAATGACACATTTAAATTATCGTATGGAAAAAATTGTGAATTTAAATAAACTTTAATATTTTTCAAGTTGCAATGATCAAATTGGCCTGCATGTTTGGTGATGGTGTCTCTTCTGCCTGTTTGTAAACCAAATATAATATACCTGGCTCGTTCCACATAATTAGATGTTTTAACTGTCCAAGTGTGTCGATCCGTAGTTGGCAAGCTGGGATGTTCATGAAATTCCCAACTTCTAAAAGGAATTACAATATCACGATCAGCCTTTAACTTTCTTAATAGTAGCATTCTATGCTCGTCAGCTAATTTTACATGTGGAACTCTCCATACGATTTTGTCTAATGTTAATTTCCATTCTAAAGTTGCATCTGTTGTACCATCTGGAGCTTTAATAATATCTTTATCGTTTGAAGATCTCAACAAAACTAATTCTTGTTTAACGTTTAATATTATTTTCCTATAATCTTCAGCAAAACCAAGCAACAAACGTAACGGAATATGAAAATCAAAATTTCCATTTGTATCTGGAGTGATTGTGTCTTTTGCAGGTAAAACCCATCCTGCAGGTTGTATTAAATTAATTTCATTAGGTGATATAGATGTTAATCCCTTTAAAGTTGTTGCAATACCTACTTTTTTAGTAGAATCAACTGTTACACCTGATATTTCATATCTAATTTCATCAAACAGGAAAGCCATGGGATTATTTATAAATGGAACTGTTGTACCAGTAGTAGTACCGTCCTTTTTAGTAACTTTTCCTTCAATATACAAGTAACTTTCACATGGTAGTGTGTAAATGTCTTGATTTTGTATGGGAATACGAATTTCATCGTTATTGTTTAATTTTGATGAAGTGTAAGGGTTGTGGGTGTGATATTCTTTTTCCCATAGGGTTTCGTCGAATGTTGGACCCTGAGCTATATCCAGTATATCCATTATCGGTTACTTTTAATCCAATTCTCTCTAAGAAACGAATGTTCTCGCGTGTTAACTCCTCCACAGATGAAGAGCTACTAATGCGGATTCCCGTAGGTTGTTCGCTTTTAAATGTTAAACCCATGGTTTTGTATTAAAGTGTTGATTTTAAATGTAATCTAACCGTAATAGGCTCTTCTCGGAAATCTATCAAGTTACCGTCTTGATCCAATACGTTCAACACGATGTCTGAAATGAAAGTGGTGTTCAAAGGTAGATATACCAGGTTTTGCGGCTTTTCAACAATTTTAAATCCAGGTGGTACACTGGGGTAAAAAGTATGTATTATATGAGTATTTGCTCCATCTCTGTAAGCTCCTTGTATAATGTTACAAGTTATGTCTATACTATTGACTTTTAATATTGTTACAGTTTGTTTACCGGAATGTGTTTTATTTGGTTCTAAAATTGCTCCATCTTTGGGAAATCCTAATAAATCACCAATTGAGTTTGGCTTAGTGAAATCTATATAATATTTTGAAGTAAGCTCAGCTTTCATTGTATTATTATTACCTTTTAGCGATATATTGTCTTTTCCCATTTTATTTTGCAAAAATTCATTAATATGATCAATTTCATAAGAACCTGTGGGTAAACTGCACTCTTCTAAGTCTGTTAACTTACCACTGGCATCTTTTCCTTTATAATAATGCAATAAGTTATTTTTACCTTCCGTAACATTGGGAATAGAGTTGTAAGTTGTAAAATCCAACAGTGCTGCCTCCCAAAATCTTCCTTTTTGCAAGCGTAACGCTGGAAAAAGGATACTTCGTAAAGTGGACGATTTTCCTGTTAATGATACCGTATAGGAAGACATCTCAATAGTGACTGATACTTTTAGCTAGGAATTCCAAACATAAATGGCCGCATATTGAAGTATTATCAGGTTGTTCTCTTTTATAGTTGTAATATATGTTTTTAGCAGATTTAAAGTAATGTTCAAGTTCTTTAGGTGGTGGCAAATTTCCAAAACTATCAAAATAATATACATTACTATTTAGTTTCTTATAACACACCCAATGGGTGCCGGACCCTTCAGTATTATCCAAATTTACGATTCCAGTCTCATTTTTCCATATTTTCTTTGGTAAACTGTCTTTCATAAATACTCCGCGGAAAAATGGTATTTTTAAACAGGAAATATATTTAAATAATTCAACATTAGTCAACGCTTTATGTGGTATAACCAATTGATTTCTTTTATTTAATATGCACGATACGGTCTTAGGTATAGACCAGCCCCGTTTTTTACCATTGACCATATTGTCGGTTTTTTATTATTTTTCCTCGGAGAACGTCTTTTTAGTCTAATATTACCACCATGTTTTCTCTTGGTTGATCCTTTTTTATTCTTACCCCTCCTTTTTCCACCTCCTACCGCTGTTTTAGCCTTCATACCTGCTGTTACCGCTAAAGCTGCTGCTTTTTCCGCAATACTAGCGTCACTAGACTTTACTCGTTGCCAAGCTATATTCGCTAGCTTTTTATCAGCGATTGACCTATTTTTTGAATCGGTAAACGTGGAATATGCGATATCGTGTTCTTTACAAGCCTGATCTAACTTATTTATGCCTGGATCACCTCTTTCCAGTCGTTTTTTTAATTTAGTTCCTGGTCCGCAATACTGATAACCTCCCGGTATGTGAAATTCGTATGGTAAAGCGTCTATTGCTCTGTTTACGATAGATCCTACTGGAATACGATTTAAAGCTTTACTTAACAGAGAAACCGCTGTGGACGTGATACCGCCTCCTTTCCGTATAGTGTCTCGATATGGACTGGTGTAATGAAACGCCATGATTGTCTTTTATATTTGAAAAGCGTAACCCATGTGTTACCTCTATGACAGGTTGCACATAAATGATGTAATATATGGTGTTATTTAGTTAAATATCAAAAGTACCCCAATCTGATGATCTAAACTTTTGTGTGTTATGATTAAAAAAATATTTATAAAGAATTTCTTGTTTAATCCATGTATTTCTCATTTTTTCGTCAATAGGTTTATGTTGTCCTGCTACAATATAATTATGCATATCAAATAATAAATTACCTATTACTTTAACAAGAAAATTAACAGTTACAGCGTTATCGGCATAATCAGGGTCTGCAACATTTGTTAATCGTTTGTTATCACAATTCCACCATTTTTTTCCAGTTGGCTCTAATTGTATTATCTGTTCATAAGTAACAGCATCACCAGGCTTTTCACCAATACCTAAATTTGTCAATAACTTTCCTTTACCATCCCAAACATAATTGTTTTCTTCAAGTAAAGTAAACTTTTTATTTCCTTGTACAAATACATCTCCTTGACGTGTTACTACTTGGTTTTGTTTCACAAAACCGGAGGTTTCTTGTTTTAAAGTTTCCTTCATTTGACCCACCGTTGCACCATCTGATGGTGCAAAACCATCTTTTACATTCGCTAAACAATTACCAAGACAGTCAATAACTCCTACATCACGTGTAATACAATGATCTTTGATGTATTTTAAATTTACAGCATCATTTTCATTTTTTGGATAACCTATATCGTTAATAACAAATTTATAAAAAGAAAACCCATCTTTTGTCTTTTCAGGTATTATAGAATGTAAATAGCGTCTATTTATGCTGTCTTTTTCATCTACAGGGTCTGCTACGTTGGATATACGCCGATTTTCAGCATTATACGTTTTTCCATTAAATTTTAACGTATTCTTTAATTCCGATGATAAATAACCTCTGTTTATTGCATCAGCGTTTTGATTTGGCTTACCAACGTTGGAAATTCTATGATTACCCGCGTTATATGTGTTTTTATCTAATTTCAGTGTTGGTACTATCTCTTTTTTTAATACTTTTAAATTTATTGCATCATTTTCATCTGTGGGATCATTAATGTTTTTTAACCGTTTATTACTAATATCATAATCTCCATCAGGTGTTTGTGGTAATCCAACACCTCTTTTTAAAGTATTAAAGTAATATAATCCATCCGATGAATACCGTCCGAACTTGTCAACACTCATGGTGCAACTGAATAACATTCTAGAGTGTAACCCATTTTTATAATATTAGTCCCGATTTCTAACCCATATCAGTTTTTATACAAATTCTTAGTCTTCATCAGTTACATTTGCATCATTCCCGGGACATTTAAAATATTTTAAATCTGCACTAATTAATGATCTGTCTGCTTCATTTCTAAATACATGATTTTTATGAATAAATTCCTCACCAGACAATTTTCTAAATCCGCTAAATGAATTTGGATCTGCAATTAATATATTTTGATAATCATTTACATCCATTAATTTAAATCTTTTGGTATTATAAATAAACTCTTGATTTGCACTATCATATTGTAATGTTTGTCCTACAGTTGCAGCATCCTTTGGATCTGTTCCTTGTGCCAAATTACCTATTTTCTTATTTTTCGCATTGAAAGTACTACCTTTTGGTTTGTCTAATATTAAAGATTGTTTTACTACAACACAATCGTAATCATCGATACCTGGAAATATGTCAATTATTCTTCTATTTGTACCCAACCAACTTCTATGATAATTGTTTGGATTAGTATGTAAAACTTGTGATAAAATCGGAACATCATGAGCATCTGTAGCTAAATGCGCATTTGATAATTTCATGTCTTTGCAATCCCAAACATTATTTTTTTGTTCAAGTAAAATAAACTTTTCATTTCCTTGTACAAACACATCACCCGACCGTGATACTACTTGATCCTGTTTTACAAATCCAGATGTTTCTTGCTTTAAAGTTTCCTTCATTTGACCCACTGTTGCACCATCTGATGGTGCCGAACCATCTTTAACATTCGCTAAACAATTACCTAGACAATCAATAACTCCTACATCACGTGTAATACAATGATCTTTTATATATTTTAAATTTACAGCATCATTTTCATTTTTCGGATAACCTATATCGTTAATAACAAATTTATAAAAAGAAAAACCATCTTTTGTCTTTTCAGGTATTAATGAATGTAAATAGCGTCTATTTACGCTGTCTTTTGCATCTTTAGGGTCATCTACGTTGGATATACGTTTATTTTCAGCAGTATACGTTTTTCCATTGAATTTTAACGTATTTTTTAATTCTGATGATAAATAACCTTTGTTTATTGCATCAGCGTTTTGATTTGGCTTACCAACATTGACAATTCTATGATTACCTGCGTCATATGTGTTTTTCTGTAGTCTTAATGTTGGTGATATCTTTTCTTTTAATACTTTTAAATTTATTGCATCGTTTTCATCTGTGGGATCTTTTATGTTTTTTAACCTTTTATTAGTTATATCATAATCCCCATCAGGTGTTTGTGGTAAACCAGCTCCTCTTTTTAAATTATTTGCGTAATATAACCCATCCGAGGAGTAACGTCCGAACTTGTCGACACTCATGGTGCAACTGAATAGTAATCTAGGGAGTAACGCATTTTTATGAGATTACCCCACGGTTTCGGAGTTCATCCACTAAAGCCACCCATTCGTTTTCCAATCCAGTATGACCCGCTTCTTTAGCTTCATGTATTAGTTTCATTCTATCCACCAATTTATTGATATTATTGTAATAAATCACATTTGTGTTATATAGTTTCTTCATTAAACCTGTACCTGTAACAGATTTGTTTCTTTTTCTTGGTTCTGGAGCACTTATATCCAAAGTGGATGACACAAACCTTCGTTTTACAGGTTTTCTTGGCATTATCGGCATTGGTTGTCTTCTCGTTGTTGGTATTAACTTGGATACAAATACTCTATATTTTAAAGACCTAGATCTAAAAACTGGCTGGTCAGCTAAATACTTCCTCCTGTATGCATTGGTGTGTTCCAAAATCTGTTTATATGCTTCCATATCTTCTTCTTTAACTAACAATTCTAAAGGCTTTTTTTCAAATAATAATTCAAATAATCCTCTTGTGCCCTTATATCTTTGATTACCAACAATAATATTATCATCTTCATCAATGTTTACCGGGCTATTACCAACCATTAAACCTTCTTCTGTTAATCTTACTCCATAACTATGGTAGTTTTTATTAGGATTTATTCCAGCTAACATTTTTATCATGTATTTCCTTCCTAAAGGTCCTTTGTTATGAATGTTTTCACCCAACAAGCTTATGTTTGACGGACCTTCCCTTGCTTCTTCTTCTTTTTCCTCTTCACTAGCAGTTGATACATCTTCATGTCCTCTTTTAGCTTTTACTTCATATAATTCTCTTATACCACTATAGTCTGGTGATTCTAGCTCTCTTTCAGGTTCTTCACCGGTAAAACCACTATATGTAGAGGATTCCAGGTCTTCATCACTAAAATCTTCTGATTTTATATTTTCTCTTTCAAACTTTGTAATAGGTGCAATTGCATCTCCTTCCAAAACGGGTTTAGCAAATGTTTTGTTTAATTGTTTCAAGGGTTCAGTAATAGGTTTAAAAGTAGATTCAAGAAATTTCTCCCTTTCGCTAATACCTAATTTTAATGCTCTGTTTTTATCCCGAATAGAATCACTAAGTGATTTTATTTCCTTTATTAACTTTTCTTGGTTAACCATGTTTGTAGCAAGACGTGTTGTACAACAATGAATGTTTTACATCATGATCAGTGTATTAGTATAAATTTATCAAATCCTATCCTGTATCGACCATTGTTTAGCGGTTGTTCCTTTATAATTGTTAAAAACCCATACTTTTCAGCCCAAGCCTTTCCACACAACTCTTTAAATCGTTCGAATGGCATATCCGCACTTACATGGTCATAATATATGTGTTTTAGGTTGGTTTCATCCTGTTTAAATACAATTAACATGTTTGCATTGTCTCTAATGAGCTGTTTCGGTATTTTGCTGTAAGTTTGACCAATATAAATGCTATCTATGTTGTTATGTCGACCCATGGCGAAGTAATTCCTTATTGTATTTTGATTTTCACAAGATACATCGTCAAATATGAATACTGAGAATGGTTTAGCCTCTTGCGGTTGCATGACACTCTCGCTCGCGTTAAATTTAAAATATTTAACTTCAGGTACATTATTGAGTATTTGTTCCAATAACTGATATTTCGGTTGTTGTAGTGACTTTGAAAATACATATAAATTATTAAAACGTAAGCCTTTAGGGTTTGTAATCAAATTGAATACTACATTTGTTTTTCCACAATTGGAAGGACCGGTAACCAGACAACGCACCGTGTTTGGTAACAAAACACCGTGTTTCCCAGTATTGAATTGAGAACCATCCACTGTGAGTTCATCTATATTATTAATAGTAAAATTGTCTTTTTGCGGTATTATCTCCATCCTTTGTAATGGTTCAACCCAAAATGATGCTCTATCATTATATTAGATCCTTTTTAGGTATCCAAGAATCTTCCGTCTTATTAAATCCTAACCATCTTACTTTAACCTTATCTTTTTTGCGTTGCAACACCTTTTCTACTAGATATACATCACCTACTGTTGATTTTAACATTTCATGTCCATAAAAACCTCCTTCAAGCAATTGTCCTTTATTATCTTTTAAAATGTAAGTTTCTGGTACTGTAGGTTGCACCTTAAATATGGTAAATACCTCATTTGTCCAGTTCGGAAGATATCTTTTACTGAATACACCTTTGTATTTGCTTATTCGCACTTTATCACCAACATTAAACCTTTTAGGCTTTAGTTTTTCAACTTTTGGTTTAGTATTCATTTTTATACGTTTTAATACAAGTTTTTCATTTTTATTAGTCACTTGGCTTGGTTTCATACCGATAGTTCTATGAAACTTGTTATTGTAATCGCTTATAAGTTTTGGTAACATATCAATCCATACGTGTGATCCTCTGTTGGAAAACATCTTATACATGGCACCTTTTAAAGTTCTGTTAAATCTTTCAATTATTGATGCTTTTACCTCTGAATTGGTTGAGTAATGGTTAATGTTGTGTTTTTTCATTAAATTTGCAAATTCCTTATTAAAATATTCTTTTCCATCATCAGTTTGTAAATGTTTTATAGTATGTTTGTCTCTTTGTATAGCTGTTTCCATTGCTTTTGTAACACTTTTACCGCTTTTATCTTTTAGTGGTAAAGCATCTGCCATTTTTGAAAAACAATTAATAATAGTCAATATGTATTTAAATCCTCTATTTTGTTTACTATAAGGAATCATTTCGATTAAATCCGCTTGATATAAATCATTTATTCCTTTTATCACTGTATTTCTTCGTGGAAACTTTCTTCTTGCAGGTTTATGAAGTTCGTTGACAATTTCTTGCTTCAAGTTCTTCATATTGCAGGTTTGAATGTTTCATGTATCATATGTATAATCACAATGAATGTTGTCTTGAATATTCACATCATTTATATAGGTCAAGGTCATCCAAACTTGTGTAAAAAAATGGGGAACACGGCGTTGGACTTGCCGTGTTCCCCATTTTTTTACGGAAGGAGAAAGGAATAAGGTCGAAGTTGTAGAAGGACGAAGAATAGGTTACTAGTTGATAGGGTTTAGAGAGTAGTGGCCGAAAGGAAGAGTATGGATTTTATCCGGCATAATATGCCTTTTATCATCTTGAGCTGATAGTGCTCTTTTAACTTCAGTGACACTGTAGACCTCATGTTTAAAGCTTCTGATAGTGTTGAACGTTGCAGACATTGTAGAATCTTCAAACAAGCAGGTCTTGTAATGGTCAAATGTCACATGTTTCTTTAAGTATGATGTTTTGACTCCTTTAGCTTTCTTCACTGTCGGTATGTCATTTTCCATATACATCTTGAAGGAATATAATTTGGACATCAGCGCAACTATTTCCTCCAAAGGCATTCCATTTGCTTCATCTTTAAATTTTCCAATTACCTTTTTATTCTTTTCATTATAATTTGGATGGTTCTTTGGATAGTCAGAGAAGTCAAAGTCGTCTTTGTATGGGAAACTCCTTAGATCTTCATACATGTCCAAAGTCTTTATCCAGTAGATGAACGCGTCGGTATCCATGTATGCAACTCCAATGTTGTCTCTTCCGTAGTGTTTAACCATTTTGTTGTAATGGAAATCATACATCAGAGTTTTACTTATATCCAAAATCGACATTCCAATGTATAACGGACGATCCATCACTATTGTTGTTTTCTTCATACTAACGGCGACTAGATCTTCGTTTATAATCATGGATGTTCCAAAATTTGGTTTTTGCACTAATTTTTCCAATTTCCTAGGATCACTTACTAATTTTACAATCTTGTGTTTTCTTTTGTTTTCTAAGGTCTTCCCAAAGATGGCGTTGTTCATCAATTTATAAAAGTCCTTTTCAAATGCTGATGTTGCTGCTGCTCTTCTTGTAGTGTTGGAATCAATATATGGTTTCAACCAACAAGACTGGGTGAATTCAATTGCTCTATGAATTCTTACTAAACGTAGACCCAATTCAAGAGCTTGTTGAACTACCCAGTAGTGAGCCACATACCGATCTTTATTCTCCAAGGTCATCATCAATTTTGGCCATCTTCCTGTTGGTGAAACTTCAGTCTTGGCTAAGAGAGGCAAGTCGTAGTGATGATCATGAAGGTGCTCTGGATATTCAAAATCACAGTCCAAAATATAACCTTTTTGACCATTTTTTGGGATCTGTGAGATGTCGCCGATGGTGGCCGGGTCGATCCATTTGAAGTCAGCGTAAGGAAGCGGATTTGACATTGCCCAACCATAAAGGTTGTTTGCGTCAAAGTAGCCAAGGTAGAGTGATGGTTGTCCCTCGTCGAATCCTGGGATGTACTTGTTGTTAGCTTTGACATGACGTGTTACAGCTTGTGTCAAACCGCCTCGTACACCAGATTCTATCATGAGCACCATATCAATATCTGTTAGAAGTTCCAATCGACAGTTGGTTGACTTTAGCATAGCTTGCCATGCTAATCCTGGAGATGTGTACGAGTGCAGAGGGTCCAGTCCATAGGCGGAGAAGCAGGTGTTTCGAAATTCTTCCATCACATCGCACAGCAGAGTTACGTCCAATTTTATGTAAAAGTCAGAATATTCCCCTAAGGTTTGAATGTTTAGTTGGTTCCAAACATTACAAGCATGATTGTAGTCTTCAACAGTGATTGCACTTTCATTTAACTTGCTATTGAAGGCTTCAATCGGTGGCAGACTGGTTTCTTCAAATTTTTCTGCAGAAGTTATGTAATCATAGGGGAACACTCCTTTACGCATTACTAAGTCCAATTTATCTTCAGGTACAATTTTGCTGGTTTCTTTTAAGTCTTCTCTTCTTAGGTTTTCAGACAATTTGCTCAAACTAGATGACATAAATCTATAAGAGTCTACGAAGCGAAGTTTAATTTTACCTACTGTTTTTGAGAAACTGATGTACTTCTCCAATGTTTCAGCTAATACTTCAATTTTTCCATCATCCCGTCCTAACTCTGGGATAATGAAGTGGGAGTCATAGCCGCTAAGATTGTGTAACACGACAGGGATAAAGTTTGGTAGTTTGTAATTTATATTGCATGAATTACAAGCAGCTCCTCTGTATAACCCTGTCAGGTGATCGTGATCTCTTACTTTTGGATTTTCTTCACTGAAACTCTTTTTGCATAAATAACATCTTGATGCTGAATTGTATTCTTCTTGTTGATTTTGGTTCAAAGGTTCCATGGGTAAAACATTACCGAATAAGCGTTGCACCTTTTCAGCAATATCATACAACTGGTCTACAAAATACTTAGCGGCTTTTTCCCCACGGTAGAGTATTGGAGTGGATGTTAACCCATAGTGTTGTAACTGTTCTTCAGGCAAAGTGGATTTCACCAATAAGCAAAAACTGTTAGGTTGATGCAATTGATATTTGGTTCTTCTAGTCACCTCACCATTCGGAAGCTCCTGTGGTACTAACGTGGATTCGAAATCTGCGTAGACGGCTACTGGAATCCGATATTGGTGAACTGTTTTGTTGAATTGGATGAACGCTCGAGATGGCGGTGGCAGACTAATCTTCACTTCATAGTTGTCATTACAAAGTCTTTGGTGCTCCATCAACCACTCCGATCCTCCACGTCTGAATTCCTTGCATGTAAAACAAAAGCATCTCTTGCATATTGTTATCTTACGATTTTGTTTTGACACTTGTCGTACAACCAAAGATTCAAAGTTTTTAATATAAACATAATGTGAAATCTCACCTTTGGTTATCAATAATAAATCAGTATGGTTACTTTGCTCTACTTTTCCTACTCGTAGTGGATACACATTGTTTGAATCATCTAAACCGAACACGTTAACAGAAACACCTGGATTTTGTTTCTCAAATTTAGTAATTTGATCAAGACTCACAGGATACGACATTCCTCGAAAGTTATAGCGGTGTTGAACAGCTTCGTATGCTATGCTAGGTCTAATAGCATTATGTCCCACGTATTTTGCTAACATTGCATACCGGAAACATTCATTGTCCTCATTTTTCACATTGATACATGATTTAGTATCTCGGATAACCTTTGGTAGAGGGATAAAGCTGCTACCTCTTATACCATATCCATGCTTGTGAATCCTCACATCCATACCTTCAATCGATGATAACGTCCAGCCAGATCCTCTTCCTTCATGTTCTTGGAGTTTCATTAACAGTTCATTCAAACATTCTTCTAAAATTTCGCTGATATCAGAGGTGGTTGTAAGGGTTCGGTTTTTAGCAATGAATGCTCTCGGTGAGTTTTCACCATCGCTATTAGTAAACATAGCCTCCAACACCAATCCAAATTTAATAAAGTTCAATCTTGTCAATTCTTCCGTCAATGTTTTTACAACTAGTTTTTTAGCTTGAGTTAGAAAATTTTCCAATTCTAATTGCAAGTTATTAATTTTGAAATGAGTTACAACTGGTCCTGGCAAGGCTGTGGTGCGCAGTTGTCTTATATCTTCCACTTCTTCTGTATCCTCTTCTTCCATATCCTCTTCTTGGGTACGCAGTTGTTTTACATCTTCCACTTCTTCTGTATCCTCTTCTTCCATATCCACTTCTTGGGTACGCAGTTGTTTTAAATCTTCCACTTTTTCTTTCATTTCCTCTTGAATAAATCCTCCAGCTGTAGATGGTCCAGCTCCGGCAAATTGAATAACACTTGGTCTTCTTCTTTGCATTAACTGTAAATAGCTAGCCCAGTCCTCCTTCTGCTTCTGGGGTTTTTCCAAAAAACGATCAATCGCATCCAAGTCTTCTTCACTTACTACAATCTCTTCTTTTCTGTCCTCTTCACGATGCAATTCTCGGTGTAACTGTAGATAGCTATCACAGTCGTCCATCTGCTTCTGGTAGTTTTCCAATAACCGATCAAACGCATCCAAGTCTTCTTCACTTACAACAATCTCTTCTTTTCTGTTCTCTTTATGATGCAATTCTCGGTGTAAAACAAAGATATCTTCATCTTGGAAAAACTCACCACAAATATCGCAAAGAGCCATTTTTTTTTTTTTTACAGTTTGGCTTTGAGTGTGCACTCGGTGAATGTCCACGCAATAATGAGCAGCGCGCTCAACCGGGTCCCTTTATACCCGAGGTTGAAGGGTGGGGGAAGGTGACGTCATATACATCCAGTTTATCAATCATGTAGTAGATTTGGCTTTTAAACACCCATTTTCAATTTATTCTTCAACAGGTTTGATAAATCAATGATCTTTGGTCTAAATCCACTACTTTGTACAAATTTTTTTGTTTGGGCACTTCTCGTCCGGAGCAAAAAACTCTTTGGTCAAGGTCAAAATTTTTTTCTCAAAAAAAAGTTCGGGGGGGGGGGGGGGGGGTGTCATTACTGTATTTAGGTCAAGGTCACGAAAAAACTTTAAAAAAAATTAAGCCCCACCTGGGGCACTTGGGTTGTCATCGCTGTAGCCTCCAAAGAGACCCAACTATGACAACAAGGCAACATCCAATGTCGTGTTCCCTTCGCCACGCAAGACTTGTAAACATTTACTGCATTGTCTTTTCAATAGCTAACAAAACATTTACTTAATTTTGAGAGAGGTTGAGGACAGCCCTAGTGGCTTACGCCCTCGGTCCGAGTGCAGAGGCCACCGCAAATTGGCCACAGCTGTGGTCTGCATGTCAGCATACAAACGGACCGAGTCCCAAACCCAGCCGCAATATTGCATGCCTGAGAGGACCCATGCTAAAATTGGTTTAAAATTGTTTTACACGGGGGTCTACTCCCGTACCCTACCTTTACTATTTAACTTTATCAATGCAGTAAATTTTTATAAATCTTTGTGGGTCAAGGCCACACGGACATTAAAAAAATTTCGGCCCCCGTACATCCATGGCGAACCACGAATGTTCGGGGGCCTTGGGGACTAAAAACACAAATAGCTAACAAAGATTCATTTACATAATTTTGAGTTTCCAGAAGGGAAACAAGAGGTTGAGGACAGCCCTAGTGGCTTACGCCCTCGGTCCGAGTGCAGAGGCCACCGCAAATTGGCCACAGCTGTGGTCTGCATGTCAGCATACAAACGGACCGAGTCCCAAACCCAGCCGCAATATTGCATGCCTGAGAGGACTCATGCTAACGTTGGTATAAAATGCTTTTACACGGGGGCCTACTCCCGTTCCCTGACTTTACAATTTACTTTGAGCATTGAAAAAGCTCAAGGGGGGATTGCTAAAACAAGCGTATACACTTTAGAAACATATAACACACTTACAACACACAATTGAGCTCAACGTAGTCAATGCTGGAACAAGCATATACACATTAAACACATATAACAAACAAGACACAAAGGATAAAAGACACAGGAGACATAGGGTACAAGTAAAACACTCTCATATAAAACAATTCGCAATACCCAAACGCAAGCGCAATATCTTACAACTAATACAAGTCTTAAAGTTAGAGTAGACTTCGCTAAACACTGAAGGCGCCATTCAATGTTTAGTGATGCCTATGGCGGTCCGTCCCGATCGTTCACGTTCAACGCGCGGGAGCGGACTGCGAGCCGGCTCTGGCCGGACCCCCTTATATCCCCACCGGGGCTGCCACGCCCAGGATATCAGGGGTGGGGGTGGGGGTGGGGGTGGGGGTGGGGGTGGGGGTGGGGGTGGGGGTGGGGGTGGGGGTGGGGGTGGGGGTGGGGGTGGGGGTGGGGGGGGGGGGGGGGGGGTGGGGGTGGGGGGGGGGGGGGGGGCACTTCTCGTCCGGAGCAAAAAACTTTTTGGTCAAGGTCAAAAATTTTTCCGAAAAAAAAAGTTCTCGGGGGGTGGGGGAGGGGGTGGGGGTGGGGGTGGGGGTGGGGGTGGGAGGGGGGGGGGGGGGGGGGGGCACTTCTCGTCCGGAGCAAAAGACTTTTTGGTCAAGGTCAAAAATGTTTCCGAAAAAAAAGTTCTCGGGGGGTGGGGGAGGGGGTGGGGGTGGGGGTGGGGGTGGGGGTGGGGGTGGGGGTGGGGGTGGGGGTGGGGGTGGGGGTGGGGGTGGGGGGGGGGGGGGGGGGGGGGGGGCACTTCTCGTCCGGAGCAAAAAACTTTTTGGTCAAGGTCAAAAAATTTTTCCGAAAAAAAAGTTCTCGGGGGGTGGGGGAGGGGGTGGGGGTGGGGGTGGGGGTGGGGGTGGGGGTGGGGGTGGGGGTGGGGGTGGGGGGGGGGGGGGGGGGGGGGGGCACTTCTCGTCCGGAGCAAAAAACTTTTTGGTCAAGGTCAAAAAATTTTTCCGAAAAAAAAAGTTCTCGGGGGGTGGGGGAGGGGGTGGGGGTGGGGGTGGGGGTGGGGGTGGGGGTGGGGGTGGGGGGGGGGGGGGGGGGGGGGGCACTTCTCGTCCGGAGCAAAAAACTTTTTGGTCAAGGTCAAAAATTTTTCCGAAAAAAAAGTTCTCGGGGGGTGGGGGAGGGGGTGGGGTGGGGGTGGGGGTGGGGGTGGGGGGGGGGGGGGGGGGGGGGCACTTTTCGTCCGGAGCAAAAAACTTTTTGGTCAAGGTCAAAAAATTTTCCGAAAAAAAAGTTCTCGGGGGGGGGGGGGGGGGGGGGAGGGGGTGGGGGTGGGGGGGGGGGGGGGGGTGGGGGTGGGGGTGGGGGGCACTTCTCGTCCGGAGCAAAAAACTTTTTGGTCAAGGTCAAAAATTTTTCCGAAAAAAAAAAAGTTCTCGGGGGGGGGGGGGGGGGGGGGGGGGGGGGGGGGGGGGGGCTCGCTAAACTTTTTGTCGGGGGGGGGGGGGGGGGGGGGGGGGGTGGGGGTGGGGGTGGGGGTGGGGGTGGGGGGGGGGGGGGGGGGGGGTCAAGTGGGTCAAGGTCACCCACTACACTTCTACTCTAAGTGTTAGCTATACCCCCCTCCACAACCGAGTCCCTAGGCTGCACAACACCGCTCCGCCAGTATGTCTCCAGCTTCCATGCGGTGCACCTCGCTGTTTTCTAACTCTCTATATGTAAGTATTTTTACAAGTCTTAAATATAGGTCACTACACTTTAACTCTGGGACAATATCGACTTGTAGTATTTCAGTGTTTTGACTCAAGGTCATCACACTTTAACTCTAGCACGCCGGTTATCGTACCAGAGGTGCTCACTAACCTAACTTGTAATGTTTAGGGTGGCGTTTTCACACCACGTAGTATCGCCATGAGTGTTCAGTCCAGATTTTAAGTTAGATTAATTTTACTGTGATCTTTTCCAATTCATTTTGCCAAAGGATAAGATTTCTTTTTATATATCGGTATTTCTTTAGAGTTATTGGAGATTTCTTTTAGGTTATTGGAGATTGCAGGGATACAATTAGTTTATTTTACACAACTCTTTATCTTGGAGTTCTTCCACTTTGACTTTACTTCCTCGCCCCTCACAACCTAAGCTGTACAGTAAGGTTTCTTCTAGTGCCAACTCGGGCTGAGAGTACAGTGTGTTGACTGTAGGACAGCTCATGGTGAAGTGATGCGATACTCCAGTGTACAACCTCACCTTCCCCCACCACTGTGACCTTCCCCCACTCCTGCTATTACCCCCTCCACTTTTGCCCTGGCTCATGCGCTACCAACAGTCTCTCAGTATTGTGCGGACTTTTGTGAGGGGAAGCCATGTCGCAAGACACTTTGGGTAAGAAACTTAGCCGTGTTAAGTCTTTATTGGCTGCTCAGTGTCCACCGCTCAAGGTCAAGCGGGTTTCGACTTTAGCTAAATGGCGTAAGCTGTTGCGCGGACACCCTAAGTTTTATACCAAACAGACTAATGTAAGTTTTACTGATGAAGATTTGTTTAGAATATTGGAAGAAATGACTTTTCCTTGCAAAGTTCAGTTAGTTACTCCCATTCCTGACGGTTTAGAGTCTTAGTCTCTCGAGCCAATATACCTAGAGTGCGCGGGGCTGGACAGTCAGTCGCTCGGTGTCTGTCGTAGGGTGCGCATCGCGGTTACAGTAATGATGAAACGCGGGAGTTGTATCGGTTCAAGGTCACTCGAGCGGTGTCACATGACGGTTTAGGCAGAGTCACGTTGCAAACTTTGAGTTTCCTTGGCACTTTTGCTGTTTCTCGTCTAATTTCGCTCCAAGTCGTCAAGGTCATTGAAACCTGACTAAAACTCGGAGCGTAGTGCGAGAAACAGCAAAAGTGCCTAAAAATTTTAGGTTTCAGCGTGACCTTGACCTTTGTGACATCGATGACGTCATAATGGTGACGTAAGGGGTGATGACGTCATCGCCACGTCATTTCTGCAACGTCATGGGTGTGACGTCACAGAATGACGTAATTGGTGATGACGTCATCGATTGCGTCATCGATGACGTCATCGATGACGTCATCGGTGGGGTCATTGACCTCGATGACGTCATCGCTCAGGTGACCTTGAACTGAGCCAGCTCCCGCGTTTCTCCACTACTATCATTAAAATGTGTATATACATATAACTTATGTATATATATATATATATATATATATATATATATATATATGTATTTATATGTATATGTATCGTTATGTGTATACTGTACGTATATATGTGTCCCTAGATACGATAACTCTCGTAAATACGGTCCGATCGAGACCAAATTCTGTAGAAATGTGTAATCCTACGTTTATTTGGATGATTTCATAAACCAGATATATCTGCCTACCAGAGGGTATTGGCACCAGAGGGTTTTGAGGGGG